>CM056057.1:155082833-156282833 GCA_029574335.1 Rana kukunoris
GCCGGAAATACCCGAGTCATAAATCGGCTATTTTCGGAAGCCGTGACGGGCTATAGCGGCGCCATCCACCGCGGGGGAGATAAATGAAAATTAATGATTACACAGTAAGTGGGGCATTAAAAAAAAAAAAAACGCATACTGGCGCTGACGCCAGTATGCTGGATCGCATGGGACATAGTATATTTAGGGTGAACCCCCGCTTTAAATCTTAGCCGCTGTACTAACATTGGATTGTTGGATTTACCCTGCTGAGCTAATGTGTTCTGACAGGGGGAAGGCCCGTAACCAGAACACTCCGGTCAACTCTCAGCCATTGGCTGCCAGCGTTTTCGGTCACGAGCCTTCGACAGAAGCCGGCCCAGCTGCCATACACAAAGGCCAAATATCAGCTGGTTTATATTTAACCGACCAACATTATTTAGCCTGTGTGTATAAGGCTTTAGCATCTGCACACCCCCCCCCCCCCCCCACATGTTCTGGCGGTCCATAATCCTGCATTGAATATGATATCTCCAAGGGACAGGCCACCACCAAAGCATAGGGGGTCAGGGGTGCAGATGACCAGGTAAGTAAAAGTGATTTTAGTCTCCGCTAGACTAATCGAGCAGGTAACCCTTGCTGTGTGAGCGCCCGGACGATTTTATAAATTCCTGAAGTTGGGATTTAAATGGCTTGGTTTATAGTGGAGTTGGGCTAATCACTAGGACAGTATGGCCCAGTTCACCTCTGTGTGATTTCTGGCAGATGCATTTGCTCGGGCACAGCAGCCCATTTATTTGAATGGGCTGCTGTACCTCCTGAAAACACAGAGAAAAGTGTCTGCAACTTTTCGAAAAAACGTGAGCAAGGGGAAACCACATAATGCAGTGCGGTTCCCAGTGTGTGGGGGTGCCATTATGATTAATTGTACCTTCACGCATTTCCTAAACAGCAGTTCATTTTTTTTTCTCTCTGTGTGCGGGAAGGTATGTGACACCCACTCAGATGTGAGCCTGGCCTGGGAGGCTGTTTATAATTTTTTTTGTTTTTAACTTTATCCCACTTTAGGATAGAGCACCTTTTGACATTTCGCAATAAGATCAGTAAAATCGATAAAATCCTCACACTTTCCCCCCTGACCTCCATTCATCTGGTCTCTCTCCTTAGGCTTAGTTGTGTGTAGTGATCATTAATCCTCTGTTCAGACATTTTTCTGTCAGCAGTTTAGAGGTAATAGACTGGAGGAGAATGAATGGCCTGCAGGAATATGGCATTAGTCAGGTGGAATTCTTGCAAACACTCTGCTTTTTAAGTTTTTGACGCTTACAGGATCCTTCGTAATTTCACTGGATTATGAATAATTGTACATCAAAAAGAAAAATCTCAGAAATAATACACTATGCTAAAAAAAAAGTAGTGGCTCAAAAGTGATTTCTCCCTGTAGAACGGCTTTTCCAAACTTTTTTTTTTTTTAGTTACGGCACCCTTTAACCACTTAGGACCAGACCTTTATGCAGGTAAAGGACCTGGCCAGTTTTTGCGATTCGGCACTGCGTCATTTTAACTGACAATTGCGCGGTAGTGCGGCGTGGCTTCCAAACAAAATTGGCGTACTTTTTTTCCCCACAAATAGAGCTTTCTTTTGGTGGTATTTGATCACCTCTGCGGTTTTTATTTTTTGCGCTATAAACAAAAATAGAGCGACCAACTTTGTAAAAAAAAACAAAAAACAATATTTTTTATTTTTTCTATAATATCCCCAAAAAAGATATACATTTTTTTTTCTCAGTTTAGGCCCATACTTATTCTTCTACATATCTTTGGTAAAAAAAATTGCAATAAGCGTTTAACGATTGGTTTGCGCAAAATTTATAGCATTTACAAAATAGGGGATAGTTTTATGGCATTTTTATTAAAATATATATTTTTTTCTTGATACTAATGGCGGCGAGCAGCGTTTTTTTTTTTTTTTCATGACTGCGACATTATGGCGGACACATTGGACAATTTTGACACATTTTTGGGACCATTGTCAATCTCACAGCAAAAAATGCTATAAAAATCCATTGTCTACTGTGAAAATGACACACAACCACCTTAACGATATTAACTTCACATAAAAGCTTCCTTCCGTCACATCGGCGCTTCTTCCATCACATCAGGAGTCCTTGTTCACATCAGAGCTTCTTCCATCACATCAGAGGTTCCCCATCATATACGAGTCACTTCTTTATGTTAGACTTCCCCCCTTGACATCGGAGGCTTCCCAGCACAGCAGAGGTCCTCCCTTTACATCAGAGTTGCTCCTTAAAAGCAGAGAGAGGCCACCCATCATTTTAGGGTCATCCCTATACATCACAAGCCCCCTATACTTGAGTCCCCCTATTACAAAACACCCTAAGCTCACAGTCCCCCATCCCTCTCCCTCTCCCACCCCCCAGTCACACTGGCACCCTTATCACAGAGCCCCTCAATTAGAGTCCCCTGTTCACCCTAACTTTTGGCTCCAGCAGCATGGCAAAACGCAGAGGTCTGGAGGAGGCAGACTTCTATCTTCTCCTAAATACTGGAGGCAACCCAGCATTTATAGATGAGAAAACAGATATAAGGCCAGGTTTATACTCTTGAAATTTGAGAGTCAAGATTTGCATACGACTTGCTAACCTGATTTTTCATTTTGCAAATTTTAGGAGAAACCATTAGTGGTAAGCAGATACAATGTTCTATGACACTATGGGGTTTATTTACTAAAGGCAAAGCCACTTTGCACTACAAGTGCACTTGGAAGTGTAGTCCCTGTAGATCTGAGGGGGACATGCATGGAAAAAAAAACCTGCATTTTTGTTTGTACTTGATTGGATGATAGAAATCAGCAGCGATTCCCCTTATTTCAGCTCTTCCCCTCAGATCTACAGCGACTGTACCTCAAGTGCACTTGAAGTGCAAAGTAGATTTGCCTTTAGTAAATCAACCCCCTATGGCATTAGTGTTAATAATTTTGTATTGCATGAAGCGGTGCAATCCAATATACCGTAGGCCCCTATTTATAGCAGAGAGTTGGGTACTGCTATCTCCTAGACCACATGTGTCAAACACAAGGCCTGCGAGTCAAACCCGGCCTGCCAGGCCATGTCATGTGGCCCTTACACCCAGGGCTTTTTTTCAGCTGGAACATGGCGGAACTCAGTTTTGCCAACTCCGACTCTCACCCTCTGCTCCCCAGAAGCCTCTGTGTCTACAAGGACAGCTTTCCTCTCGGCGGCTCGCAGCTCTCACAGATTCCTGCCTTGCATGCCTTTACTGCGGGGACAGATGCCAACCAATGATGTCCCTGAAAGTGTGAGAGGTGGAGCCACCTACAGTGCCTGGAAGTACTAGCACCAGGCTGGGTAGGCGAGATGCAAGAGTGTTTTTGGGGTGGAGGGAGATGTGTGGAATGGGGTCGGAGGGAACTTTAGTGCAGAGTCAAAGAGAGGTGTAGACAGCCTGCTGAAAGAGAGATGAACCCTGCACACTCCTCCACCCTGCACACTGTATGCCATGTACTCCTGAACTTTGCACTCTGTACGTTACACAGTCCCGAACTCTGTACATAGCGCACCCCTAAACCCTGCACTCTGTACATAGCACACCCCTAAACGACTCTTTAAGGGCAACCATAATGCTGATGTGGCCCGCAATGAAATTTAGTTTGACACCCCTGCTCTAGGCAATACATTACTTGACACATTGTGTCTGCACTTTACTGATTCATAAAGTGAAGGCATTGTTGTAGAGCCTGGGGTGTTCAATGGAGTTCTCTCTGTACAAAGCTCAACTCCAGGCTGATATAAAAACACAAATGAATGCAGCTTTGTATTCATTGTTGTATTATAGCCAGATAGCTGTGCTGCAGTGTTCATGTGCTAACAAAGAGCTAAATGCCTACTTGTGAACTACGTCACTGTAATTTTATTTATTTATTAATTTACTTGAAGGCAAGACGGGTTTAATTTGCTTCTGAGTTCAAGACACCATAGCCTAACCCTAAATGAGACTCTGTGAGTTTATTTGCTGCAGTGTGAACTGTATACAATAGCTGTACAAAATACAAAAGTCTGTTTTTAGAACCATTTTTTCAGCCACATTTCATGATTTTCCTACAGGTACGCTGAAAACTACGGATTACCAAAAACGTTGTATTCAGGCAACTCTGCTCCAGACTGATACAATGGGAGATTTGGACTGTCTCTATCTGAATATCTGGGTCCCTCAGTCTCGTAAAGCAGGTCAGTAAACACGACACAGAGGTGCTAAATAATTCTGAGGGCTACATGTTTTGACATTTAAAATATTGTAACGTCATGAATTTTATTTTATAACTGACAGTAGTGAAGAGCAAATTTGTTCGCAAATGAAGCGTATCGGATAATTTTTTTTACTTACTTACCTCCCACTCACCCCGCCCTACCTGCTCCACTTGGTAGCCCGACTGGGGCCCAACGGGGCAGAGGGACTCCCCCTATGAGGGAGTGAGGGGGTCTAGCCCACCCAGCCAGCCCCGTAGGTCCTTCGCCTCTCTTTATTTTAGGAGACCTCATGGCCAAAGTGCGTGTGTGTTAAACCAATTTCGTGTGCGTGCAAGTGTGGTGGTTTTTGGGGGGGGGGGGGTGGTGGGCATACTAAGCACAGGCGTACCTTGCATAGCACACCTACCAGGAGCCGGGCTGAGACCACCAAACTCAATTCACAGTAGTTTGGTGGTCTCAGCCCGGCTCCCGGTGGGTGTGCTATGCAAGGTACGCCTGTGCTTAGTATGCCCACCCCCCCCTTTTTGTTATTAACCACTTAAGCCCCAGACCATTATGCAGGTAAAGGACCTGGCCCCTTTTTGCGATTCGGCACTACGTCACTTTAACTGACAATTGCGCGGTCGTGCGATGAGGCTCCCAAACAAAATTGGCATCCTTTTTTTCCCCACAAGTAGAGCTTTCTTTTGGTGGTATTTGATCACCTCTGCGTTTTTTTTTGCTATAAATAAAAATAGAGCAACAATTAAAAAAAAAAAAATGCTATGGCCCGGATTCACAGACATCGGCGCATATTTATGCCGTCGTAGCGTATCTTTTATGCTACATCGGCGCAACGTGGAGAGGCAAGCATGGAATTCACAAACAAATGCTCCCAACTCTGTGCCGGCGTAGCGTATATTCGTAGCCGTAAGCCGGTGGAAGTGGGCGTGATCCATGTTAATGAAGCGTGACCCCATGCAAATGATGTGCCGGGCGCCAGGCAAGTACTTAAAATGAACTGCGCGTGCGTCGAGACATGGACGTATGCCCGTGCGCATGCGTACAACCACGTCAGAACAACTGCCTAAGATACGCCGGATCGCTGTGTACACCGTGAACGTAACCTACGCCCAGCCAGAACCACGTCGGCCCATATTCACAGACGTCCAATGTAAAATACGTAGGCTTGTGTTCCCTGGTCCATACCTTTGCATGGGTTGCGCCTCATCTATGGGGAATAACTTTACGCTGAACGTAAAACTTGCAGAAACCGCTTAAATCATGCGCCGGACTTGGGATATTTTTTTAAAACCTAACCCTGCTTTAAACTTCTCCACAACCTAATCCCTGACCTGTTCCTTTGCCTTCATGATGCTGTTTGTTCACTAAGGTTCTATAACAAACCTCTGAG
This sequence comes from Rana kukunoris, assembly GCA_029574335.1. Lineage (NCBI taxonomy): Eukaryota > Metazoa > Chordata > Amphibia > Anura > Ranidae > Rana > Rana kukunoris. The sequence goes on from CM056057.1 coordinate 155,088,495, forward strand.
GGCTTCACAGAACAGCTGTATTTATACTGAAATTAAATTACACACAGGTAAGCTCTATTTACTAATTAGGTGACTTCTAAAGGCAATTGGTGCCACTAGATCAGAGATCCTCAAACTACGACCCTCCAGCTGTTACAGAACTACACATCCCATGAGGCATTGTAAATGACATTCACAGACATGACTAGGCATGATGGGAATTGTAGTTCCTGAACAAATGGAGGGCCATAGTTTGAAGACCCATGCACTAGATTTTAGTTAGGGGTATCAGAGTAAAGAGGGCTGAATACAAATGCACGCCACACTTTTCTCATATTTATTTGTGAAAACATTTGAAAACCATTTATCATTTTCCTTCCACTTCACAATTATGTGCCACTTTGTGCTGCTCTTTTACATAAAATCCCAATAAAAATACATTTATGTTTCTGGTTGTAACATGACAAAATGTGGCACTGTATAGGGCTTGATTTATTAACCACTTAAGGACCCTGCACTGTATATATACGTCCTATTTTTAAAGATGGATATCTCGGCAACGGCAGCAGCTGCTGCCACAACCGAGATATCCATCTCTTCAGTGCAGGGTCCTGTGTACAATAACGGCGGTCCCTGCGGCGGATTCGCCGCGAGATCGCTGTTATCGGTGACCGGAGAGGTGCCCCCCCTCCCGCCGCTTTCCCGTGCTCTCCGCCGCTTACTGTTGCCGTCGGTAGCGGCGGAGGCGATCGGGTCTGTGCGGCTCCTCTGCTGGGATACAAGTGAGGGAAAAATCGCCCCCACCCGTCCCCCATAGCAGCGCTGGGCGGAAGTGACGTCAAAATGCCATTTCCGCCCAGCGTCTTAAAGAGACATTTTCTTTTTCAGGCTATTTAAAAAATGACATTTTCCTTTTTTTTTTCTTTTTAAGCCTAAATATGAGATCTGAGGTCTTTTTGACCCCAGATCTCATATTTAAGAGGACCTGTCATGCTTTTTTTCTATTACAAGGGATGTTTACATTTCTTGTAATAGGAATAAAAGTGATCAATTATTATATATATATTTTTTTTCAGTGTAAAAAATGTTAAAATAAATACAAATAAATAGGAAAACAAAATATTTTTTCTTTCTCGTACATCACGGGACACAGAGCGGCATATTCATTACTATATGGGTTTTATGGAGTACCTTCAGGTGTGGACACTGGCAATCTCAAACAGGAAGTCCCCTCCCTATATAACCCCCTCCCCTAGAGGGAGTCCCTCAGTTTTTTCGCCAGTGTCTTAGGTGTTGGTCACGGAATAGCTTTGCTCCACATCCTTGGGATTAAGGGCGGGCTAACCGGATCTGTCCAAGGAGCCTCAGTGCCAAAGTGGACAGTACCCGGGCCCCAAACCGTGGGGTTTTGCCTATAATGCTCCTCTTTGGAGGGCTGGACCCTGGGCCCAGGACTTGGAGTTTGTAAAAACCATAAGTTCCTGTTTGCCAGGGTGCTATATAGGTCCAGGACAGTGGGTACCTTCATAGGACCCCAGGGCCTGAAGGTCTACTACGCTACCCACGGAGATGGGAGAAGATTGGATCGTTTTGCTGGACAAACATCCTGCAGCATGGAGCAGGTAAGGGGGAGCCTGCGGGACTTGGTTCGACAGCAGGCTCTCCGGGGTAACCTAAAAGGGGGGATAGCCTAAGTATGCTCTGCATGGGCATCCTTGCTCACTATGTCTGAGAGAGACAGGATGACACCTTTTTTCCCCCATCACTAGGTTCCCCTGTCTAAGAATGTGTTGCTAGCTAACCTGCTGCTTTCTTCCTAGGACTAGTAAGGATCCCTAGGGGCCTTTTGGAGAGTCCTACCTGGCCGGGGGTTTGAATCTGCCGCCTGTTTCTGCAGTCCTGGGTCTCCAGCAGCGCGGCTCCTCCATGTTCCTCCTGTTCCGGCATACGCGCGCGCGCACACGTCTTATAGACGTTTTTCGCGCCGTTCAGACAGGAGGGCGGGGGGGGCGTGCCTGCGGCGTCATACAGGGGCGCACCTTGTGCTGTTATAGATCAGCAGGCATTGTCAGTGCTCAGTCTGAGGCTGATTTCAGAAGGAGAGGACGCAGATCGGCAGAACAGTGACTCCCGGTGGCGGAAGAGGGGTAGTACATGCTGGACTTTGTTCCAATGCCTTTTTTGTGTTAAGCCAAGAAATTCCCCTTTTTGCAGCAGGTTGGAGGCTGGCAAACTAAGTTTGGGGTCACTGTATGTTTTAAAAAAAAAAAAAAAATATATATATATATAATATATATTAAAAAAAAAAAAAAAAAAAAAAGAAAAACATACGGGGCCCCATCAGTTTTTGGGCATTAGTGATCTATTGTCCCCTAAGCTCTGGTTTTGTACTCCTGGCCACTACAGTCTGTTGTTGTTGGCGGAGTCCCTCGATCTTGTATTATGGCTTCCAAAGGTTTGGGGTCAAAGGGTACAAAAAAGACCAAAAAACAAAGGGGTTCCCCTTCTGATTCTGATGATATGCCGATACTTTCCCCACAACTTATTAACATAAAGGGCGCCTTGGATGAGCCATTAGGGGGATCTGGTGCGGAGGCTGGCCCAGATCAGCCCAGCCCTGTGTTTATCACAGAGGAGATGCTAGCCGTATCCCTAGGGGGGCTAGAAGAGAGAATAGCAGCATTGATCGCTAGAGCTATTCCTGGTAAGAAACGGGTTAGATCCCCATCACCAAGAGGTGTATCCTCAGATGCTGAGATTCTCTCTCCGGAGGAATTGGAATCACAGGAGGATCAACTAGACCTGAACCAAGAGGGTTCAGGGATTGAGGGATCTGCCTCTGAGGAACCATTTTCAGACTCCCAGACAGAAAGACTGTGGGTACAGTCTTTGACGGACATGGTCCGCTCGGCATTTAGTTTACCATTGCCAGAGCCTCAGGTTCCTCCGGTATCCTCTCTGGGCTCTTTGAAAGCTCCGTTAAGCAACGCAGTGTTTCCGGTCCATCCTCTCTTGGAGGAATTGATCTTTCGGGATTGGGTACGACCGGACAGGATTTTTCTGCCACCGAAAAGATTTGCGGTCATTTACCCCATGGAGGAAAAATTCTCCAAGAGGTGGAGGCTCCCAGTAGTGGATGCAGCCATCTCATGTGTGAATAAATCACTAACTTGCCCGGTGGAAAACATACATATGTTTAAAGATCCGGTGGATAAACGGGTAGAGACACTTTTAAAAGCATCCTTTGCTACGGCAGGAGCAGTGGTACAGCCAGCTGTGGCTGCGATTGGTGTTTGTCAGGCGTTAAAAGACCAGACAAAAGAAATGTTAAAGGACATGCCTACCCAACAAGCAGAAGAGTTTTCTGACATTCCCAGAGCTCTGTGTTTTGCTGTAGATGCTATAAAAGATTCCATCCAGCAGGCCTCTCGTTTATCACTATTTTTGGTGCACATGAGAAGGCTCTTATGGTTGAAGAACTGGGCGGCGGAGCCCCCATGCAAAAAAGCTTCTGGCAGGGTTTCCCTTCCATGGAGGACGACTCTTCGGAGAGGATCTGGATAAATATATTCAGACTATTTCAAGTGGCAAGAGTACCCTTTTACCGGTCAAAAAGACATTCCGGGGTCCTACATTTAAAAGGCAGCTCTTTCCTGTCTCGGGGCCAGTAGATCGCAGGGACAGGCCCCTGGGGGTAAGAGGCCATGGTATCGCAAGCCGACAAAGACAGCCCCTAAGTCTGCCTTATGAAGGGGCGCCCCCACTCTCGCGGGTGGGGGGAAGGCTTCGTTTCTTCTCAGAAGTTTGGGAAGCCAAGATCCCCGACAAATGGGTCCGGGCGTCTGTAACCACAGGCTACAGACTGGAGTTTCTAAGGTGTCCTCCGCCTCATTTTCAAGAATCAAGGCTACCAAAGGATCCAGCAAGGAAGGCCTCATTGCTGGCAGCTTTGGATCACCTGCTTTGCCAGGACGTAATAATAGAGGTGCCAGCCCAAGAGCAAGGGCTAGGTTTCTATTCCAATCTCTTTGTCATACCAAAGCCCAACGGCGATGTCAGGCCAATCTTGGACCTAAAGAGGTTAAACGGTTACCTAAGGGTTCGTTCCTTCCGGATGGAATTCATCCGGTCAGCAGCCGCCGCGCTTCAGAGGGACGATTTTCTGGCCTCCATAGACATAAAGGATGCTTACCTTCATGTACCAATCTTTCAGTCGCATCAAAGATTTTTACGCTTCGCGGTGGGGCAGCGACACTTCCAATTCAGGGCGCTCCCCTTCGGGTTGGCCACGGCCCCCCGGGTATTCACGAAGATCCTAGCCCCAGTTCTGGCCAATTTAAGGATCCAAGGGGTCACAGTCCTAGCATACTTGGGACGACCTTTTAATCATAGATCACTCACGGCCAGGTCTGCAACAGGCAGTAAACCTCACGGTTCGGTACCTCGAAGGATTCGGCTGGGTCCTAAACCGGGGAAAGTCAGCGTTCCAGCCTACAAAGCAGTTGGAATACCTCGGCATGAGGTTAGACACAGAACAGCAAAGGGTGTTCCTGCCCCTTGTAAAGATCGAGGCTATCAAGGGGTTGGTTCAGTTGGTTCTAAACAAGAAAAAACCAACTATTCGCCTGTGTATGCGAGTACTAGGCAAGCTAGTGGCCACGTTCGAGGCAGTACCATACGCTCAGATCCACACTCGCGTCCTACAGGCAGCCATTCTAGCAGCCTGGGGCAAGAGGGCACATGCCTTAGAGTCCCCTTTGACGCTATCATCAAGGGTCCGACAAAGCCAGGCCTGGTGGTTGAACCCCCAGAATCTTCTAAAGGGAAAATCCTTCAGCCCTGTTGTCTGGAAGGTAGTTACCACAGACGCCAGCCTGGCAGGCTGGGGGGCGGTCTTCGAGGGGTTCTCTCGCCAGGGAACTTGGGTGAAAGCAGAGAGGCAGCTCCCCATCAATATCTTGGAGATCAGAGCTGCTCGCCTAGCCCTTCTGGCATGGACCTCCAGATTAAAGGGGTTCCCGGTGAGAATCCAGTCAGACAATGCCACGGCGGTGGCATACATAAACCACCAAAGGGGGAACCAGGAGTCAGGCCGCTCAAGAGCTTGATTTTTCAGTGGGCAGAGGTTCATGTACCCTGCATTTCGGCGATATTCATTCCCGGAGTGGACAACCTGCAGGCATACTTCTTAAGTCGCCAGAGTCTGTTGCCAGGGGAGTGGTCTCGGCATCCCCAGGTCTTTCAGACAATCTGCCAGAGGTGGGGAATGCCGGACGTAGATATAATGGCATCCAGGTTCAACAAGAAACTAGACAGGTTCGTGTCTCGAGCGAGGGATCCTATGGCCTGCGGAACCGATGCGTTGGTTTGCCCTTGGCATCAATTCAAACTTCTATATGCATTCCCTCCGCTACAGTTACTCCCTCGCCTGTTGCGCAGGATCAGAGTGGAGCACAAGCCAGTCATTCTAGTAGCTCCGGCTGGGCCCCGGAGGACTTGGTACTCACTAGTCCTGAAGATGGCAGTGGGAGACCCTTGGACTCTTCCTCTACAACCAGACCTACTCTCACAAGGCCCGATCCTCCACCCTACATTACAGCGTCTAAATTTGACGGCCTGGAGGCTGAATCCCTGATTCTCAGGGGTAGAGGTCTGTCTAGGCAGGTAATTCCTACCCTTGATTAGGGCTAGAAAGCCGGCCTCCAGGGTGATTTATTACAGGGTGTGGAGGAACTACGTAGGCTGGTGTGAATCCAAAAGATGGAATTCCCGTAAATATACTATTGACAGGGTGTTAAGTTTTCTCCAGCTAGGAGTGGATAAAGGCCTGGCACTAAGCACAATCAAGGGACAGATCTCAGCTCTGTCAGTGTGGTTTCAGAGGCCGCTGGCCACCCACTCGCTGGTAAAGACCTTCTTACAGGGGGTCTTGCGTATTAATCCTCCTGTCAAGTCACCACTTTGTCCATGGGACTTAAATCTTGTTCTGTCATCCCTACAGAAACAACCCCTTGAGCCGTTGGCTGAGGTACCTTGATTTTACTGACTAGAAAGTCGGTATTTCTGATCACCATAGTTTCGGCCAGGAGAGTATCGGAATTGGCAGCCTTATCTTGTAAGGAACCATATCTCATTTTGCATAAGGATAGGGCGGGGTTCCGTCCTCATCCTTCCTTTCTACCAAAGGTTATATCCAGTTTCCACCTGAACCAGGATGTGGTACTTCCATCCTTCTTCCAAAACCCACCTCTAGAAAGGAGGGGTTGCTGCATACGTTGGATATTGTCAGGGCCGTAAGGGCCTATCTTAAAGCTACAGAGAAGGTTCGGAAAACAGATGTGGTGTTCGTTTTACCGGAAGGGCCCAAGATGGGTCAGGCAGCCGCTTGATCCACCATCGCAAGATGGATTAAACAATTAATTGTTCGGGCCTGCGGTTTGAAGAGGTGCCTCCTCCTTTGTCGGTAAAGGCCCATTCTACCAGGGCCATGGGCACCTCCTGGGCAGCACATCATCAGATCTCTAGGGCTCGAATATGCAAGGCAGCAACGTAGTCATTACAAAATTTTATCAATTGGACGTAAGAAGGAATGCGGATACAGCCTTTGGGCAGTCAGTACTACAGGCCGCGATTCAAGCTCCTCAGGATCTGAGGGGGCTCCCTTGATTTGATTTGAGATTTACATTTCTCGTTTAAGTTGGATTTACTAGTATCTGAGTATACCTCTAAAATTAAATCCTTCTTTGGAAGATGTCTCCCTCCCCTCATTAAAGCATTGCTTTCGGACATCCCATATAGTAATGAATATGCCGCTCTGTGTCCCGTGATGTACGAGAAAGAAAAAGGGATTTTTAAATACAGCTTACCTGTAAAATCCTTTTCTTGGAGTACATCACGGGACACAGAGCTCCCACCCCTCTTTTGGGTGACCATTTTGGGAGGCATACTGCTTGCTACAAAACTGAGGGACTCCCTCTAGGGGAGGGGGTTATATAGGGAGGGGACTTCCTGTTTGAGATTGCCAGTGTCCACACCTGAAGGTACTCCATATAACCCATATAGTAATGAATATGCCGCTCTGTGTCCCGTGATGTACTCCAAGAAAAGGATTTTACAGGTAAGCTGTATTTAAAAATCCCTTTTTTTTTAAAGCGCCCCGTCCCGACGAGCTCGCGCGCAGAAGCGAACGCATACGCGAGTAGCGCCCGCATATGAAAACGGTGTTCAAACCACACAAGTGAGGTATCGCCGCGATCGTTAGAGCAAGAGCAATAATTCTAGACCTCCTCTGTATCTCAAAAAATGCAACCTATAGAATTTTTTAAACGTCGCCTATCGAGATTTTTAAGGGTAAAAGTTTGACGCCATGCCACGAGCGGGCGCAATTTCTAAGCGTGACATGTTGGGTGTCATTTTACTCGGCGTAACATTATCTTTCACAATATATAAACAAATTGGACCAAATTTATTGTTGTCTTATTTTCTAATTCAAAAAAGTGTTTTTTTTCCAAAAAAAGTGCGCTTGTAAGACCGCTGCGCAAATACGGTGTGACAAAAAGTATTGCAATGACCACTATTTTATTCTCTAGGGTGTTAGAAAAAAAATATGTAATGTTTGGGGGTTTTAGGTAATTTTCTAGCAGAAAAAACTGTTTTAGTCTTGCAAACACCAAAACTGAAAAACACCTAAGGTTAAGCTCTAAGGTGGTTAAAGGCAAATAGACTGTGCACTTTGCAAAGTGCAGTTGCATCCTCAGAGTGCAGTTGCTCCAGAGCTTATTAAATGAACACAAGGTCCCTTCTTTCTGTGTCTTCTCTGCCTTCTTTCCTTTCTTCCCGCTATTCTATATTGCTCTTTCTCCCCCCCCCTTTTTTTTCTTTCCTTTTCATTTTTCTTTTTCTTTCTCCTTCTTTGCTTTCCTTTTTCTTTGATAAACATCTTAGTTGACTAAGCCCTCACGGTCCCTTCTATGGAATGGCACTGTATGCTCCCCATAGACGGTGGAGCCTCTGAGTTTTTGTTGATAATGTAGCATGCTGAGGGTTGCTGATGGGATTTGTATTATATTCTCCTGTCACGCGGACACTTGACGCTGTTTGTACTGTTGTTATTTTTTTTGTCAAACAGAATAAAACATATATTCGACTCTAAATGAACACAAGGGCCCGGATTCACGTAGAGAGGCGTATATTTATGCCGGCGTATCGTATCGTCTTTACGCTACGCCGGCACAACGTAGAGAAGCAAGCATGCTATTCACGAAGCTCCACGTTGCGCCGGCGTAGCGTAAGTGTATAGTTGTCGGCGTAAGCCCAAGTAGGTAGAAGTGGGCTGGAAGTGAGCATGATATATTTAAATAAAGCTTGACCCCATGCAAATGATGGCCACAGCTTCAAAAAACGAACTGCGCATGCGTCGTCTCTTGGACGCATCCCAGTGTGCATGCTCACAGTTACGTCGAAATAGCTGCCTAAGATACGTCGAACACTGCCTACGACGTGAACGTAACCTACGGACAGCCCTATTCACGTAGTACTACTTAAACGGCGTATGCAACATAAAATTCTACGGCTTCGTTCCCTGGCCCATACCTTTGCATTACCTGCACCTGCTATATGAGGGGTAACTTTACACCGGACGTAAGCCTTACGCAAATCGCGTATATGAAGCGCATCTACGTTCGTGAATCGGCGTATCTTACTCATTTGCATATTTAAAATTGAAACGCCGATTGCGTCCAGCGTAACTATGCGCCCACGATACGCTGGCGTAGGCAAGTTACGTCGGGCGGCTAAAGCCTTTTTTTACGGCGTATTTAGCTTCGCGAATCGGCGTAACTACGACGGCGCACATTTGTACTTACGACAGCGTATCTATAGATACGCCGGCGTAAAACGTTTGTGAATCCGGGCCAAGCTCTGCTGACTTCCATCATCCAATCATGTGCAAGCAAAAATGCAGTTTAAAAAAAAAATTGCATGTGAATGGGTACTTTTTGCAATGTGAAGCTTTACCTCATTTTCTAAGCTCTGGAGAAACTGCACTTGCAAAGTGCACAGTCTATTTGCCTTTAACCACTTAAGCCCCGGACCATTATGCAGGTAAAGGACCTGGCCCCTTTTTGCATTTCGGCACTGCGTCGCTTTAACTGACAATTGTGGCATATAGCAGTAGCATTGGTAAGTTGTTTTTAAACTTTGTAGTACATTGTGCAATTTTTTTAGATTAAAACGATCTTTTTGTACTTGATATTCCTGGTTAATACTGAATATTCAGCTCCTATGTAAACAATGTCTCCGTGTGCTGGATCTCCTCCACCAGTCACTTCACATCACTTCTGTGAATTTTTTATCAAATAATACCTACATTAACCCCTGTACATAAAACACCTAAAACATGGGGACACAACTTATCCCTCATGTCCAGAATCTTAAAATATTTATATAAAAATAAATTTAACCAGGTATGTGAACGAGTAGGCAACCCGAGGCCCTCCAGCTGTTATGGAACTACATTTCCCACGAGGCATTGCAAGGCTGGCAGTTGCAATTACTCCTAAAGGCATGATGGGACTTTAAGTTCTGCCACAGCTGGAGGGCCCCAGGTTGCCTACCCCTAATGCTGCTATGCTATGTATTGCTGGGTGGTACACAGCGGGAGCCTGTCAGCAAATCCCGACCAATGATTCACCAATGAGCCCAGACCTGCTAATTGGCTGTGTACAGTCACAGCCCAGAGCTCTGTGTTGGTAAACACAAAGCTCTGTACAAAGGGACTGATCTATCAGTTTCTCATTCCTGAAACACACAGATCTAGTAGTAAAGGCACCACACTGTACTTACATTACACATTGTTAGGCACACGGTTAAACCTTTGACCTAGATGTTAACCCCTTCCCAGCCAGTGTTGGTACAGTGACTGTGTATAGCACAGGTGTCAAACATAAGGCCTGCAGCCCGAATCCGGCCCTGCAGGCCATTTTATGTGGCCCTCACACCTCTTCTGCAGCTGCAAGAGATCTCCAGTCCTACTCCAGACCCTTACTTTCTGCTTTCAAGCAATGCATCCAGCTTCTTCCAAGCAGCAGCATAAGGAAAGGGGGGTGCACTTTGATGTAAGGGAGAGAGGGGGACTCAACTTCTGATGGTGGGGTGTCTCTTGACATCTAATGTAAAGGAGAGGGGATGTGATGGACATCTAATCTTACAGATACAACCGGCCCCCGGCCCTTTTGAGGGCATGTCATAAGGCTGATGCAGCCCATGATGAAATTGAGTTTGACATCCCTGGTGTATAGTTTTATCACTGATCACTGTATTAGTCTCACTGGTGAGGTCAGTGACAGTCGGCATCAGATTGCTCGCCACACTTGATGTTCCATTATAAATCGCTGATCACTGCCATTAGTAGTATGGAAAAAAAATTGTCTATACTATAGTTAGTAGACGCTACAACTTTGACACAAAACAATCAATACACACTTATTGGGATATTTTTTTATATCAAAAACATGAAGCAGAATACGTTTTGTCCAAAATTTTGGATGGAATTGTTTTCTTGATCGTACATCACGGGACACAGAGCGCATAGTCATTACATATGGGTTATATGGGTACCTTCAGGTGTGGACACTGGTGTAATCAACTTCACAGGAAGTTCCTCCCTATATAACCCCCTCCCACTGAGAGTGCTCTAGTTTTTTCGCCAGTGTCTTAGGTGTTGGTCACGTCTAGCTGTCCCTCGGAGGTCTCGGGACCCAGGATAGCTAGCCGGATCCGTCCGAAGTGCTTCAGAGCCAAGATGTACGGTACCCGGGCCCTGCTGGAGTGGGGTTTTGCCTATAATGCCTCTCCTTGGAGGGCTGGATTCTGGGCTCCAGTGCCTTAGTCTCTTCCAAGAACTAAACGCTACTGATGCCAGGATGCTATATAGGTCCAGGGGTGTGGGTTCCTTAACACAGGACCCCGGTCCCTGAAGGTCCAAGACAATACCCACGGAGATGGGGGAAGGTTGGGCCTCTTGCATTTTGCAATACCCTGCGGCGTGGAGCAGGTAAGAGGGAACCTGCGGGACTTGGTTCGACAGTAGGTATCCCCCTGGGGGTTCTGGGTTGGCTAACAGTATGCTGGTGCATCAGCCACTATCTCCACTATGTCTGTTGAGGCAGGATGGGATTCTAATGTTTACCCAGATAATATGTAGATATATGTATACTTGTGTAAGTTATATATTTGCTATCACCCCAGGTCTGCCTGTTAACACTGATACTGCAACCCCACATGTTTTAAAGAGGAAATTGCTGGTAAAAAACTCCTGTTTCTTAGGAAGCCCAAGGGGACAGCTTCCTCGCTGTGTGTGCACTACAATAAGATTAGTGCTTACCTGGTGTCTGTTGGTGCTGCATAACGCTGGTCCATGTTGTTCCTCTGCTCTGCTTCCTCCATGTGGTTTCAGCGTGGTGCGCGCGATCGTGCGCGCGTGTGTGCGCGCGATTGTGCGCGCGTGTGTGCGCGTGTGTGTGCGCGCGCATACGTGCGCGCGTGCACGCCGCCTTTTATAGCGTCGGCGTGCGTCGGGGGGGCGGGCCAGCAGCGTCAGGGTCTGTATAAAGGGAAAACTTCTCTCGGGCTGGTCTTTCCTCCTGAAGGCAGAGGAAGAAAGAATACAGAGCGTGCAGCTGGGTCTTTTGGCCACACAGGGACACCTAGTGGCGGTTTTGTGGATCTTCAGGTCTAGGACTTAGGTCCACTATTGACCAGAAAAAAAAAAAAAAAAAAAAGTTTTTTGCTTAAAGGGACTCAGCCTTAGATCCAGCAGTATCTGAGTCTACCTTGGACTCCGGCTAACGGGCATTGGTGTGTCAATACTCACAGGTTTCCTCAGTATTGCCACCTCCCAGGCGGGTAAAAAAAAAAAAAAAAAAAAATTTTGAAAAAAAAAAAAAAAAAAAAAGAAAAAGAAGTTATTTTTCATTTTTCCTCATACCTGCCCTCATATTGGTTACTCCTAGCTGCAACAGTCAGGTGTTGGCTATAGGGGTGACCCAAGGTTGTACAATGGCTCCAAAGGGATCTGGACCAGCCAAGGCTGCTAAAGGTGCCAAAAAGCAAAAAGGGTCTCCATCGGGGTCAGAGGATTTGGGCCAGGCTTCTACGGCCCCACCCTCGCCAGTCAGGACACCGAGTGGCATAGTACAAGAGCCATTGGGGGTGCTGGGGGCAGAGGCGGCCCCCGATCCACCCATTCCCGTTTACGTGACGGAAGAAATGCTAGCAGCCACCATGTGTGGGCTAGAGAAAAGGTTAACTGCGTTGTTTTCCCGTCCTTGCCCAAGTAGCAAGCGGGCTAGATCCCCCTCACCCAGTGTGGGGTTTTCAGATGCGGAGGTCTCCTCTTCAGAGGAACGGGACCCACAAGGGGATCAGGCAGACCCAAGTCCCGACGGTTCAGACAGGGAAAATTCCACTATAGATGAATATTTTTCGGCCTCTCAAGCGGAGGGCCTGTGGATCCAGTCTTTGACAGATATGGTTCGCACTGCCTTTAAACTTCCAGTGCCAGAACTAGTAGCCCCGGAGGTATCCTCATTGGGTTCTTTAAAGGCTCCATTAACTTGTGCATCTTTTCCAATGCACCCCCTTCTGCGGAACGTGATTTACCAGGATTGGGCTCGACCTGATAGAATCTTTGTCCCTCCTAAAAGATTCTCTATTCTCTACCCTATGGAAGAGGAATATGTGAAGAAATGGGCTCTCCCTACAGTGGATGCAGCCATTTCCTGCGTGAATAAATCCCTGACTTGTCCGGTTGAAAATGTCCATATGTTCAAGGATCCGGTCGACAAGAAATTCGAGACCCTACTGAAAGCAGCTTTCACCTCAGTAGGTGCCATGGTTCAGCCAGCAGTAGCAGCCATTGGTGTTTGTCAGGCCTTGAAGGATCAGGCAAAACATATATTAAAGGACATGCCGGCTCAGCATACTCATGAATTAGCAGATTTCCCTAGGGCTCTCTGCTTTGCAATAGATGCTATTAAGGACTCCATCCAACAGGCATCTCGTTCATCTCTACTGATGGTTCACATGCGTCGTCTTTTGTGGCTAAAGAACTGGTCAGCAGAGGCACCCTGCAAAAAGCTTTTAGCAGGGTTTCCCTTTCATGGGGGAAGACTATTCGGGGAAGACCTAGATAAATATATCCACACCATATCAAGTGGAAAAAGTACTTCCTTACCGGTCAAGAAAAGACCGCGTGGGCCCACGTTTAAACGACAGGCCATTGTAGGCTCGGCCCCTTCGACTTCTCGTCAGTATCGACGGCCTCCCGGGCGTTCAGCAGTTAATAGTCGCCCACAGGGACAAGCCGCGGCAAACAAGAGGCCCTGGTCTCGCAAGCCGGCTAAACCAGTCATCAAGTCAGATTCATGAAGGGGCGCCCCCACTCTCTTGGGTGGGGGGGAGGCTTCAGTTTTTCTCCGAAGTCTGGAAGGCCAGAATTCCCGACGCTTGGGTTCGGTCCGTAGTAGCCTCAGGCTACAAACTAGAGTTTCGAGAAATCCCCCCTCCTCATTTTCAGGGGTCAAGTCTTCCAAGCGACCCGTTAAAGAGGGCCTCTCTCGTAAAGGCGTTGGATCGCCTCTTGCTCCAAGGAGTAATTGTAGAAGTACCAACCCAAGAAAAGGGTCTGGGATTCTACTCCAACCTTTTTGTTATACCAAAACCCAATGGCGACGTCAGGCCTATATTAGACCTCAAACGCCTAAATCGCTTTCTAAGGATTCAGACCTTTCGTATGGACTCCATACGTTCAGTGACAGCCAGCCTGCATCAGGGCGACTTCCTAGCATCTATAGACATAAAGGATGCATATCTGCATGTGCCGATTTACCCAGCACATCACAAGTTTCTTCGTTTTACGATAAACCAAAGTCATTACCAGTTCGTAGCCCTCCCTTTCGGGCTGGCAACAGCTCCACGGGTATTCACAAAGGTGTTAGCCCCGGTGCTAGCCGTCCTAAGGACAGAAGGCATCTTGGTCCTAGCATACCTGGACGATCTCCTGGTTATCGACAGTTCAGCTTCCAACCTCAATCATGCAGTAGTCCGCACAGTGCGGCATCTAGAAGAGTTCGGGTGGATTGTGAACCAAGAAAAATCAAGGTTACAACCCACAAGACAGTTGGAATATCTAGGCTTTCGGTTAGATACAGAATGCCAAAGGGTATTTTTACCTCAAAAGAAGATCAGGTCGTTGATTCAAACGATTCAAATAGTCTTAGGCAAAAAGAAGCCGACTATTCGCCTATGCATGCGACTGCTGGGAAAGATGGTGGCCGCCTTCGAAGCAGCGCCCTATGCCCAGATCCATACCAGAATTCTGCAAGCAGCTATTCTCTCTGCTTGGAACAAGTCCATACAGGCATTAGACCGTCCATTAGTTCTTTCCCCAGGAGTCAGGCGCAGCCTGTACTGGTGGCTGATCCCTCAAAAATTATCAAAAGGGAAAACCTTTTGCCCCATCTCGTGGAAAATAGTAACCACAGATGCCAGCCTAACAGGTTGGGGGGCAATCTTAGGAAAACGGACCCAGCAGGGACAGTGGTCAGAGGCAGAAAGTCTGCTTCCCATCAATGTCCTAGAGATCAGAGCTGCTCGGTTGGCCCTGGACTCTCCCCCTGCAGGGTCTGCCAGTAAGGATACAGTCCGACAATGCCACGGCGGTGGCATACATAAACCACCAGGGGGGCACAAGGAGCCTAGCGGCTCAAAGGGAAGTAAACCTGATTTTTTCATGGGCCGAAGCCCATGTACCCTGCATCTCAGCAGTGTTCATCCCAGGAATAGACAATTCTCAAGCAGATTTTTTGAGTCGTCAACAGTTACTCCCGGGAGAGTGGTCTCTGCACCCCCAGGTATTCCAAGAGATTTGCCAAAGATTCGGAGTTCCCGATGTGGACATCATGGCAACAAGATTCAACAAGAAATTGGACAAATTCGTATCCCGAGCCAGGGACCCCTCGGCCTACGGGACCGATGCGTTGGTTTGCCCCTGGCACCAGTTTTCTCTCCTGTATGCGTTCCCTCCACTACAGATGATTCCCCGCCTTCTACGAAGGATCAGGGTGGAGCGCAGGCCGGTGATCCTGGTGGCCCCAGCCTGGCCCAGAAGGGCTTGGTACGCACTCATCGTGAGGATGTCAGTAAAGGCACCGTGGCCACTCCCCCTGCGCCCAGATCTGCTGTCTCAGGGCCCGATCTACCACCCTGCTTCACAGCAGCTAAATTTGATGGCTTGGCGGCTGAATCTCTAATTCTTAAGGGCAGAGGCCTCTCTGTCCAAGTCATATCTACGTTAATTCAAGCTAGAAAACCAGTCTCTAGAAATATCTATTACAGAGTCTGGAGAACCTATGTGGAGTGGTGCGAGTCTCAAGGAGGGCATCCTCGCAAGTTTTTTATTGACAGGATCTTGCGATTCCTCCAGGTTGGCGTTGACAAGGGGTTGGCTCTTAGTACTCTAAAGGGGCAGGTGTCTGCCTTATCAATATGGTTTCAAAGGCCTTTGGCCACGCATTCGCTTGTGAAAACCTTCTTGCAGGGGGTCTTGCATGTAAATCCCCCTATTAGAGCTCCCCTCTGCCCCTGGAATTTAAATCTGGTCTTGTCAGCTTTACAAAAGCAGCCGTTTGAACCTCTGACAGAAATCCCTCTTGTGCTGCTAACCCGAAAGTTGGTTTTCTTGGTGGCTATGGCTTCGGCCAGAAGGGTCTCCGAGCTGGCAGCCTTGTCTTGCAGGGAACCGTACCTGATTCTGCATAAGGACAGAGTGGTTCTGCGGCCTCAACCTTCTTTCCTTCCTAAGGTCATATCCAGTTTTCACTTGAATCAGGACCTAGTCCTACCATCCTTCTTTCCTACTCCCCAGTCCAGAGAGGAAAGATTGCTTCATACTTTGGATGTGGTCCGAGCCATGAGGGTTTATCTCAAGGCTACAGAAAAGATTCGGAAAACAGATGTGCTTTTCGTTCTTCCGGATGGCCCCAAGAAGGGTCAGCCGGCTGCCAAGTCTTCCTTGGCTAGGTGGATTAAGCAGCTGATTTTTCAGGCCTATGGTCTGAAGCGAGTTCCACCGCCCTTATCAGTTAAGGCCCATTCTACGAGGGCCATGAGTGCCTCTTGGGCGGCACACCATCAGATCTCTATGGCACAGGTTTGCAAGGCGGCAACCTGGTCTTCCGTACATACGTTTACTAAATTTTATAAGTTGGACGTCACAAAGGCTGCGGACGCAGCATTTGGGCAGGCGGTCCTACGGGCAGCAGTATAGAATCCTCTGGCCCGGTTCACGCCCCTTTTTTTCTGTTGGTGGAGCTATTTTACCTCCTGATATATTTTCTGTTTGGCTATTTTTGGCCTTACGGTCTCCCTCCCTTCATGGAGCATTGCTTTGGGACATCCCATATGTAATGACTATGCGCTCTGTGTCCCGTGATGTACGATCAAGAAAAAGGGATTTTTAATAACAGCTTACCTGTAAAATCCTTTTCTTGGAGTACATCAGGGGACACAGAGCTCCCACCCCTCTTTTTGGGGAACATTGTGTAACCTCAGAGAAATTGCTTGCTACAAAACTAGAGCACTCTCAGTGGGAGGGGGTTATATAGGGAGGAACTTCCTGTGAAGTTGATTACACCAGTGTCCACACCTGAAGGTACCCATATAACCCATATGTAATGACTATGCGCTCTGTGTCCCGTGATGTACTCCAAGAAAAGGATTTTACAGGTAAGCTGTTATTAAAAATCCCTTTTTTCTTATTATAATTATTGGGTATGTTTTATAGCAGAAAGTTAAAAAAATATATATATTTTTTGGTGTTTTTTTCCTTTATTTTTTTTTTCCCCCAACATGTTCAGTCTTTCTTTTGATTTATATTGCAAAACAAATAAAACTCAATGGCAATCAAGTACTAGCAAAATAAAGCTCTATTTGTGTGAAAAAAAATAAAACAATCATCCAAATTTTGTTTGGGTACAGCTTTGCATGAACTCAAGCCAACAATGGAGGGATGACTTGCCTATCCAGCCAGAAAGAAAACAACGTCATCAAACAGATGAAGATTTCTCTCTGCCTTTTGTAGTGATCCTGCTGCTGTAGAGTTGTCTCCAGTGACATGATCTCAAGTGTACAATGACCCTAAGCCTAGTCAGTTAGCTGCAATAGGAGGGACGTTGCTTTGGAGATTTGGTTTAAAGAAACAAAGGCCCAGGTTCACAAAGCACTTACGCCGACGTATCTCGAGATGCGCCCCGTAGGTGTAAATATGCGCCGTCGTATCTGTGCGCCGTGCCCACAGAACTAAGATACGCCTAAAAACTGACTTCATATGACCAACGTAACTTGCCTACGCCGGCGTATAGTGGGCGCATAGTTACACTGGACGCATTTGGCACTCCCATTGATTTTCGATGCAAAAGAGGGAGATACGCTGATTCACGGACGTACTTGCGCCCAGCTCATGTTTTAAGCGATTTGCGTAAGGTTTACGTCCGGCGTAAAGTTATTCCCCATATTGGAGACGCAACTCATGCAAAGGTATGGACCAGGGAATGAACGCCGTCAAATTTTACGTAGTACGTGAATAGGGCTGGGCGTAGGTTACGTTCATGTCGTAGGCAGTGATTCGACGTATCTTAGCAAGTTGTTTCGACGTGATTGTGAGCATGCGCACTGGGATATGTCCAAGCTACGACGCATGCGCAGTTAATTTTAAGTACTTGTCTGAAGCTCAGCCCATCATTTGCATGGGGTCACGCTTCATTAAAATGTATCACGCCCACTTCCAGCCCACTTCCACTTACGATGCCTTACCCCTACGACTATACGCTACGCCGGCACAAAGTTGGGAGCATTTGCTTCGTGAATTCCATGCTTCCCTCTCTGCGTTGTGCCAGCGTAGCGTAAAGAAGATATGCTGCGGCGGCATAAAGATGCGCCGATGTATGTGAATCCGGGCCATAGTATATATCAAAGCTAGACACACACTGGGGTTGATTTTAAAGGCAATTACAATGTGCACTTTGCAAGTGCAGTTGCACTAATTCTCCCCTGAAATGTTGTAAAGCTTCACTTTGTAAAGTGTACCCAATCGTGTGCAAGGACAAAAAAAAAAAAAAACAGCATTTTTTGCTTGCACACGATCAGGGCCGGATTCCTGACAAGGCAACCGAAGCCAGGCCTCGGGGCGGCGCCAGCTGCAGTGCTCTCCTCCCTGTGTCCTCCCGCGCTCGGATGTCACGGAGCTGGGTCTGTGTGTGCAAGGTCCCGCCCCCTAGACCAGCTCATGTGATAGTAGATTGAATCAGTGTTCCGCCTATCACACAAGCTGATCTAGGGGGGCGGGACCTTGCACACACAGACCCAGCTCTGTGACATCAGTGCATCGGAGGACAGAGGGAGGGGAGCGCTGCGTGTTATCCAGGAAATGGTAAGGCTGCAATTAGTGGGCACAGAGGCTGCAATTAGTGGGCACAGAGGCTGCATTCAATGGCACAGAAGTCTTTACTGTACGGTTGCACGTCTTTTATCGAACAAGTATGCCCAAATATCCGCAGAGAATCGGACGATTATGGGCACATGGCCCATTCAGCATCGCCGTCATCGGAAGCCTTTCCCCCGGCCTTGGGGCGGCGAAGGGAGTAAATTCAGGCCTGCGCACGATTTGATGATGGAAATCCATAGAGCTTGACCACATTCAATAAGCTTTTGGGAAAATGAGTGCAACTGCCCTTTCAAAGTGCACAGTCTGTTTGCCTTCAATAAATCAACCCCACCGAACTGCAAACACACTACATGGTGGCCTTGTTCTTCACCTTGTTCATTTGTGCTTTATTTTGTTTTAATGCAGAGAGGCAAAAACCTTGAAAAACACACAAACCGCTCAGATATTTTGGCGAAAGCCTTACAAGTGCAATTTAATACTTGTTCCATCTCTCTTTAATGCTCTTTGTTTGCTGTTCAGTGTCTACAAATCTCCCTGTTATGGTCTGGATTTATGGAGGAGGGTTTCTGCTCGGAGGAGGACAAGGAGCTAGTTTTCTCGACAATTATCTGTATGATGGAGAAGAGCTGGCAGTCCGAGGCAATGTTATTGTGGTGACCTTTAACTATCGAGTGGGACCACTAGGATTTCTGAGCACAGGAGATGCCAACGCTCCAGGTAACCATTTTCATTAGTTAAAGAGGAAATCTAAGCAAAAGGCTTTCTAGTTTTAATGATGTCCTGTCATCAAAATAGAAAATGAGCAGAGCCCCTTTCAAGAAAGACACAGATAATAAAATATTTTGAAGGGTTAGAACGTTTGTGGGATTTTTTTAGCATTGTCTTTTTGGAAGAGTTGGGTTACTGTTGTGTCATAGCGGCAGAAAGGGATAAGAAAATTTCACACGGATAGCCATAAAGTGGTTCTAGTCCTTCTATACTATATTTACACCTATTTATATTATTTGTACCATCTGAGAATAGGATTCATGAAAATGGTGGCACTCCGAAGCAAATACAATCAAAGCCACTTTATTGAAAATATCCAGGTTAAAATACAGGAACCACACACTAATTCAGCCAATGGTCTTCTGCCACTCTACAATAAGACCCCTTTCACACTGGTGCCGTCCATAGTGTCGGATTTGCGGCGCATTTTGGCAACTAGCGGGGCGCTTTTAACCCCCGCTAGCAGCCGAGAAAGGGTTAAAACTGCCCGCAATGCACCGCTAGAGTGGCGTATTGCCAGCGGTATGGCAGCACTGCCCATTGATTTCAATGGGCAGGAGCGTATTAGCAGCAAAGAGTTCACCGCTGCTAATGCGCTCAAAAGAAGCTGCTGGCAGAACTTTTTCTGATGCCCTGCCAGCTCACCGCTCCAGTGTGAAACCCCTCGGGCTTTCAACCTGGAGTTTGAGGAGCAGCTGTTTAAGGGTGGATTGCAGGCACAATTTTTAACGCTGTAGCCTGCAAAATGCCCCCAGTGTGAAAGGGGTCTAAGGATGAGCTCTGGCGTTTCTTGCACAGTCCACGTGCAGAGCCCGCCAGGAAGTCGGCATTGCACTGCGCTAATCACAGGCAGTGAGACAAGCATTTCCTGATCTCTGCAGCCAAGCATCGGGACAATGTCTTCCTGCCTGTGATTAGCACAGCGCAGTGCCGACTTTCTGGCTAGGCTCTGCGCGTGGAGCTCATCCTTACTCTACAACTAAGCTATATTGCAGAGTGAAATGTATAAGACCCCAGTCACCCGAGGGCTTTCACACTGGAGCGGTTCGCTGGCAGGACGGAACAAAAAGTCCTGCTAGCCATATCTTTGGAGCGGTGAAGGAGCGGTGTGTATACCGCTCCTTTACCGCTCCTGCCCATTGAAATCAATGGGACACCATGGCTATACTGCCGGCAGTGCGCCTCTGCCGAAGCGCATTGCGGGCGGTTTTAAATCTTTCTCGGCCGCTAGTGGTGGGGTGAAACCACCCCGCTAACGGCTAAATATCGCCGCAACTCCTGCCCCAGTGTGAACGGGGCCTTATTGGAGGAGCCTAGGTTGGCAGAGCTTTGACTTTTTGTGTCAATAATAACCCTTAATTGAGAATATGTTTTCTCATAAGGTGGATGTAGTAAGACAGTGGGATTGCATCCAGGAGAGGGTGGGATATTTGGTATGGTTATTTATATTATTGTTTAATTATACTTTAGACAGCCTTATTTGCCATGGATGGGTTTGTCTCTCAGTGGAAAATTGTACCAAATTAACAAGTCATTAGAGAGAAACTCCAGTCATAATTGTGGTTTCAGGCAAGTTTACGTTTTTTTTACGTCTTGAGGACTTCAGTGGCAACATAACCATCACATTTCCCAGCTCTGCCCTGTGGCCAATCAAACACAAAGCCAAATGATTCAGCACTAAAAAAACAAATATTACTTTTTTCATGTGTCTACTGAAGTCTAGAATAGGACAGATATGGTGATATAACGCCATACTGAACACATTTGCCTAGCACCTTAGTCCAAGCTGAAGAAGTGCTTTAATTGTGAAAAGCTATTTGATTCTCTGAAAGGTGGTTCAATGGCTGTTTTTATGAAGAGCAGTTCATTTAGTGGGGTAGCCTACACACCAGGCTCTGTTCTGTAATCTTCTCTTTCCTAAATCCTGTATTATACCTCAATAGGAAACTACGGCCTGTGGGATCAGCATTTCGCCATTGCTTGGGTGAAGAGGAACATTGTGGCTTTTGGAGGTGACCCCAACAACATCACCGTTTTTGGAGAGTCAGCTGGAGGTGCCAGTGTCTCTCTGCAGGTGACTAAGGGCGTTGTGTGACAATGGCATTAGTGTGACATTACTTTGAGGCACTTCTGAGATGATTCAGGATTCAATGAGTGATGCATTTGACCTGCCTGAATTTGGGTTTTGCATTCCTATAGACTTGTATGGGAAAGCAAAACCCACCTGACAACCCAACAAACAAAAGTCCATTGAGGAAGGCCATAACTTGGATAGATATATATACTGCAGTGCCCAAAGGGGTTGAAAAGGTTCAATGTTTATTTTCTAAATAGGTTCCTTTAGGCTAGTGCATTGTTGGTTCACATACCCTTTCCTTCGATTTCCCTTTAAATGTTTTTTTTTTCTAAATTTCTCACTTCCTGTTCCCCCTCAGTGAGCTTCCCCCCATCTTCCGAGCTGTTCTGGTTGGGGGTTAGTCAGCGTGCTCGCCCCCTCCCTTGGGACTACATCACCTTTTGTAACATGTTACACCCATATTAAAGATGTAGCATATTACAGATGCATCGGCCCCCCTACGCCCCATTTTTACAGTGAGCGGGGGTTCTTCTTCCCCCAAACGCTGTTCGCAATCTAAAAAAAACTCAGCTGTGCAAGGTTCCACCCACCCAGCCACATCATTCATTCACAGTGTTCTGTGAATGTGAAAACTACAAGAACCGAATTCTTTGAAGCTGTCGGCTTGTAGTTCTCAATGAAGTACCAGGGTGCTTTATCGGAGGTACGGGCAGACTGCTACACAGACAGTCTGCAGGAGTGTGGCAATAAACTCATGATCTGCTGATTGTGGGTGCAATGCTTTACACGCTCCTTTTACCAAATGTGCATTTAGGATTTTTTTTTGAAAAGGTGAACATAGCCTGTAATATCCAATATATATAATAATTACCAAAATGTAAAAAAATGAAAGTCCGAAATAAGTAAGAGATAAAAGTCCACAGTGTCAAATGTGTAGTGGTTTACATCAATCTTCCTCATAAACAGTGAAGATTAATCCACCATATGAAAGCCACAGCTCTGTGCACCTTCACCACGTGGTCTATAAACACGATTACTGGAATGTTTTGCCTCTGTTTTAAAAAAAAGTCAAAATATGCTTGCATATATGGGAATCCACTCAGCCCAATATATTCATCCTCCTTTTTGGACCTCTTGTTATTCTGAGTGCCAAAACTCCACCATGCCTATAAAAGAAAACCGGGGAACCCACATAGTGTAAAACCACAAATTTTATTAAAAGCAACAAAATACGGCTGTAAAATCAATAGTGTATATACTATTACACAGCTGGTCTTGGAGCTTAGACAGCCAGTTGCCAGTTTTCGGGATGTGTGATGACGTCACGAACGTCGGCTCTTTCCTACATGTTTCGTCTTCTGGGGGAGCCCCCTTCTCTGCACACTAAAAGCCAAAATATGATTTTGTATATGATCGTTAATTAGGTTAAAGCGGAGTCCCACCCAAAAATGGAACTTCCGCTTAACCCACTCCTCACCCCCTTACATGCCACATTTGGCATGTAATTTTTTTGGGGGGAGAGGCTTCAGGA
This sequence comes from Rana kukunoris, assembly GCA_029574335.1. NCBI lineage: Eukaryota > Metazoa > Chordata > Amphibia > Anura > Ranidae > Rana > Rana kukunoris. The sequence goes on from CM056057.1 coordinate 155,111,352, forward strand.
GGAGTGGGACTTCCTGTCCCATTTCCTCCTTCCGCTGAGGGGCTGGTAAGGTGATCACCTGGGACACGTCACAGGTCCCAGGCGATCGCCTGTCCAATGGGACGGCGCGGCACCGTTCGCGCATGCTCAGTGCCGCTCGCGCATGCGCAGTGGGTGCCCGGCCGTGAAGCCGAAAGCTGTCACGGCCGGGTGCCTGCTCCTCTCCCCCCCCCCCCCCCGGCCAGCGGGTCGCTGGAACTGTGGAGAAGGTAAGTGTATGTTTATTAAAAGCCAGCAGCTACACTTTTATTAAACATAAAAAAAGGCTGGAACACCCCTTTAAGGTTTTAAAAAAACATTTTGTCATGATAATCATTTTATATTTACAATTCCAGCTAGATGTTGGAGTGCTAAGCTCCTTTTTATGTCATTGGGCTAACCTTTACAAGTTGTTTACAGATCTCAGCAGCTCAAGTGTACCCACAGCCAAATAAGTCAGAGAGGGTTGTATGAAGTTTTAAAGCGAGACAGTCTGAAATTAATTATTTCTGATTTTGGTACAGTAGGTTGTGTTATTGCACTTTGCACACTGCCTTTTTTTTATTAAATACATTTGTTTTTACCCACTTCCCCCTGTGTGTCACAGACTCTGACTCCATACAACGTAGGAATGATCAAACGTGCTATCACCCAGAGTGGAGTGGGAACATGTCCATGGGCTATTCAGCAAGATCCCCTGGTGTGGGCAAAAAAGGTATCTATTTGATTCTTAAATGTTTTGTTGTATGTTTTTTATATGAACCCATTTTTTGGTGTCCAAAAGGAGGAATGTACTAGGTACCCCACACATGACAGTCCCATAATTGGTTAAAAACGAATTGGAGCTCAATTTATTTTAATTTTTTTAGGGCTCTTTCACACGGGCGGGACCGTATGTCCCTTTTTCATCCATCCGTGTACGGATGAAAAAAGGACATACATTGATCCCTATGAGATTGCGGGTGTCGGCGTATGAACATCCGCTAACACTTGATCTCATTTGGGTCCGCAACCCTCTGATTCTGCAGATGGAGGAAAACACTATTTTTCCATCCCTCTGCGGATCGAATGAACACGGACAGACGGTCCGTGTTCATCTGATCCCCCCCATAGGGGAGAGCGGAGATCTGACAGGGCGGTCCCTGCACAGTGTGCGGGAACCTCCCTGTCATCCGGCGGCACAGCGGAGGTTCACGGGGTGGATCATCACGGATCCGTCCCATGTGAAAGAGGCCTTATAGTTTTAGCTAGAGTGGGGAAGGGGAGAGTCAATGCTGTCGGAGATTTCTACTAACTTCCTTTGCTGGTGACCATGTAGGAAGTGAGGATATCTTGGTGACGCCACAGGAAGTGAGAGAAACTCTTCCAAAAGACTTCAGAAACCGCAATAAAAACAGAGGGCCAGATTCAGGTACATCTGCGCATTATTGGACCGGCGTAGCGCACCGCCTTTACGTTAGACTTGTGCAATGTAGCGGCGCAATCACCCTATTCTTGTCGCTATAACGCACAAAATTGCGCATGCGTAACTTTATTTCAGAGGCGCAAGGCGGAGTATTACAAATTGGGAAGGACGTGGGCGTGTTACATTGAAATGAGCCGTGACCCCATGCAAATGAAGGGCCGGCCGGCTCGCGCATGCGCGCTTGAAGCAGACCATGGTCAGCACCTCTGTGCGCATGCTCACAACTCGGGAACGGCGCAATCAGTGAAATTGGAAGTGGACTAGGGCAACTTAGTGAACTACGCAGACAGCATAAATAGACAGACACAAACGCACTTCCTTTGCAAAAGTACATCCCTTTGTATCCCTCCCTATACAGCAAGGTGCTTTTGTTTATTAGCGTTTGTTTGTTTGTTTGTGACGTGTCTTTGAGATATTTGGGGACTGTTGTGCAGAGTGATTTTTGTCTTTTATGTGTTTTCTTTGTTGTTATTTTGTTTAAATTATATTTTTGCTGGGCATTTTTTATTTTTGCTCGTCATTTATTTTATTTTTTTGGTTCTGTTTGTGTATGATTTTGGAATGTGGGGGTGATATTCCTGCGGGAAAAGGGGTGTCACCCTCATTTGTGGTGGAGAAGTGAAACCCAGGTCTGTGTGAATGGTGTATGAATGTACAGTGACATAATTGGAGCCTTGGCGTGGCGTTGCTGCTCACAAGTCCTGCATGGTGGGCTGGTGGCAATCCAATGTGATGAGGATGTGGGGTGTGTGTGCTAGGGACCACAGTGGTGTGCATGCATGCATTCTCATTGTGCCATGATTAATGTGTGTGTTTAACGTGCAAAGATGCATATGTGAGCTGGCATGAGATGGGGTCATGAGATGGGGTCCCAGTGCATATGCAGAGTCACCTTGAAGGGAAAAGACAGGAGGATGTTAGTAGTGCATGTGCCCCTTGTGATGTGTGCATCATGGGGGGGACAGTCATGCCTGCCACCCATGTCACTCACCAACCAGCCAGCTGTCCCCATACATGTTCTGTTCGAAATATGTGGGGATGGGGCTCTGATTGTATATGTAGCTGTCATGGGTGTCATGGGTGGTGTCATGTGTTGGGCTGCTGATGTCCTCCTGCAGGGTTGTGGTTAATTCCATGATGGCATGAGGGGTGAATCTGAAGATGCGAGACACCTCAGAATCACTCATGCCATAGATGTCTATGCGTGTGTCATATATCCTCTCCCGTGAAGAGTGAGGGGCTTGTATCAGATAGGAATATTGTATTAGATTAGATTAAATTGTAAAGTTTATATAAGCAAATAAAAAGTAAAAAAAAAAAAAAAAACATCTCCCGTGCCCTCCTTAGTGTCCTCCTCAGTGCCCTCCTCCTTCTTTGCTCATCTAAAGTCAGTAGTATAGCTATGAGCATGGATGCCACTGGCATGTTGGCATACAGTTTGTTGGGCAACACGTGTGACTGCTGAGCTCCTCACTAACAGTGTTGCTTTATCTGACATGTAGACGATTTTTCTCTTTTTAGACCAGCTTTTATATGGTCTAATTTTAGACAGGACATTTTGCTGTTGCGCACACTGCGTAGCCTGCGCTGCCCCAACGTTCTTTTGTGGATCCTCGTAAGTCCCTCATTAGCATATTTGACTAGAAAATCAATGGTCTGTCTAGCGCAGTTTTGCGCGGAAGGATGCGCCTGTCTAACGAAATTACGCTGGACAAAAAAAAGGAGATTTCTTGCGTATCTCGTTTTGGGGATGACGTGCATCGAAACGCACGCGCACATTTAGACTTACGCACGCGCATCTCCTGTTGCGCAGGCGTAATCGCTCTGTGAATCTGGGCCAAAGCCTTTACCACACTGTCTAAAAAAAGGGTTTTAACTAAAGTTTTGCTTTACATTAAAGATGTAACTTATACAGGGAAGCCAAAGTAAAACTGGACTAACTTTAAAGGGCCTGCCACCCAATGAGGTGCTGAATCTTCCAAAAAAGGTTAGAAAATTGTGATTTTCTAAAAGCCCTTTGTACAGGCCCCCTCCCAGAAATATACCACCAGCCACCACTGACCACAAGACAAAGTCAAACTTTAATGACACACCGTGGACATCATGAGGATCAGTGAGGGGTATTCCAATTAGGTTATGATTGGACAATGCTGTGTTTTACAGTACCATCGATAACCGACCTTAACTGTTGAAAATGTAAAAATAATAATTGTGTCTGTGCTTGGCCAATTCTCCTCTTTAACATGTAAAAACCTCTGATCATATGTAGTAAGTTCTATACAGCTTGTTCTTTATGTGTCGTTTATGAAGTGGAAGTGGGCTAGTATTCCCGCAGTATTTTTTACTGACAAAACTTGGAAAATTTACTGGCAACCTGAGAAATTACAGAACGCCTATTTAAAACTAACAGTGAATATTTGAACAGTATGAAAATGATATGGAAACACCGACAATACCTCTAACAAAGTAATTCGCTTGATTTACACTTACAAAGTCAAAACAGCATGAAATTATCAGCCCCTGATATTTACAGGCAGTTGTACAGATTTTTACAAACTGTCAGTAAATTTACTGCGGTTGGCAACTCTGCTCCCAATGGTCCTTAAGTGGGCATATTCAGAATATTCTGATATGCTTTATTTGCATATTAGAGGCCTACAATAGTTAAAGACCTAAATATATTTGCTATTGGCAACTACTGTAAAGTCATACCTATGCACATATTTGCAGGTTGCAGAAGGTGTTGGTTGTCCTGTTAACGAAACAAAGGCCCTTGCTGACTGCTTGCGTAAGACGGACCCCAGAGCCATCACTCTGGCCTATCATCTGGATTTCGCCAACCTAAAGTGTGAGTACTCAGCACTCAAAGAAATTAAGGTGAAATGGTAATTATATAGTTAAAGAATTGAAGCTGAACTCCAGGCAAACTGCTCAATATACAGATTAATGGATAGCAGCAGCCCCCCTCCCCGTAACAGAGGTGGGGGATCCTCTCTTTTAATCCTCTCTGTGCTGATTTTAGAATCCGCACAGCTGTGCGAGACTACACACAGCCGCTGCATTCATTCACAGTTTTGTGAATGAAGAAACTACAAGTCCTGTCTGACACCATGGCAGATGAGTTTTCAATGGACTGCTAGGACGCTGATGAAGTCCCTTTCAGTCCATTTGCTTTTCCTGCAACTCCGAAACAGAGGTATGGGCACAGAGCTGTAGTAAGAGAATACAACAGCCTAATATTGCACCGGTGATCCACTAATGGTAGGTGCGATTCTCTGCAGGCTCCAGAGAAAAATTAAATAAATGCACATTTTTCTTTAACCTCTAGAAATATGTGCATTTCTTCTTTCAATTTTGACCTTTGCCCTTAAATACATATATGAGAGCTGTTTTACCTGCCAAAGTATTTATATTTCTATCCATCCTGATCTGAGAATTACACAGCTCTCCCACACAGAACAGTCCTGCCCTGACGGCAGATCTTTCTCTGCTGCAGTTTCACCTAACGGGTCTCCTCACCACCCTATGACTGGACAGTGAAAAGAGAAGCAGCAATGCAGCACACTGATTGGCTCCTTGTGCTGCTTTTCACTACCTCTTCTTAGCTCTGATGTACAGGGATAGCAAATGGCTAATAGCAGGTCAAATTCAGGTACTTGCACTGCTTGTGTTTATAAAGAAAAATGTAATACCGGCGTATGTATTAATAAATACAGAACTGATTATTCTGTGTCTTTTATATCTGCCTGGAGGTCTTCTTTAATTTTATTTCATTTATGGAAATGTATTTGCTGACCTTTCCTTCTGAAGATACTAGTTGTCTCTATGTTCTCTTTATTTGGCTGTCTCTCTGGCATTGCTGCCACAAAACATGCATATAGTTAAGCTATTTGCATATTTAACATTTATTTGTTGCATGCATTTTCTTTTCTTTGACATTGAAGCCAAGACACAGCCAGGCAACTAACATTTTTAGAGGGAGACCAACAATGCCAGCCTGCATTTTTTTCTAATATCAGATGCTGAAATCAAATCTTTTGGCCGTTTTAAACCTTTCAAATTAAGTTTAACCCCAGGGCAGATAACAGAAGATACCTGCTAACCAGAAAACCCAAGTCCTGCTCACCTGCCCATTATCCATCAAGAGCTTTCCTCTTCTTATGGTCTCTCTGGATAGAGGGCATGTTGGTCTGTGCTGGCTTTGCTCATACAAAGTCATTGTTGCCCCACCAGACTTTTAATGTTTGATCATATGGCTTGACCACTGTGCTTTTTACACAAGGGTCTATTTTTATCTGAATGACAGGTAGATTCAACCCTGCTCTCTTTATTTCCTGCAGATCCCCTGGTACATTATCTGGCTTTCTCTCCAGTCATTGATGGCGATTTCCTCCCAGATGAGCCCAGGAATCTGTTCGGCAATGCTGCTAATGTCGACTATATGGCCGGAGTAAACAATATGGATGGGCACCTATTTGCTGGGATTGACATGCCACCTATAAACAGGCCATTACAGAAGATTTATAGGTGGGTGCTTATAACAATGTAACTGTGTGGTGGTTCATATAACTTGAGTTTATGGCAGTTCCTTTCCCGAGCTTCATGTTGTTCTTGCTGACCTTCTGAGAATGCAGAAAAGAGGAGCATTCAATTAGCCAAACAATACTTTCATTTTATTTAAATATAAAACAATACATTTTATTTCAAAGAAGGTAGACAGTGTATTTATTAGGATTTGACCTTCTTTCTTTGTACGGCTGTTGGGGAGACACACTGAAAAAAAAATCCAATTTGTGTGCATGTGTCTGGCAGAAGCAGACCCCAAAGCTGTCTCAGATGGCCTAGAGACACAGCATAGCACTTTACAAACAATCTATAATGGGTGCCCCATTGGTGAGAAAGATATATCCCAAGGCTACAAAAAATATAGCTACCCTACGTCGTTTTGCAAAAAGAATTCGTGGGGCAAAGTCTTTTTGATCTTCCCCTTTTAAGGGGCAGTTATTATGGTCTTGATTTGACTATTCAGGTTTTCTTGCATTGGTCACTATCTGTGAAGGAGAACGATATTTTAAGCTATCAAATATCCTGCACTTTTTCGGGAAAAACCTTTTACTTTTGCTATATTTTTTTTGTAGCCATTGGGATATATCAACTCAATGGGGCAAATCACTTGTTCCAAGTTTTCATTTGTCATATCACTATGTGTCAAAGTTATTAGATTGTTCCTTTAGTTGCCAGCTTGTTTTTCCAAATAAATAAATATTTTCAATTTTGTTCAATAGACAGCGCAGTATCACCACATTTTTTCACCTATATGCTGCAGCAAGGAGCTTTGGAAGGGCAAAGCATAAAACAAAGCAAAGAAATATACTTGCCAAAGACCAACCAAATTGGCAGTATGTGTTAAAAACATCGCCATTGCAAATGTCTAAGCCACAGAGTAGGTTTGCCACCCCACTTTAAATCTGAACACACAGTGATTACACAAGTTCTGTGGCTAATTAAGGTGGTAATTAGACTCGCTTATTGCCTTTTCTGCTGTGCCTGCAAGAGGCAACCCTACACAGAGCCTGCAAGAGCACCCCATTTTCTGTGGCCCTAACTCTAATTTCTGTAAGACTCTAATGATGGAAGCACATGTATTTTAATGGACAGGTGGAGAGCAGGTAAACCTGGAGGGAGCCCACCCCTTCTTACAGGCACAGGGGCGCACTGAACACCCAGCACATAGCACTATGGCAGCAAATGTCAGTGTGTTGCCTGTCCAATATAATTGCAAATGGCTGTAGCATTTAGGCTGGAGTCTCTGTACTGGAAACTGTCCTCAGTGCATTTATAGCCCTGTGTATGTTAAAGGATAAGTGCACCCTAACACTAAAGTCTCTACATCTTCAGACATTCACAATCTAACACTAACCTATCTAGCCCTGCAAAGAAATCAGTATACATATGTGTTTTTTTAAGCTGATTTGACCCGATCCCACGCTGAGCTGTCAGCTGCGGCAGAGGACAAAGCCGACAACGGAAGCCCCATAGTAAGTCTATGGGTGATGTCTCTCACCATTCATTTCACTGCCGTTGTCGGCGGTGCCCTTTGCAGAGCTTCTGCCGCTGGAGACCGGATCAGCGTCAACAAAGGTATGTATAATGATTTCTTCTTTATAGGGCTAGATAGGTTAGGCATATATCGTGGATGTCTGTAGATGTAGCGATTTTAGTATTAGGGTGGACTTATTCTTTAAGCCCACAGGCCACACAGTGTCATTAGTTGTTATGGAGCAGGCAACTGCCTGCACCATAACAACCATTGACACTGTCCAGCACTTCCACCTGCATCCTAGTAAGCAAGGCCGCACTGCGGCCAGCCTTGGTCACCAGCATCCTAGAACCAAACCAATAGGAAAAATTTATCTTTTTAATATGGAGAATTTTTTTATCTTTCCTGGGTGAAAAAATAAAGCGACGAAAGCTTAGCAAACGCCGTTGTCGCGCAGGCAAAGCATTACCTATGGGAAATGAGCTCAAATACGCCCAAACCGCCCATATGCGACAAAAAAGGGTCACTTTTTTCTACAGGCGATGGGCGTCAGGCGCATCAGCGTTCTGTGAACCATCAGTAATTTTTCTCCCTCTGGCGTTTGTGAGGTACAGGCGCACTAGGTTTGGAGCCTAATCAATACTTTCAAACTGTAAACAAAATCAACCAAAATGAGTGGGGCGCTCTTTAAATCTCCCTCTAGCGACTGGCAAAGATTCCCATCAGCTTCCTGCTTAAATAGAGATCTTGGGAATTTCTGGAATGTTATGGGTGGTCGAGTGACTATAAATAAACCATCCTGGAGGACCCCCCCAGAACTTCCACAACATTCCCAATCAGCTGACCCTTTTGACCTATTCCAAAACCCCCCATTGAAATCAATTAATGGGGGCTTGAAACTCCTACCTCCACCGTCCCACAAGGGAAAGGGGGGGGGGGGGACTTGAAGCGGATTTCCACCCTAAAAATGAACTTTCTATTAACAGCTTGCCTTTAATGTAAAAAAAAAACTTCCTGTCCTAAGACCCCATTGCCTTCTGGGAAATGATGACACTCGTTTCCCAGGAGTCTCTGGGCATTACTGTGCCTAAAAATTGCACAGCATGCACCTCTCCCTGAAAACCAGGAAGAAAAAGGAACTGGCCTTCACATGCCCACACATATGATGGATACGGCCACAACATGAGCTGAAGGATATAAGGCAAGTGTTTTTAATGATTTCTTCAATGACTGGGGAGCTATTAATATGTTTTAGGGATTATTTAATGTGATTAATTTTAGCTTGCAAAAAAAAAAATTATGCCTGGAACCACGCTTTAAAACTGGCTATCCTCCTTTCCTCACACTCTTTTTTTGCTTTTGCGGTGAGCACGTGTTCATAAAAACTGTTTAGAGGTAACTCCATAAGCAAAACATTTGTGGGTGAACTGCAATTGCCAAACCGCTAGTGACCCATAATAATCTTGAGAAGAGGAGAGAGTGGTGAAACCCCATAAATCGTGTACTATTGATTAATAGAAGACTGTAATATGGTCTGATTAATCGAGCTGCACACTGTTCCCAACCACCGGATGTGTTTACCTGTGGCGAACACCATCCCAAGCTTATAGCCAGGACTGTCTTGTGCCAACTGTAAAGCATGGTGGCGGTGCAATCATTGTTTAGGTAGCCATATCTTGGTATTCTGCAGCCCCCCCCCCTCATTACCTTGAAAGGCCGGGAGGAGAACTAGGAAGACAATAGCGAATTAGTGAATATTGATTCACTAATGTCACAAGTGGGTGGGCTCGGGCACAGTGCTCTCCGCCCCAAGCCTAACCTATTTGAAGCCAATTGGAGCCTCAGCCTTAGGGGCTGGCGCATAGAGATTAGGGGGGCGGCCCTTATGGACTTCCAGCTGCTGCACCTAACACTGTTGTAAAGGGGTAATTTAAATTGACTACAAATGTAATAGCGTGTTTACAGTTACCATCATTTATATTGTAAGCATTGGTTGACAGTGTAAATACACCTTTTCATTGTGATTTATATGGCATTCTGTGCAGTGGCTAGACCATGAGATGATAAGCAAATATATTTTTTGGGGGTGAATTGACTTCAATGTTGTATCGCATAACATTTTACAGCTTGTATTAGATTTTAGTGATTGGGTTTAGATTCACTTTAAATATAGTCCACCTGATATTATGCATGGTGTAACCACTCTTTCAGGGAAGAGGTACTTAAGCTGGTCCAGGGGCTGACCCTTCCTAAAGGATCTTCCGCGCAGGATATTGCCTTTGAACTCTATACAGACCAGTGGGGAGAAAATCCAGATCAGGAGGTCATGAAGAAGACCGTGGTTGACATGGAGACGGATTACATCTTCCTGGTCCCAACACAGGAGGCTCTGGCTCTTCATTATATGCATGCACAGTAAGTTCTGACTGCTGAATGTAATGTAGGTAATACAGTTAGAAGTGGTCTGCGTATACTGTATTCTAAAAAATCCCATACAGTACATGCTCAAAGGTTGTAAGCTTTCTAACTTTATTCTCTGATCGTCAAAAGCTATTGTACAGCTAAGAGATAAGAGTTGGATCATGTGTCAGTTTCCTGGAACAATACACTTCTGTATTTTAGGTGCTCAAGGTTACTGTTCGCTATATGCCCGGAAGACTAAAAAATAGTCTTTGTATTCCTGCGAGAAGCACCTGGGCAAAGAATACTTAAGGGTCCTTTCACACGGAGCGGACCGTTTTTCGGTCCGCTCCGTGTGTGTCCGTCGGCTCAGCGGGGGTCCCCGCTCAGCTGTCTCTCTTCCGCTCTCCCCTATGGGTAATCGGATGAATACGGACCGTTTGTCCGTATTCATCCGATCCGATCCGCCGGATGGAAGAAAAATAGGGTTTTCTTCCGTCCGAAAAACCGGACCTTTACGGACGCGGATCATTGCGGAAGTTAGCGGATGCATCATCCGCTAACGGACGCGATCCCATATGGGCCCATTACAAGTCCGTAAATGGACTTGTAAAAATGGAGCGGCGGATGCGGACGTGTGAAAGGGGCTTTAGAAGGGGACAATAAGTAAATAACTGATACAAGATGATACAAGTCTCCTAAGAATAACTCTGAGCATGTTTGGGAGGCTTCATCATTTTCAAATTGTGCTTCTTTTCTCCTATGCCTGGCTGGATCTGGAAATTTGTGGGTAAACACAGCCAGCTTTATTGAGAGGAGTCACAGGGATACCTTGAACTTAAAGGGGTTGTAAAGGTACAATCTTTTTTCCTGACTCTCCTGTAGTCCTAGGGAGGGGGCGAGCGCGACACTCCACACCAGGAAGAAAGCCTTGCATTACTGTGTAGAGTTACAGACAGAAGAACAGGAAGTGAGGATTTCTCAGAAGAAATTAGAACATTTAAAAGCAAAATGGAAGGTAAGTAAAGGAGGACTACACTAAGGTAAAGGAAGCTATTTTGGAGAAAAAAAAATTGTACCTCTACAACCCCTTTAAAAATATATCCCCTCACTCAAGACATTTTACAGAATTCCATAAGTAAGCAGAAACCATAGTGCGTCAACAAACACATTTGTTTGTGCCATTAGTAAAGGTAATTCCTGAATAACAGAGTAGAAAGTACAAGTACAAAGAGGCTATTATTCTTGAGTGCCCAGAATTACCCATATCCTGTATACTGTTGGATATGTGTAACAACCATCTCCCTTACATCTGTTATGTTAGTATTCAAATGCACATTTTTTTTATGCACGCATGCTGTATTTAAGCCTTGTTTACACAGGGCCTACTATACCGTACACCTCTGCAGGGCTGTGTTTACCCACACAGAACACCTTTGCAGGCCATCCCATTGATGTCAATTGCAGCACAGAGGCTGTACGAACACAGCCAATGTGTCCCAATATGACACCCATGTGGGTCCAGATGTCTGTCCCCAAACTCAGTGTTTACATTCGGGACACGCACCAGACCCCGCACCGATATCATATTGGGACACAGCAACTGCGTTCATGCAGCCTCTATGACCCAACTGACATCAATAGGGATGCCTGGCACACATGGTGTGGGTAAATACTGCCCTGCACATGCTGTATAGTACATCCTGTGGGAACAAAGCCTTAAAGGGCTTTGCCCACTGCTTTTCTTCACCAATAATAGGAAATACATGGCCATCATAGCGTAGTAGGTAAAAGACTTTATTGGTTTAAAATACAAAGCATATATTGCACTCACATTTTTGTGTGCCTCTATGCCGGCACCAAGCTTCTCCAGCCGTGTATGCAAAGAAACGAGAGAAAAAAATCGTTCCTCTATCACATTTCCCCTAAGCCTTTCCTACGATCGGCGTGTTATCCCATGGGTGTCAGCAGCCTCTACGCATTTTGCAAAGGTTCTTGCGTCATCAGGAAACTCCTGATGACGCAAGAACCTTTGCGAAACGCGTGAGTGTGAATGTGAGTGCAATGTGAGTGCAATCTATGCTTTGTTTTTTAAACCAATAAATTATTTTACCTACTACACTATGATGGCCATGTATTTTTCATGAGCATTTATAGAGAAAGAGAGGCCACAATAATATATTCAAGATATCTGACAGCTGACATATCTGGCGGAAAACAGAAGTGGTTATTTTGGGAATGAACCAAAGGCATTTATTGATCAGGATCTGATGAGTGGTCATTTCTAAAGGTGGTGAAATCACGTCATATTTGAACATTTCATAGGAGAAATATCTATTGTTTTGAAGCACTTGGTTATCACACTGGGACTTTTTAAATAAAGGAAAGAGGATTCACACAGGAATTCCCCTTTATATATATTTTATTATATGAACTGTGGTTTTGTGATATAACACTTTTTGTGAACCCGTATCAGGGTAGTGGACACTTCCGAGGATTTAAAGAGCATTATTTGACACATTTTATTAACACGTGCATGGTATATATATATATATATATATATATATATATATATATATATGTGTGTGTGTGTGTGTGTGTGTGTGTGTGTGTGTGTATATATATATATATATATATATATATATATATATATATATATACATATAATCTCTTTACATAGGCACTTGGTAAACAAAAAATACATGAAGGGCTGTTATTTATACACATACATATTTTTGGTGTTTTGTCATTTATTAGTAAACTTGTGTTAGTATAGTATATTTAGTTGTTCACAGAGGTGTACACCTTTGTGGAGGCACAAGGTAATATTCACAGGTGCTAACTAACTTTGTTTATTGCATAAGGCTAGGCTGATCTGGGTCACCTGCCAGGGTAGCGCAATCCCTATACTATATCAATTGTAAGCAAAAGAATGCTGACAATAAAAAAAAAAAAACAGCACTGGACCCCCCCCCCCCCCCTCCAATTCATACCAGGCCATTCGGGTCTAAGGGGAGCCCCAGGCCAAATGAAAATAAAAAAGACGGCGTGGGTTCCCCCTCAGGATCCATACTTGACCCTTATTTGAGCATGGAGTTCGGCAGGCCAGGAAAGGGGGGGGGACGAGCCAGGAGCCCCCCAGATCCCGCCCCCACATGTGAATTAGTATGGAGTACATAGCCTCATACCCCTACCCATTTACCAAAAAAAGTGTATAGAGTGAATAAAGACAGTACACAAGTTTTTGACAATTCCTTTATTAAAAAATCAAAAACAATTTCCTCAAGAGTAGATCCATCTTCGATCACACTGCCCGTCGGAACAAAAAAAAACTCACGCCTCATCTAAGGCTCCCTGCCAAATGGCTGCTCATCCGTCTGATATTTCTTAAATGGGTAACAGGTGGAGTCACTCGATGAAATCAGGTTTTTTTTTTTGGGTGCCGCAACAGCGCGAGTGATGATGGATCTACAACCGGGGACATTGTTTTTTATTTCTGCTTTTTTAATAAAGGCATTCTCAAAAACGTGTGCGCTGTCTTTATTCACTGTTTATACTTTTTTGGTGACTGTATCCCATACTCATTCACATGTGGGGGGACCTTGTTAAAGCGGCTTCCAGATTCCAATAAGCCCCCCACCCACAGACAACCACAGCCCAGGGTTGTGGGGAAGAGGCCCTTGTCAACATAGGGGCAAGGTGATTTGGGGCATGTGGCCTGGTATGTTTTTTTTTTTTTTCAGCCCTGCTGGGTTGAACGAAAATAAACCTGTTAGTGTGTACCAGGCTTTAGGATCTTGATTATATCGTATGACTAGGATGACTTATTTCTGTATTCCCTTCTTTAGTTATTTCCTAAACCTTGTCTTCTGCTTGCCCTACCCTTACAAGATATAACCTCCCCCTTCTATTCTTCCTTCCTATACCATCTTTGTAGCAAAATCTCTGCATTCGTAAAAAGGCTCCCATTGCTTCTTTTACTAAGGTTGCATTACCCCAACGGATCTAGAATAAGCACACAGATCAAGAGCTCTGACTTCACTGATGTGTAAAGAAAATAACGTTCTGCTGTAGGCTTCACCTTACTCTACAGCCACCGAGCATCAGGAGCAGGCTCTTCACAGTTGTAAGCTACTCCGAATCCAACACCTGAGTCTTCAGAAGAAAAGGGGCGCTCACTGTAAAAACCAAGGCTACTAGCATTTTCATTTACATCAGTATTTGTAGCCTCTGTATGTCTTTTTAAATATAGGGTATTAAAAAAAAGCACAGGAATTATTTTACATGTATTTCTGTTTTATTTCAGGAATGTCAATACCTACAGCTACCTGTTTTCTCACCCATCTCGCATGCCCGTGTACCCAAGCTGGATGGGTGCTGATCACGCTGAAGACCTGCAGTATATGTTTGGCAAACCATTCAAGAACACCCTTGCTTATAGGCCACAAGATCGTGATGTCTCCGAAGCCATGATTGCTTACTGGACCAACTTTGCTGCAACTGGGTAAGCTAGCTTTCTTTTTTTACAACAAGGTTGACATTTAGAAACATGATTGATTTTCTCTCAGAAGGTAATAGGACTGTGTTATGAAGCAAATCACTTTTATGATTAGGCTAAAGAACTAGCATGTGGAACTGGGGTCAGGAAAACGCTGCTTCCATCAGTGCCTTGTGTTTTTCTTTATAACAGATTCCTTTTAAAAGTCGGGAAGGATTTAATCATTGTGTAGTAATCTATCGCAAGCTGGATAGCTATGCTTTTAAACAACTTAAGCCAACCCCTCAAACTAGGTATACATACCTTAGATCAGAGAGTGACCCAGTTTAGGAGCTAAAGACTACACCAGGCCAGGCAATTCTCTCATCCTCTTCCAAGCTGTAGAGGCTTTGCAACTTTTTCTCCTATAGGCCCTAATGGAATAGCCATCTTTTTGTAAACCTGCAGGAAGATGGCTTATCCAGTAGAGCCTATAGATAATTGGGCGTGCATGTCTAGTACTATATGGCCTGGCATAGGTCATGGCTCCTGTACTGGCTCCTGCTGATCTGTGGTTTGTATAAGGGGGTATTGAATTATAGAAAGGTCAAGGGAGGGCTGTTAGACTTGGGTTGTTTAAAAGTATTGCTAGTCAGGAAAGAGAAGTGTTGTCCTATTAAACAATTATTGGCTTTCGTTTAGATGTCCAGAGTTTTAATTTGGCTTAATTTAACTTGAAATCTGACGTATGAACACCATCCCTACCCTTCACAAAAAGAACCTGACTGTCTTTATTGGTTATCTGTGGCAAAAAATGGTTTTCAACTGCTGATCTATGTTGATGGCTCAGGCTTCATGCTTCTGTCACAGGAAAGCATTTAATTCAGACCACGCAGAACTTTAGACTGACAGATCAACAAAATATACCAACATCTACATGGTGTGAGATCTCACCTAAGAAATAAATTTACATGATGTCCAGTCATGATAATGCACATTGCATGTTTAAATCAAAGCCAAAAACATACTAGTCACATCCCTCAGCCACACACATTGTGCATTTGTAAATACCGTATTTATCGCGGTATAACGCGCTCTCGCGTATACCGCGCACCCCTAAAGTGACCCCCAATCCTGTGGAAAAAAAGTTATTTTTGTACTTACAGTTTTGGTGTCTTGCGCGGCGTCCATCGGCGGCCTCGTCGGGTCCGGCGTCCTTCTGCGGCTTCGGGTGTCCTCTTCGTCGGGTCCGGCGTCCTTCTGCGGCTTCGGGTGTCCTCTTCGGCGGGTCCGGCGTCCTTCTGCGGCTTCGGTTGTCCTTCTGCGGCGGGTCCGGTGTCCTCTTCGGCGGGTCCGGTGTTCTCTTCGGCGGGTCCGGCGTCCTTCTGTGGCGTCCTCCCCGCTCGTTTCCCGCGCCGAGTTTTGAATATCGCGCCAGCATATACCGAGCGCAGTACACTCAGGCAGGCTCAGCAACTGTCGCGCTCACGTCCTGTACGTCCAGGACGTGACCGCGGAAGAAGCCGAGACTGGCCGAATATACCCGAGTGTACGGCGCTCGGTATATGTCGGCGCAGTATTCAAAACTCGGCGCGGGAAAGCGAGTATCGGCGTATATCGCGCACCCACGATTTTGCCCTGATTTTCAGGGCAAAAAAGTGCGCGATATACGCCGATAAATACGGTAAGTTTACACACAAGACCATAAAACTTACACTCCTCTTGTACTTACAGTAATTCTCAACAAAATATTTTGCCATTTTGACAGAGATCCCACCAAAGGAAATTCTAAAGTCCCCACACGGCTTGGTTGAATTACAACACCCAGTACGGAATGTACCTGGAGATCAACAAAAAAATCACTAGTAAGTCCATGAAACAAGACCTGAGGTCTCCTTACGTCAAGTTTTGGTGCACCACCTACCGCAATTTGCCCAATGCATAATTGTGAAACTCAAATATGAAATAAAGTGCACATTGCAAAAGCACATTGGGTCTTTGTGTTTCTATGTCTTTATTATTGTGTTGGAATATTGACTGTGACGTTGGCTGGAGAAGGGCTTGGCATCTTTGGTTAACGGTAATCTTGGTGGTGTCATTTAATGCCAAGCAGGTGCTGCAAAGGCAACAAATTATGGGGTGTTTAATATTGAGATAAACAATCAATAGAAGCATCCTTTTCCTTTTAAAATCCCTGCTAAGATTATATCTAAAACAGTGTGCATTTTTTGGAACCACAATAAAAGAACAACAAACAACAATTCCTCCCAATGACACCAACAACTGAGCCTAATGACCAACGATGGGGTACAATTCCTTCCAATGACACCAACAATATGGCACAGTTCTTCCTAATGACACCAAGAATGAGGCCCAATGACACCAATTTCATCCACTGATAAAAACAAAGGGGCACAATTCCTCCCAATGACACCAACAACTGTGCCTAATGACAATGATGGGGCACAGTTCCTCCCAATGATACCAACAACGAGGCCCAATACAATTCCTCCCAATGACACCGTAGAGGGGGCATTGCTTACTCCCACTGATGCCGCGATCTTTTCTACTCCTGATAGCCAGAATCCACCCCCCCCCCCCCCCCAAAGTCTGAAGGACCGTAAACTGCCTTTGTTTAGTAAGCTTGGAGACCCCTGGTTTAGATGTTGACAACTAAATTAATAAGAACGGTGGGAGGTTGGAGAAACTTTGATATCTTAGAGGCAATCAGTATAATAATCTTAAATTCAAGCAGAACTCTTTTTGTTTTATTTATTTGTAATTGGTGTGTAAGCAATAGTTACCTCTCCTTAAGTACATCCCATAGCCACATCTCTATTATATCCTTCAATATCACTGTTTGTATATACATCCAGAGCTTTTTTTCAGCAGGAATGCGGTGGAACGCGGTTCCGGCACCTCTAGCTCTGAATGAATGTAATGGCTGGGGTGTACTGGAGGGTCTATTGAAGCTAGCTGCTGGGGGATCTACTGTTGCTGGAGAGGATCTATTTTTTCAGTGGAAGGTCTATTGTTGCTGAGGAGGTCGGTTGTTGCTGGTGGGGGATCTATTGTTGCTAGGGGGCTTCTATGGTACTGTGAGACAATTGTTGCTGGGAGACATCTACTGTGGAGAGAGGGGTCCATTGCTGCTAGCTGTTCAGAGTCTACTGTTGCTGAGGGTGCTCCGTTGTTGCTGGCTATAGGGCAGCCATTCTCAACCAGGGTTCCGTGGAACCCTAGGGTTCATCCAGAGGTGGCTAGGGGTTCCTTGAGCTGTGGCTGATTTACCTCTTGTTTGATGGTGCCTACATAGTTCTGAGCCAATTCCACTTGGAGGAGCCAGTGGTATTACACCAATGATCTTCATAGTTCTCTGTAAGGGGGGCATTCTTACCACTGCTGTAAAAAAGGGTATTCTTCTCACTGACCACCAAAGTAAGTACTTAGTTATGTATCCATTACTGAGAGGTGGGTAGGGGGTGAAACCAAGAAATGGTGCTCAGAGGTGGGTAGGGGGTGGAACCAAGGAATGGTGCTTGGAGGTGGGTAGGGGGTGGAACCAAGGAATGGTGCTTGGAGGCGGGTAGGGGGTGGAACCAAGGAATGGTGCTTGGAGGTGGGTAGGGGGTGGAACCAAGAAATGGTGCTTGGAGGTGGGTAGGGGGTGGAACCAAGAAATGGTGCTCGGTGGTGGGTAGCGGGTGGACACAATAGGTGACTCGGAAGGTGGGAGTTTCTGCACCTACTCTCTGAGAAAAAAAGCCCTGTGTACATCATATACTGCAGCTCTTGCTGTACCTCCAGCCACTGCAGGTATGACCTGGCTTTCCCACAGGAAAAGGGATAGTGTAATTTGTAAGCCCCCCTTTTTCTTTGGTCATTCACAGGACACCATGCAATTCTCTTGTTCAACAAAGGAATACAGTGCTACTGAAACCCCAAATGACAGCGGAGCAATGGAGGGGAGGGGGGTGGAAATCGGAGGTAGATGTTTAGTATATGGGTGAGATTATGTAGAATTAAAGTGGTTCTAAAGCCTAAATATTACCTTAATGCAATCCTTGCATTAAGGTAAAAAATGTATAGGCATCGAATTTGGCCCCTGACCCCCCTTTTTATACTTACCCTCATTAGCCCTCATTCCATCCAGTGCTGTGCATGTCTGCAGCTTATCTCTTCTACCACTTCTGTGTCTCATTGGCTTTGCTGGGGAACCAGGAGCTATTGGCTCCCGCTGCTGTCAACCAAAGCCAGTGACAAGGGAGCAGGCGTGGGTGACCAAGTCCCACTGGCTGGGCTCAGGAGTATGCACAAGTGCGCCCATGGGAAGCCACTTCCCATGGGGCACTGAACAGAGAGGAAGAACCAGGAGTGCCAGCGGGGAACCCAAGAAGAGGAGGTTCTGGGCTGCTCTGTACAATTATATTGCACAGAGCAGGTAAGTATAGAAATGTTTGTTTTTTCTTTTCTTTTATCTTTCTTTACAGTCACTTTAAGGTGTACCTTTAATAAACCGTGATAAGTCAAGATCATGATGATCACGGCTTATCACAGAGCATTGCCGGTTTAATAAACGGAGATAAGGAGCAGAGAACATGTTCTTCACTTCTCATCACAGCACATGGCTGTTTTGTCTCAAACGGCCAGTTTAATAAATCGAGATCTGAAGATTTCACAGCTCTTCCACTGAAATATCTCCCTTCCAGATTCACCAGATTGTGTGTGTGTGTGTGTGTATATGTGTGTGTATATATACACACACACATATATACAGTATCTATATACACATGGAAAAGAGTACCGCTCCAAGCCCTGCGACCTATGCTGTGCTCCCGCCCTGTAGTACTGACAGGTGCAGACTCTGCGCTGATCCGTGGAAAAAAGAAATGTTCCTGGACTGCCGCAATTCTGCCGCGATTTATTGAAACAAAATGAACAAAGGATAAAATCCAAAGCTGTATAACATCCAAAAATTCATGCAACACTGCAATCAATGGTAGAAAGTGGACATAGGGGACAAAAAAAGCTAACACGTGTTTCACATCATGGATAGATGCTTAGTCATAGCTCTATCTATATACACATGTATGTGTGTAGATATATATATATATATATGTGTGTATACACACACATGTACAGTATTTATATATATGTATACACACACACATATACACAAAAAAATATCAATATATATATTTATGTATTTGTGTATATATACTGTATATGTGTATATATATATATATATATATATATACTGTATATATGTGTGTGTATACTCTATATATATATATATATGTGTGTGTATACTCTATATATATATATATATATATATACTGTATATATATATATATATATATATATATATATATATATATATACAGTATATAATATGGTTATCACATGTCTGAAAACATGTAATTACATGTTCTTTTAAACTATAGTTTCACTTTTTGAACTCGGATGTACTGTTATCTCTCGAGATTACAGGCAGCCCACCCACTCTTACACAGATCTCAGCCGTTTTCAGAGGAAAAACTTATCCTCTGTTCTCCCTCTGAGAACTTCAGTTCTCAGTTTATTAAACCGGCTGCAGAGGAGATAATTTTCCTCTGAGAACTGCTGAGAACTGAACAGAAAAAAAACTTCACAGTTTATTAAACGGACACCAATGCTTGATGGTGGCAGATCCCCTAGATCAGGTCCTAAATACCTAATACACACATCAAAGAACAAGCAAGAGAGGGTGCATCCATCTAAATGCAAACTGTGTAAGCAAGTGGCATAAATTAAAAGTAAAAAATATTGTACTCACGCTTTAGTAGTGAATACTGTGCATGTCACCATTAAGCCTTTTATAGACTGCAGAGATCAGTAGGCAACGACCGTGCACGAGCAGAGTGATGCTGGGAAGCGGCTGGATGCCAGACTGTCAGAAGTGCTAGCAGCGCAAGCTGATGGGCTTTGATTGGTTTGATTGGTTTGACCAAGGGTCGGTGCTCTGAACTGCCTAACCACGTCCCCCGGTACATAGTTGCGCTGAGACGATCACTGCAAAGTGGACTTGAAAGCTGCAGCATAGCTAATCAATCAGCTTGTGCTCCAGCTACTAGCACCGCTAAGCAGTTCAGTGTGCATTTCAACTTTATATAGATTTTTGTCAAAAATGTTGCTTTAATTAGATTTGGCTAGACCCATTACTTGTATACAAAAGTACTGGGAGAAAGCATAAACTAAACCGATATATTGCAATGAACATAAACAATGTACTTCCTGCTTAACAGCTAAAGGGTCCATAGTGGCTATGCCATATCCCCACCAGGACTCCCAGCTCATCCTAAAAGAGGTGCCAAGGGAAAGTGGATGTGAAAGCGGTACCATTGTTGTTGGTCCCCATAGGCAGGGGTTGGCACATAAACCACTGCAAGGAAATCTTTCCACTGACATGTCTTTATATACCTGGCAGATAATTTAGCCCACTAGACTTCCATATAATTAAGTAAAGGAATTGGAGGAACAAGAGCTTACAACCAATTGTGCCAGCTTAATTTAAAAATATGTCTAATGTGGCAACATCGAATATTGATGAAACAAGAAACTCCAACAGAATGCCACAGATGCATTACAATTCCACAGAGACCTCTTGCTTGTCTTTTTAGCTGATGTTTGCTGGCATCCTGTGGATACTACCTCAGCAGACCATTTACAATAACACAACACCCTTTCAGCCGCTTGTGTGGTTCTCCCTGCTTGGTCTGGGATTGTCGGTTCCTCTCCATTAGTCCCACCATGTTCCAATACCTGGGAAGTCCCACAAGGAAAGCGTTTTGGACACTGCACACGTGCCAAGAATTCTGCAGCTCTGACAGGCAGTGCTGTGTTCCTGCCGAGTTGCAAAAAAAAGCTCCAGAACTTTTTTGAGCTTTAGGCGTTTGGTTTTACGAGACTTGGAGTGGAAATGTGAACCATCTCCATAGAGAATAATTGATTTTTTTTTTTTTTCTCCTTTAGCAAGCTCCAAAATTCTGAGGTATGAATGGGGCCTAACTTGTAAAGGATGCTTAAATACTTTTCTCACTGCCCTCTACTTTGTCTTCCTAAACCTGATGATGCTCACAGTTGCTTATCGGTTCTGAGTGTTCTAGAATGGCCACACTCCCACAATGTGTCAGATGCCCCTTTTGTACAGCCCTTCCCTATTCCCTTTTCTTCTGTTAAGCATGTGGCACATAACAATTGCTGTTCCTAGGCTCCTGCCTTCTCGATGGCAGGAAATGAATAGGTAGGCTATATTCATAGCATGCCTATGCACACCTAGACAGGTGAAGCGAGTGCTGTAGCATTATTTTTCTAATTAAAAAAAACAAGGAACTAAAGTTGAAGGTCCGTGCCCCATATGTTGTGTATCCCATGGCCAGGTAGATGGAAATAGAGCAGGTGCAGAAATCACAGCACAGAGCTATATATACTTATATGTCATCTTGATTGGCTGTTTTGGAATTAATTATTTACATGCTCTTAGTGGAAATAAAATGCTGTCCCTCCTCTTTTCTGTTAAAAAAAAAAAAATGCTGTCCCTCCAAAAATATGAGGAAATGATTAGGGACCACATAACCTTGATATGTTAGCAATGCATGGACATTGGCCTAAATCGCATCCCAGCATCTTATATGTCTTATGGATTCCAGGAACAAGATCGCTCCGCCTAAAGGCATTTTTGGGGCCTTCCCTGCTTCCTACAATGAGGTGTAACGTCTCTCTCTAATGTGCTACTAATTAAAAATGAATCATGAAAGGGTAAGAAACCTGCATGAATTTAATTTGGGTTTCCTGTGCATGCCTTGGTTGATTCCCACCACTTGAAACATAATGGTAGGTTCTTCAGGTATTCTTGTATGCTGTAGTAGGAAGATTCGATTTTAAGCTCCTTTCAGGCAGGGAAGTTTTTTCATAAAAACAGAACCTCTGACCAAAACGTTTGTATACTTTTGAATAGAGCAAGGAAGGGTTGGAATGCCTGTAAGAATTGTGTTAATGTCTGTGTCCCTACTGGGGACAAGCCTTGATCTGCTTTTATCTAGTGAGTGCATTTTAATATTTTGTATGCCTTTTTAAATAAAGTTCCGCCACTTGGCATGGGGTCCATTCAACGAGCACGTTACATTTCCCCAAAGAATGCAAAGTGATCTCTGATTGATTGGACTTGCCAGAGATCGTGATGACACTGTCCCACCTCCTCCAATCAGAGAACACAACGCTTGCATGTAGAGATGGGAAGGCCTTGGGGAAAAAAACGAATACGTTGGGGGAAATTATTATTATTTTTTTTCAAATCCTTTCTTTGTTTTCTGGAAAAATTTGAAAAAAATTGAAAAGTGTGGAATATGTTCTTCTAAATTGATGACTAATTATATCTATGACATGTTGTTCAAACTATATAACATGAAGACCTTAATGAAAGATTTCTGAGACTTTATGTAAAGTCTTACATTATTGCAAGTTCTATTAGCTGAAGACCAGCAAATTCCGGAATACAGTTCAAGTAACGCTGTACTTCTCAATGCAGTTCTCAAACAAGAGAAATGCCACAGGGCACTGCAGAGGAAAGGCTCCAGTTTAGTTTGCTTGTGGGCCCCATCTTATACCTCCTATAGTTGAGTGATTGTTGGGATGTAGGCTTTAATTGACAGGTAATAGGGTAAATTTGACAAACTAGTTTATCTTTATAAACTTTAGATTATTCCTATTGATGTTCTCCACCATCACAGCATAATAGTCAGCTTTTTTATTTTTCTCCTCTCCGTAAAATGGTGAGACCAACATCTAGAGTTTGGAGACATTTCCACAGTGCAATTTCTGATGAGAGCAAAGCTGCAACTTTCAAATATTGTGAAGAAGAAATATTATTTTCCAAATGCTACAAGGATGACAAAACACATCCTTGCATGCCAGAGGTGCCCTAAAGAGATTAAACAAATATTTTATGGGAATGAAATGATGAGGATCATCATGAAAGTGCAAGAAGCTTTTCCATCCAGAGTTCTCATTCCAGAAACATGTTCTTGCCGCTTCCGGATCATCACAAAGTGTTTCTTCCCCAGCAGCATCTTCAGGTAAGGAAGTGTTACAAACTATGGCCTCCCAAAAATACACAATCCTTTCATTCTTATGGAGATTAGAGAAAATGACAACTGAAAATCAGGAGAATATTCATCAAGCTCTTCATAGTGCAATATATGCTTCTGGATCTGCATGGTCAATAACTGAATATACATATTGTCAGAAAGCTAAATTATCATGAGTGAAAAGGGGGGGTACCTGTTCTCACGTATAAGGGAAATCTTCTTATATACAGTCCTTGTTATTCCATTTATAATAGAAAATAAAAAATTAGAAAGCAAGTTTTGTTTATTTACTGAATGAGCTGTACTTTTATTTCAAGCATTATACTTTTATATGTTTACTTTCCCAGTGTAAAAAAAAACGTTCAGTTTGTAAAAAAAAAAATCAAAAAAGTTACATTTTTCCAGAAAAAAAAGAAGAAACAAAACGGTTCTCAGGAAGACCTGGCCAATTAGCCAAGGGAAGCATCAGGAAGACAATAGTGATTATGTTTTTTATTGTCACACAACTGGGTGGTGCTCTGCAACCGTGCCCACCCCTTTTTGAAGCCAATTGGAGCCCCATTGAAATCAATGTGTCGGGCACCCTGCATGTAGATTAGGGGCCGGGGCACAAGGAGTTGGGGGGCTGTGCCCCTAATGGATGGGCCGCCACTGCCTACTACAGTGATTTCTAGCTTTCATTAGGCTCTTCCAGATATGACACATGCATACTTACATTGGTCCAAGCTGAACCTTGATTTTACTATGCAAAAATATACTCTGCATACATAAAATATATTTTTTTATATATTTTCTTTTGCTCTAAAGATGGTTTCAGGGGAAAGTAAGTTTGCTTTTGAAATATTTGATATCTTACTTATTTTGATTTTGTTATACGTTTTTGAAGATTTGTTACCACAAATTTTGACATATCAAACAGATATTGGGTTTATTTAGAAAGATTTGTTGTAATACGTGTGGGGATCTGTAACAATTTGTTAGTAGCAAGGCTGTTTTTTTGTTCACATAGGGCTTTTTACCCCTGCCATGTGAGTGGGGCTCCACAGCCCTATAGGCAGACTACCCCTCAAACATTCCCAATCACATGGGACTCTCTTGGGATTTAAACACAAATCCAGATGCAGTCTCTTTCCCAGAGCACTTATTCAAGCATCCAGCTCTACAGCAGAGGGAGGGAGTGGGGAGCAGCATGAGACTGTTTTAGGTAAAAACCAATGTTTACCCCCCACATACTCCCTCCACCAGCTAATCTTCACTATTGATGTCAGAGCATTCCACAGGTGCCTTACCTGACCACAGGTGCCAGGGTATCCTTCCTCCCACTGGCCACAGCTGCCAGGGCATCCTTCCTCCCACTGGCCACAGGTGCCAGGGTATCCTTCCTCCCACTGGCCACAGCTGCCAGGGCATCCTTCCTCCCACTGGCCACAGCTGCCAGGGCATCCTTCCTCCCACTGGCCACAGCTGCCAGGGCATCCTTCCTCCCACTGGACACAGGTGCCAGGGCATTCTTCCTCCCAATGGCTACAAATGCCAGGGCATTCTTCCTCCCACTGATCACAGATGCCAGGGCATTGTTCCTCCGACTGGCCACAGCTGCCAGGGCATTCTTCCTCCGACTGGCCACAGATGCCAGGGCACTCTTTCTCTGACTGGCCACAGATTCCAGGGCATTGTTCCTCTGGCCACAGGTTCCAGGGCATTCTTCCTCCCACTGGCCACAAGTGCCAGTGCATTCTTCCTTACACTGATCATTCACAGACACCGGGGCATTACTACACCTGCTGATCACTGACATCCAGGTATTCTTACTCCCACTAATCACAGATATTGGGAAAGTCTTCCTACCACTGACCAGACATCAGGATATTTTTCATCCCACTGAACACCGACGTCTGGGCATTCCTGGTCCAACTATCCAGGCAGACACAGACCAGAGACATCACTGAGTTATTTCTCCTCCTTTCACTAACCACAGATAACAGGAAATTTCTCCTTCTGACTAATGACATCAGGGCTATCTTCTCTCCACTGACTACCGACATCGGGATATTCTTCCTCTTTTGGACACCGATGCCACTCTTTGTTTTCCTCACATTCACAACAGACAGGAGGAATTTCTTTTCTCACAGACTACTGGTCTTGGGCCTTTTGTCTTCTCACTGACCACTGCTGCTATGGCGTTCTTCCTTCCACTCATGTTGGGGCATTTTTTACTCCCACTGACCTGCAATGTAAATTACTCTGATAAATACTGGATACAGCACACTATGCAATACCATGTATAGTGATGATGGCTTATTTGCTGTGTAGTACATTGCATAGACCTGACCTCTACACTCTGAACGCTATGCTATGTGTGACCAAAGTGTCAGTTTTCTCAACAATTGCCGGTTGCTTTGTAGTTTGCAACTATGCTGATGCAATTCTTGTTGAGGTAAGGTCAAACAAAGTGTTAGCTCTCTGTCTATATTCTGTTTTAGATCTGTGTGTCTGTGAGAGGGATCTTGCAGTGATCACTGTAGAAGTGGTACGTACTACCAGTGTCGGCTAGTGCTCAATATTTTGGGAGGGGTTCAGACACCCCCCCCCCTGTGTTTCCAGTGCTCCCCCCATGGGAAATGGACAGCGACGATCAGTTGCCTTAGCTTTGGAGGCCGATGCTGCTCCTCGCTCCAGCTTGCCAAGGGAAGAGCCGGGGCCATTGCTTCTCCTCCCGGTTGAACAGGAAGTGGGTCCTGAGACCCGTTTGGCCGGGAGTCCCAACTGTCTATATTCTGTTTTAGATCTGTGTGTCTGTGAGACACTGCTCATAGCATAGTAATTAGGGAGGATTTTTTTGGATAAAAAGACTGTGGAGCATGTACTATAGGTACGCATAAACTCTCTTTAAATTTGTCTCCTGAAGTAAAGCCCTATATTGAGCATTCTGTAACAATGGCAGTTTTTCACTGCAGGTGCCACGACTTTTCCACACCAAAGTCCCCCTCTTTCTCAAATTACAAAGTTTAGGTATGGACTAGTTGTACTAGCCATGCTAAAAGAAAAGGATTCTGCATTAGGCTGGATTCACACCTATGCATTTTTAGTGCTTTTTGCATTTTGCAGATTTCCACTACATAACTTGTTCCATAGGAAACCATGATAAATGGATGGTGGTGAAAATCTGCAAAATGCAAAAAGCACTAAAAATGCAAAAGTGTGAATCCAGCCTAAATGTTGATATTAGCTTAGCATGCAAAGGGGTAACATCCTATTGGTGTTTATATACAGCTTTGGCCCTGAGTCCGATAAGCTATGTGTGTGTGCAGCTGTGAAGGCTCACACAGCCTCCCTTGAGGACTTGAAGCCTCCCCTGTCAGGTGATCCCTTGTGGGTTCTTATCACCTGCTAATTGGTATATAAAAGTAGCAGTAAACTCACACTTTGGGACCGTATCCAGAAATGGCTCGCTGGATAGCGCTCACATTGGCATTCTCCAGCCTCCTGGCTGCTGTCCATGCAGCAAAGGTAAGGCATTGGTAGATTTTTTTTTTTTTACAGATTCTCGAAGAGCAATCTGGGAGACGCATGCCAATTTTCCTCAATTTGTATCAGGATTTCCATTTGTCATTTTTTCAAGGATACCAAAAAGATTTGGCTTCCGAAAGCCCAGTAAGGCTAATGATACACATGGGATGGTGGTTGGAAAACGTGGCTACCATATGTTAATTCTGTAGAACAACCATGAGAAATGTATATAAAGAACCAGGAATAATTGTAGTTGTAGGTGTCTGGCTTATTCAAACAACGTGTGTGCAAAAGTTATTATAGAAGGTAAGTACTGGAGAAAAGGTAGATTGGGCAATCTGGATCATACAATCATAGCAGTATTGGGATAACATTCAGGAAGGTTTATTGACAGCACTGGATTGTACATTCATTTGTTCATCAAGATTATGGGAAGACATTGTGAGAGATCAATGAGAATATTTTAGCAGTTTGTCTGAATGACAATAAAACCGACAGACTCACTTTCCAGGATATGGACATTATACAAGGTGAAAAGTCAAAACGTTAAGAAAAGATCATTTGTGCTCTTGTGTTGGTACCATAATGGTCCATGCAGACCTATCAGTCGTGGTGCATTGTGTCAGCATGCACATTACTGCAATCCACCATACATGTGTTCCAATGTTTACCGCATGCCACAATGCTCTACTTCACATTGTAGTGTGCTGTGTTTGAAACAATGGTGCAGGGGTCCTCAAACTATGGCCCTCCAGTTGTTCAGGAACTACATTTCCCACTTCACATTGTAGTCAGAGTTTCACAATGCTGTGTTCCGCAACAGCTGGAGGGCCGTAGTTTGAGGATGCCTGCAATGGTGCATCTGTTTTTTTATTTTATTTGGTGCATTGGCAATGTGTTAGCTGCCTTATCACAATAAATGATAACAGGCATGCCTACAATGCACTGCAACTAACCACATTTGATCTCAATGGGCCCTATGAAATCCTTGTTTAGCTAGTTCACATCTATGTATTCAGTTTAGTGGCTAGTTCACATTTATATACGTCGACACTATGGGGTTTATTTACTAAAGAGAGTGCAAAATCAGGCTCACTTCTGCATAGAAACTAATGGGCTTCTAGGTTTTATTGCCAAAGATTAAAGTGTTAATGTAAAATCGGTAAGGTGACCTTACACAGGACCCCCTCCCCATCTCCTGGTCCCTATGTAGCAGAGTCCTGCAATCCCCCACTAATAGGAGGATGCCGCGTCACCGGTCCAGGGTTTTAAGAAACCTTGCGGCTCTCTCACCTCTCCTTGCAGCTCTGACAGGACGGGCTAGATGGATTCTGATTGGTCAGTGCCTTCCATGTGACAGTGCTGACCAATTAAAAAAAATGCCTGTCTGTACATGCTCAGAGGTACGGATAAGAGATTAAGCCGTTGGGATTTCAAATCCCCAGACCAGAGAAGCGGGGGATTGCGGGACTCTGGTACAGCGTGAATGGGGGGAAAGGGGTGGGGGTCCAGTGTAAGGTCATCTTACAGTTTTCTGCCTGATTTTGCACTCTCCAGCTTTAGTAAATAAACCCCATGGTGCCAAGTTGTGTTACAAAATTGTGCATTCAAAAGGAATCCAAAAGCAGTCATAATCATGGGGTACAAAATAAAGAAGGAATAAGGGAATAACCAGAGCTTAAACCCATAGCAAGGGATTAGGAGAAACTGAATAATCTATTCTCAAAAAAAATAAAAAAATTAAACAAAAAATAAATGAAACCACCTTCCCTCCTCACAACACGTCCCGCCAGTCAATTTATTAGACTTCTTTATTATGTTGCTATGTCGATCCTAACAATATACTTGTATTGGCTCCCTTTGGTCTGTTGAATATACAATTACATTAACTATTACAATAATACTAGGGTCATGGATGTTTTTAGTCCAATTTTCTATACCAGCTCTCTCCTCCTGCCAATCACTGGTAACATTCTACACTTGGGCCACCAAATGAAAGCCATCTTGATAGTGGCGTCTAGTGGTATGTTTATTTCTGGTGGGGGGTGGCAAACCATGCACCCACAGCCACCACTCCCTGGTCATTTGTGTCACCCACGTCCCCCCGGTCGGTCACCAGCCCTGCACTTACCTCATCTAGGTTGTGGCCAGCTCTTTTCCTTGGTGACGAGTGGCGGCTTCCCCTGTGTCTTCTCCTGCTTGGCATCCTGGAAGCTTCCGCATGCATCTCCTCCTCCTAGGCAGCCAAAAGGACAGCTTCTCCTTTTGCCCAATCGGGTAACGGGTCTGGCCGGGAGGAGAATCAGGAAGACTAGCGAATGTTAATTCGCTATTGTCACACAAGTGGGTGGGCTCGGGGCGCAGTGCTCTGTGCCCTGAGCCCACCCTTTTTTTAGGCCAATTGGAGCTTCAGGCTTTCACCATGTGCTTCTAAAAAAAAGGACCCCATTGGAATCCATGCTTCCGGCGCCCTGCATGTAAATTAGGGGCCCACGCATGGATTAGGGGGGCACCCTGTATGGATGGGCCGCCACTGCATGTCGGTAGCTCCTTAGTAGCTGGAAGAGCAAAGAAAGCTTAGACTTTACATACCGTAATTAAAATGAGAATATATACAGTACATATACAGAGTATCCCAAAAGTCTGCAATTTAAAAGTTTTATGTAAATGCTCAAATTGACAGCCTTGGACTTTGTAACGTTTTGTGTATACACTGATTATAAAAATGTTGAGCATTCCTTAATGTACAAAACTGATGTTAAGTGTAAAGATTATTTCCTTGTTTGGTGCAACGAGTTTTCTTGGTCAATTTTTAACATACTGCTGGACATCAGATGACGCCAGAAAAAAAAGTCGAGTGGCATTAGACCCTGGAGGCCTTTCAACTGGACCTCAACTGTTTGGAAGAGTTTGATTTAGATTTAAAACATTTCTCACAGCAACCGCAAAGAGTGGCTGGGCACTGTCTTGCTAAAAAACATATTTTACGATTGTGTGTACGCGGCATGAGACATTTGAGTCAAAGAGGTAAGTTTCCTCTGTCAGCATTACTACCAAATAATATGGCCCAATGAATCTGTCACCAAATACTCCACCCACCCCATATTTCATGGATCAGTTTGAGCATGGCCTCATGGCATCAGTTGACACTACCATAGGGCTTAATCGCTGTAAAATACCATTAATTCCCATTTCCCACTGTTGTGGGAACCATTTTAAAATATTCCATACTACCGTCTGTGTCATCACTTTACAGTTCCTGGACCAGCTGCACTTTATAGGGATGAAAATGATAATTTCTAATTATTTATTGCATATGGATCTGGACTTTTAGGACACCATGTATATCTATTTTTTTATTTATTTTTTATAGCTTGGAGTCGTCTACACAGAAGGAGGATTTGTGGAAGGAAAGAATAAGCAAATTGGAATTCTGAATCCAAAATACATTGACAGTTTTAAGGGAATTCCTTTTGCTGCTCCTCCAGGAATCCTTCAAAAAGCTGAGAAACATTCAGGATGGTCTGGTACGTCTTTTGGCATTTTGAACAAGCCTCCTTGCTCTTGTATATTACTTTTCAGCACATGAGAGGAAGTCTTTTGAGCGTATCAAGTCCAGGGTAATTTGATAGAAGTGGGAAGTGTGTCAGTGAACAAATCTTTCCATCTCAGGCTACACCCAACCAGGTATAGGATACACTCTGAAGAATAAGCATTCTTTACACATATCAAAGTTTTACCCAAGCTCAACCGCTATATTTTATATCCAGGAGCTGGACTCCAGTTCTCTGGCTAGGGTATTAAACTCCCAAGGTGGTAGATATCGATAAGATTAAAGCCGGTGGCTCGGAGTGCTCTTGCAAAGAAAATTCTTTATTGGCTACATATATAAAAGCATGTAAAAAAAATGCCAACACATTTCGGTTTTTGCAGCCTTCCTCAGAGCATCCACATATGAGGAAGGCTGCAAAAGCCGAAACGCATTAGCATCTGTTGTTTAATGCTTTTATACATGTAGCCAATAAAGAATTTTCTTTGCAAGAGCACTCCGAGTCACCGGCTTTAATCTTATTGCTTATTATTTACAGAAGTAAAGTCTGACATGGTAATAACCACCGGAGAAAAGCAAGCATTTTATTTTAAATGCTATAATGAAAATGTGGTACAGTATGCTGGTAAAATAGTATGTCAATTGTAGCAAAAGTCCGATGTGAGCTTTTGAACGGAAATTCCGACCGTTTGTATGCACCATCGGACTTTTGCTGTCGGAATTTCCGCCAGCAAAAGATTAAGAACTGGTTCTCAAATTTTCCGAAAAATCTGAAAATCCGAACGTCTGTAGCAATTCCGACGCTCATACTTCCGATGCATGCTCGGAAACAATTTGACGCATGCTCGGAAGTATTGCACTTTATTTTCTCGGCTCGGCGTAGTGTTGTATGTCACTGCATTTTTGACGGACGAAAGTTCAGAGAAGTTTCGTGTGTATGCAAGCCAATCTTGAGCGGCAATCTTTTACGCGGCATTAGACTTATTTTATTCAGTCCATGGGCTGAGCAAGAGAAACATCAATGGATGCCCACATCCATGCTAAACAGCGTGGATGGAGGAATCTCCCCTTCTGGTTATTGTATTCATGCGCCACAGCACCTGCAGCTGCCCTAATTATCTAAACAGTGAGTGCAGCTAATAGGTTGCAATTACTGTTTAGCTGACAATTTTCCATCTGGCTCAACTGATTTTTAAACCCACTTTTGTTTAGCTGGGTGGTGCAGAGGAGGCCACTCATGGTTCAAACAATGGCTAATTCAGCAGGAATCACCCAAAATTTGATGTATGAATGTATGGCTACCCTAAAGTGATTGTATAAAGCTTTTTTTTTTTTTTTCTTAAAATGTATATAGTATACTTACCTGCTGTATGCAATAGTGCAAGCTCAAACCTGAGCTGGGCTGTGTGCATCTATAGACACACACAGCGGAGATCAGCCCCACCTCCCACTCCCTCTTCATGGGATGTGACTAAAAACAGGCAGCTATCAGAATTCAACACCCCAGAATGGTGATTCATCCATGCTGTCTAGCACGGATAAGGGAATCTGTTAGATATTTTTTTTTTCAACCTGCAAGCGAAATTTTAAAAAAATCTATTGTATGGCGGACAGCTTTAGAAACTCTATAAGGTAAGTTATTCTTTGTGAATGGGAACAAATATAAGAAGGTGTTATCACAATTTGGCTGAAAATTTGGAAATGCACTTTAGGCTGGGTTTACATATGTGCAAATTGGATGCAGCATTTTCCCCGCATCCAATTCGCATGACATGCGAGTGTGATTGGCTCTCAATGGAGGCGGTTCACACAGCTTTAGGGCGGCTGCGATCTGCATTCAAAAATCGTCCTGGGTGTGATTGGGTCCGGTTCAGGTGCGATTTCAGGCAAAAATTCCCATGCTGGGAACCGTGGCCGCACATATGTGAACCTGGCCTTAAACTTGATTCGAAATGCAGAAAAGATGTAGTAGACTTTATATATAAAAATGAAGGACTTTTGTTAGCAGCTTTTATATAATGAAGCTTAGATTTTGAGTTTGATTGCTGTCAATTTTTACAATAGGAACCCTGAAAGCCACGGACTACAAGCCACGCTGTCTCCAAGCCACATTGAGCCAAACTGATACCCGTGGAGACCTTGACTGCCTGTACCTTAATATCTGGGTCCCTCAATCTGGAAATTCAGGTAAGCAGATAGGATGCAAAAAAAACACAGTCACTTTCAGCGTTAATATGTCTTCCAAGGTGTGTAACAGATATCAGACAAAATGGTGGTGTAAAAGGTATATATGGTATCCCAAAGCTAGGTGGATGCTGCCTTCCTCAGATGGGGTAATCCGAAAGGAACTACAAGAAAAACAGAAATGGAAGGCGCACACACCTAGTGCATTTCCAGAGATAATTTATTAATAAGAATTTTTTGTATAAAAATGGGTACTCACAAAATGCAAAATGTATCTAAAAGGGCTGAAATTAGACAGGAGTAGAGAACTATTGAAGTTTGTACGTGTCCCTTACTCCCAGGCCTTTTTGATTTACATAAAATAGTGTTGTCCCTCAAACTCACCAATCTAAAAAATCCCTATGGAACCAAATACATTCGCATGGGAATTTCCCAGTCCGGGTGCTGATCTTCCAGGTAAACTTCCTTTATTTTCCTAAATCAGGGGTATCGAACTCAATTTGATTGCGGGCCGCATCAGCATTCTGGTTGCCCTCAAAGGGTCGGTTGTCTGTAAGGCTATATAAATGTATCTATTGTTTATCAAATTAAATAATTGCCTCTGCATTCGTTTACCACTGGCTTTAGTAAGCTGTGAAGGGCAGGAGCAGACTAGCAAGAGCCTACTCTCACTCTTGTAGTAGACAATGCAAGTCTGAAAAGGAGGGCTGCACACTGCTGGTATCGTCGACAAGAAACTTTATTGGAGACTGCTCAGACAGAATATGGTTCTGAAATCAGTAGCGGCTGGTGCTCCATCTTTTGGCAGAAGGGGGGGGGGGCAATCCACCCAGTCACCACCCTGGCTTAAAGTCTGCTTGAAAAAAGTTTTTTTTGTAAAAAATCTTTTTATATAAAGATGGGGGGGGGGGGTGTTTACAGTGACAATCAACTATTACAGCTCCCTGTGATGGGTAGGATGCTGCACTGCTCTTGAATGCAGAGTAGAGTTTCCACTTTCACAAAGGCTCTGCCTGCTTCCACTACAGGGGATGTAAAGATGTTGCAGGGGGTGGAGACTTTGTTGTGGAAACCCTCCCACAATGAACCGCAGTGTCTGGAATGGGAAGTGTTTGAGACACAAATAAGGAGGGGGGGTGGTTTGTTTAGTTTATGAGACTTGGGCATCAGTCTTTGTTTAAACTTGCGGTTGGGGAAGGAGGTTTAGCAAAATTGTGCGGCTTTTGCTGCCTGCCAACCCCCCCTAAGCTGCAATTGGCAGTGGAGGTGGATGTTTAACTGCCATGGTTGTAATGCTTCGCCACCGCTACCAACATTACAAACAAATGGTCACTGCCTCCACTTATAACTGGCCTTTGCAACAAAGAGCACATGGAAGGATGATGCATGTCAAGCAAAACAAAAGAAAATTCTCAGCTCAACAACCAGCCTATACATTTTTTGAGAGACGCTTTTGGAGGCTCTCAAAAATTGATAGAGATAGGACAACACTGGGGTGCCATGAAGTGTCTCTGCAGCTTACGCATGTATTTGCAAATGTATGCCAACTAAACCCCTGTTTTTAACAAACTGTTGGACAGAATAATTTGGTTGCTTGTAGGCTTGTTGGTGAGTTGAGCTGGGAATTTTCTTTGGTGACATGCAAGTCAATAGTGAGAGCCGCAAACACCAGCACACTGCGTGCAATGCAAGGGGTTACAGCGCGATTGTTTGCAAAAATGGGGTTGAAGCAGGTGGTGAGGAGGTGTGGTGTCACGTCCTCACCACCTGTCAGTATCCTCTGGAGCACAATCTGGAAGTGGATCTGTCTTCAGAGGCAAGGGAGATCTAGACCCATGTCTGAATCTACTCATAGATGAGCAAGTGAACAAATGTTATCTTTCTTCTGCTGTTGATTGTGATTTAGTAAAGTCTTTACTGGTTCAAATTTCCTTCTATAGTCTGATTACATCATCTGCAGAGGTAAAGTTTACTGCATACAAAGATATATAAAAGGAAGCATATAGGGCAACTCCTTATTAAATAAAGTATACTGGGAATACATTCTTTCATTCAAGACCATAAAATGTTTTCTGTCTCTTGTCTCTTCTCCCCAGGCTCACATTGATTCCATTTGGCATGTGTCAAATCACATGCCAAATTGGCTGCCATTGCAGGCAATGGCAATGTCTCAATCGGTGCAACGCCAACTTTGCGGCACCACACCGGTTCCCAAAAGTAGTTTTATGTACTACTTTTGGCGACTTCGGGTGCAATTTCAATAGACATCTGTGTATCAACCCGCACAGATGTCTCTGAAATCGAACCCCAAAGTCGGACTGACATGCGGGTATGAAATCATGCGAGTTCAGCTGAACTTGCATGATTTTCCGCAGCAGTGTGAACCTAGGCTTAAGCACGTTTGCTTTTGCATAAACGTCCACACACTTCATGGACAGAGTGTACTGAATAAAAATTATTTATTATTTTTATGTTGCATTTAAGCTAAGAGAAAGCTTCAAGTGTCAGATGAGAGCTACAGTACATGTTGGAAGAAATCTTTTGTAGTCTGTGAGCTAAAGCATGACTTCTTAGGTTGCCTTCTTATTTCTAAGGAGACGCTTAAATAAAAAATCCCCATCTTTACTAACTATTCTCATCTTTTCAGTGTCCACCAACTTGCCAGTTATGGTATGGATCTATGGTGGAGCCTATCTCTTTGGTGCAGCTGAAGGAGCCAATTTTGGTAGCAACTACCTGTATGATGGTGAGGAACTTGCTCTCCGTGGCAATGTCATTGTTGTGACCTTCAATTACCGTCTGGGACCACTGGGATTCTTGAGTACTGGAGATGCCAATGCCCCTGGTAAGCCCTTTGAGTTAACAATACTGTGACTGTATTAGAGACATGCCGCTGTATAAAAAAAAAAAAAAATTGCTGTTAAGTAAAATACCAACTCTACCCAACAAGGAAATTCATCTTCGAACTGCCATTTTATAGAGTTGAGAATGACTAAAAACTCTGTCAATTATTTTCTTTCTCGTACATCACGGGACACAGAGCGGCATATTCATTACTATGTGGGTTATATGGAGTACCTTCAGGTGTGGACACTGGCAATCTCAAACAGGAAGTCCCCTCCCTATATAACCCCCTCCCCTAGAGGGAGTCCCTCAGTTTTTTCGCCAGTGTCTTAGGTGTTGGTCACGGAATAGCTTTGCTCCACATCCTTGGGATTAAGAGCGGGCTAACCGGATCTGTCCAAGGAGCCTCAGTGCCAAAGTGGACAGTACCCGGGCCCCAAGCCGTGGGGTTTTGCCTATAATGCTCCTCTTTGGAGGGCTGGACCCTGGGCCCAGGACTTGGAGTTTGTAAAAACCATAAGTTCCTGTTTGCCAGGGTGCTATATAGGTCCAGGACAGTGGGTACCTTCATAGGACCCCAGGGCCTGAAGGTCTACTACGCTACCCACGGAGATGGGAGAAGATTGGATCAGTTTGCTGGACAAACATCCTGCAGCATGGAGCAGGTAAGGGGGAGCCTGCGGGACTTGGTTCGACAGCAGGCTCTCCGGGGTAACCTAAAAGGGGGGATAGCCTAAGTATGCTCTGCATGGGCAACCTTGTTCACTATGTCTGAAGAGAGACAGGATGACACCTTTTCTCCCCCATCACTAGGTCCCCCTGTCTAAATATGTGTGCTAGCTAAACCTGCTGTTTCTTCCTAGGGCTAGTAAGGATCCCTAGGGGCCTTTGGAGAGTCCTACCTGGCCGGGGGTTTGAATCTGCCGCCTGTTTCTGCGTTCCTGGATCTCCAGCAGCGCGGCTCCTCCATGTTCCTCCTGTTTCCGGCATACGCGCGCGCGCGCGTGCACGTCTTATTGACGTTTTTCGCGCCGTTCAGACAGGAGGGCGGGGGGGGGGCGTGCCTGCGGCGTCATACAGGGGCGCGCCTTTGTGCTGTTATAGACAGCAGGCATTGTCAGTGCTCAGTCTGAGGCTGATTTTCAGAGGAGAGGACGCAGAGCGGCAGAACAGTGACTCCCGGTGGCGGAAGAGGGGTAGTACATGTGGACTTTGTTCCAATACCTTTTTGTTAAGCCAAGAAATTCCCCTTTTTTGCAGCAGGTTTGGAGGCTGGCAAACTTAGTGTGGGGTCACTGTATGTTGTCAAAAGAAAATATATAATATATTTAAAAAAAAAAAAAAAAAAAAAAGAACATACGGGATCCCATCAGTTTTTGGGCATTAGTGATCTATTGTCCCCTAAACTCTGATTTTTGTACTCCTGGCCACTACAGTCTGTTGTGTGGGCGGAGTCCCTCGATTTTGTATTATGGCTTCCAAAGGTTCGGGGTCAAAGGGTACAAAAAAAGACCAAAAAACAAAAGGGTTCCCTTTCTGATTCTGATATGCCGATACTTTCCCCGCAACTTATTAACATAAGAAGCGCCTTGGATGAGCCATTAGGGGGATCTGGTGCGGAGGCTGGCCCA
Source organism: Rana kukunoris (assembly GCA_029574335.1). NCBI lineage: Eukaryota > Metazoa > Chordata > Amphibia > Anura > Ranidae > Rana > Rana kukunoris. The sequence continues at coordinate 155,148,596 of CM056057.1, forward strand.
GATCAGCCCAGCCCTGTGTTTATCACAGAGGAGATGCTAGCCGTATCCCTAGGGGGGCTAGAAGAGAGAATAGCAGCATTGATCGCTAGAGCTATTCCTGGTAAGAAACGGGTTAGATCCCCATCACCAGGAGGTGTATCCTCAGATGCTGAGATTCTCTCTCCGGAGGAATTGGAATCACAGGAGGATCAACTAGACCTGAACCAAGAGGGTTCAGGGATTGAGGGGTCTGCCTCGGAGGAACCATTTTCAGATTCCCAGACAGAAAGACTGTGGGTACAGTCTTTGACGGACATGGTCCGCTCGGCATTTAGTTTGCCATTGCCAGAGCCTCAGGTTCCTCCGGTATCCTCTCTGGGCTCTTTGAAAGCTCCGTTAAGCAACGCAGTTTTTCCGGTCCATCCTCTCTTGGAGGAATTGATCTTTCGGGATTGGGTACGGCCGGACAGGATTTTTCTGCCACCGAAAAGATTTGCGATCATTTACCCCATGGAGGAAAAATTCTCCAAGAGGTGGAGGCTCCCAGTAGTGGATGCAGCCATCTCATGTGTGAATAAATCACTAACTTGCCCGGTGGAAAACATACATATGTTTAAAGATCCGGTTGATAAAAGATTAGAGACACTTTTAAAAGCATCCTTTGCTACGGCAGGAGCAGTGGTGCAGCCAGCGGTGGCTGCAATTGGAGTTTGTCAGGCATTAAAAGACCAGACAAAAGAAATGTTAAAGGACATGCCTACCCAACAAGCAGAAGAGTTTTCTGACATTCCCAGAGCTCTGTGTTTTGCGGTAGATGCTATAAAAGATTCCATCCAGCAGGCCTCTCGTTTATCACTATGTTTGGTGCACATGAGAAGGCTCTTATGGTTGAAGAACTGGGCGGCGGAGCCCCCATGCAAGAAGCTTCTGGCAGGGTTTCCCTTCCATGGAGGACGACTCTTCGGAGAGGATCTGGATAAATATATTCAGACTATTTCAAATGGCAAGAGTACCCTTTTACCGGTCAAAAAGACATTCCGGGCTCCTACATTTAAAAGGCAGCTCTTTCCTGTCTCGGGGCCCTCTAATTCCAGGCAGTATCGACGGCCGCCTGCACGATCCAACGTTAACAGTAGAGCGCAGGGACAGACCCCTGGGGGTAAGAGGCCGTGGTATCGCAAGCCGTCAAAGACAGCCCCTAAGTCTGCCTTATGAAGGGGCGCCCCCACTCTCGCGGGTGGGGGGAAGGCTTAGTTTCTTCTCAGAAGTTTGGGAAGCCAAGATCCCCGACAAATGGGTTCGGGCATCTGTAACCACAGGTTACAGACTGGAGTTTCTAAGGTATCCTCCGCCTCATTTTCAAGAATCAAGGCTACCAAGGGATCCAGCAAGGAAGGCCTCAATGCTGGCAGCTTTGGATCACCTGCTTGGCCAGGACGTAATTATAGAAGTGCCAGCCCAAGAGCAAGGCCTAGGTTTCTATTCCAATCTCTTTGTCATACCAAAGCCCAACGGCGATGTCAGGCCAATCTTGGACCTAAAGAGGTTAAACGGTTACCTAAGGGTTCGTTCCTTCCGGATGGAATCCATCCGGTCAGCAGCCGCCGCGCTTCAGAAGGACGATTTTCTGGCCTCCATAGACATAAAGGATGCTTACCTTCATGTACCAATCTTTCAGTCGCATCAAAGGTTTTTACGCTTCGCGGTGGGGCAGCGACACTTCCAATTCAGGGCGCTCCCCTTCGGGCTGGCCACGGCCCCCCGGGTATTCACGAAGATCCTAGCCCCAGTTCTGGCCAATTTAAGGATCCAAGGGGTCACAGTCCTAGCATACTTGGACGACCTTTTAATCATAGATCACTCACGGCCGGGTCTGCAGAAGGCAGTAAACCTCACGGTTCGGTACCTCGAAGAATTCGGCTGGGTCCTGAACCGGGGAAAGTCAGCGTTCCAGCCTACAAAGCAGTTGGAATACCTCGGCATGAGGTTAGACACAGAACATCAAAAGGTGTTCCTGCCCCTTGTAAAGATCGAGGCTATCAAGGGGTTGGTTCAGTTGGTTCTAAACAAGAAAAAACCAACTATTCGCCTGTGTATGCGATTACTAGGCAAGCTAGTGGCCACATTCGAGGCAGTACCATACGCTCAGATCCACACTCGCGTCCTACAGGCAGCCATTCTAGCAGCCTGGGGCAAGAGGGCACATGCCTTAGAGTCCCCTTTGACGCTATCATCAAGGGTCCGACAAAGCCTGGCCTGGTGGTTGAACCCTCAGAATCTTCTAAAGGGAAAATCCTTCAGCCCTGTTGTCTGGAAGGTAGTTACCACAGACGCCAGCCTGGCAGGCTGGGGGGCGGTCTTCGAGGGGTTCTCCCGCCAGGGAACTTGGGTGAAAGCAGAGAGTCAGCTCCCCATCAATATCTTGGAAATCAGAGCTGCTCGCCTAGCCCTTCTGGCTTGGACCTCCAGATTAAAGGGGTTCCCGGTGAGAATCCAGTCGGACAATGCCACGGCGGTGGCATACATAAACCACCAAGGGGGAACCAGGAGCCAGGCCGCTCAGAGGGAGGTGAACTTGATTTTTCAATGGGCAGAGGTTCATGTACCCTGCATTTCAGCGATATTCATTCCCGGAGTGGACAACCTGCAGGCAGACTTCTTAAGTCGCCAGAGTCTGTTGCCAGGGGAGTGGTCTCTGCATCCCCAGGTCCTTCAGACAATCTGCCAGAGGTGGGGAATGCCGGACGTAGATATAATGGCATCCAGGTTCAACAAGAAACTAGACAGGTTCGTGTCGCGAGCGAGGGATCCTATGGCCTGCGGAACCGATGCGTTGGTTTGCCCTTGGCATCAATTCAAACTTCTATATGCATTCCCTCCACTACAGTTACTCCCGCGCCTGTTGCGCAAGATCAGAGTGGAGAACAAGCCAGTCATTCTGGTAGCTCCGGCTTGGCCCCGGAGGACTTGGTACTCACTAGTCCTGAAGATGGCAGTGGGAGACCCTTGGACTCTTCCTCTACAACCAGACCTACTCTCACAAGGCCCGATCCTCCACCCTACATTACAGCGTCTAAATTTGACGGCCTGGAGACTGAATCCCTGATTCTCAGGGGTAGAGGTCTGTCTAGGCAGGTAATTCCTACCCTGATTAGGGCTAGAAAGCCGGTCTCCAGGGTGATTTATTACAGGGTGTGGAGGAACTACGTAGGCTGGTGTGAATCCAAAAGATGGAATTCCCGCAAATATACTATTGATAGGGTGTTAAGTTTTCTCCAGCTAGGAGTGGATAAAGGCCTGGCACTAAGCACAATCAAGGGACAGATCTCAGCTCTGTCAGTGTGGTTTCAGAGGCCGCTGGCCACCCACTCGCTGGTAAAGACCTTCATACAGGGGGTCTTGCGTATTAATCCTCCTGTCAAGTCACCAATTTGTCCATGGGACTTAAATCTTGTCCTGTCCACTCTACAGAAACAGCCTTTTGAGCCATTGGCTGAGATTCCTTTAGTCTTACTGACAAGAAAATTGGTTTTCTTGGTCGCCATAGTTTCGGCCAGGAGAGTGTCAGAATTAGCAGCCTTATCGTGTAAGGAACCATATCTCGTTCTACATAAGGACAGGGCAGTTCTCCGGCCCCATCCTTCCTTTCTACCAAAGGTTATATCCAAATTTCACTTAAACCAGGATTTGGTACTTCCATCCTTCTTTCCAAAACCTACATCTAGAAAGGAGGGGTTGCTGCATACCTTGGATATTGTCCGGGCCATGAAGGCCTATCTTAAAGCTACAGAAAAGATCCGGAAGACAGATGTGTTATTCGTTCTACCAGATGGCCCCAAGAAGGGGCAGGCAGCTGCAAAATCCACCATCTCGAGATGGATTAGACAATTAATCATTCAAGCCTACGGTTTGAAGAGGTTGCCTCCTCCGTTGTCGGTAAAGGCCCATTCTACCAGGGCCATGGGCGCCTCTTGGGCAGCACACCATCAGATCTCTATGGCTCAGATATGCAAGGCGGCAACGTGGTCATCAGTCCACACGTTTACAAGGTTTTATCAACTAGACGTGAGAAGAAATGCGGATGCTGCCTTTGGTCAGGCAGTACTACAGGCTGCAGTTTGAAATCCTCGGGATCAGAAACACCCTTGGTTATAAAAAAAAAAAAGAAAAAGTTTTTTTCTTGACTAAGTTGGAATTATTATTATGATTTGAGTTTATCTCTAAATTGAATCCTTCTTTGGAAGATGTCTCCCTCCCCTCATTAAAGCATTGCTTTCGGACATCCCACATAGTAATGAATATGCCGCTCTGTGTCCCGTGATGTACGAGAAAGAAAAAGGGATTTTTAAATACAGCTTACCTGTAAAATCCTTTTCTTGGAGTACATCACGGGACACAGAGCTCCCACCCCTCTTTTGGGTGACCATTTTGGGAGGCATACTGCTTGCTACAAAACTGAGGGACTCCCTCTAGGGGAGGGGGTTATATAGGGAGGGGACTTCCTGTTTGAGATTGCCAGTGTCCACACCTGAAGGTACTCCATATAACCCACATAGTAATGAATATGCCGCTCTGTGTCCCGTGATGTACTCCAAGAAAAGGATTTTACAGGTAAGCTGTATTTAAAAATCCCTTTTTTTTTTATTTGTTGCTGTCTGTGTTCCATTGAGGAACTTTAACTTCACTTCCTGCCTCAGGCACAACAGGAAGTGGAGGAAATCTCTTCTTAGACAGTTTTCCCGGTCGAAGATTTCACCTCATGTCCTGTTCTGGTGGCAACTGCAAATGTTTCTTACCCAATGGCAAAGGTCACCAAGACAAATAGAAAAGCCGAATCACCCCAATGAGGACACACAGCTTTAAAACCTGACAAGGTTTTAGAATGTCCGTAGTAGACATGTGCAATTTTGTTTTGTTCCGAATTAGTTTTTCGTCAAAATTCGGCATATTCAACATTCGGAAGCATCCGAATGAATAAAAGGCTATTTGACACATTTTTTTCTAAAACAAATTTTCGAAAGGAACGGAAATTCAAAAGAACCAAAATCTGAATATAAGAACGAAAGATCGAAAAACATTTGGATCTTTAAATTTTTCATATTTTCTATCATAATTAAGTTATTACCATTATTATTATTGTTTTTTTTAAATATTATTATTAATACTGGTAACTATTTTTTAATAATACATAACAATGATGATAATAAACACCTATAATAGTTATAAACTGTTAAATGATTACATTCTCCATTTGTCCTGGTTGACCATTGTCACTGTGACAAGAGTGAAGGGAAATCCAAAATGTCACCAGAGCAAGAGATAAGGGGAAATCTTCCAATGGGGGCATGTCTGTTCCTGGAAGTTTCCCCAACTGAATGCAAACAGCAAAAAATAGTTTAAACCCATGCCTACCCGAAGTAAAACTAAAATGTTTTCTCTCTACTTTAACTGCAGGTGTATCACATGGAACCTGTAATACAGTGGTTAGCACTTCTGATTAGCAGCACTAGCTAGGGTCCTCATTTCGAATGGCACTACCTGCATGGAATTTATATGTTCTCCCTGTGCCTGTTTGGGTTTTCAATAGGTGCTCTGGTTTCCTCCTACATTTCAAAAGACCTGCTGGTAGGTTAATTGGATACTGTCTAATTTGGCCCGTGTATGAATGTGAGTTAGGGACCTTAGATTGTTAGCTCTTCAAGGGCAGCCACTAATGTGAATGTACAATATACTGTATAGGTAAAGCACTATGTAAATTGACAGCGCTATATAAGTACCTGAAATAATGAAATAAATTCCATGGTCCGGTTTTGTAAACCCAAAAACCCTGAAGAAATAAATTCCATGGTCAGGTTTTGTAAACCCAAGAACCCTGAAGACAGTCAAATCTCTTCCTATCTATCTGTTAGTATGTCCAGGAATCATTGTCACCCTTGGCTCTACTTGGAGTTCCAAAGTATTTTTTTCCTAGTGTAATGGCTAGAGATGTCAAGGAATGATCATGTACATGTCATTTAGGAAACTATGGTATGTGGGATCAACATATGGCCATTGCATGGGTGAAGAGGAACATTGCTGCCTTTGGAGGAAACCCTGATAACATCACCATCTTCGGAGAGTCTGCAGGAGCTGCCAGTGTCTCTCTGCAGGTAAGACAAGCCAAATATGGCATTGCATATGACGTGACTGTAAAAGTAAAGGTGTAATGGTCTTTAGGTCTCGCTCTTGCTTCCATATATATTGATCAGCCATAACTTTATGACACCCAGCTAATATTGAGTAGGTCCCCCTTTTGGTGCCAAAACAGCCATTACCTGTCAAGGCATGGATGCCACTAGACCTCAAATGGTATGCTGTAGTATCTGGCACCAAGCTGTCAGTAGCTGAGACCAGAAAGTGATATATTACACACTCGGCCTGCACACAAATTTTAATTCTCTGGGACAACAATTAGACCAGTAGACTGAGAGTGAATGGTTACTGAGGCTGTTTAACTGAGTTAAACATTTACATGCACAAGATGGCTGCCAATACATGTTTTAGTTTAAACAACTTTAAAGAAAGAATATGTCTATCACATGCTGCCATTCCCAGGCAGGAATGTAACTGAGTTTTTTCATTTCCAATTCGAGCATTTAGAGATTCTGATAATACTTCTTAAATATAATTATGATGAAAAAAAATGGTACAGTAAACATTTATAGAAAAGTTATTACAAAACGGACAATAGCATCCATAAAACAAAAGAAGAAAAATACTTCAAACCGATCTCCACCCTCAAAATCTTCATCCTCTCTCTACCCTTCCATTTCACACAGCGCACAATTTTTTTTCTTGCTTACTTTTTAACGTGCATCATGCTCGCTGTGCCTCCTTGGATATGTGCATCACATATCCCAGAAGGCATATTCCTTCAATGAGAAAGAAGGAGGAGTCCGGGCATAGTTGTGCATCATTGTGAGAGTAGGTGGGCCTCATAATGACGTCACATAAGAAGATGGTGACGCAGGACCGAGCGGGCATAATTCTGAGAGGATTCTGCAGGACGCAGCTGGATCCGCTGGATGGGTGAGTTTGTTAAATTAATACAACACGCAAGAAAGTTTGCATTCAGCTGAAAATGGAGTGGGGAAGGTGGAGATCCACTTTAAGTAAAAATTGGCTGGTCTTTGTTCCATCCTAGGATAATTTTCGCTTGCCATCTATCTACGTACAAGAGCCAATACCCCTCAGAAAAGTGACTTTCAGTATCTAGGGTAGATTAAATGTCAAATGGAAGCTGCAGCTGCCAGGTACACCAGTTTTTTTGTTGTCTGTGAAGAGGTTGTCGCAGAACTAACTTTACCCAATCAAAGGACCTGAGGGGTATGTTACTATCCCAAATACATCTATATTTTAATTTGACAAGGTTTTACAATCTGACATCCAACATATTGTTTACCAGAATAAAATTATGATTTATTAAAGACCAAATATAATATGGATCCTATGCATGTTTTACTTAGTAGATCTAAGGTGCTTCATTAATGTTTTGGACCTTGTGGCATAGGCGTGTTTGGTGTCTAGAACTTTTGATCACTAAAAATAAAAATAAAAGGAAGAGTCTTGCAAAGGAGCAGAGGTAATAACAAAAATGTGACATTTAGTCTATTCCAAACTAAATCAAAAACTTTTGTCTGGAGATCTTTTGGCTGTACAAACCATAAAACTTAAAAATGGCTAAAACCAACTTCCTGACTGATGAGAACCCCCCTCTCCCCGTTTGGAGCATTCTCTATATTTAGCTTTTTCAAAGTTTTCATTGGTCTGGTCCGGTGATGTCACACCATACCGATATTCTTTACACTCTTACTCCCAGAGTGGGCAAATCCTAAATTGTGCAGATAACTGTGCAGAATAATGACATGGAGTTGCTCCCTGCAGCATTTGTCTGTGAGTCCAGAGCAGGGAGCTTATCACTAACTAACAAAAGATTTCCCAGCACACTCATCGACCAGCCTGCAAAACAACCAACAATTTGGTTGTTTTGCAGGTTGATCGGTAAGTGTGCTGGGAATTTTTTTGTTTGTGATGTGCATTGCTGTTCCATGTGCACCTTACTGCTGAATTAACGATTGGGTGAGTTGTCACTTTTTTGTACAGTTGAACAAATTGGGTGCAGGAATGCATTGTGCTTTTGCTGGGTGTCGCGTGTGTCGCTGTGCTTTTAAGGAGGGGTGGGCTCCCTCCAGGCACACCTGCCCTTAATCTATCCATTCTTGTAAGTGCTCCTACTATGGAGACTCTAGAAATTTAGAGTTAGGACCACAGAATATACAGAGGTCCCTCGGTGTGGGCACTGTGTCTTAAGCATGTATTGTGTGTAGCACCCTGATGTTTAGGCAGGGTTGCTCTTAAATTTACCTGCCAGGTTTAGTTGCCTTGGCTAATTGCTATGGATCAATAGATTTCACCCGAAGTCTGGAATTGCTGCACTTCTCTCTTCTGTCGCTAGGTGGCCGGGTACCTGGTGACAGATAAGATAAGGGCAATGCAAGGACAGATTAGGAGTATATAGGGTATCTTAGCCAATGGGCAGTTTTTTTTTTTAAATACCTTGGCCTGCTGGGAGAACCTATATATTTGGATGGAGTCAGATGATCAGTGTTCTGTGCCACCCGACATGTGTTGTGCTGCCTCGAGCTGCTAGGCCAGAGTCTAAGGCCTATCCCGGGGACATCTGACTGCTAGGCTATCTGAGGCCTATCCAGAAGCAAGAGTGCAGCTTAGTTGGAATTGCAGCTTGCAGTCTAACCAGAAGTGCCGATTCTGCCTGCCAGAGAACCTGTTGTGGCAGAGGTAGAGAGGAAGCTGTCGCCACTAAGGGACCATTCACCTTATTACCAGGGACCACAGTGAGTAGCTGAAGCAAGTACCGGAGCATTGTTCTCAACAACTGGGGATGGTGAAGATTCAGGAAACTTAGGCAGGTGCCAAGCCAGAGACCCAGCCAGTAGATGTGACGCTTGCAGAGCAGTATTGTGTGCCAAGCCAGGGACCAAGCAGGCCAGTGGGGTGGCATTTTTGAAGTATCTGGAGTGCCAAGCAAGGGACCCAGCAGTGAAGCGGGGGTGATGCTTGAGGAACATACTGAGTGTGAAGATTGGAAGAGTTTAGGAAATCCAGTGGCAGTGGATAAGTCTAGTGAGGGAGCCTGGGAGCTCAGTGGAGTGAAGATCTACAAGAAGTGATTTAGAGGAAGTATAGAAATTTGTTAAAACTTGTGTTAGAAACTGTTATAAGACTGAGCCATAGGAGATTGCGATCCTACACATGCAGATGTGGCATCTTGCTGGATGCTTTTCCCTGCATGACTGTATACCTATAGAAGTCAGAGTCTGTTAATTAACATTGCAACTACTATAGGGTGTCCTGGGCCTAAACCCTCTCTCCCACAGTTCTGTGCAAGAGAAAATAATTCTCTTTGCATTCAAGAAGTGTCTGGTGCCCATAAGTCTACCTTACATTATACCCACCTTGCCTTGTAACCCACTCTACACAGAAGGATGTCAGCTGTCCTTAACTCTGGAGGTTCTCATTAGACCAAAGGGGACCTGGGACCTTGATACATGTGCAAACAAAACCCTCTGTTTTCATTGTAAACTGTTAGGACAATTTGGTTGTTTTGTAGGCTGGCTGGTAAGTGTGCTGGGAAATCTTTTGTTTGTGATGTGCATTGCCCTTACATGTGCACCTTGTTAAGTTATAGATTGGGGTAGTTTGCACTTTTTTGTACTGGACAGGGAGCTTAGCTTTGATACCCTGGGCTCACAGGAAGTGGGTTGAATAATGCTGGATGTCATTCCATTAACCAGAAGAGGACAATAGTGGAGATGAGTATAGCAGTTGGATCTGGTTTTTGATTTTTAACAGCCTCTGGGGAACCAATTGTTTAGTTTTTGCCAAGATAGAATTGGGCTTTAACCCAATCTCCAAATTCAGATTCAGTTATGTCCTGTCTTGTACTATCATGGTTCTACAGATTCTTCAGGTGTCCAATGAAAAGAAATCATATTTTGTTGGTATGCTTTTCAGGGACAGCAGGCACCTCTTATGGGAGGTGCGAGGAGCAGGCTTAACTTCAGGAACTGGTACCAGTATACTGTATGCATAATACCCAGGGAATTCTGGTTGCCATTTAAGGTTTATGCAGACGTCTCGATGTTCTCGCATGTTTACCTTGTTTTCAGTTTACTTGCCCTTATGTGAGTAAAGGCTTGTTAAGATGTTTTACATTTTTTGAATAATTGCATATTTTTAAGTAGCATACCAATTTACTATTTTTCTTTTTTTATTGCAATATTTTTATTGGTTTTAAGAAAAAGGAATAACAAGACAGTTGCCCACGTAGGGGCTGCACAATGACTGTAATGTGATTCACTATTGGTAAAAGGGAGAGCCAAACAGAGAGGGCAATCCAAACAGGGTGATCGAGCTTGCCTCGGGGTGGCAGTGGGTGGAGGGGCGGCGCCGCTCTTATGTCACTCTGCTCCCCTGTGGCCCCTTCTCTCTTCTCGTCCATCCCCATTTGCTTGTGACATCATCTGGGATGGACGAGAAGAGAGGAGAGGCCACCGGGGAGCAGAGTGACATGAGAGAGGACTTATTACACCCTCTTCCTACGCTACTCTGCATGCTGGCTGGTAAACAATGTGCCCCGTGCCCTGATGTGCCCCCCTGCCCGATGTGCTGTGCCCTGTGTGTGTTGTGCCCCCTATCCTGATGTGCTGAGCGCTGGACTGTGCCCTGGGCCGGTCTGGATAAAGGCCCCCTATGGGATGGTGTGTGTGCTGGCATTGAAGGACCCGGCCTTGGGATGGGCAAAAGGAGTAAATCAGGGCCTGAATAAATGGTGGATTCTTTCACCTAGAATGTTTGGTTGGCTGTGTTAAAATCTATTTTGTAAGATGATCATCTTATGTTTGTGGATATATATGAGTAATCATTTGTTTTTTCTGCTCTGTCCCTTGCTGCTGGTTTGTAGACCCTGACTCCTTACAATGTCGGACTCTTCAAGCGTGCCATCAGCCAGAGTGGCACAGGTCTGTCCCCATGGGCTATTCAGCGGGACCCTCTTGTCTGGGCTCAACAGGTAAGATGAAGGTCAGATGTAGGTTATATCCAACTGGACATATACAGTGCAGAAAATAAGTATTTGAACACCCTGCTATTTTGCAAGTTCTCCCACTTGGAAATCATGGAGGGGTCTGAAATTGTCATCGTAGGTGCATGTCCACTGTGAGAGACATAATCAAAAAAAAAAAATTCCAGAAATCACAATGTATGATTTTTTTAACTATTTATTTGTATGATACAGCTGCAAATAAGTATTTGAACACCTGAGAAAATCAATGTTAATATTTGGTAGTAGCCTTTGTTTGCAATTACAGAGGTCAAACGTTTCTTGTAGTTTTTCACCAGGTTTGCACACACTGGAGGAGGGATTTTGGCCCACTCCTCCACAGATCAGTCAGGTTTCTGGGCTGTCGCTGAGAAACACAGAGTTTGAGCTCCCTCCAAATATTATCTATTGGGTTTAGGTCTGGAGACTGGCTAGGCCACGCAAGAACCTTGATATGCTTCTTACAGAGCCACTCCTTGGTTATCCTGGCTGTGTGCTTCGGGTCATTGTCATGTTGGAAGACCCAGCCTCGACCCATCTTCAAAGCTCTAACTGAGGGAAGGGGAGGTTGTTGCCTAAAATCATGCAAAACATGCAATCCTCTCCTTAATACAGTGCAGTCGCCCTGTCCCATGTGCAGAAAAACACCCCCAAAGCATTATGCTACCACCCCCATACTTCACAGTAGGGATGGTGTTCTTGGGATGGTACTCATCATTCTTCTTCCTCCAAACACGGTTAATGGAATTATGACCAAAAAGTTCTATTTTGGTCTCATCTGACCACTTGACTTTCTCCCATGACTCCTCTGGATCATCCAAATGGTCATTGGAAAACTTAAGACGGGCCTTGACATGTGCTGGTTTAAGCAGGGGAACCTTCCGTGTCATGCATGATTTCAAACCATGACGTCTTAGTGTATTACCAACAGTAACCTTGGAAACGGTGGTCCCAGCTCTTTTCAGGTCATTGACCAGCTCCTCCTGTGTAGTCCTGGGCTGATTTCTCACCTTTCTTAGGATCATTGAGACCCCACGAGGTGAGATTTTGCATGGAGCCCCAGTCCAAGGGAGATTGACAGTCATGTTTAGCTTCTTCCATTTTCTAATGATTGCTCCAACAGTGGACCTTTTTTCACCAAGCTGCTTGGCAATTTCCCCGTAGCCCTTTCCAGCCTTGTGGAGGTGTACAATTTTGTCTCTAGTGTCTTTGGACAGCTCTTTGGTCTTGGCCATGTTAGTAGTTGGATTCTTACTGATTGTATGGGGTGGACAGGTGTCTTTATGCAGCTAATGACCTCAAACAGGTGCATCTAATTTAGGATAATAAATGGAGTGGAGGTGGACATTTTAAAGGCAGACTAACAGGTCTTTGAGGGTCAGAATTCTAGCTGATAGACAGGTGTTCAAATACTTCTTTGCAGCTGTATCATACAAATAAATAGTTAAAAAATCATAAATTGTGATTTCTGGATTTTTTTTTCGGATTATGTCTCTCACAGTGGACATGCACCTACAATGACAATTTCAGACCCCTCCATGATTTCCAAGTGGGAGAACTTGCAAAATAGCAGGGTGTTCAAATACTTATTTTCCTCACTGTATACAGTGAAGTGTAACAACAAATACTTATTTTCCTCACTGTATACAGTGAAGTGTAACAACAAATTTCATTCCTTAGTGGGGCTTGGTACAAAACATGAGAACATAGGGGAGTGAGTATATATTTCTTTCTCGTACATCACGGGACACAGAGCGGCATATTCATTACTATGTGGGTTATATGGAGTACCTTCAGGTGTGGACACTGGCAATCTCAAACAGGAAGTCCCCTCCCTATATAACCCCCTCCCCTAGAGGGAGTCCCTCAGTTTTTTCGCCAGTGTCTTAGGTGTTGGTCACGGAATAGCTTTGCTCCACATCCTTGGGATTAAGGGCGGGCTAACCGGATCTGTCCAAGGAGCCTCAGTGCCAAAGTGGACAGTACCCGGGCCCCAAGCCGTGGGGTTTTGCCTATAATGCTCCTCTTTGGAGGGCTGGACCCTGGGCCCAGGACTTGGAGTTTGTAAAAACCATAAGTTCCTGTTTGCCAGGGTGCTATATAGGTCCAGGACAGTGGGTACCTTCATAGGACCCCAGGGCCTGAAGGTCTACTACGCTACCCACGGAGATGGGAGAAGATTGGATCAGTTTGCTGGACAAACATCCTGCAGCATGGAGCAGGTAAGGGGGAGCCTGCGGGACTTGGTTCGACAGCAGGCTCTCCGGGGTAACCTAAAAGGGGGGATAGCCTAAGTATGCTCTGCATGGGCAACCTTGTTCACTATGTCTAAAGAGAGACAGGATGACACCTTTCCCCCCCCCATCACTAGGTCCCCCTGTCTAAATATGTGTGCTAGCTAAACCTGCTGTTTCTTCCTAGGGCTAGTAAGGATCCCTAGGGGCCTTTGGAGAGTCCTACCTGGCCGGGGGTTTGAATCTGCCGCCTGTTTCTGCGTTCCTGGATCTCCAGCAGCGCGGCTCCTCCATGTTCCTCCTGTTTCCGGCATACGCGCGCGCGTGCGCGCGCACGTCTTATGGACGTTTTTCGCGCCGTTCACACAGGAGGGCGGGGGGGGGGCGTGCCTGCGGCGTCATACAGGGGCGCGCCTTTGTGCTGTTATAGACAGCAGGCATTGTCAGTGCTCAGTCTGAGGCTGATTTTCAGAGGAGAGGACGCAGAGCGGCAGAACAGTGACTCCCGGTGGCGGAAGAGGGGTAGTACATGTGGACTTTGTTCCAATACCTTTTTGTTAAGCCAAGAAATCCCCCTTTTTTGCAGCAGGTTTGGAGGCTGGCAAACTTAGTTTGGGGTCACTGTATGTTGTCAAAAGAAAATATATAATATATTTAAAAAAAAAAAAAAAAAAAAAAAGGAACATACGGGATCCCATCAGTTTTTGGGCATTAGTGGTCTATTGTCCCCTAAACTCTGATTTTTGTACTCCTGCCCACTACAGTCTGTTGTGTGGGCGGAGTCCCTCGATTTTGTATTATGGCTTCCAAGGGTTCGGGGTCAAAGGGTACAAAAAAGACCAAAAAACAAAAGGGTTCCCTTTCTGATTCTGATATGCAGATACTTTCCCCGCAACTTATTAATTTAAGAAGCGCCTTGGATGAGCCATTAGGGGGATCTGGTGCGGAGGCTGGCCCAGATCAGCCCAGCCCTGTGTTCATCACAGAGGAGATGCTAGCCGTATCCCTAGGGGGGCTAGAAGAGAGAATAGCAACATTGATCGCTAGAGCTATTCCTGGTAAGAAACGGGTTAGATCCCCATCACCAGGAGGTGTATCCTCAGATGCTGAGATTCTCTCTCCAGAGGAATTTGGAATCACAGGAGGATCAACTAGACCTGAACCAAGAGGGTTCAGGGATTGAGGGATCTGCCTCTGAGGAACCATTTTCAGACTCCCAGACAGAAAGACTGTGGGTACAGTCTTTGACGGACATGGTCCGCTCGGCATTTAGTTTACCATTGCCAGAGCCTCAGGTTCCTCCGGTATCCTCTCTGGGCTCTTTGAAAGCTCCGTTAAACAACACAGTTTTTCCGGTCCATCCTCTCTTGGAGGAATTGATCTTTCGGGATTGGGTACGGCCGGACAGGATTTTTCTGCCACCGAAAAGGTTTGCGGTCATTTACCCCATGGAGGAAAAGTTCTCCAAGAGGTGGAGGCTCCCAGTAGTGGATGCAGCCATCTCATGTGTGAATAAATCACTAACTTGCCCGGTGGAAAACATACACATGTTTAAAGATCCAGTTGATAAAAGATTAGAGACACTTTTAAAAGCATCCTTTGCTACGGCAGGAGCAGTGGTGCAGCCAGCGGTGGCTGCAATTGGAGTTTGTCAGGCATTAAAGGACCAGACAAAGGAAATGTTAAGGGACATGCCTACCCAACAAGCAGAAGAGTTTTCTGACATTCCCAGAGCTCTGTGTTTTGCGGTAGATGCTATAAAAGATTCCATCCAGCAGGCCTCTCGTTTATCACTATTTTTGGTGCACATGAGAAGGCTCTTATGGTTGAAGAACTGGGCGGCGGAGCCCCCATGCAAAAAGCTTCTGGCAGGGTTTCCCTTCCATGGAGGACGACTCTTCGGAGAGGATCTGGATAAATATATTCAGACTATTTCAAATGGCAAAAGTACCCTGTTACCGGTCAAAAAGACATTCCGGGCTCCTACATTTAAAAGGCAGCTCTTTCCTGTCTCGGGGCCCTCAAATTCCAGGCAGTATCGACGGCCGCCTGCACGATCCAGCGTTAACAGTAGATCGCAGGGACAGACCCCTGGGGGTAAGAGGCCGTGGTATCGCAAGCCGTCAAAGACAGCCCCTAAGTCTGCCTTATGAAGGGGCGCCCCCACTCTTGCGGGTGGGGGGAAGGCTTCGTTTCTTCGCAGAAGTTTGGGAAGCCAAGATCCCCGACAAATGGGTCCGGGCATCTGTAACCACAGGTTACAGACTGGAATTTCTAAGGTATCCTCCGCCTCATTTTCAAGAATCAAGGCTACCAAGGGATCCAGCGAGGAAGGCCTCAATGCTGGCAGCTTTGGATCACCTGCTTTGCCAGGACGTAATTATAGAAGTGCCAGCCCAAGAGCAAGGCCTAGGTTTCTATTCCAACCTCTTTGTCATACCAAAGCCCAACGGCGATGTCAGGCCAATCTTGGACCTAAAGAGGTTAAACGGTTACCTAAGGGTTCGTTCCTTCCGGATCGAATCCATCCGGTCAGCAGCCGCCGCGCTTCAGAAGGACGATTTTCTGGCCTCCATAGACATAAAGGATGCTTACCTTCATGTACCAATCTTTCAGTCGCATCAAAGGTTTTTACGCTTCGCGGTGGGGCAGCGACACTTCCAATTCAGGGCGCTCCCCTTCGGGCTGGCCACGGCCTCCCGGGTATTCACGAAGATCCTAGCCCCAATTCTGGCCAATTTAAGGATCCAAGGGGTCACAGTCCTAGCATACTTGGACGACCTTTTAATCATAGATCACTCACGGCCGGGTCTGCAAAAGGCAGTAAACCTCACGGTTCAGTACCTCGAAGAATTCGGCTGGGTCCTGAACCGGGGAAAGTCAGCGTTCCAGCCTACAAAGCAGTTGGAATACCTCGGCATGAGGTTAGACACAGAACATCAAAAGGTGTTCCTGCCCCTTGTAAAGATCGAAGCTATCAAGGGGTTGGTTCAGTTGGTTCTAAACAAGAAAAGTCCAACTATTCGCCTGTGTATGCGATTACTAGGCAAGCTAGTGGCCACATTCGAGGCAGTACCATACGCTCAGATCCACACTCGCGTCCTACAGGCAGCCATTCTAGCAGCCTGGGGCAAGAGGGCACATGCCTTAGAGTCCCCTTTGACGCTATCATCAAGGGTCCGACAAAGCCTGGCCTGGTGGTTGAACCCTCAGAATCTTCTAAAGGGAAAATCCTTCAGCCCTGTTGTCTGGAAGGTAGTTACCACAGACGCCAGCCTGGCAGGCTGGGGGGCGGTCTTCGAGGGGTTCTCCCGCCAGGGAACTTGGGTGAAAGCAGAGAGGCAGCTCCCCATCAATATCTTGGAAATCAGAGCTGCCCGCCTAGCCCTTCTGGCTTGGACCTCCAGATTAAAGGGGTTCCCGGTGAGAATCCAGTCAGACAATGCCACGGCGGTGGCATACATAAACCACCAAGGGGGAACCAGGAGCCAGGCCGCTCAGAGGGAGGTGAACTTGATTTTTCAATGGGCAGAGGTTCATGTACCCTGCATTTCGGCGATATTCATTCCCGGAGTGGACAACCTGCAGGCAGACTTCTTAAGTCGCCAGAGTCTGTTGCCAGGGGAGTGGTCTCTGCATCCCCAGGTCTTTCAGACAATCTGCCAGAGGTGGGGAATGCCGGACGTAGATATAATGGCATCCAGGTTCAACAAGAAACTAGACAGGTTCGTGTCGCGAGCGAGGGATCCTATGGCCTGCGGAACCGACGCGTTGGTTGGCCCTTGGCATCAATTCGGACTTCTATATGCATTCCCTCCACTACAGTTACTCCCGCGCCTGTTGCGCAAGATCAGAGTGGAGAACAAGCCAGTCATTCTAGTAGCTCCAGCTTGGCCCCGGAGGACTTGGTACTCACTAGTCCTGAAGATGGCAGTGGGAGACCCTTGGACTCTTCCTCTACAACCAGACCTACTCTCACAAGGCCCGATCCTCCACCCTACATTACAGCGTCTAAATTTGACGGCCTGGAGGCTGAATCCCTGATTCTCAGGGATAGAGGCCTGTCTAGGCAGGTAATTCCTACCCTGATTAGGGCTAGGAAGCCGGTCTCCAGGGTGATTTATTACAGGGTGTGGAGGAACTACGTAGGCTGGTGTGAATCCAAAAGATGGAATTCCCGTAAATATACTATTGACAGGGTGTTAAGTTTTCTCCAGCTAGGAGTGGATAAAGGCCTGGCACTAAGCACAATCAAGGGACAGATCTCAGCTCTGTCAGTGTGGTTTCAGAGACCGCTGGCCACCCACTCGCTGGTAAAGACCTTCTTACAGGGGGTCTTGCGTATTAATCCTCCTGTCAAGTCACCAATTTGTCCATGGGACTTAAATCTTGTCCTGTCCACTCTACAGAAACAGCCTTTTGAGCCGTTGGCTGAGATTCCTTTACTCTTACTGACAAGAAAGTTGGTTTTCTTGGTCGCCATAGTTTCGGCCAGGAGAGTGTCAGAATTAGCAGCCTTATCGTGTAAGGAACCATATCTCGTTCTGCATAAGGACAGGGCAGTTCTCCGGCCCCATCCTTCCTTTCTACCAAAGGTTATATCCAAATTTCACTTAAACCAGGATTTGGTACTTCCATCCTTCTTTCCAAAACCTACATCTAGAAAGGAAGGGTTGCTGCATACCTTGGATATTGTCCGGGCCATGAAGGCCTATCTTAAAGCTACAGAAAAGATCCGGAAAACAGATGTGCTATTCGTTCTACCAGATGGCCCCAAGAAGGGGCAGGCAGCTGCAAAATCCACCATCTCGAGATGGATTAGACAATTAATCATTCAAGCCTACGGGTTGAAGAGGTTGCCTCCTCCGTTGTCGGTAAAGGCCCATTCTACCAGGGCCATGGGCGCCTCTTGGGCAGCACACCATCAGATCTCTATGGCTCAGATATGCAAGGCGGCAACGTGGTCATCAGTCCACACGTTTACAAGGTTTTATCAACTAGACGTGAGAAGAAATGCGGATACTGCCTTTGGTCAGGCAGTACTACAGGCTGCAGTTTGAAATCCTCGGGATCAGAAACACCCTTGGATAAAAAAAAAAAAAAAAATATAAGTTTTTTCTTGACTAAGTTAGAATTATTATTATGATTTGAGTTTATCTCTAAATTGAATCCTTCTTTGGAAGATGTCTCCCTCCCCTCATTAAAGCATTGCTTTCGGACATCCCACATAGTAATGAATATGCCGCTCTGTGTCCCGTGATGTACGAGAAAGAAAAAGGGATTTTTAAATACAGCTTACCTGTAAAATCCTTTTCTTGGAGTACATCACGGGACACAGAGCTCCCACCCCTCTTTTGGGTGACCATTTTGGGAGGCATACTGCTTGCTACAAAACTGAGGGACTCCCTCTAGGGGAGGGGGTTATATAGGGAGGGGACTTCCTGTTTGAGATTGCCAGTGTCCACACCTGAAGGTACTCCATATAACCCACATAGTAATGAATATGCCGCTCTGTGTCCCGTGATGTACTCCAAGAAAAGGATTTTTCAGGTAAGCTGTATTTAAAAATCCCTTTATTGGAACTGTTTGTGAGCACATAAGTTGAATGAATGCAGGTGTACAAAGAGTCCATTTTCTATCCATGTAATGCATTAAAACCTGGGTCCCATACAACTGGGCACTCATTCTTTAATCTCAACCGCTAAATCAGAAATGTACAGATTTGGAACCGCTTTCTTAAAGTAAATCTGTCATGAGAGGGACATTAAGCTACCATTGCTACATCTGAAAATGCTAGTTGCCTGGTTTTCAGCCTGACCCTGTGGTTTCAATACCTTCAAGACCCCCGCTATAAATCAATGTTCTCCAGGAGGAAGACACCTTCAGACTACGTGAGGCAGTAAAGCTTTGATCTGTAACTACTGAGTGGTCACCAGCTAAGTGCTGGGCATGATTACTCCTGCGACTTCCACCGATCTAGTGGTGTTACAGCAGTGGGGAAAAGCTCATAGATTTTACACTGCATTTCAAAGTAGATATATGGATGCCTCCAGTGCTGGAACTTCGGATTTTCCATGTGTCCATTTTCCTGACAGGTTCTCTTTAAAACACAAGGCAAAGAACTGTAAAGGAATGCACTTACATTATGATCCATGCATGCCCGCAGTGCTTAATGAGTTGAATAAAATACACAGTCTGTTCTGCAGCCCAGCTTCTCAAATATATGACTGTACTGTATATGTAGCAAGTTTTAATAATACCTTTTTCAGTTTTTAATGCTTGTAATATTTTCCCCCTAGGTAGCCAGAAATGTTGGCTGTCCTGTAGATGACACTGCTGCCCTGGCCAACTGCTTGAGGGTTACAGACCCCAAAGCCCTTACCCTGGCTTACAAACTGGATCTTGGAAACCTTGCCTGTGAGTTTTTACTGGGGGGGGTGTGTGTAACATAGTAGGTGAGGTTGAACAAAGTCCAACCCAGGGGAGGGCTGGCAGCCTTAGGCCTGGGGGGCAAGTTCAGTCAATTGGCCCATTGAACCGCCGAATCAGCTCACCATCCATGGCCCATCTGTGCAGCCTCACCAGTGCAGCCAACTCCAGTGCCCATCAATGCAGCCTGATCACTGGGACAGGTTACATTGGGTGTATGGGGTGGAGGGGTGGAACAGCTATGGGTGTCAGGGCCTCTCTCTCTCACCACAGTCATCTCAAGAATCCGGTCTCTGGGAGTTGTAGTTTCCTCTGCGCTGCTCTGTTTTCCACCCACCGGGAGCTTGAGCATGGACTATAACTCCCTGAATGCAACAGCTAGTGGTCGGCCCCTGGCCCAACTTCCTAGACCAGAATAAAAAAAAAAAGCAATTGCCACCCTGCCCCCCGGCCCAGCCCTCCCTTGGTCCAACCTATGTCTGTGAAGGGTTTAAATTGTAAAAAAAGAAAACATAGATGAAGCACGCACCTATGGTACACAATAGATTTTCATTATAAATTTGTAAGAACTGGTCAAAACAAAGTGTACATTCTTACTCCTGGTCAGGTATTGGTCAGTGTATGTTGTTTCTTGTCCTGTGACAACTGCTACTCATTTCTTGTCCTTTTTGTTACATAGACAGAAGGGGATATCAAATCTTCCCACCAGGGAAAGGACAGCACTACATTTTTTTTTTTTTTTTCTTCAAAAATTTACTTAAAACTTAGGAAAAAAGGGAGTGGGCGGAGAGCTGAAGTTTCGCTCAGTGAAGAGTTTTCTGAGAGCTGATTGGAGGGAACGGACACACCTCCCTCCACACAGAAACAGGGCTGAAGCTGCCAATCAGCTGGAGATCCATCCCCGTCACATTTTGTCTCTTGGTGTCAGGAAGCTGGACTTTATTATTAGTTTAACCCAAAAGTTGAGTCACCTTCTGCCTTTTTGAATTGCTACCCACCTCGGAATTTTGAACCCTGTTGCATTCTATAAAGAATTAAAAGCCCTAACAAGGAGAGTCGGGCTCCCTTGTAAAAGGCCCTGGCAGGAGGAGTGCACAGATCTCTTCACATGAAGATACTCTTGGAGGTTACACCAAAGAATATTGTATGAAATAGCTGAACATACATCACTTCAAAAGGAATAGTGGATCCTGGTGACAAATGTTTAAAAGGGACTTTCCTATACATTTTCAGTAATTTTCTCTTTCATATTATGTGTCACTGTGAAAGGAAGCAAATGGAAATCTCCACTAGGGGGATACAGACAGCAGAAAAAAAACTGACAGGGGTTTGAAGTAGTTCTAAAGGCAAGGCATGGTTTATATTAAAGTGACTGTAAATAAAAAATGTAATACAATAAAATAGAATTGCACAGTGCGCAGTGGCCCAGATTGTGCTCTTCTTGGGTCCCCTGTGACCCACTGGACAGACAGCATAACTCGACCCCGCCCACTCATCATTGGCTTTGATTGACAGCAACGGGAGCCAATGGCTCCTGGTGCCCCAGTAAAGCTTGTAAAACACAGAAGTGAGGGGACAGCAGAGCTGGATATGTGCACAGTGCTGCATTAAATAAGGGCTCGGGTAAGTAGAAGGGGACGTGAGAGGCCAAAACCAATACCAAACATGTTTTACCTTAATGCAAGGAATGCATTAAAAGGGGTTGTACACCTACGTGTGTTTTTTCATCTTAATGCATCCTGCAGTTGTCAATCAAATCCAATGACGCGGGCCGAGTTATATATGGACGCCGAGTGTATGACACAGGAGAGCACCCGCAAGGTAACCCCCCTCGGGAGAGAGCTTCCCAGAGGGGGTTATCTAATGCGGGGAGGAGCCGCCGTGGGACCCCAGAACAGGACGATCGGGGCCACTCTGTGCAAAACTAACTGCACAGTGGAGGCAAGTATGACATGTTTGTTATTTAAAAAAAAAAAAAAAAACGGGAACCTTTAGTGTCACTTTAAGGTAAAAAATGTTTAAGCTTTACAACCCCTTTTACTACTTCAATACTGGGCCCTTAAACCCCCTTTCTGCCCAGGCCAGCTTTCAGCGCTGTCACACTTTAAATGATGTAACACTGTAACCATGTGAAATTTTTATAATTTTCTTTTACACAAATAGAGCTTTCTTTTGGTGGCATTTAATCACTTTTTTTTTTTTTTATCTTTTCCTAAAAAAAAAAAAACACTGAAAATTTTGAAGAAAAAAAGTGTTTCTGTGTGCGGCTGTCCAGATCTTCCCTTTAAGTTTTGCTTTGTGCATTGCTGACACCCATTTGGTTTTGAGAGGACATTGATTGCACAGTGCACTCACCTGGAGCGGCGGGTTTCTCCCTTCCAATGGGCACTGTTTTCTGGCACTGGTGGGTGCTTTATTGTAATCAGCGCACTGATTATTGGTGCCCTGATTACATGCCTAAATGTCCTCTGTAAGGAAATGTCACTGATCGGCTCTTCTCTCCTGGCCTCACACTCTGCCAGTGTGAGGCGAGGAGTGCCCATTACTGACATCTCCGTGTTTACATGCGACTGGCTGTGATTGGACACAGCCAATTGCCGAGATTAGGGTCGTGCTATGTTCTAACGACACGACCGTGACCGTCACACTGCACGCTCCAGGGGGCTCAAGAGCAGCCGTTTTGGGATCTCCAGCTGATTGACAGCCTCAGCTCTGTTCCTGTGGGCTGGGGAGGGGATGTGTCCCTTCCCTCCAATTAGCTCTCCTCTCTGAGCTCTGCAGATTGTAACTTCAGCTCTCCACCCCCTTTTTTCTGACGGCTCAGACAAGCTTTATAAAAAAAGGAAGCATTTACAACTATATATATATATATATATATATATTTCTGTACAGAACAAAAAATCTATACACACATACTTTTCATTTGCCTTGAGCTCTGTTTAAAATGTTTTCCGTTTCCCCCTACATGATAGACCCCGTTGTACACTACTTGGCCTACTCACCAGTTATCGATGGAGATTTCATCCCCGATGAGCCAGCTAACCTGTTCTCCAATGCTGCCGATGTGGATTATTTGGCCGGAGCCAACAACATGGATGGACATATGTTTGCTGGCATGGATCTATCCGTCATAAACGAACCACTGCATAAGATTTCCCAGTACGTATCTGACCTCTTTCTGTAAACCTCCAGATCTACCTATTGAAATTCAGTAAAACTCTAATTTGGTTGAGAAAAAAAAAAGACTTTTCCGTTTTCTGAATTGATGTTAAAGGGTTTGTAAAGGATTTTATTTTATTTTTTTATATAGCTTTCTTTACCCTAATGCAGTGCTGTTTTCATGTCCTCATTGTTCGTTTTTGCTCTCAAGTTGCTGTAATTCTTCTCTGATCTCCACACTTCCTGGTTGTCTGTTTCCTGATGGCCACAGTACTGGGAGCTTTCTCTCTGTGGTCACTAATCAAGGAGGTGTGATTACTGTGTGTCTAAAACCCCTCAGCACCAATCGGTTTCATTTTCCAAACCATCACTGCCCTGTATTGGCTCTGTGGCTCTGGTACAGCAGAGACAGGAAACAACAGCAAAAACGAAACTAGAACTGCAGGTACTTATATGATTGATTTTTATCTATTTTTAAAAGGAATCCGTTAACTATTATGTCTCTATACCCTGTAAACAGTCATTTCAGAAAAAAAAAATTTCCTTTAATGTCCCGTACACACGATCGGATTTTCCCGACAGGAATTGTGTGATGGCGGGCTGTTGTCGGAAAAACCGACTGTATGCTTTGTCGGAATTTCCGCCAACAAATGTCAGATAGCATGCTTTAAAAATTTCTGACAACAAATATGTGTTGTCGTATTATCCAATCGTGTGTACAGAAGTGCTTTGGAAAAAAATCCAAAGTACAAAACACGCATGCTCAGGAGCAATGCCAACCATAAACACAGAACATAAGCAGAAAAACCATATAGTTTTGTGTTTGTTGGCCAACAATTGTGTGCCATTTGTATGCAAGACAACGCCCCTATCGGACAAAAAGTCCTACGCCTTGTCCGCAGAAAATTTGATCATGTATACCAGGCTTTAAAATGTTCTTTGTGAAACTGACTGCTGCATTGAAAGCTCTGCCTTAATATTATCACCAGCTCCGCAATCTCAGTGTAGTAATAAAAATGAAAGCTCCACCTTCATCCTTAAAGCTCTGAAGTCCTATGGTGGCCATACATGTATCAATATGATAATTTATTTCAGCTAAAATGATCAAACTGAATAACAGTTGTAAGCCACAGACTTCCCACTTGATCAACTTTGGTAAACTTTCAATACTGGAAAGTTAATTGGCCATGGTGGAATTGTATCTGCTGTTTCTGATTGGGTGAATGAATATTTGCATGTTTGTCAGACAATGCAGATTGATTATATGATCATTTTTAATAGATTGTATTTTCAATCTATCAAAAACAATTGATAAAGTATGTATTTTTTTTTTAAATGACACACAAGTACATTGCTCCCTCCTATAAAGTACAGCCTGGAATAGAAAACCGTGCCTTTAGAGATCTTTTTAAATGTTATCTTATTTAATATTTTAACATCTTATTTAATTTTCATATATTTTATTACATTTAAAAAATTGTAAACAAATTATCACATTTAAAATGGAATTATTAAAATAATTTACATTTTAATATTTTTTTTTAATATTTGTAATCAATGATAAATCACTTCTTTGTGGTTGCTTTTACATAGATCATTCACAAATTGCTAATTGTGTGGTCACTTTAGAGGGCAACTCCACTTACGTGGGGAAACAAAATAGCAAATAAAGAAAAAAAAATTATATTGTAATTGAATGTTATTAAAAATTACCTTTCCTTTTCAATCTACAGAGCTGTAATTTTCTGAAAATGCAATATGGCAACCTGGAGGTGCTCAGTACGCATTCTGTGTACAGAACACACCCCAGAAACATCATTTCCTGCGGCAGTTGTACTGTGGCACGGCTGCACGAATCGACATACCTGTATGTCAATTTGTGCACTTGCCCGTGTGGGCACGTGCAAATTGGCCAGAAGGGAAACCAGTCAGTGGGTCCGGCGGACACGATATCTGCCAGCCAACCGCGATCCTTCCCCACAGAGGCAGAACAGGGATCGGCCTATGTCAACAAGGCAGATCGCTGTTCTGACAGGGGAGGACATAGACATCTTGTCTTACTGCTAAGCAAGAACACGGATGTCTGTGTTGTCCCAGTCAGTCAATCCCCCACACAGTTAGAAAACACTCCCAGGGATCACACTTAACCCCTTGATTGCCCCTTCCTTGCCAGTGTCATTAGTACAGTAACAGTGCATATTTTTAGCACTGAACCCTGTAATTTCATGAGTTACCAATAGTGTCCCTTAATGTCCTATTTCTCTGCTACAATGTCGCAGTCTCGAAAAAAAAAAAAAAAAACGCTGATCGCCATTACTAGTAAAACATAAATAAAATACAAAATTCCATAAAAATGTCCCATAGTTTGCAGACATTATAACTTTTGCATGAACCAATCAATATACATTGATATAACATATTTAAGATATTTTACCAAAATTATGTAGCAGAATACAAATTTGCCTAAAATCGATTAAGAAATAAAAAAAAATTTATTGGATGACTTTTATAAGCGTAAGAAAAAAATTATAATTTTTTTTCAAAATTGTCGCTTTGTTTTTGTTTATAGCGCAAAAAAAATAAAACTGCAGAGGTGAACAAATATCACCAAAAAAAAGCTCTATTTGTGGGGGAAAAGTGACATCAATTTTGTTTGGGTACAGCGTCGTACAACCACACAATTGTCAGTTAAATCGCAAAAAATTGGCCCGGTCAGGAACGGGGTAAAAGCTTCCAGTGCTGAAGTGGTTAAGAAGGAATCTTTAACAAAAATTGAAATGTTGCAGGAGATGCTTCTAATTTGACTTGAAATTTCATTTCTAGGGCCATTCTGAGCTCAGAATGGGGGTACAGAATGCCCAATAAGACAGCAGGGAAAAGGCTTTTTATTTTTTCTCGTTAGAAAATATCAGTTGCAGGTTGTGTGTTATAGTTTGTCCCACCCCAGTCACTGCTACTTTTGCTGGATGGCTTGGCCTTTGATATAAAATGTGCACAATAAAAAGTAATGCAAAATAAAAAAGAAATTGATATACTAAATACTATAATCAGAATACAGTAATTACCAACATATCCAGATTAGACCATTCTTCTGTTACAATGTCCATGTTCTCATTTGTCCACTCTTCATTTGGGCCTTGTCCTTTCATTACAGGGCCGAGGTACAGCAGCTGATCTCAGATCTTACACTTCCCATGGGATCAAATGAAGGAGGTGTGGCTTATAACCTTTACACAGCAAATTGGGGGCCCGACCCTTCACAGGAACTTATGAAGAAAACAGTTATTGATGCAGAGACTGATTACATCTTCCTTGTACCCACTCAGGAGGCTTTAGCCTATCATGCCATGACCTCCAGGTAAGTGGCACAAAAGCATAAGTCAGTTTTTCCATATAATTAAAGGGACACTCTTGTTTGAAATGACAATTTGCAAATTGAATAGTCACCAAGAACACAACCCATCCCAACAGCAATTTTAATCCTCATGCTCTGATTAATAGTGTGCACCCGGCCTCCCCGCTCTGTAGATCTATAACTGGAGGTGGTGCAGTCTTTTAGAATTTCCCTTTACAGTGAGAGATAAAATAGAAAAATCGGTTGAATCCCAGTTGCAAAGTTGCTTGAATACAGTGGCGCTGCAACAACATTCCACTTGGCTCAATCGATTTTAAATAGACTTTTGTTGAGCCAAGTGGTGTTTGCAGGGCAACCCATGACTCCAATTTCATGCAATTCAGCTGAAACGTAAGGCCTATGGCCAGCCTTCATACAATGTTAGGGACTGTTGACCTTACCCTGAACCCCAGGGCAAAAGGCTCCTGACAGGGACAAGGTTTGAACAGTCAATTTAGCCAAAAGGCCTTGCAGGTCCCTCTCCCCATGGTCAACCAAAGCCGACCACCAAGTACTAAGTGAGGAGGGGCTCTCCGAAAGAGAGGACACCCCCCCCCCCAGTTCAGGAGACTTTAGAGGTCCCACAACCTACAAAAAGACACAGGTTCAAAAGTGACAAATGTGAGGAGAAGAAAAAATGTAATAATTGAAAGTGCCCGTGCCGATGTAGAGGCTAGGCCTCGAGGCCTGGTAACATAAATTGCCCCAGGCTTCGCCTAAGAGGCCTGGTGCAGAAAAACATTTAGTCTTGTGACAATATACTTGTTCACACATTGTGGGGTTCCCACATGCTACTAAGAGCACCAACTCCCAGGGTGCACAGCACCACGGATTCTATGCCTTCCCAGCCCATGTTTAGACAAGGTAGACCCGGAGAGGTGCTGGTACTCTCCAGGGCCATTTTTGGAAGTGGCGATACTGAGTACCGCCGCGTTCCGGCCCAGTTAAAGCACTGCCCATTCACCAAAAAAGTAAAGACAGTTTGACAATTCTTTCTTTTTTCTTTTTGTATAAAAGAATTGTCAAAAACTGTAGTTTTTTTACTTTTTTGGTGAATAGGCAGGTGTACCCAATTCATATAGGGGGGGGCTGGGATCTAGGGGCCCCCCTTGTTAAAGGGGGCTTCCAGATTCCGATAAAGCCCCCCGCTCGCAGACCCCCACAACCACCAGGGCAAGGGTTGTTGGGGATGAGACCCCAAAGCACCCTTCCCATGTTGAGGGCATGTGGCCTGCTATGGTACGGGAGGGGGAGGGGGGAGTGCTCGGCTCAACCCTATACAATACATATAAATATTGGAACATGTTATATATTCACTTCTGATGTTAATATACTTCTTCTTACAGGACTGGAAAGACCTACAGCTACCTGTTTTCTCATCCCACACGTATGCCTATTTACCCCAGCTGGGTGGGAGCTGATCACGCTGATGATCTGCAGTATGTTTTCGGAAAGCCCTTTACCACCCCAGTGGGTTACAGACCCCAGGACAGAGATGTGTCAGAGGCCATAATTGCTTACTGGACCAATTTTGCTGCAACTGGGTAAGCAGGAAATTTTAATGTGTGGACTGTCAGGGAGATGATTTCTTGCCATCATGGGGTAGATATTGCATGGACAGCATAGTGGTTAGCACTTCTGCCTTGCAGCACTAGGGTCATCAAAGCATCCCAACCAGGACCCTAACTGGGTGGAGTTTGCATGTTCTCCCTCTGCTTGTGTGGGTTTTCTCCTACACTCCAAAGCCATGGTGGTAGGTTTGCATTATTGGTGAAGTGACATAATATAGGAATCAGAGACATACTTCATTATTTTTTTTATTTTTTTTTTATTTTTTTTTAGTTCTCTGCTAGTAAAAGTGGGTCTTGTTGGGAATGTAATGTGTAATAATTGGAAATTGCCTGGGGGGTTTCAGTGGAAAAACAAATACGTATAGATGTTTATGGCTCATATGTTAGTTGGTGGTTTGAGGTTTATTAGATCTATTAATTGTCTTTTTCCGTTTTATCACACAGCGACCCCAATCAAGGTCCATCCAAGGTCCCCACTGCTTGGCTTCCTTACGACACCCAGTACGGTCAATATCTAGAAATTAACAATGACATCACCTACAATTCCTTGAAACAAGGACTACGGTCACCTTATGTCCGCTTCTGGGCCCAGGCCTATCGCCGCCTACGTAGTGTTTAGAAACTTGTTCACTAAATCAATAAAATCAGATAACCAGGCAATGGCTATGACTTTTTATTTTTATGTCTACGACAATAGAGATGGAACAGATGTTAATTTGTACATTAGATCTAAAACCTAACTTGAAGATATTGTTTCATAAAAGGACTGTAGCAAACAATATTTTTTATTAGGGTTGTCCCGATAACACTTTTTTAGGCAAGTACCGATATTTTTTTTCATGTACTCGCCGATACCGATTACCAATACTTTTTTTTTTTAAATGCAGCCATGTGTCCCCAAATGCAGCCTTGTGTCCCCTAAGAGAAAGCCAAGTCTAAACCGACGACGTCTAGTTGATCAGCGCTGGGGAAACACAACAGCTTTCATTTGTGCCTCGTCATGTATAAACACTCCCCCTTGCCCGGGCACTTTGATAGACAGATCACCCGTCCAATCCTGGGACGGGTAATCTGTCTATCAAAGTTCCTGGGCAAGGGAGAGTGTCTATACATGAGGCGCGGCGGGGAACACACTGCTATTCAAATGAAAGCTGTTGTGTTCCTCAAGCGCTAATTAACTAGATGTCGGCAGCGGCGGGGGGATTTGGCTTTGTCTTAGGGGACTAGGCGGCAGCAGCAGCTCCCCTCTCCTCCATACTCGAGGACTGCTCTGCTCCGCTGTCCGCCCCCTCTCCACCAGCTCTTAAAAAAAAAAAGTATCGGGTCAGGCATCGGGAGCATTTGCAAATGCTCAGTATCGGTACAACCCTATTTTTTACGATAGATCAAAAATAATTTCTTTGTTCATTTTATTTGCATGTCAATGGAGCGAATCTCCGCCAGCCTTTTTTAGGACTGGGTTACAATGCAGCAGCCGGTGTGAGGTTGGAGGACAGCAGTGCCAAACTGCTTAGAACCTCCAAACATAATTTTTGAAAGCAGAAACCATAGAGAATAAAATGTTGGTTGTTGAAATTTTTAATGCTGCACACAATTTGCACAGCCATTTTTAGGAAAAATACATTAAGGAATTTTAATAAACAAAACAGAATAACCAATATTTTGGTAAAATATACAAGATGATGCTGTAAAGAGATAGCCAACATGTATTAAAAAGGAGGGACATGGACATATGCATTCAAATTGAGCTGTGTGTACAGGTTGAAATTGATTTGCTTAACATTTATCATACATGGATAATGTATGTTTTTGTTTCATGCTTTGTATATTTAGATGTGCCTCAATCTCCTGGCTTTTGAATTCATCTGCATCACTGCAGTGGAGTCTTGGGCTCTCTCTCCTAAAGCCTCAAAGAGTATATACTTGAGTATAAGCTGACCCGAATATAAGCTGAGGCACCTAATTTTACCACAAAAAACTGGGAAAACTTATTTACTTGAGTATAAGCCTAGGATGTCCATCTGCATGCCTCACTGTGCCCATGACTAGACTTAAAGGAGTTGTAAAGGAAACTTTTTTTTGCTGAAAATACTGTTTACAGGGTATAGAGACATAATAGTTAACCGATTCCTTTTAAAAATAGATAAAAATCAATCATATAATGTGCCTGCAGTTTCAGTTTCGTTTTTCATCTAGTTTCATGCTTCTGTGAAGTACAGAGACAACAGAAGACAGTGTTTGTTTTTAAAATGAAGCTGATTGGTTCTGAGGAGTTTTAGACACACAGTAATCACACCTTCTTGATTAGAGACCACAGAGAGAAGCTCCCAGGACTTTTTTTCATAAGGAAACAAGGAGACAACCAGGAAGTGTGCAGAACAGAGAAGGATTACAGCAACTTCATAGCAAAAACAAACAATGAGGACATGAAACATTGATTGCATTAGGGTAAAGGAAGCTATTTAGCTAAAACAAAAAAAATCCTTTAGTGACCCTTTAAAGGGACACTAAAGTCAGGTTTTTAAAAAAATAAAAACAAACATGTGATACTTACCTCCACTGTGCAGTTCGTTTTGCACAGAGTGGCCCGGAAAGCTGTCTTCTGGGGTCCCTCGGCGGCTGTCTGGGCTCCTCCTTACAAAAACTTTCCCTCTTCATGCGAGAGCGCTCGCACGGAGGAAAGCTTTTGCGAGTGCGCTCCCGTGATACAGCGGCGGCCATAGCCGCCGACTGTATCACTCGGCTCCGCCCCCCGGCGCGCCGCGTCATCCGCTCTGATTGACAGCAGCGCTAGGCTGGGAACCGAAGAGGACAACGTGGACGCGCCTGGGAGTTTCAAATGGTCAGGTAAGTACAACGGGGCCTCGGGGGGGGGCGGTGCTGTAAGATGTTTTTTTACCTTAATGCATAGGATGCATTAAGGTAAAAAACTTGTACCTTTACAACCCCTTTAAGTTTAACATAGGAGTATATAGAAGGGGTGCCCAGGTTTAAAAACAAAAAAAAGTGTTCCCTGGCCGTAGGTCCTCCAGACACCAAACTTTGCACACTTGTAGGGGAGAATTGGGGCTA
Source organism: Rana kukunoris (assembly GCA_029574335.1). Lineage (NCBI taxonomy): Eukaryota > Metazoa > Chordata > Amphibia > Anura > Ranidae > Rana > Rana kukunoris. The sequence goes on from CM056057.1 coordinate 155,179,595, forward strand.
CGCGTGTGTCAAGTGTTGGGTCCAGGGGACCTACGGCCGGCACCAGGTCCCCAAATTTACCGGAGAAATTACCATTTAACACTGGAGTTTATGGAAGGGGTGCCCGACCTTTGAAAAATCAGTGTCCCCTGGACAACAAACTTTGCACACTTGTAGAGGAAGAGTGAGGCAATATGTGTGGGTCCAGGGGACCTACGGCCAGCCGGCACCGGGTCCCCAAAGTCCAGGAGATCAGGCGCAAAAAAGATGACTCGCGTATAAGCCGAGGGGGGCATTTTCAGCACCAAAAAATGTGCTCAAAATCTCGGCTTATACACGAGTATATACGGTAACTTTAGGCGACAGATAAACAAAGTATGTATCAATATCTCTTCTAGACTTCATTGTAATACTTTGTATCAGTTTTGAGAGTGTCACTGTTTTTAATGAAATCAGCTGGTCTTACTATGCAGGAAATAAAAAGTGTAAAGGGCAAAGTTGCGCTACTGGTGAACAAAATATAAGAAAATAGCTGCCTGCATCAACAATGTAACAGTGTTGCATAGAAAAGAAAAAACGCGGCGCTATACAGCAAAGCAAATAATACACACACAACCAATGAACTGCTGAAGTGTTGGTTATATGACCAGGTGCTAATAATCGCAAAGGTGTGTAGACCAAGCATAAATGCATAGGAAACAAATCACGAATAATGCATACACACACAACAAATAAACTACTGATGTGTTGATCATTTGATCAGGTGCTAGTAATCACAGAGGTGGTGTGTAGGCCAAGCACAGATGCATGGAAAACAAATCACAAATAATAAGTCCAAGTGTACTCTAGTGGATATCATAAAAGGAAAAAGAGTCCCAGATAATAAGGTGATAAAACAATGAATGTGTAAGGTGAGATATATCACTTTCTGGATTCTCAAATTGAAATATAGCATCCACCGTGTAGTCCAAAAATGGTCAAGAAGATAAAATACTCTTACCAGAAAAGGTGGACATACTGACCAGCGGTGGTATGTCAAACAAGCATGGATAGGGTCACCAGGCTGAGGAGGACCATGGAAGGAACACTGAAGTCATCCGATCCAAGCATCAATCCAGTCACAGATCATCAGAAATAGGAGTTCCAGGTGTAATAAAGCGATGAGGGCTCATGGATTGGAATTCACATAGGAGGATATGCAAAAAACAAAGGAAGGCTCCACATGGTGCAGTTAAACCCAAAGGCAGGGCAAAGCAGCTTTTATTGGTAAGGCAAAAAATGCCATAAAAACATTTAAAAAAGTAAAAACAACAAAGTATCAGCCAGAATGCGTCACCGTGGGTGAGCGCGGTGACGCATTTGAGACGTATATAACGTCGTTGACGCCCATAGACAGCTCTCATGACAGATGATACCCTGCACCCATAGGTTGGTCTGGACTGGTGTAGGTGTGTCCTGTGTTGCAGTGACTGTATGCACAGGACGTCTTTTTGCCAATCGTTCAGCTGTCAAGTGTTTGGATTCAATTTGGCTAATTATGTGCAATATATATGAGCGTGGTGTGGAGCAGCAGGTTTATGCCCCAGTTGAAGAGTTTTTTATTTAAAACATGTAGGGTACATGGCCTGCTACAGCCTATCCACATACCACGCTTTACCCTTCGTGATCACTTGTATTCACCACTTCATTCTGGCTGATACTTTGTTGTTTTTACTTTTTTAAATGTTTTTATGGCATTATTTTTTTGCCTTACCAATAAAAGCTGCTTTGCCCTGCCTTTGGGTTTAACTGCACCATGTGGAGCCTTCCTTTGTTTTTTGCATATCCTCCTATGTGAATTCCAATCCATGAGCCCTCATCGCTTTATTACACCTGGAACTCCTATTTCTGATGATCTGTGACTGGATTGATGCTTGGATCGGATGACTTCAGTGTTCCTTCCATGGTCCTCCTCAGCCTGGTGACCCTATCCATGCTTGTTTGACATACCACCGCTGGTCAGTATGTCCACCTTTTCTGGTAAGAGTATTTTATCTTCTTGACCATTTTTGGACTACACGGTGGATGCTATATTTCAATTTGAGAATCCAGAAAGTGATATATCTCACCTTACACATTCAACATTGTTTTATCACCTTATTATCTGGGACTCTTTTTCCTTTTATGATATCCACTAGAGTACACTTGGACTTATTATTTGTGATTTGTTTTCCATGCATCTGTGCTTGGCCTACACACCACCTCTGTGATTACTAGCACCTGATCACATGATCAACACATCAGTAGTTTATTTGTTGTGTGTGTATGCATTATTTGTGATTTTTCTATGCATTTATGCTTGGTCTACACACCTTTGCCATTATTAGCACCTGGTCATATAACCAACACTTCAGCAGTTCATTCGTTGTGTGTGTATTATTTGCTTTGCTGTATAGCGCCGCATTTTGTTTTTTCTTTACTATGCAGGAAATCTTAGTATTTAACTTTTTTGGTTATCGGCCTTTAAATACTTTTCACTGTAGTGTTATGCCTGATACACACAGGTCGAATATCAGCCGGTGCAACAGAAACTGCATCTAGATGTACCTGCCTGCCCTCTGTTTACCTAACATGACAGGTGGCAGCAATCCTGGACTCCCCGATTGTGCTGGGGGGGGGGGGGGGGCACTAGAAACAGAGAAGGCTAAAATGTTCAGAATAGAGAAGGGGGGATCAGCTTAGGACCTCCATGCACAATACATGCAAGTGCTGTCCATTGGGTCCCTCCCGTGTCAGCTGTATATCATTGATCTGGACCCGCTTCCTGATGGGAACACTGGCAGGCTTTACCCACACTAGGAGTGGCCTATCGGGTACATTAGTGACAGGGCGACAACACAGGAGCGCAGCTTTTACCCCTACAATAGGAAGTTCCTTAACAAGGCCCTATATGGCAGGATCAATACCAACATGGTATAGAACCTGTATAGGATTTAATGATTGCCGCTTGGCTTTTGACCTATTTTAACAAGCTTGTAAACAACTAACCAGAAAGGATTTTAATAATTTTTTTACACCTTGGTAAAGCAACTATGAATAAGGAATGTGTCCTTATTGAACTTGGTGACTGACTCTGAAAAAGCTATATTTTAAGGCTTTCAATTTTGTCAACTTTTGTAATACAAAATCACTCTAAAATCATTAGCTGCTGCTACTCAGCTCAGAGAATGGCCAAAGCGGAAAAACGGGCTTACCTTACAGTCTTTTGCCTTAAAGTGTCTATGCCAAGGGCTAGATGTACGTTCGTAGAGCCACCAATCAGAATCTACCTTGGAAAAATCACATCTGAAATCTGCATGTTGGTTGTGGAGGAAATAAAAGACCATTCTTCGTACTGGCGCTCTGATAGGAGATATAAAATGGCCATTTTCCCCTAAAGCTGAGGTCCAGGAGAAATACATTTTCAAATTTAGACTGGGCCAGCTTAGCTACCTGTATAAAAAAATCAGTATGTAATATTCAGAGGGGCGGCTGGGGAAGTCCAACTTTGTGTTTTTTTTTTTTTTTTACACTAATGCCCCGTACACACGATCCGAATATCGTACGACTTTTTTCGCTTAATTGTCGCAAGTAAAATGAAATGGGTTATTAAAGTCACAAATTCTCGTACGACAGAAAACAAATTAAAATCGGAAGTGATGTCATGTGTTGTAATGTATTTGTATTGTATTTTCGGGTGACAACTGTACTGACTGAACGAAAATCGTGCGATCTGACATCGTACGAGGAAAATTTTCGTGCTTGTTTGATTGAATAATATCGCATGAACTGTCGTAATCGGCTCTCGAAAGTAGTGTACACACGATCTGAAAATCGTACGATTCTTCCTCGGCCGATCGTTTTCGTCCGATATTCGGATCGGGTGTACGGGCCATTAGGGAAGCCCAAATAAATAGTATTAAATCAAATCAGGTATGTAAAGCAGATGCCTTTGCTTGTAGTTACTATCTGGCTTAGGCCCGTGAGGACAACGCTCACAGCACAGGTGAAGTGAAGGAAGAGTTAGGGTCCTTTCACACGTCCGCCTCCGTTCGTCCGTTTTTACAAGTCCCTAAACAGACTTGTAATGCATCCCTATGGGATCGCCTCCGTTAGCGGATGATGCATCCACCAACGTCCGTAAAGATACGGTTTTTCGGACGGAAGAAAGCCATATTTTTCTTCCGTCCGGCGGATCGGATGAATACGGACACACGGTCCGTATTCATCCGATTCCCCATAGGGGAGAGCGGAGGAGAGACAGGGAGGTCCCTGCACAGTGTGCGGGGACCGCCCTGTCCGCCGACAGCTCAGCGGGGATCCCCACTGAGCCGACGGACACACACGGAGCGGACCGAAAAACGGTCGGCTCCATGTGAAAAGACCCTTAAGAAGTTATATTTGCAGAATTGTTTTAGATGAGCAGAAATTAAAACCATTGACGATGTATATTATATATAAAAAATAAAATCCACCAAATCATTTCTGGAGTGTTGGCATTTATTGCAAAGACTAGTTTACATTGCTTGTGTACACTGAGCACTTAGAACAGTCTCCTTCATTAATCCAAGTTACAAAATACATGAAGTACAGTCAGAGACAGGGTAACAATTGTAAACATTTGCACCTTGCCGGTACAATTTCACAGACACACACAAAGTCGCATACGTACATACAGACACACACACACACACACACACACAGGCCAAAAGAAGATTGCACTTCAAAGAAGAAAAAAAGGAGAGTCGAAGATGAATTTCATTAGTGTTTGGAGATCCATATTTGATCATGTGACTGGCTGTCAGAATTCACCATTGTGAGTGTACAATCATATTGTTGTGGTGCATTACTGAACTCTACCACTAGGTGGGGTGAATAAAAAAAAGCCAACATGGCGCCCTAGTAGATTTTGTTTGCAATAAATCTGTCATTTCTGACAATGTTCTGTCACGGTTCTACAACAGAACACGTGGAGAAAAATACATTATACCAATTTAGCCATTTAAAGCAAAATGACATTAAAGAATAAAGAATTGGTATATTCTATAGGTTGCATGGTTACTTTCCCTTTTCAGGTGGTCAGAAATCGACTATTACTGATAAACTAAAAATTGGATAGCTCATTAAAAAAAAAAAAAAAACAGAATGCACTGGTCAGGGCAGGTCCTAGGGTTAAATCATAAAATTTTAACCCATCACTGCCAGACCGATTGGCACTTGTGAGAACGGAGCTGGCCTCCAGTTATGGCAGGTTAACGGTTGGTAATTGACTCTGTGTAAACAATGTACCTCACCTTCCTTCACATTAACATACAGACCAAAGATCAGATCATTAGGCATTAAGGCGCAGAGTCCGAAGCAGAGAGGTTTGCATTCTAGGATTGATATATCTCTGTCCATAACAGCCCCACTTTAAAAAAAAAAATACCGAAATAAAATAGTTTGGAAGAGACAGCCAGGCCATTTTAGTGAGATAAATTCAAATTTCTATACACTTCTGAGAAATCAAATATATAGTGTTTCCAGTTAGAAAAAAAATTAGACAAGTTCGGGAGGGGTTAGCACTGAGGTGGTGCCTCTATGACAAAATCTAAATACAGAGTTTACTTTATAATGGCGGGTAAGCAACTCCAAATTAGCGGTGGGCTATAAGATCACAATTCCTGGCTGACCAACAATCACTTCTCCCAGGAATTTGTGTGATAAGCCTCAGTCATAACAGAAAAGTCCAGGTTCCTACTGTGGTAAATATTGGATGGGCCCACAAAATGGTTCCACAATGGCCAAGTCTAAAGCCCGTGCCATGTTTCTTCACGGGAGTAAAGCATATTTAATTTACCTTTTAAAGAATTTCCTCCCAAAACCGAAAAACTTCCACAGTCTGAAAAACCAGTTTAACATGGTAATCCATTATGGTAACTATCCCCCAGCAGGCCTTACGGCCATTGTTTTTTGACAATTAGATCTCTAAATGGTGTATAATTAATCATACTAATGGCCAAACAAGGTTACTTAGGCCTTATTATTTCAAGAATGTTGGGTCATTTAAAGTAACAGTAAGTAAGATCTAAATGTGGACCAATGGCCAACACACACAATAGACAGGTTTATGAAACCCAAAAGCTTTGCAAGCAATGGGGTCAAAGTTGAAGATGGTCAAATCTGAAATCGTCAGTCACCTCAAGTTTCAGAGTCACGGCCAGTTCAAGAGCCTCCAGACTCCATCATTACCATGCATACGGAAACCATAAAACTCCACCGATGGCTTCTAAAGTTTGTTAAGGTAATGGAGTCTTATAGCATTAGATATGAGCTTTTTCTCCTTCACAGTTTTTTTTTTTTTAAATTGGAGAAAGAAAAAACAACTCAAGCTGGTTATAGAGTCATCCTTTACAGAGCCCTCTATTAGGTCATATCAAACTACGGGCGCCATTTTGAACTGGCATATGTACGTATGTATATAGAGAGTCATCTTCCTCAGATTTCAGGCTACCTGCTCCTAAAAGGTCCTGCATACTAAGCTGTAATCTGACCCAAATGCATAAAATAGACCAGAAAAAAAAAGAAGCACTCAAATCACAGGGAATGTATGCACAAGGAACCAGTCCAACAGGAAAACATAGGACCAAAGGGCTCATCTCTTAACAAATACAAAGCACCGGCATTGTACAGCAATAGAAACAGCTAATGCCTGTCAATGAAAAGGTATGAGCCTCGTCTGTAAACAAGTTTTTGTTTTTCTGGCAGCCATTTTGAAAACACAGGTCCAACGACACCCCTGCTGAACTTCGTATCAACCACAACCTCTTTGAGAGCCCATCAAACCTCTCCACAAAAAAAAAAAAAAAATCAATGCCCAAACTGCTTGAAATGTCTTATGTCATATCCCACTGGCACCGAACAGGTTAAAGTGTCATTTAAAAAAGGGAGGAGTGGGGGGGGGGGGGGGTTCTCTTTACATTATATATACAGTAATCAGAAGGCAACAAAGCATCAAAAACAAATACATAGGCTGATGACAGTGTAATAAATGTAATATAAGTCTAGCATCTATTTACAACCAATAAATATTTATAAAGAAAACATGTAAAAAAAAGTTACACTACAAAAAAAAAAAAAATGCCTTTCCACAGGTCTGACCAACTTCATAGCCACTGCCAGAAATAAAGGCTTAAAAATATCATTTGGCCCCAAATTACATTTTTTTGTCTCAACAGGAAAATAAAAATGTTAGTGAATAGATATATACAGTGAAATGGCTGTACAGCTTTAATGTAAATGATTTAACCCTCTAACTTTGGCAAAAAAACAATTAAAATGCGGCTACGAGGCTGAAAGGTAAAGGGTTAAACACACTGGGTTTGGTGAAAAAAAAAAAAATTCGAGCTGCAAATGGTCTTCCTGTGAAGATTTTCTGGTGTCGGATCTTTGGTGTGACTTGAAATGCTGGACTGCTCGAAGGGTAGGAGAGAAGATGGGGATCAGAACTGATTTAACAAGTCCTCAGCTCAGCCGTCAGCCATTTTTTTTTCCTGGCAGCGTTGGCCTGGCTTGAAGAAAAACCCTGCAGTGGTGAAGGGGTCCCATTCACAGGCACCTCCGACTGTTAATGGGTTAAAAACATTTTTTTTTTCCAGTCTATCTTACAAAGTGCTTTTTATAGAAAACTTGCTAAATAATGGTATCCACAGGGAGATGTTAGTATTTACATGACAGTCCCTTTAAGGGAAAAAGACAGCTAGTGGTGGGGCCAATAGGCCTCTCACAGCTTTACAAATCTGTAGCGAATCACATTACAGATTATGCAGTCAACTCCAAACCCAATTGGGCTACTCCATATTGTCCATGTTAATACTGGATTCCTGGGCATGGCACAGGCTGCTTCACAGTCCTCTTTTGCAGAAAGGCCTCTAACCTCAACACCCCCCCTTCTCTTGAAGGCACCTAAGGCATGGAGGCGGATCTTGGGTCCTTGAAGGATTTTAGGGATTTTTGGAGGGGGGGGCGGCACCTGAAGTTGGTTTGTGTTGGCCAACTGTTTGAATGGCTCCAGTTCATCTTTGAAGACCAACAAATTCCACTCTTGACCTGTTTGAGATAGATCATCCTCACAGTTTTAGGAAACCAGAAATAGAGAAGGCCAGTATGTTTGGAAAAGAGAAGGGGGGTCAGCTCAGTCCCTCCACCCACGGTAAACGTAAGTGCTTTCCTTTGAGTCACTACAGCTTTCCAGCTGGGTTACAGTTGGGTAGGTCACGATGTCAGAAAATGCCTTTGGCAATCTTAAGTCCTTTCTGCTTCATACGGGGCAGCGTGGAGCTAGCGCCGTGTTTAATTTTCACGCCTTTGGAAAAACCACGTTTTTTCAGAATAAAGTCATAATTGGCTCCTGAGTTCATGGCATAAAAGACGTTGGCGTTATCTGGTATCTTTAATTCTGGGGAGGGGAAAAAAACAAACAAACAATTTAAATTAATCAGTAATCACGGTTTAGTATCATTGCATAGCATTTCATAGTTGCTTTTGCTTGCTAATGCATGTTTTTACTGCATGCATTTTGGTGCAGTCACATGCGTTTTATTTTTTATTTTTAGGGTGTGCAGAGTGGAAGAATGACTTTCAAGACTGAAAGTTTACAAAAGGCATTGCTGTGGTCTCATGAGTCAGAGATTACAGTATGACGTTCTGTTCTCAGCTCATCGGCACCGCTCCCGACAGCGCACACCAGCGCATGCAGGATGAAGCACAAACATTAATTTTTCTTCAACTCCTCATTTGGCTGCTGGAGGATAGATAATCCTGTGTAACCAAGAAGTCATGTACAGTGAGGAAATTATTATTTGATCCCCTCCAGATTTTGTAAGTTTGTCCTCTTACAAAGAAATGAAAGGTCTATAATTTTTTATCATAGGTGAATGATAGAGACAGAATATCAACCAAATGATATAAATTGAGTTGCAGTTCAGTGAGTTTATATAAGGATTTGATCCCCAAGCAAAACATGACTTAGTACTTGGTGGTGAAACCCTTGTTGGCAAGTACAGAGGTAAGACATTTCTTGTAGTTGGTTACCAGATTTGTACACATCTCAAGAGGGATTTTGGTCTACTTTTTTTTTTTTTTTTTACAGATCTTCTTTAAATCCCCAAGGTTTCTTGGCAACTCAAAGTTTCAGCTCCCTCCATAAATTTTCTATAGGATTAAGGTCTGGAGACTGGCTAGGCCACTCCATGGCCTTAATGAGCTTCTTTTTGAGCCCTTTCTTTGTTGCCTTGGTGGTATGTTTTGGGTCATTTTCATTCTGGAAGACCCATCTTCAGGAAACAAGGTTCTCATGCAAGATTTTACAATACATGGCCCTGTCCATTGTCCCCAGATTGCGGCAAAGTCGGTCTGTACCCTTAGTAGAGAAACAACCACAAAGCATAATGTTTCCACCTCCGTGCTTGGCTGTAGGGATGGTGTTTTTGGGGTCATAATCGTCTATTTTCTTCTTCCAAACACGGCGAGTCGAGTTAATGCCAAAGAGCTACATTTTGTTCTCATCTGACCACAGCATTTCTCCCAATGCTTCTCAGGATCATTTAGATGTTCAATGGCAAAGACAGGCCTATACATGTTCTTTCTTGAGGAGGGGGATCTTGGGGGGCGCTGCAGGATTTCAATCCATGGCGGCGTATTGTGTTACCAATGGTTTGTTTGGCAACTGTGATCCCAACTGCCTTGAGATCATTCACAAGCTCCTCCTGTGTAGTTCTGAGCTGATCTTTCACTTTTCTCATTATCATCCTTACCCCATGAGGCAAAATCTTGCCTGGAGCGCCACACCGAAGGCAATTGATGGTTATTTTGTATTTATTCCATTTGTGAATAATCGCTCCAACAGTTGTCTATGTCTTACCAAGCCTCTTGCTGATGGTCTTGTAGCCCATTCCAGCCTTGTTCAGGTCTCCAATCTTGTCCCTGACGTCCTTTGACTGCTCTTTGGTCTTGCACATGATGGTGGGTTTGAGTGGAAGAAAGTTTCTTTGGACAGGCGTCTTTTATACACGTAACGAGTTGTCGTTAGGAGCACCTTCTTAAATTGACAGGACTAATCTGTGTACCACATACTGTAGCCAGTCTACGGGAGCCAGAATTATTGTTGGTTGATAGGGGACCAAATACTTATTTCATTCACCGAACTGCAACTCAATTTATTGTGCATTTATCTTTTATTATGCGTTTTTTTTTTGGTTGATATTCTGTTTGTAGGATTTAAAATACACTTATGATAAAAATTATAGACCCTTAATTTCTTTGTAGGTGGGCAAACTTACCAAATCTGCAGGGCATCAAATTGTTATTTTCCTCGTGCTTCACTGTGGCCGCAGCATCGATCACGTCATCCCTGTTATAGGGGGACGTGATCGATGACGTCACACCTACAGCCACACCCCCCTACTGTTGTAAACACACACACACAGGCAACACTCAAAGTCACAGCGCCCCCGGTGGTTAACTCCCAAACTGCAACTGTCATTTCCACAGTAAACAATGCAATTTAAATGCATTTTTTGCTGTGAAAATGACAATTGTCCCAAAAATGTGTCAGAAGTGTCCGCCATAATGTCGCGGTCACGAAAAAAATCGCTGATCGCCGCTATTAGTAGTAAAAAATAAATAAAAAATGAAATAAAACTATGCCTTATTTTGTAAACGCTATAAATTTTGCGCAAACCAATCGATAAACGCTTATTGCGATTTTTTTTTACCAAAAATAGGAAGAAGAATACGTATCGGCCTAAACTGAGGAAAAAAAAATGTTTTTTTATATATTTATGGGGGATATTTATTATAGAAAAAAAAGTAAAAAATATTGCATTTTTTTTTAAATTGTCGCTCTATTTTTGTTTATAGTGCAAAAAATAAAAACCGCAGAGGTGATCAAATACCACCAAAAGAAGGATCTATTTGTGGAAAAAAAAAAGGACGTCAATTTTGTTTGGGAGCCACGTCGCACGACCGCGCAATTGTCAGTTAAAACGACGCAGTGCCGAATCGCAAAAAGGGGCAAGGTCCTTTACCTGCATTTTGGTCCGGGTCTTAAGTGGTTAATGACGGGCCTAAAGCTGTCAACGTGAAAGAGTCACATGCTCCCCCATACCCAGAATTATCAGATATTTTATTCACCTCTGGCCATTAAAAGAAGCAACCAGCTGAACAGAATGGCAAATTATCTGGCAGGTAAAACAGATACGTGGATTTCAGCTGTGTATTCTACTGCTTAGTTCAGCTGTGAAACCTCTGATGTCACAGTATCTAGAAAGCAGACAGACCGGTATTTGTCTCTACAGAAAGTTTCCTCTGAACTGTCCACTTTTATTTTATTAAATTAAACAAAAAAACAAAAAAAAAAAAAAAAAGCGCTCCGTTTTAAAACACGTGCTACGAAAATTCCTTTACCTCTCTCCTCCGATATGATCTGAACCAGCTCATAGTCTTCTGCCCGCTCCCCATCCAAGTTATGTTTGGCCATTGCTTTACGGATCACCACTGGCGTTTTATCCTGACTCGTCACCTACAAGGGGATGGAAGACATAGTTGAGAAAAAAAAAAAAAAAGGCTTCTTATACCGGCATCCAATTAGCGATATCTTGACCACTTCAATACCCCCCCCCCCCCCCCCTTCCTGCCCAGGCCAATTTTCAGCTTTCAGCGCTGTCACACCTTGAATGACAGTTGCGCGATCATGCAGTGCTGTATCCAAACAACATTTTTATAATTTGGATGGAGCTTTCTTTTGGTGGTATGTAGTCAGAGGTTTTTATTTTTTGCAAAACAAATACAAAACTTTTTTGTGGGTGTGCTCCAGTGTCCTGCTGCCTCCATTGACAGACAGCAGGACTCAGCCCTCACTGGATTTGACTGACAGCAGTGGGAGCCAATGGCTCCTGCTGCTATCAATCTTTCCAATGCGAACCCGAGACAATTGCTGGAGGGCTGGACGCGTCCTCGACACTGGAACAAATGTGTGTGTGTGTGTGTGTGGGGGGGGGGGTCTGCTGCAGCACAGAAGGTTTTTCACTGTATAAGCATAGAATGCATTAAGGTGAAAAACTATTAAAGTGGTAGTAAACTCTGTACTATCACTTTTACCTACATGTAAGCCTATAATAAGGCTTACCTGTAGGTATAAAGAATATCTCCTAAACCTGTACGGTTTAGGAGATATTCCCCTCGCAATGCGCCGCTGATTGCAGCAACGCATGCGCAGCGGGGATCCTCGGCTAAAGGCCTGACAGCCGCCGGACCTTGCCGGAAAGTCTCCCGCGCATGGAGTGACGACATCGCCGCTCCAGCCAATCACAGCGCTGGAGCGGCGATACCCAGAAGACATGTCGAGGCAAGATGACATCTCCCTCGGCGTGGACCAGGTAAGTTCCCCACACCTCGTTCCAAGGTAAGTATTTCAGAATGATACTAGCTCATTGTGGCTTTTTTTTTTTTTTTTTCATACCTGAAAAGCAAAAACACTTTACTACCGCAGTAAGGTTAAAAAAAAAAAAAAATTGTCAACTCCTCTCCAAATACTTACCTGAGCCCGATCTCCATCTGACGCTGTGCCCAAGATCAGTGGCGCTGCTCTCTCTCTCTCTCTCTCTCTCTCTCTCTCTCACCTTCCTCACTGGACTCAGTGAGAGCTATTGGCTTTTGCTGCTGTCAATCAAATCAAGTGAGTGAGGCAGAGCTACACTGTCAACAGAGCACTGGTGGGGGATCCCAGAAGAGGAGGATTGGGGCCGCTTTGTGCAAAAAAATTACACAGAGCAGGCAAGCGTCACAGGTTTATTAAAAATAATATCTACTTTACAATCACTAAGTAGAGCTAGGGCCTACCTAAACAATCCATTACATTTATATTTAATAGGCTAGGCTCAAACACTACGGAATGTATTATGGGTGCCTCGCTCTAATCATGTGTGAAGACTGCTTGTATAGAATATAGTATGTAATGCCTTATACCCGACTGGCTGCTATAGCAAACACACACTTTCTTTTTGAAGATTTAGCATCGGTTAATGATAGCTCACCAGAATGCTCTTGTACAGGTTGCCGTTATCCACGTCTAGGCTGACCCGGATGATGCAGCAGTCATCTATTTGCTGGTTGTAGAGCGGGAGAGACAGTGAGGAGTAGCTGGAAATGCCAGAGACTGACCGCTTGTGGGTCCGGGAGGCAGAGACGGGAGTGGAGGAGACTGAGGAGGAAGAAGCACTGCTAGAACCTGAACCAATGCCAGACGTGTCCAGAGAGGAGAGTGATGTGGATTCCCAGAACTGAGGGGGTAAAAATAAATAAATAAATGCCATGCAAGGTACAGATCACAGTTTTTGAATTGCAAACTGGGTGCTTGCATCTCTCAGGTCTCCTGTGATAAGAATTTCTATTATTCCCCATCGCCTGTATGAAGCCAAATATCTGGGGAAGTCATGACACCTTCACCACGTGGTGGAAGGGGGTCCTCTTACTGCAGTCTCTTGGAGATATATGAATTTAACAAGTGATGTTACCCACCAATGACAAGACACTTTAAAGCAGAGTTCCACCCTAAAAATTAACTTTTTCTGAACAGCTTTATTGTAAAAAAACTTCTATATGGCTGTTACTAGGCATATGTCATAATCTGCCTAGTTGCTGGTCCGAGGTGGTAGAACTTCCTGTCCTAAGACCCCATTGCCTCCTGGGAAAAGAGACAGGAATCTCTGGGCACAAAATTGTGCCTAAAAATCCCAGCATGCACCTCTCGGAAAATCCAGGAAGAAACATGAACTGGGCTTCATCATGCCCACAGCTATGATGGAAACGGCCAGAAGATCCCCGAGATGATATCAGGTACGTTTTTGCAACTGTTTATGTACCGATCGTGCTTTATTAATATGTTTTAATGAATATTCATAATAATGAACTGGAGATTGCAAAAGAATAAATAAAAAAAAAATTGTATGCCTGGAACCCTGCTTTAAAGCAAACCTCTGTCCCAAATTTTGCCTTAGACGGAGAATGGAAGGTTTAAGATTTCTCTTTTAATCCTGCATGGTCACCATAACAGGAACCCCCCCCCCCCCCCCCCCCCAAGACACAGACCACAATAAAAACCTGACAGACAATCTAACCATTCCACACTCTTTCCAAAAATTAAAAAAAAGAGTAAAGTTTTAGATGGAGTTCCACTTTGGTATACAGTCTAATCTTACGACTAGTGACATATCACAGAACACAATGGCTACCACATTCGTTACATTCCTAATTTTTATTTTTAAACAGACAAACACAAACATCACAAACATGTGGGTTTAAAAGGAAACTAATCCCTGGAAACAAAATGTAACGGCAATGTACCGACTGGCATTTTTTAATCTTAGCTTGCAAATGCTAGTAGTCTAAACAACATCACATTCACAAAGCATTAGCAGACATTAGCCAACCATTCAGTAAAAGATTCAGCAGAGCTCAGCCCAGGATTCCCCCAGAGCTTGCAAAATGCCTGCTGAAGCCCACTGAATGCCATCTGGAGTGTGCCAAAGCGTGCAAAATATCTTGTTCATGCTACAATCGGCATCATCTTCACTGTTCCCAGGCTGGAGCAAGAAGAATTTAAGCCCTGTACACACGATCGGTTTTCTCGGCAGTAAAAAGTCAGCCGAGAAAACCGAGGGGAAAACGAGAACCTGTTTGGCAAGTTTCCCCGTGTACACACGGTCAGGTTTCCCGCCTGGAAAATAGAGAGCAAGTTCTCTAATTTCCCGCCAGGATTCCTGGCAGTTTTCCCGTCGGGAAAACTGCGAGGAAGCATACACACGGTAGGGATTCCTGGCCAAAGCTCTCCCCGCAGTTTTCCCAGCGGGAAACCAGGCCGTGTGTACAGGGCTTTAGAGTGCAAAGCCGCCAAACACATTTTAGGTGATTTATAAGCCAAGATTAAAAATACCAGTTTGTTCTTAGCCAGTCGTCTGCATGGTTAGGTTCGACATGCAGAAAACAAATGTATTTGATTAAATGCAACAGAATTTGAAATTTCCCAAATCCCGTTGAGAATATTGTAGGACTTTAACCACTTGCCAACCGCGCGCCGTCGTTTGGCAGCAGCAGTATGGCGCACCTTCACGAATCGCCGTAGCAGTACAGCAGGCGCTTTGAGCATAGGGAGCCCGCCACGTGACATAGGAGACAATGCGCGTGGCCGGCGGCCACCCTTGGTTGCTCCCAAAAAGGACAGAATAGAGATCTGTCAATGTAAACAGACAGATCTCTGTTCTGTCAGGGAGGTAGAGACAGATCGTCTGCTCCTAGTACTTAAGAGCAGCGATCAGTCTCCTCCCCCAGTCAGTCACAACCCCCCCCCCCCCCACAGTTAGAAACTCGTTTAACCCCCTTGATCGCCCGCTAGTGTTAACCCCTTTCCTGCCAGTGTAATTTATACAGCCATCAGTGGCTTTTTTTTTAGCTCTGATTGCTGTATAAAATGTCAATGGTCCCAAAAAAGTGTCTGATCTGTCCGCCGCAGTACCGATAAAAATCACAGATCGCCACCATTCCTAATAAAAAATGAATAATAAAAATGCCATAAATCTATCCCCTATTTTGTAGATGCTATAACTTTTTCAAAAACCAAACATTAGCTTTTTGTGTTTTTTTTACCAAAAATATGTAGAATACATTTGGGTCTAAACGAAGGAAGGAATTTATATAAAAATAAATTGGGCATATTTATTATAGCAAAAAGTAAAAAAAAAAAAAATATAGCTTTTTTCAAAATTGTAAGTCTTTTTTGTTTATAGCACAAATAAAATAAAAACCGCAGGTGATCAAAGAGCACCAAAATAAATCTCTATTTGTAGGGGGGGGGGGGGGACGGACACATTTTGTTTGGGTACCGCGTCGCCTGACCGTACAATTGCCAGTTAAAGCGACGTAGTACCGCATCGCAAAATGGGCTGGTCAGGAAGTGTGTGAATCCTTCCCGGGGCTGAAGTGGTTTAAACGTCCATTAATGTCACGTTTTCTGGATCGAATTGACACATACAAATTCATCAAAGAATGAGTGTCATGGCTTGCTACGTTGGACTCGTTAGCCCGCAAAGCTTCCACATTTTGTAAGGGTGTAGTTTCCACCAACCATACATGAACAATACTAGACAAGATTCTACAACGCCTTCCACACAGCAAAGCACAGAGAGTAGGGACTGACCCCCTCGGAAGCGCAGCGTTCTGTGGCCTGTGCTGGCGGAGCCTGGGCTGGTTCCTCTCGTACCTTCTTCTCCTGACAGTCCGGGGACTCGGGCACAAAGCTGATGTTAATCTCTTCCACGTCAGAGCTGCTGGAGCCGGCTGAGGTTACACTGACTGAGTCGGTCATGTCGCCTCCGCAGAGGTGGGGACTGCACTTGAGCTGATCAAAAGATTTGGAGTGGGAGCTGACGCTGGCGCATGGCTCAGAGCTTGGCGGCTGGCGGCTACGAGAAGTAAAAAGCCTCAGGTTAGTCTTAAAGCTTTCAAAGTGTTTAAAGTAGTAGATCAAAATAAACGTTTTATGGTTAATAATGATCGCTGCCAATCCTACCAATTTGTGATTGCCCTGTGAAACTACTGATTTTTCCATCCTAAATACCTAGCAGATCTAAAAATAAGGTGCCAGTCTAATTATATGTTCATTAACAAAACTGTCAAATTAAAAAAATAATAATATTAATTCTACAGCTAGCGAAAACTGGAGTGTGACAAATCTGGTGCAGTTCTGCACAGAAAACCAATCAGCTTCCAGGCTTTTTTGTCAAAGCTTAATTGAATAAGCTGACATTAGAAGCCGATTGGCTACTACACACAGCTGCCCCAGATTTAGCACTTTCCAATGTTAGTAAATTAAACCCATAGTCTCCTGTAATTCATTGCAGAGCAGCATTCAGGAAAAAAAGGAGTGTAACCATCTGACCCATTCAGGGCTTTATTGCTCTGCACAGTGCTGACAGTCCAAGAACTTGTGTCAAAAAGCTTTATTTGCATTAGACAGGTTTTGCTTTTCCATACAGGTCTGTGGAAATGCAAAAACCCAGGTCAGGTCAAATACAGAACAGACGGAGGTCATCTGTCAATGAATTCTGAAGCAGCTCAGAATGTTGTCATTAACACAAGCCTAAAAAGGCGATCAACTTTGGGCCTAAGGGCCCTTTCACACGGGCGATCCAATCAGGTCCACCTGTCAGTTTTTCAGGCAGACCTGATCGGAAGGCCCACGCATTCCTATGGACCAGTGGGTGTAAACAGACTGATGTCCGTTTACACTGACCTGCCTGTGGGTCCGATCAGGCCTGCTAAAAATAAAAAAAATAAAAAAGGGGGAGGATTGCATCCTCTCCTGTTAAGGCGGACTGGATCTGAGGTGACCAGGGGTTAATGGACAGTGGAGTCCGTTTACTCCCAGCCGCTCAGAGAGCAGGGCCTGTCCGTGTCCGCTCTGCATAAACTGAGCGGACACTGACCCGCCATCCGCCCTGCTCTGCAGACAGATCCCCTGCGGATCGGAACAGCAGACACCCGTGTGAAAAGGCCCTTATAGTATGGGCACGCTTACAAAAAGGCTGAGCAGACAGATGACCTAGACAGTGTGCTGCTTCTCTTTCCTGGTTGGGGGCAGGTCCTGAACCAGGTGTATTGCTTAAATCACAGTATGTCTATAGGGCAGTTTAGGACCTTGTGTATTTTATGACCTCAAGATTTTATACTAAGACCCCTTTCACATGGGGCAGTGGAGGTGCGCTGGCGGCATAGCGCCGCTAAAAATAGCGGCGCTATAGCGCCGGAATTGCGGCCGCTAGCGGTGCAGTATTAACCCCCGCTAGCGGCCGTCAAAGAGTTAATACCACCCACAATGCGCCTCTATAGAGGCGCATTGCGGGCGGTATTGCCGCGGTCTACCATCGTTTTCAATGGGAAGGAGCGGTGAACATGCCGCTCCTCTCACCGTTCCAAAGATGCTGCTGACAGGAGATTTTTTTATCTCCCGTCAACGCATCGCCTCAGTGTAAAAGCCCTCGGGCTTTCACATTGAGGTTGCTGGGGAGGAGTTTTTCAGGCGGTATAGCAGCGCTAAACCTCTTGAAAAACTCCTCAATGTGAAAGGGGTCTAACATTCAGATTTTCCGTGTTCTTCTATCTAATGCTATAGCAAACATTCTTTTACATGGTATAATGTTATGCCATCATTTTTGTTGATCTAATCGTTTTACCTTTTTTTTTTATTTAAAACAAGCTGCATGGAAGTGTTACACCATAGGGGTACTTACTCGCTCCATCGCTTTATGATCCCCGTGTTTTTCTTGGCCTTCAACGTGTTACTTGCCGATTCAGACAAGGGTTCGATTTCACAAGATAAGCTATAGCTGCAGGAACAAGACAACAAAATATACATAAGAACAGGAGCCAGTTAGTGCACTGGCACATTAAAACCACAATATGGCTATAGCAATGCTGTGAAAAGATGGCAAACATATTAATATTTACCTTTCGGCCTCAGTCAGTCGCTCCACGCTGTGGAACCATTCAACAAAAGACTCCTCGGGTATGAAGCTGTAGTTGTTGCAGGCCGACTGCAGTAGTTTTATTTGTGCTATAACCTCAAACTCCTGAAAAGACAGAAACAGTACAACAGATATAAGGACAGTTGTCTAAAACCTCAATATATATCCTTAATAACCCTACTAGCAATCAAATTGAATTCTCAGTGAATGAGGTAAGCTTAACAAATAGTTCTCATCTAACCTCTAATAAAGAAAAACAAGACTCACCTTCCGTCTCTTCTCAAAGTTTATAAGGCTACCCTGCAATAAAACAAAACAAAGAGTTCATCAATGAGGGTTTGTTATACATAAGCCCACTTATGTATACCAACAATGCCCACATAACATAGTACCACTGCCATGATAGAATTAACCCTTTTTGTAAGGAATACTTTTTATGTTCCTTTGCCAGCGTCAGGTAGATGTACAGAAAACCCCAAATATCACTTCTCTGGCTCAGAGCTAGACAGGTCTGAGCCAAGAAAAATGCTGCCACAATTCAATGTGATCGCTCTTCTCTTTGTGCGATTAGCATTATGTAAAGGAGGGAAGACTCAAGCATAATAATAGGTGATGTGCAGGGGGGAGGAGTGAAAATGTGCACACTGAGCGCTCTCTAACGGTAAATTTGGTCATTTCTACAAATATTTTTAAACAATATCCCACTGGTTAACTAGGGCCAGCCAAAGTACACTCAACACTTTAAAAGCAGATATAAAAAAAAAAAAAAAAAAACTATTGCAATGCTGTATCTATTAATACATCATTAAATGTATTTACAATATAAGCAGAGTAATCCGTGTGCAACCTGGTACACGTTTGCGATTCCCTACTCAGCAGACGAAGAAGCAGTACCAGTAAACCGCCGCATTTTACTGGGCAGGATGTGTTGGCTCTGGATGGCCGTGGCTTGCTATTTTACAGTGAAGAGCAATTTATAATTTTTTTTACTTCATTGAAATGCAAAAAGTGTGACATTTCATTTATTTCTATGTACTGCAGCTCCGCTGGAGTGTGTAGAAACAGATCTGTATATGAGCTGCAGTGCAGGCTGCACACACTGCAGATTTCTGTACTGCACTGCAGCTCACCCGCAGGCTGCAAGTGTGAATAGGGAACACAGAACCAGGGGCGGACTGACAACTCATGGGGCCCCCCGGACAATAGAGGATTATAGGGGGCCCCTGGGCTTACAGATGGCCACCACACCAGGAGGCAGTGCAGAGGCGGGGGCAGCTAAAATCTCGTGATTTTCACATCATCAAAAAGCATGTCGGTAT
The DNA here is from genome assembly GCA_029574335.1 of Rana kukunoris. NCBI lineage: Eukaryota > Metazoa > Chordata > Amphibia > Anura > Ranidae > Rana > Rana kukunoris. Next base: position 155,199,468 of record CM056057.1, read on the forward strand.
CAAGGCATATCAGGGACAGATGTAAAAAAGATTTTTACATACTGTGCCTGGTTTTACTGAGCCTGGCAGCCCTGATGGGGCCCGCTAGTGGCAAGGGGCCCCTCGACCAGTGGCCGGGTGGTCAGTCCGCCCCTGCACAGAGCAATTATTTTCTGTATAGCCTTATACACATGCTCGGTTTTCTCAGCAAGAACCAGCAAGAACCAGCAAGAAAACAGCACTACAAGTCACAGCAGACAGTGGGGTGGATAGCCGATGCGTATCGCACTGGGGTATCAGCGCCTAATCATAGCAACTTTTTTAGTGAATTTTGTGGAAGTGCGGCTGTCCAGTTTTTTCTCCAGTCTTCGGTGTGTGTACACTCAGGCGGCAAGAGATTCTTGCCAAGAATCTCATCGGGAAAAAACGCTTTTTCCCGATGAGATTCTTGCCCGTGTGTACGAGCCTTATGCCTTTGTGGAAACCTAAGGTTTTCTAGTGCTGAAAACCAAGTCTGTGCACAAGTGTGAAAAAGCATGTTCCTGAAAGCCCCAGGAGACCCAGACAAAGCTGTGCTCACTTTCCATTTCTAAAGGTGTAGCTTTGCCAAAATTCACGCCTTTTAATGCATTCTAACCAAGAGAGGTTTGCACTGCAGAGAGTCGCCGAACCTCATCTTTGGAGCAGACCGCTGTCTGCACATTGAGTGCTCCAGGGTTCACTCAGGAAAACGTCATCAACATTAAAACACACACTGAACTGAGAACAAACACAAAGCACCTACCTCTAAATAATCCTTCATTGCAGTATCCAGCATCACCAGGTCAGTAAGGAAAGTGCCCAGATAAGGTATGGTGCCCTGCATAACTCCCTGCAAATTGAAAAGGGTGCATTAACACTAATGGACACTAGAGGGCGCAAGCAGAAAAGCCATCCTGATTTGCAGAGGAATTACCAATTCTCGCTGCTGCTGTTGTCTCTTCTGTGCTCTTTTAGGGTTAATATCCAGGGTTGCAAATTTAGAAGTGCCCTCCTGCAAAGTTAACAGAAAGAATGGAAAAATGAATGGAAAAGTTCTACATGTACATATGTGAAACAGAAACAAAAACAAAAGCATTAAAAATCACACAAGAAAAAAAAAAAGGCAAACCATTCTTAATGGGGAATTCTCGGCTGGTATCATGCCAAAAATCATGGATTGCCTGGGGCTGGAGAATAATAAACAAGCCACGCCCTCCCACCCCAATAGACCTCTGACTGCATGCCAGACCCCTCGGAGCAATGTAAACTATGCATGAGCAATTGTTTCACGGCGATTTGGCGATAATATGTGGAATTCACTTAAAAGGCCGATCCCTAGATTTGTAACCAGGCCAAGAATAGAATAACATTTATGTCTCTGCCTTAGCTGCGTAATAGAGATTAAAACGTGTTTTACAAGTGGCGGGCAGCTGCCTCGGAGGTAGTCAGAAGTGGGAGCAAAGTATTTTGGGAATGTGAGGCGAATAGCCTGGCTGGTGAATAGCTAGGTGCCCACTCAGGATTCTGGAATCTTGTGTACCACAATTTCATCCTCAAAAACAGCAGCTGTTTCTAAAGAGGGTTTAATGAGACATTTTGTCACTTTTCCTCATTCAGGGCAAATTGAGAGTCTTCAAAGTCCACTTCCTGGCCCAGGTTAATGTATCTTTGTCGCATTCGCTTGCTGATCCGTTCATTAGAGCGGAGAGTCAACCCTGTGGAAGCGTTACGTTACTAAGGGTTGAGGTCTTCCTCCGCGTCAGGTTAACAGTATTCATACTGCACTATGGGAAGCGTTCCCATGCTCCTCCAAGGCACCTCTAAGTGTAGCAATACGTTGCTAAATGTTGTCTCTTCATTAAATGTAACCATATTGCTACACTAAGAGGCTCCTCTCCTTTTTTATACTCAGTTGTGACATGACGCTACTCTTATAGCAAGACATCGCTTGTATATCAAGACAAAATGTATTACAACATTTTGCTTGTCTTGCAAAACGCTCTCAAACCAAGGTTTTATTGTATTTCTGTTTTTACAAGATTCACAGGTTTTTAGCTTGGGTCCAAGCTGCTCAATACAAAACCTTGAGAAACTATAATGCAAACCAAATCAGCTCAAGTGTAAGACAAAAGGGCCCAAAGTTATGGTCGCAGATCTGATTGCCGGAAATCCCCAGGCATACAAGAAACCAGCAGGTCGCTTGGCTCCACCTTAAAATTGGCCTATCCATTTTGAGTGAACTGATCTTTCAGGCCGCGTACAAACGATCGGTCCAACCCGATGAGAATGGTCCGACGGACCGTTTTCATCGGTTCACAGACTGATGGTCTGAGGTGCATACACACCATCAGTTCAAAAACCAATCGTGTCTGTACGCGGTGGCGTAAAACACAACGTGCTGAAAAAATGAAGTTCAATGCTTCCAAACATGCGTCGACTTGATTCTGAGCATGCGCGGGTTTTTGGACCGATGCTTTTGTGTACTAACCATCGGTTCGTACCGATGGTCAGGCGTTCATCGGTCCCATTTTAAAGCAAGTTTTAAAACTTTGGTCCGACGGACTGTACACGGTCGGTTTGGACCGATGAAACTGGACTTAAGTCCATTTTCATCGGTTTGGACCGATCGTGTGTACGCGGCCTTAGAGAACAAACAATACATTACATGAAGCTACGCTCCCAGACCATATCCCTAAGAATCTTACAATTTTGATCACTTTTTGCCTCCGAATTTTGACCAATCACTATTGGAGCCTTGACTAACGATCCTAAGCGTTCCCTGGCATGTCTTGTTCCAAGGTAGGTGTCCCTTGCTACATCCGGTCAGGGATGTATTCTGGCCTAGGCCAACAAGGCCCAGGCCTAGGGCGGCACTTTGTGGGGGGCGTCCCTCTGTCCTCTTCCCAGGGCGTCCCTCTGTCCTTCTCCCAGGGCGTCCCTCTGTCCTTCTCCCAGGGCGTCCCTCTGTCCTTCTCCCAGGGCGTCCCTCTGTCCTTCTCCCAGGGCGTCCCTCTGTCCTTCTCCCAGGGCGTCCCTCTGTCCTTCTCCCAGGGCGTCCCTCTGTCCTTCTCCCAGGGCGTCCCTCTGTCCTTCTCCCAGGGCGTCCCTCTGTCCTTCTCCCAGGGCGTCCCTCTGTCCTTCTCCCAGGGCGTCCCTCTGTCCTTCTCCCAGGGCGTCCCTCTGTCCTTCTCCCAGGGCGTCCCTCTGTCCTTCTCCCAGGGCGTCCCTCTGTCCTTCTCCCAGGGCGTCCCTCTGTCCTTCTCCCAGGGCGTCCCTCTGTCCTTCTCCCAGGGCGTCCCTCTGTCCTTCTCCCAGGGCGTCCCTCTGTCCTTCTCCCAGGGCGTCCCTCTGTCCTTCTCCCAGGGCGTCCCTCTGTCCTTCTCCCAGGGCGTCCCTCTGTCCTTCTCCCAGGGCGTCCCTCTGTCCTTCTCCCAGGGCGTCCCTCTGTCCTTCTCCCAGGGCGTCCCTCTGTCCTTCTCCCAGGGCGTCCCTCTGTCCTTCTCCCAGGGCGTCCCTCTGTCCTTCTCCCAGGGCGTCCCTCTGTCCTTCTCCCAGGGCGTCCCTCTGTCCTTCTCCCAGGGCGTCCCTCTGTCCTTCTCCCAGGGCGTCCCTCTGTCCTTCTCCCAGGGCGTCCCTCTGTCCTTCTCCCAGGGCGTCCCTCTGTCCTTCTCCCAGGGCGTCCCTCTGTCCTTCTCCCAGGGCGTCCCTCTGTCCTTCACCCAGGGCGTCCCTCTGTCCTTTACCCAGGGCGTCCCTCTGTCCTTTACCCAGGGCGTCCCTCTGTCCTTTACCCAGGGCGTCCCTCTGTCCTCTTTCCATGAATACGACAGGGATGTGGCTTTGACAGGAAGGGGTGGGTCATATTTAAATTAGGGGGTGCGCAAGTTTAGTCAGGCCTAGGGCAGCACAAAACCTAAATACACCTTTGCATCCAGTGGATCCCCCGACTTTTTCCCTCCCTTTCCTTCTCTACTTTCTTTTACTTTGTGGATTCCCTATACAGTATTGTAAAATAATCATAGGCTGCTCTCCTTTTGTACCAAACAGCTCTTCAGCGGGGTCCTTTCCTTTTGCATGTTGTACTGTAGTTTGCTCCAATTAACACAGTTTTCGGGGCTATGCATGAAAACTTTTGTGCGACTATGCGGTTTTACATGTGTATAGTGGCTTGTTATTCAACTGATCTATACAATGGCTATACTCATAAGAATAATCTTTGAACGGGGAAAAAAAAAAAAAAAATACTGATGTTTCCAAATATCCAGCATGCGCTTTTCTCTTTGACTTTCACTCACATTTGCGAATAGGGCCATCAGAAGATTTTTGTAGCAAGAATCTGCGGTTTTCGACACCTGGGATCACAAGTGGTTGTGAACATCTGCAGCCCGAAAGTCAATACAAAGCTAAGACAGGCCAACAGGAGCTGTGGCTGTCCATCACTGGTCACATGTTATCACACTTAAAGTAGTTACCGGCTGTTAGGGAAAGGTGATCGACCTAGGACATAATCGGTCTGCATCCAGGGCTGATCATCTGCCCTAACCGCAGGTGACCGCTGGATGTGCCGATACGTGTGAACATCAGTGGCTCCGGTCAGCCTGTCATTGTTTTTTACAGGCATCCTGGCAGCAGCTGTGTGCAATCCATAGCAATCTGCTGATGGCTCTATGTACAAGTGCCATTGAGGGCTCCCCTACTCAAATTATAGTTCATTATGATTCTGGCATGCTTTTTGTTCTGTGCACTTTGAAGCTATACAGTATATGATCTCCCATATCAATCAATAAAAGGGGGCACAGGGGAGCAGCAAAGCTAAGAATTGTGAAAGAAGTGTAATGGGCATACAACTGTGAAAAAAGCCGAATATACAGCGAGATTATCACACGGAGGTGCCCTTTATTGGCACCGTCAGGCTGCCTGTTGCTTTTGATAATGAAGCATGAAGAGCGTGGGCTGAACAGAGAATGAAGCTGGCCAATAATTTGCTCTTGGCTATGGCTGAAGTGAAGAGATAAGGAGAGGGATTCCCTTATACTCCCACACACATCATCACGCCCAAGCCCGACATGCTCAACCTGCACTTGGCCTGGTGTGAGCAAGAGGGCGTGTACCAGGGGTTCCCCTTCCCGATAAGCAGATGACATAAAACAAGCAGCTTTTACGTATGGCACGTACACACCAGCCCTATAGGAGGTACCCTGCCTATGCCAAGAATATCCAAGAAAAATAGAGGGGAGGACTGGCCAAAAAAATATAAACATGAGCTAAAGGAGATAAGACACAGAAGTATACGTCTCGAATGTGGCCTTTTAACACCCCAGCTGATACGGACACGTGGTCAACAGCTATGTGCAATATGGTGCTCTATGTAAAAAGGAAATTTCAAAGTAATCTAAAAATAAAATGACAATGTGCAAATATGTTATAGAGTCACGACCGTGCAACTGTCAAAAATAAGTCCATTGCCCCACAGTAACAGTTCCTTATTTTAGAGTCTTTAAAATATTTTATATACAGTGCAAAAAATAAGTATTTGAACACCCTGCTATTTTGCAAGTTCTCCCACTTGGAAATCATGGAGGGGTCTGAAATTGTCATCGTAAGTGCATGTCCACTGTGAGAGACATAATCAAAAAAAAAAAAATCCAGAAATCACAATGTATGATTTTTTTAACTATTTATTTGTATGATACAGCTGCAAAGAAGTATTTGAACACCTGAGAAAATCAATGTTAATATTTGGTACAGTAGCCTTTGTTTGCAATTACAGAGGTCAAACGTTTCTTGTAGTTTTTCACCAGGTTTGCACACACTGGAGGAGGGATTTTGGCCCACTCCTCCACACAGATCTTCTCTAGATCAGTCAGGTTTCTGGGCTGTCGCTGAGAAACACGGAGTTTGAGCTCCCTCCAAAGATTCTCCTTTGGGTTTAGGTCTGGAGACTGGCTAGGCCACGCCAGAACCTTGATATGTTTCTATGTTTCTTACAGAGCCACTCCTTGGTTATCCTGGCTGTGTGCTTTGGGTCATTGTCATGTTGGAAGACCCAGCCTCGACCCATCTTCAAAGCTCCAACTGAGGGAAGGAGGTTGTTGCCCAAAATCTCGCAATACATGGCCCCGGTCATCCTCTCCTTAATACAGTGCAGTCGCCCTGTCCCATGTGCAGAAAAACACCCCCAAAGCATGATGCTACCACCCCCATGCTTCACAGTAGGGATGGTGTTCTTGGGATGGTACTCATCATTCTTCTTCCAAACACGGTTAGTGGAATTATGACCAAAAAGTTATATTTTGGTCTCATCTGACCACATGACTTTCTCCCATGACTCCTCTGGATCATCCAAATGGTCATTGGCAAACTTAAGACGGGCCTTGACATGTGCTGGTTTAAGCAGGGGAACCTTCCGTGCCATGCATGATTTCAAACCATGACGTCTTAGTGTATTACCAACAGTAACCTTGGAAACGGTGGTCCCAGCTCTTCTCAGGTCATTGACCAGCTCCTCCCGTGTAGTCCTGGGCTGATTTCTCACCTTTCTTATATATATATATATATATATATATATATATATATATATATATATATATATATATATATATATATATATATATATATATATACATACACATATACACACACATACATACATACACACATACACATATATATATACACACACACATATATTTTTTTTAAATGCAACAGGATGTACTACAAGTATTTATATATAAAAAAAAAAACATTCTGCACATCTATCCAAAACATGCACATCTCCCCATACATACAACAGCAATGTATGTACAGAATAATGCCTGTTGATCCTGCCAGAAATGCAGTAAACGTCCTAATGCACTAAAATTCCAAGTGCTGTTGTCAGCCATGCCCAATTCTCCTCTGTGGATTAAACACATTTCCTTGATATCATTGAGATGAGGAGAGACACCTCCTGGAATATGACGACAAAGCTCACTCACTGTACTGTGTAGGAGCAGTGTTGTCACCCCAGGACAGGAAATGTTGCACTGGCAGGATCAACAGGTAAAAATAAAGAGAAAACAGCCTAAAAATATAAAGACTAATGCAGCCATTACATGCAAGGACTGGTAAACTGCGAGACATTCCATTTTTATTGTAGGGTTTAGATGGGGTTCCTCAAGGTTGCGAGGGGTTCCTTGAGCAATGAGCAGTTTCTGCCTCTCAGATAAGTTCCCACTGACTCCGTTGGTATTTTTCGCCATCTTTAAGGGGGGTAAATTCTTCCCAATGACCACAAATGTAAGGAGTATTTTTCCTACTGACCATCATGCTAATGTACGAGTTGTAGATATAGAAATTAGTAGGGGTTCCCCGAGACCAGAAATTTACTTTGGAGCCCTGTACACATGGGCGGGAATCCAGTCTATTTGAAAACCGTCGGTTTTCCTGACGGAATTCCTAACAAGCTTGCCTTGCCAAGCCCTGTGTACAGACGGTCACTCAAAAGAACCGCCTTTCTTTCAAAATGGTAAGAATGCGGTGACATCTTCGACTACGACGAGCCTGCGCTCGTCAAATTCAATGCCGTCACCGCCATCTTGCTACACCCCACACTAACCTTGTATGCTACAGCGCATACGTCAAAGTCTTATCGAGCATGCACGGGTTTAGGGTTCTGCTTGAAAAGTTTGAGGAAGGCTGTTTTAGGTATACTAAAGTGAAATGCTTGTCCATGTAGGGCAAAGCATCAAGTTTTCTTTAATCCTCCTTCCCGAGCAGCACATACCTTTCCTTCACTACTTTTCTTCTATACATGGTCTTTAAAAAATAGCATTCAAGCTGATTAGAATGCAATGCTGTGAGGCCCGTGTGGAGCTGCACACAATGCACATTTCAAATTGTTCCTTATAAACACCCACCTTAATCAACAGCTCGCGGCTTAATGAGTGGTTGTTTTCATCCGAAAAGATCTCGGAAAGTTCCATAAATATCCGAAAGCTCTCTCTGAAAACCAGAACAAAAAAAAATTAAAGGCGGTTTAAATTGACAGCTTTGCATTAAATTGTTGATTAAAACCATCTAATTTAGAAAAGACCTTCAATGTTGAGTTAAAGGGTCACTAAAGGAAAATATTTTTTTTTGCTGAAATGACTGTTTACAGGGTATAGAGACATAAAAGTTAACTGATTCCTTTTAAAAATGATTAAAAATATAATATGCCTCTAGTTTCACTTTCATTTTTAAACTGGTTTTGTGTTTATGTGAAGTAGAGAGAAAGACAGAACCAAAACAAGCAAATCCAGGGCAGTGTTTTGTTTTTAAATTGAATCCCAGGGAAGTGTTTTGTTTTTAAAATGAATCTGATTGGTTCTGAGGAGTTTTAGACATACAGCTTGGACCACAGTGAAAAGCTGCCATGAGATTTTTCATAAGGAGCCAGACAAGCAGGAAGTGTGGAGATCAGAGCAGAATTACAGTAACTTCAAAGCAAAAATGAACGAGAACATGAAAACAGCACTGCATTTAGGTAAAGGAAGCTATTTAGCTAAAAAAAAAAAAAAAAATCCTTTAGTGATCCTTTAAGCTAAAAGCAAGGCAGAACTAGTAACCCATTGGGTTACTACTCCTTATACACATTGGGGTTGATTTACTAAACTGGAGAGTGCAAAATCTGGTGCAGCTCTGCATGGTAGCCAGTTCTAACTTCAACTTGTTCAGTTAAGCTTTGAAAAAAAAAAAAAAAAAAGAGAAGAAGAAGATTGGTTTCTATGCAGAGCTGCACCAGATTTTGCACTGAGTTTTAGTAAATCAACTCCATTGTTTGTACTATCAGATTAAAGATCTAATGCAAGCACCGACATGGTAGTTCATGCTCACCTAGAAACTTCATCCCAGGTTTTCTTCAGCCTGTGAATGGCATTACACTGGAGAGCTGACAAGATGGCGCGGAGAGAAGAGAAATTTTTCAGAATACGACACTCCTATAAACAAAGATTTGTGTTTAGAAGACCAGGTCGATATTGATAATTAAAAGGTCATGTTTGAGAGTACAGCCAAGTAGGAATATGTCGCACGTACTCTGGCTATGTCTATCCATCGTTCTATAATTTTGGCTCTCTGCTGGGGCTTCAGCGATCGGTCGCTCAGACACGTGGATATGACACAGTTGGTGACGCTATTGAACTGGGAGACAGTGGCACGGATGGTTGGTGCCAGGTGTTCTTTGCCTTTCTTATCTCTTTGGGACCAAATGCAACCCAGGCAGTGGTAAGGCACCACCTTCTTGAAAAGATCCTAAGATAAAGACAAGCAGGATTGTGAGAAGAGAATCAAACCACCGCAAATGTAGAAGGGAATATGAAGTTAGAGAAATCATAGGTGGGGGTTTAGTCACAAGGACATCAAATTTCCATAAAATGTAACTAGCACATATGTATTTATATTCTACATAAGAAACATGGTTGTAAACTCAAGATTGTGCTTTTTTTGGTCTTCTTCATTGATTGTTATTTACGGATCCAGCCACATTCAAAGATATCCCAACATTAATATAACTAGACCAAGTATGGCTGCAGTTCCTCCAAATCAATGACCAAGGGTGGAACGTTTCCTAATCACTAATAGGGACATTTAAAAAGGTGCAGTGAAAATGGATATAAAATGTAATGTTAGACTTTACTACCTTGCCTACCATTTTAATTTCATTGGAAAATATTAAGAGGAGACAAATGAAGGCACCTTGTGCAGCACTTACAGCATCCATGACAGTGAACTGTTCAGCCACCATATCCTGCCGGAAAGACAGGAAGTCCGGCTTCGGCTCCAAGAGGGAGCTCTCGTCCACAAGACGGAAAGTGCAACTTGAGTGATCCAAAACTGTAGGATGAGATGGGAATGTTATGCAACATGTTCAAGCTTATGCAATACAATAACAGAAACATGCAACTGTAAAAGCTGCAAGAACACAACAAATCTCACAGATTAGCACTCAATAAGAACTCTTTATTGTACACAACGGGTCAATAATCGTTTGTGCAATGCGCCTTACCAACTATTAGACAATAACCCTTACAGATAGTCTTAGAAATTTGGAAGATCGTCATGCATGCCCCCCACACCACTCACCATCCTGATCCGCTTCGCTGAGTTCTTGTCGCTGGAACTGGGTCAAAAGATTGCGTGCTCTGCGTTCCATGTCCGAGCCAGGGATATTGTGCCGCACATAAGCGATAAGCTGCTTTAAACAGACGTAATCAGGTGCCTGGCGAAAATCCTCTGAATACTGGTCCAGCCATGCTCCCAAGATGGAGGAGATTGTGCTGGAAGGGAAATGAAAAACATGGATTTGGTTTTGTGCAACAGAAGTCTGGAGAGGCTGAGAATAATATGGTCTGTATTCATAAGTGATAACATTGCTTACAATGTAGAGAAAAAGACTGGAGGCATAAGGATGAAACTGGATTTAATTTTTTGTAGGAAAAATACTTAACGCAGACCTTTCAATACAAAACATATTTGAGACAATTAGCATGTCCTATGTACAGTATTACACAAGGCTTGAAGATGAATTCCAGGCATTGTATATTTTTACATAGTTACATTGGTCCATGTTTGACCATACCCATCTGCCCCTGCCTCTGCCCCTGCCTCTGGAATCTGCAAATCACTGAAGTACACGTCGCTACTCTAGTAACCTCCACTTCTTCCAATTCCTGTGCAGAGTGGCTGGCCTGATGCATTGTGAACCCATGAGGTTGGCTGCTCTGCAAGGGTGCCATTCAGAGATTTGCTTGCATTCTCTGAATGAATGCAAAGTGTTCTCTGATTGGATGAGGTGCAGAGCGTGACTTCATTGCTCCGCCCCACCCTGGGACCCAGATGCAAGTAGAGATCCCTGGGGTAGCGGACTAAGTAGAGATCAGCTGGACCAATGTAACGGTGTAAATATATACCATGCCTGGAATTCTTTGGGTCCCTGGCACCGGCATGCTACTTGTGGGCAGCCGGCTTTGACTTCGGTCAGCTGCCCTTTGTGAATGGTCCTGCAGCCTTTTGGGACTTCCAATGTGTCTCAAAAGGCTGTATGCTAGGCAATCAGAGCAGAAGTAGGAATGGTTACCTGTCAAAACTAGGTACCTGCTCTTCACCCCATTGTGGGTGAAGTTCTGCTTTAAGTCACTGGTAGACTTTCAGTGAAACATAAGAATCATCCAGACCTAAGCTGTGCACCACTACCAAAAAGGAAGCATATGTTACTGCCTCCAGGTACATATATAATTACACTTTCTACTATTCACGTCTCTGTACTGTACAATTTGAGGATCAGAAAAGTATCAAAATGCACTTATCTTTTTCGATAAAAGCCACATGTGCAACATAGGGCGTATTATTTGCTGCACGGAGAAAGATTAAACTGAAAGGTACATCTTTGGGAGGGCAGCAGCACCGTCAATGAAAGATTGTGTAGAAAGGTCTTTCTACTAATCTGCAGTTTCCAGCCTTAGGAAGGCAGACTATAAGCCATTTAAGACGGGGCTTTCCATGCAAATGTCTGGATAATGCTCCCATCATGCCTCTGCCCTTTGATGTCTGAAAAAGAGGATGCTGAGGAATAGCTTACAGGAGCAAAACTGCTGAGGAAGCAAAGGTTTTGGAAAGTTTGAAATATTTCTGTTAAATCCTTTTTTGTAGTTACAGGACTAGTGTGTTTTATATGTAACAAAATAAATAAAACAATAACGTTTTTAAGAAAAAGGCAAAGTGCAGTAAATCAACAGCAAGCTATTACATTTTACCACTTTACCATAATCAGAATGATCGGTGTCAGCAAATTGGCTGCACTCAGAACATTGCTTATGGCAGTACTACATTAAGGCCGCACATCTTGGACTGTATAAAGTCTCATCTTTATTTAAAGATTTTTCAATAACAACCATACAAGCACAATGCATTAAACTGATGATTTAAAGAACAGTTTACCGAAGACGTGTAATAAAGTGCTATCAACCGTGTCTATTCGTAAATCTAAATAACCATATGTATTGCAAGCATCAAATTAACTGCAAGACATTAAGGACTGAGCTCTTGGGCAAGTATGGCAACTTATAAAAACAAAATGTCGCAGAGGACTATTTTAAATCTTTTTATTTAACTAAAATAAATGGCCTAAAAGCTGGCCATATACTCTGCAAATTTCAGCCAGTTCTTCATGAACTGACCCAAATCCTCTTAATGGGTGGTCCTTTAGGCTCCCTCCAGCCAGACAGAAAATTGTCGGAACAAACTGCAGCTGCACCCATCTGATGCAACTGCTGTTTTGGCATTCCGATAGCTGCTGCCAGCAGCTGGCAGTATACAGTCACCCAGCAAGCGGGAATTGTCCACCCAAGCGGTTGGCTTCAAAAGTGGAATCTGTCAGATATTTTTCATTCACCCTATAGAATGCATGAAAAGTATCCAACAGTGTATGGCCAGCTTAAAGTGATTCTAAAAGGTTGTCCTTTTCAAACATGTTATACCTACCCGCTCTGTGCAATGGTTTTGCACTAAGCAACCCCCATAGTCTTCTTTTGGAGTTTTACGATGGCCGTCCTGGCTCTTCACCCCTGCCAAGTGCCCCCAACAGCAAGCCTCTTGCTATGAGGGCACAGGTTTGCTCCAGAGCTTCACTCCTGTGAATGGACATTGTTCACTGACACACACAGCGCGACTCTGCCCTGCTCACTGGCTGTAATTGACAGCAGCAGAAGCCAATGTCTGCCACTGCTGTGTGAGTCAATGAAGAGAGAGAGAACCAGAAGAACTTATGCTCTCATGCACATCGCTGGATCAAGATGGGCTCAGATATGTATAAAGAAGGGGAGCTGCACCCAGAATTTTTTTTTTTTTACCTGAATGCATGAAGGTAAAAAACCTTACTGCTTTCAGAACTACTTTAAGAGTGAAGAATATCTTTTGATGTAGGTTGAGAGGCACTCAAAGTGGGGAAATGGGAGCTGTGCCCCACTGACACACAAACCTCAAAACTGGTGTCCTCTTCACCTGTCTGACTACTAACACAAATCAGCCATTAGTACCAGCTGCTCCAAGGCCAACTCCTCATTGATGGCCTATATTCTGTTTCAAGAAGTGATTAACTATTCCCTGTGTATCCAGGGCAAAATTTCCAAAAGGTGTGTTAAGCCCATGTCTTTTCATGTGTTTTTGAGTACAGAAAGACCAACCAAGATTGCTTTTGACTTACTTTTTTAGCTCAAGCCGGTCATCCACAGTGTTATGGGAATGTTCGCCATTGAGCTGAGGGTGGAGGCGCCCAAACCTAGAAATAAAAAAAATAAAAACTTAGCACTTCTGCCTGATGACCATCTCAAACTTCCATTATTCTTTTTAGAAGTTCTATATGAGCAGAACCTGTTGTACTAGATTTGTCTGAAGTGAACTTCACACCCTCATCGAACTTTGAATTATTTAAAACACTTGGCAGGAATGTAACGAAGTGTTACTGGATTGCTCATCATGAATACAATTATAGATCTGTGATCAGTTGATGAACAGTTATGCAATCATTATCTAACACCATTGGCTCCTTTTGTTGCTCATTTTGTTTTGTGGTTTCAGCAGAAACTTGGATAAGTGCAATAGGAGATCATTATAAATGTAAACTGAGGGAACATTTTTGTTTTATAATTTTTTGTATATATCAGGTTCCTTCACCTCCCCTTAGCACCCTAGTCTTTATCCCAGGTTGCAATGTTGTGTAGCTGCAAAAATTGTTGCACAATGTCTTTGACATAATGATATAATGCAGTCATTGTGCAGATAGTTTTTCCACTACACATAGCAAGGACTAGAACATGCTTGTGAACATTAAGAAGAGACCACCCAGGCTGACTTAAACTTGTATGTCCACATCTATCAGAATTAAGGTTCTGTGTCCACCATGTGGCTACCTTGTCCAATATCCTAGTAGAAAATGTTGGCCATGGGTGTCATCTTCGATCTAAATACAGCTTACATCATAGATTAGATTCATGACCTTATTTACTCTACAACTGGGCCCTTCATACTGGTCAACCCAATCCAACCCCATCGCACCTGACCTTTAAAGCTTGCGGTGATGCAACCCAAAAATAGAATCCACCAATCTGACTCACTTGTTTAGTAACAAGTCCAGCACTTGCTTGGTGGTAGCGAACGCCCGGTACGTGCACAGGAAAATGGTGACATAAGTGGAGTCATTGCCCTTGAACGCAGAGACCAGGTATTCCACCAGCTTCTCCAGAGTCCCGGCTTTGATGGTCCGAACTTTGCATGTCTCGTACAGACTCAGCCCCGACTCGTTCTCAAACTGCATTGGAAGAACAGAAGAGATAGAAGAAAAAAACACAATGTTAATCAGTTCCATAAGTTCGTATTTGGAATGGCTTGCCTTAGAAATTAGCAACGATCTATTAGTGCCATCGGCTGGTAAAAAAGCAAGATGTTAGACAGCAAGCATCGGACATTTACAAACAAGAAGCCAAGTTATTTTAGCATGAAAAGGGGGTTTTGTGCAATAGGTCAGTCAATGGCAGTGTGATGGGAATTATACTCCTAAAACTTTCAAACAAGAAGCTTCAAAAAGGGAAATAAAATAAAAATGCTGATGTGGATTACCATAGTATACTGAGGGGGTTTAGTAAACAATTATTCGGAAGAGGCATCAATACCCCAACCATTGCCTTGCCAAAGCCACTAGTAAACAAGTCGGATAGATCATTTGGATCTACATGCGGCTATAGGGTTTGACTATTGATGTCAGCCCCTAAATCTCTGGAGGCCTTTCTTTCTGATCTTTATGGATACATTCACATTCTCTGATCCAAAAGCGAAGGAAAACACGGTTCTCAACATCCCTACCAGAGCCTATTACAGAGAACCATTTAAGTATCTAGTTTAAAGTAAGCTTTTATGTCGAAGAGTATGAAGGCTGCCACAGATTGCCTGCTTCTGAAAATGCTACCTATCTTCCTGTCCCTGGTTTTAAATACTTTCTCAAACAATAATGAGGAACAAGCATGCAGATCAAGAATGTCAGAGTGAAGACTGAACTCCCAAGTTTGTGATTTAGTACGTTCTGAAGCCATGGGTCATAACAGATACAGATTACCTTTAAACCACACAAGAAGATAAGGCAGGGGTGTCAAACTCTATTTTATTGTGGGCCGCATCAGTGTCAAGAGCCACCCCACCATCAGAAGTGGAGTCCTCTACTCTCCCTTACATCACAGTGCACCTTATGCTGCTGCTGGGAAGAAGCTGGATGCATTGCTTGAAAGCAGAACGTAGGGGTCTGGAGCTCTCCTGCAGCTGCAGGAGAGGTGCGAGGGCCACATAAAATGGCCTGGAGGGCCGGATTCGCCCCGCAGGCCTGGTGTTTGACACCTGTGCACTAAGGTGACACCCAATGTACAAGTGTGCCACCTTTGGGGACGTTATGGGAAATAGGTGGGAAACGTATTTGTGGGTGCAAATATTCCATAAAGAACATACCCATCAGTTTCCAAAGGTAAGAGAAATCAGAAGTTCAAAAGATGATCTTCAATCTGCTAAGAAACCTGTAAGGCTTTGCATAATTGGATCTGTAGAATATTGGCTTTTCTTCATCTGTTGAACATCCAATAGCTTTTTCCCTTTCAACTATAATGATGAATAATCATGCGCTGTCAGTGCAATTATCATCAATTCATTTCCCAAAGGTGTCCCACCTAATGCACTAGGGAAGGGGGCACCCAATGTCCTATCTTCTTTTGGTTCTTGCAGTTGGTTTCTTCCCTTCTATTATGACACGGGTGCTGTTACACTGAATACCAAATAATTTTTTTCACTATAAAAATAAAAATTTGTTACACATATTTATACATTGTTATGTATAGTTTATAATTATATTTGTAAAAAAAAAAAATGTAATTGGTATTTAATGTTTGGTCTACAATATATGCACCCAGAAAATCCCATTCCTACTACTCAATCTATTGTTCATGTATTATAAAAGGGATTAGGTGCAATTGACAGACATCCCCCACCCGTATTTAGACTTCGCATTTCAGTCTGACTTCATATACAGATGCCTATTGAAAACGCCCCTGAAGTCACCAAAAGTAGTGCAAAAACTACTTTTGGGATAGTGGTGCAGCGCTGCACCATTTCGGACGGTGCAATTGCCGGCAACAGGCTCCACTTTGTCATGAAATTTGACATGTCAAATGAGCCAAATGTGAACTTGGGCTCAATGATGGATACGCAGCTAAAAACTTTTTTCCTTTAAACCACCATGCTCTACTGGCTGGCAGCTGTTAAAGTGGTTATAACCACTTTAACCTTCATGTAAGCCTAGATTAAGGCTTACTTGTAGGTGCAACAAATATCTCCCAAACCTAAAAGGTTTAGGAGATATTTGCAGGAATAGCAGCACCGATGTCTACGACGATCATGCGCACGAGAGTGAAGTCATCGCTGCTCTGGCCAGTCACAATGCCAGAGCAGCGATACTTGGAAGTCACTCCGGGTATCATGGCGGCGACGGAGGAGGTGACCGAGGACCACTGCGGGGGCTTCGATCTCAGGCAATTCATTATGCCTTCGTCTTGCAGGGTTTTTTTTTTTTTTAGAGAGGGTTTACTTCCTCTTTAAGGCAAAAGTTCTTAAAAACAGAGTTAAGCTCCCTAGCTCACATGGTTTCATTATACATTAAAAACAAACATCAATGTATACTTTTAAATTGGGAGTGCAAATTAACACTAAATTAAATTGAAAGGTTATTAAAATAAAAATTTAAAAAAACTTTAAAAAAATTACACAGTGACGTTTTTGTTTGTTTTGTTTTTTTACAAATAATCAAACATTTAAAAAAAAAAAAAAAAAGGGAAGGATAGTTTTTAACTCTTCCCTAATTCTAGCCCAAAAAAGGCTTTAGAGATTCTTTAAAACCAAATGCTGTTTACAACGTTCAAATAATTTCACATATGTGACAGATCGAAACAATAAAACCAGCAGGTTCTTTCAGAAAAATAAAACAAAAAAAATGGAATGTCAAGTGCATTCCTGTAAAGTTTTTAGTACCTGAAAGATCTATGGAATGCTGTCGGTAGCATGCATTTACTGCGGTCATTGTTAGTCAATGCCATTACCTGCTGACACAGTACACAAAACCTCCACATGAGTTTCAGGAAACAGATTACATTTGTCTTGTTCAAAACATACACAGATATGCAGGATGCAGATGTTTATATAGAGGTACAGCATTATAGCTTTGTCTTCAGTTCAGCATATCAGTTTTGAGATGCCTTTGTCGGAGTCGCATTCCAGCTTTTTGAAGCTATACGTTGCAGGAAATCACCTCTAAGATTCCAAGCCCATTTCCCATTGTGTCCATGACCTACCATATTCAGAGTTTAGGCTAAAGCTGGCCTTTTACCGATAGAATTCCAGACAGTTTGTAATGAACTGGACTAAACTTTATTGGTGGATGGTCCTGTCGGCACCCTCTTGCCCAACATCCCCCCAACTGAAAAAATAAATAAAAATCTGAGGAGCACTACTTGGTCTTACAGTACCTGCATCCAATCAGATGCAATCACACTTTCGGTATTCTGACAGCCACCGACTGTCCATACAATAAACGTTGCGGGAGAGTTGTCCATCTGCACTGTATATGATCTCACCTTGGCTTAGGGAGCGAATACGACAGATCTGGCCAATCAACTCTAATCCTGCCCTTTAGTAGGGATTATGTTCTGACATTTGATCGCGTCACCTATGCTCTGGCATTTGGTCACGTGACCAATTCTAGAGGGAGATTG
Source organism: Rana kukunoris (assembly GCA_029574335.1). NCBI lineage: Eukaryota > Metazoa > Chordata > Amphibia > Anura > Ranidae > Rana > Rana kukunoris. The sequence goes on from CM056057.1 coordinate 155,217,287, forward strand.
AAGAATAGTTTTCCACAGGAAAGGTATTTTAATGATTATTTTTTATTTAAAGGCAGCAGGAAAGGAGGTGGTTGTTATTTCAGTATAGCTTTGCGTTAATGATGCTGATCTATGGCTCTTCTTGCACTCCGCAAAGCATTCTGTGAGTAAAAACCTCAAATTAGTGGGACAGCAACAAGTCCCCCCACCATGTAGACTATTTTAATTTATGACAGGATATGATAAGCCAAGAGCAGCCTTCCTTCCTGGTGTGAATGTCAAAGCTATAACGCTCTGACTGTGAACATTGCCCTGAGTTCCATCACTCTATTCCTCTGGGATACAATGGAATGTGTATACTATAGATTTCATTTCCCCTACATACCTTTTTCTCAAGTATGTTTTATTTTACCCTTCCGCCCCTGAGTTCTATAAACTAAACTGCTTCCCCAGAGACTTGCACAGGTCAGGATCCTCAATGGGACCGAGTTACTGTAAGATCTTGGCTGACCTCCACTTGGCCGGCGCATGGGCTCGCTCCCGCCCTGTCCCCGACATGGACTCTGTCTGGCTGAGGCAAGACTAATGATACAAGCAGTTTATTTCAACATGGGAGTCTATTTTTCATGTTACAGCTGGAGATTATACAGTCTGAGGAACAAATAGTCCTCCCCCTCCTTTAACGCGTTACAGCAACTTGAAAAATAATGCCCCTTTTATAAAGGAAGATACATGCCCTATGTATTCCCCTGTACGGGTCTGATTTCCCCCCCCCTAGGATTACATGGATACCTACATATATAAAACTTTATAGCAAATAACCCCATGTGAGCAAGATATTACCTTTTTTAGCTCTGTTTTATATATGATGTCCCCATGGCTACCATGGGTTACAGTGAAGCTACTAATCCCTAGGTAAAGGGAAGGGGGAGGGTCCAATGTTGGCCTTCTATGCTAGCATTCTTGCCATTTCTGGCTTCAGAACTTTTAAACCACTAACCTAGAACAAGCATGTGGAAAATAAAAGTGAGAAAAGTCAGAATTTCGGATCTGTATACATGTTTGAGGTCAATGGTTGCCATTGCTATTTAGTAGGCTTATACCTGTGGCCCTTTGGCACTTACTGCGCTGTTATCAGGGCCCCTGTAGCCAGTAGTTTGTTTTTCTGCCTACTCAAGCCAGTGAATAAAAAAATATTCTTAAAGTGGCACTAAACCCACATCATAAAAAATAGATGGTGTATTACATGCTGTTCATACTCAATCACTATGGGGTTTGTTTTTTTCGTATTCTCCAAAAAAAAAAAAAAAAAAAGGGTTGATCTTGCTACTTTCAATCTCCCCCTTTGTCCATGTCCCCAATTCAGCTAGGGATTTTGCAGAGCAGTGTTGGCAGCTCTGCACATGCTCAGTTTCAAGTGAGTTTCTATGCTGCACATTTCTTCCCTATCACATCTGAGCAGTCCATGTGACTATAAAGTCACAGATGTGGTAAATGACAGCCCACTTCCTCCCTTCCTTCTCCTCCTTAATGCCCACCAAGCAGCTAAACATAATGGAGTGGGATTTACATGTAGATTAATTGAGGCTTCGCCTTCCTCTTATTCCAAGACACAGGCTAGAGGAGCCTGTAAACGCCAGAGATTTGCCCACTCCATGTTTTTCTACAAAATAATAAATATTTGAGATAATAAATACATACACACATATATATAGATATATTTTTTTTTTTTATCGATGATCAGTTATTTATTTTTACTCTGTATTCCAACTGCACTGGAACATGTGACCATCCTCCTGTTTATGTTTCCCTGCAGACAGGCTAGGAAAGGGCTGGGTTATGCGACAGCTGTATATCGATTAGGAAAAAAGTATTTAGGTTTTTTTTGTTTTTTTTTATCAAAATAATTTCAGTGCCGTCATCCACATACAGAGATAGAAGTGACATCAATGTTTACTATCACTTTAAAGAAGTGGCTTCTAGAAGCATGATCTTTGTCACATACTTGCATTGGTCCAACTTGGACCAATGTATGATTCCAAGGTCCAAAAACATGTGTCCAAGGTGATAGCAGTTACTTGACATAGCAGTAGATAACATACAAGCATTGAAAGTTAATGTACAGATTAAACAATTATAGCGGTTACGTTTAGCAGACATTCCTCATCACGTGCAAACAAAGCCAGGGTCAGCCAGGATGGAGCCATGATGGGTATAAGGTATGTGCATGAAACTGTATGGAGAACAGCCGCCATGACTGCAGTGTGACATGAATTACTAGAGACAGCAGAATATGTACTTGGACGGCAGGAGAACTAAAAGGCAATTGTTTCTGTATCAAAACCTCAGTGTCTGGCCATTTCATTACACAGCCAGACAGATTAGGTATTGGAATTAGCTTTTTGCTATGTGGGGGACTTTTTAGCTGTAGTTGTATGGTCTACTATTGTTTTATCTCCTTATAGGAAGACAAAATGGCTGTCAAAGTTCAAATTTAGATTTGGATAACCCAACAAGCAACCATTATTATGAGCTTTATTCAATAAACACAGAAATAGATAAAAAAAACTCCAGGTCTGCTTAGATAAAGTGAAAGTCGTAGGTATGCACCTGAAATGCCACAAAAAATAAACCACATTTCAATAAACGGCGCTACGAGGATCTGTGGGTGCAGCACTGCATAGAAACTTTCAAAATTCAAATCCGAGATCTGCACATTGGCTCTATGCTGTGTTGAACCTAATTCTCCTGTGTATGTCCAATTTGTGCGTGAAAGGCATGAGGATCTTTTTTAGTTTAGTTTACAGACAGACGATGGCAGGCACACACAGGTGTTAGTAAAAACAAAGCTGGCAGGTCATATATATTATGGCTCTTTCCTGCTTTCCTCTGACTGCCCTGACCACATAATAAATGGGAATAATTTTATGGAATCCAAAGAGACTCCTCCGCCTCCCCCATCCCAGTTTAGCACTAGCCCTGCCTTCCTCACCGTGGTATCCCGGGGTCCGGCAAGCCCGCCTTCCGCATTGCCCATGGGAGACGGTACCCTGCTTACCCCCAGCCATCGCTGCCCCTTGTTGGCGGAGTGGTGGAGCTGCACTTTTCGGAGCGAGATGCTGTAGATAACACCATCATCCAGCTCTTCTCCAATCTCCTGCGCGGAGCTCTGTTCGAAAAGAAGAAAAAAAAAAAAGGAAGTTAATTATTTTCAACCTTCTACACATTGAGCGTTTACATGAGATAGGACTTGCACTAGGTAAATGGTCTGTGCCCAAGCATGGCTGTCCCTCCTCCCACTCCTATACCCACTTATGTGATCACCTCCAGTCAGACAGACCACAGTGACCCTACCTGCTTCCATACTCTGTGAATTTCATGCTCGGGGACGGATAGCGATCACACAGATACGTACCATGCATGAGTCCACAAAATTGTGCCCAAGCCCACTTCTTCAAGTGAACCAGGGCACTATAAGCTGAACTGAGTCAAGCATGGTTCAATCACATTAGTCAACTGAATTGGACTTTGATTCAAACGTGCTCGGGCACGATAGGATTTGACTAGTGTGAGGCGAATCATACAGTCTACAGAGGTGGTGGCCTTTTCTTTGCCATTACAGATGTAGTAATGAAATAAAGAAAAACTATAACTCTGGTTTCATTACTCAAATGCTTAAAGTACATTAGACAAAATGCTTACAGGAGTCCCCACAGAAACCAATCAGAAACCATCCTCAATTCCGATTACAAAGAAGTAATAAAACCAGACATCCAATAGGCTGCCATGGTTGACCGTCCCTCGTTGTTCATGTAACCATTACGTAGCTTTTCAGCCTCCGAATCCGGTTCAAAAACCTCTCTCCAATGGAGCTTCTTTCTCAGCGGAAACTTCAGTAATCCTCTCTCACAATGTAATCGGATCCGCGGCCTCCCTGATAATGACACCCACTAAAAACGTGTCCACGGCAGCTGCCAGTCACCAGATGGCCAAGAAAGGCGCATCAAATAATAAACAAAATGCGATTACCTCATAAACCTGTTAAAGGATTAAATGGTTTTTGTTATGTTTTTTTCACTGCCAATAATACTAGAGACTTGAAAAATACAAGTTATTTTAAATGAAAGGGAATAGCTAGATTGCAAGCTCTTAAGCCAAGACTTTCACGTACAGCTACACTAAAAGGAAAAACTCTGCACAAAGAGCACTCGTTGCTACCTAGTTATAAAAACTTAGTAGGTCAATCATATTACCCCTTAATAGACATTCCACCCTTCACAAAGTAAACATACTATTCATGCATTTTTTGAATTGCCTCTTGTCACTTCCCAAGTGCCCCTTCAAAGCTCGACACAGTGCCAGGTGCTTCGACACTCTTACGAAAAAGAACAGGAGTGGCAAATAGACCAGAGAAGACGAGGAAAATGGAGCTCCCGTTTTATTATTGAAGTCAGCAAAAGACAGCCTTGGTTTCCTCCGATACAAAGGTATGGAATGTACAGGTTACGTATAGGTTATGGAACGCCCCGTCACTATACCTGACAGACCTGAAGCAGATTTCCTCCTTCTCTGCCATTACTGTACTTAACCCCATGCATACCTTCCAACATTCTGGGATGGGAAAGGACAAAACGTAGCACAAAAGAAAAGGGAGGCTGAATGAAAATGTTTAGTGCCATCGGAACACTTTTTATATTGAAAATGATGGTCATTATTTTTTGTCTTTTCTTGGTAGAGAGCATGTGATCAGCCCAGGGCCAATCAGCACTTCGGAGTCAGTGGACCTACTTTCTCATAGGACAATGAATATTCCTCCTACAAGCTTTAACCAGACACTTATAGAAGTCACAAGCCTGCTTTAACTGCAGATGAGAAAGGGTATTTAGCCATTTATATTTACTAAAACAATTGCATTTCCATGTTGTGTGTACTGTGGGAGACCAGCTATAGTGAATGCAGGGTCCAGGGTTTAGTAACAATTTAGCTAAATTCAAAGTTTCGGCACAGAATGTTAGGCCAGCCATACACATAGATTCCTCTAACCATGATAAACCATGTGGATGGAGGAGCCTCCGCTGTCAGCCATTGTATTCCAGCAGTAGCAACACTGGTGGCTGCTTGAATACTCAGTTACTTCAAGTAATTGAATGCAGTCGTTGTGAAGCTATTATTTTGCATCTGGTTCCTTGGAAACGTGAAGTTTGTCAAGCAGGGTGGTGCTGATATGGCCAGCAACGGCTGGAATCTAGGCTGACTCCTGCTGAATCAGCCAAAATGTGTGCCATGGGTGGCCAGCTTTATTAGTTCATGGACATGGTAAGCATGGTGAAGCTGGAAACTCAGGTTTAGAATTTGTAAATGGTCAAGCCGTCAAATTTTAATCTGGCAGAGTAATAAAATGTACCATTGTGCCAATCTACTATACCTAAATTACCAACTATATCCCACATGTACACCCATCAACTACACAACGGACAAATTATCGTCGCCATCTTTGGCTGTCCCCCTGTATAAACACAAGTGTTTGCATTATGGGCAAAACAAGACAACAACCAGGTTGGATGTTGTACAATCTCTGAGAATCACTTAAAGCCCAACTACGCGTTTAGGAGGTATCGGCAAAGCTTTTCCGAAACCCCTTGGAAGGAAAGTTTTAAGCTCTGAACACACACTGCCCAAAGTGCGACTGCGGCGTGGCTTTGCAAGTTGCCAAGAATTGCAGGGGAGATAAAAATAACTTGCGGCAAACTATATTTTTGCTTTGTGTGTGTGCTACACCGATTTTGCAAGTGGTTGGAAAGCCTAAAAACGGAAAGCAAACTCTTCTTCACAACCATATCATGATGAAACCTAAACATGGTTTTGGGGGGTCTGCGATTTATTTTAAAGTTAACAGAGGTGAGCATTTTATAATTGGGAGGGGGAGAACAGTAGGTGGAATTCCATTTTAATTCTAGGTCTTCTGCACATCTGGCTACCATTTCAAGAGATATCAATGTAAAAAAAACAATTATCTGCACAGAAGACAGAAGGGGAAGGACCTGTAGTAGCTGAAGTGAAAGGGTTAAAGTCAAGTTGGTTTTGCTTCCCCATTCTCAACTCGTCACATGAACTTTCTGCACATTCAAGAAATTCCCCAAAACTTCCTCAAGCTCTTGACCTCAGAAGTAAGGTGGCCTAATAAAGCTGTATGTTCTGGGTTTCGCTCCAATCGCAGATTTACCGACAGGGCTGGTATGGCACAGATTGCAGCATGCAGCGCCTATAAAGCGCCCGCTCTCTTAAGATAATTTATCAGAAGGTCTTTGGAAAGCGTTCATAAGACCGTGTGTAGTTTAAAGCGAGTAAAGCCTGGTTAAATGAAAACCCAAGACCTTGATGTAAGGAAACCAAGCCAACCATTGTGCTGCCATTTTGTTTCAACAAATCCGACTCATGATCAGACAAATAGGATCTTTTTTTTTTTTTATCCAAAAAGCTGCATCAGGTCACACAACTGGCAGACTCATCAATACAAAAAAGTATTTCGTTCATAAGTGCTTTTACGCAAAATATATGCAAAATATCCAGACGTGCAGACACTTTTTATGCAAAACGCAGAGGCGACACAAACTGACTTTGCTTTTTTGTAGCTCAAAAAGAACTACAGAACTACTATGTCTACTATGGTTTTGAAAAGCGAATTTTTGGTTTTACCCCTTTGTGCTTCTGCAAAGGCTCAGCGTACATTTAATCAGCACTTAGTTTCTTACTACATGTGTGAGAATGAAAGGGAAAATGTGGTTAGTATTACTCTTTATAAACTGCCAACATTTAGCATGGTGCTGCACATTATAATAAATGTGCAAATGAAACACTAGAAAACAATTATAAAAACTTGATGCAGAGAAAAAGAATGATTGATGTTTGATTTTTTGGCCGACGGGTGGCCATGGCCGCTACCGGCCGCTATTGGCCGACGGGTGGCCATGGCCGCTACCGGCCGACGGGTGGCCATGGCCGCTATTGGATGACAGGTGTATATGGTTGCTATGTACAACACTAAAAGAAACTTCCACTTAAATTTCACATAAACCCAACCACCATGGGCAACACTAAAAGACACATGTTGCAGAGCAAAAAGAAAGAATAATTGGTTTTGTTTTATTTTTTCTGTGACTGAATGCCACGGTTGCTATGCAAAACACCAAGACCTTTCCACATATAAAGCCACGCAAGCCTAAACACCATGGTTGCTATGGGCAGCACTAAAAGACACACCCGCTTATAAAGCCCAGCCAGTCTATTGGTTACCAGTCGGTACCCCATGCATTTTTTCTAGGCTTCTTGAATACTCACTGGACATCAAATTGTTGAATACTTACTGTCCACAATCGAATTGCTATGGGCACAGACAATTCTTATTTCTGACAAACAAGGGCTTGGTTCTCATTGAAACATTAGGCTGGCAGCTCATGCATATTAGTTTACAGAATGGTTGCCACCAACAGGCCCAACCCTTAAACCCCAAAAAAATAATTTTAGAAATTTCCAAGCTTGCATATTTAGATTCCGGCCACCATTTCTGTATGTAATGGATGTGGTTTAAAATCAGTATTTTTGTAACACATAGTTCCTCATTTTATTGCTGATAGTTTGTTCTTTTATTTTTTTAAGAAAAATATTTGATTATCCTGCAAAAATGTTACCATAGTAACCAGGAGGGAGTAAAGAGGAAATAATATTTTGGGTTTTGGAGGGGGGGGGGCCTCTGTGGGCCAAAACCGGACACAAAAAGCATCGGGAAGCCAAAGATGATATCAGGTAATTAGAGGTGAACATAAGACACGTAAAAAAAACACACACACACCACACACAGAAAAGGTCAGATCACATGCTTTGAAACAGGTTGAGGTTTTGTGCATTGAACAGCCCGAGATCTGCAGGCTACTGCCTATATAAACCTCTCAAAACTGCTCATTTAAGGCCCCTTTCACACAGGCCCACCTGTCAGTTTTTTAGGCGGACCTGAACGGATGCTCCGTGCAGGTCTATGGAGCCACGCATGTGCCCGCTGACATCCGACCCGCTAAAGTGTGATGGATGGAAAACCCATTTTCAATCCGTCTGGCAGATCGGATCGGATGAAAACGGACTCTACGGTCTGTCTTTATCCGATCCCCCATAGGGGAGAGCAGCGCTCTGACAGGCCGGTCCCTACACAGTGTGCAGAGACTGAACCATCATCTGCCTGTTCAGCGAGGATCGAGCAAAGCGGAGCCCGTACACGGACACGTCCGTGTGCAAGGGCCCTTAGGTGTAAGGGAAAAATAAAAAAGGACATCATCATCAAGATCAAAGTAGGGTCTATAGCCTTGCATCGATGTGGCGATTCTGATGTGCAGCCCACCACCAGTGCATGGAAAAGCTAGGTGGTAACTGAGGTTATAGTAAGTAAAACAGCTTTTCCTTTCCCCTAGACCCATCATTGGTTGTAATTGGATGAATAGCGCCCCATTGTTGGTATCAATGGGAAGAATAGTGCCTAATCATTTCTCTCAGTTGGTGGAGTAGTTTCCCAAGGGCCAGATAAAGGCAAGCAAAAAGGCCACATTCGGCCCCTGGGCCACAGTTTGGAGACCACTGCCTTAGACAAAACAAGCAATTAACCCTTGCAGTGTGGACGCAGCCCGACTGCAATGGATAATTTTTCATTTTGCCAGCATTGGGCTTTAAGAAGTGTCTTCTCTCACCGACCACCAGTGTAAGGGGGCCCCTTTTCCCAGTGACCACAAATCTAAGGAGGCCCTTCTCTATGGACCACCACCAACGTAGAAAGGTGGTTTTCGGCCCACCAACACAATTTTCACTGTCTGCGTTTGATTTCTGCTCATTATTCATTACATTTAATTATATCCTGAATATTGTTGTACAAATGCAACCCTGGGTGTCAAGTATGCCAAGTACTTCACATTCCTTATTCTTTTATCCATTCCCTACATTTCAGTTTACTGTTCACACTAATAAATCATCATGATCTGTAGATAAAATAAATTACCGACATGGGTTCTCTGAGACCTGAAAGTTATTTTAAGGTTTCCCCAGGTGTTAAAATGGTTGAGCCTATGCAAACCGCGCGAATAGGCATTAGGTTGTTTGTGGCTTTGACAAAACTAACGTCCAGGCACCAGCAACAGGCTGCAAATAAAACGTAGTTATAGATGCAAAGCGCCAACACATCTCCTTGAAACCTGCAAGAACCAACACACAGGCCACAATGTCACACTAATGTGGTTGAGGTGTGTGACATTTACAAGTGCAAATTAGCATTTCAGCTTTAGAAAGTGAAATGGAAACCTAAATTTACATTATTACAGTAAATGAGAAGAAAATGTCTTCCCAACATCAACAATGTCTAGTGGTACGATTGGGTGTTTTCTTCATCTCTGGTCAAGCACACAAGATGACCACCTTGGTACAGGAGACAAGATTTTGTGTAAAGTAATGATTTGTGAGAAAGTACGAGCTGAAATTTCCATCATAACATTTGCACTCACTTTTCCAGAAGCATCCAGTGAAAGCTGTGTGCATTATGCGTCTGATCCAAGGCTGCACGACACTTGAATAGTAATCAGACAGACAGCTTGGAAACCAACGTAGGGATGATCATGAGGTGACAGACAACTGCCAGCTGGGAAGTCATGCAGCAGAGCAGAAATGTTGTGTTGGAGGGAAATACATGAAGGGCCGACTAGCGAATGCGATCACAACCATATGTCTGGTCTCAGTAGGAATGCAAAAGCCGAGACCTCAAAGAGGCAGCAGACAACGTACGCCATTACCAGCAGTGGCCAACCGAGGCAGTCTGGCAATTACACTTACTATTTAAACCCGCTTGTTATCTTATTAGAGGAACCCGTCAAGACTGGCATCGAGAAACACCATCCTCAAACTTCCTTGAGCAAGTCCCCAATTCTGTATATCCAGTGTTGGATAACTAAAACCCAAAGCAAAATTATTATCTATTGCAAGGAAGAGTGAAAGAACCAACAAACAAATACGATAAGGATTTAGACTGCAAAAGCCAGACACTTTGTTCACATTCTTCAAAAAAGCCCCTTGGTGTTCAATTTCCTATTCATCTATATTCTAAGAAATAGATTTCTGGGCATAAATCAAAACCATCTCCAAGAGGCAAAACAAAAAACAGAGGCGAAAGGCTTAAGAAAAAAAGTGACTCATACCCCAATCCCTCCCATCTACAAGCTATTGTGGTTATGTGGCCACAAGTGTTAGTCATTCCGGTACAATACAAAGACACATAGTGACAGCATGAAACAAAACAAAAGCTCCAGGCCACCTTTTGTTGCTGCCCCTTGCTGTCATCTAAAGTCATTATTTTGTGAGGACCTGACCTTCGGAAAGTAACCAGCAGTGCAATATATTATACAGTGATAAAAAGAGTAATTAAAAAAAAAAAAAGATACATTCCAGAGATGGGAAGACAGGATCTGGCCCAGAGGCAATATATTATATGCATAGAAATATATATATAAAAAAAAAAAAAAAAAAAAAAAAAAAAAAAATAATCATAGGCACAAACACACATACTGCAAAATTGCATACATACTCACCTTACTGAGCACTCCACAGGTCTTGAAACTGGCGGGTAATATATCAAAAATTCTTTATGAATTTACGATAAAATGGAAATATTTTAGCAAACTTGGGAACCCTGGCTCACATATTTTGGGGAAGACCTAATGCTCTTTTATGATGTCTTTTACTCACAAGTGAATAGTGCAAGATGGTTGTTTGTTTTCCTTGTATTCTTTTTTTTTTTTCGCTTTACATTAAATCGTTCCTATCCTTCTCTTTTTGAGAGAGCAACTATCAGCTCCTCCCCCACAGAGCAAAGTCCGACCAAAATCACATCGGAATTCCGACGGAATGACATCGGAGTAAAAGAACATGCATCTAAACTCTGATGGAATTCATTGGGATTTCCGATGGAAATAATCCGATGAGGCATACACATGTTCGGAATTTCCGATGGAAAAAGTCTGTCAGACTTTTTATATCAAAAGGTCCGATCGTGTCTACGGGCATTAGGCTGGCCATAGATGGAGCAAATTTCTTTCCTGCAAACGGCACAATGGTTGTACAAAAGTTGATCGAACGACTTGGTACATTCAACCTGCCCATACACAGTTCCTATAGAACTGGCTTAAATTCGAACCATGTATGGCCTGCTTTAGGCCTTTTGGGAGAGGTACAGGAATAGGACACCTTTCCCTGGGTGGGAGTTGGTTTGACTGGACCGCTTCAGATTCTACATTATATCACCATGGATAAAAGATATCATCAGTTGAGTCAGTTCCTATATTAAAAAGGTATACCTGGATCGAATAGCCTCCTCTGGCCCGGAAAAGGCCACTAGCCATTGGTTGGAAAAAAAAATTCTTTAAAAATGGTTACATAATATTTTTTTATATTTAAGCCACCAGTTTAAAGTCCTGTGGAGTGGCAACTACTGTGTCAGATGTAGAACATGGCTATCAATTACATTAATAAAATTGTGATAATAAGAGCCGGTTCACACAGGGGCAACACGACTGTGTGCACGACATTGCGAGGCGACCTCAGCGCGACTTGTACGTGAACCACAGCGCGACTTGGATGTCGCCTCCAGGACAGGGGACTTTGCCAGTTGCCAATTAAAGAGTAAATCAGCTCTGTGGGAGGGAGGAGTTTGCAGAGAAAAAACAAATTTTCCTTCCTGGAAAGTTGCTTCAGTTAAGACAGGGGATCCAACTTGGAGGCGACTTCCATTGAAATCAATGGGTACAAGTCGCCTAGAAGTCAGTTTGAAGTAGCACAGGAACCTTTTCTGAAGTCGGAGCAACTTCAGTAGTGTACATTAAGACGACTCCCATTCACGTCAATGTAATTCAGGTAACTACAAGTCGGATCCCAGGTTGCCCCTGTGTGAACCCGCTCTTACCTGTGTACCTATAACTTCATTAATACCTAAACATGACCACAGATCTCAGATGGTGGTCAGCCATCCTCATGTGGTCTGAAACAGTTTTACGGACATGGATTTTTCATATTAGGGAAACTTGCAAGGTTGGCATCGTAAGTGGAAGAGAAAAGCTTGGATTTTAGGAAAATCCAAAACAGTTGACCAACTTCGTCCCACCTAGAACACAGGTCTGGACTGCCCCGATTATAACTAGCAAATCAGGCAAAGCTTTTTATGTCTCATGTTTGTAAAAGTAACATTATCCATCTTGTCCAGTGGGAGATGTTCTATAGTTACGGAGACAGTCAGAAACGACTGCCTGGGATACAGAGATAAATGAGGCCCAATACATAGAAGAGGGGATTCTGCCAGGGCACCAATGATTCTCAATTGCCGTAGTGGGAGGTAAACTGGAAGAAGCGGTCATTTGCTGCTGTGGAAGTCTTGTGACAGGGCCATGCATGGAGCCAACAGCTCAGCAGCAGATTAAACCCATAAACCTCTTAGTTCAGCAGGAGACAGACTGTTCTGATTTGGACAACGAAAGAAAGAAACTTCATTGTTTCTTGAAAACACTCTTGCAAAAAAAAAGAGAGAGAAAGCTCAACGATCCCCTACTTCTAAATAGATCACAAGATCATCTATGTATTTGGCAAGCATCCATTCAGCATAGACACGCAACGTATACAAGCGATCAGACTCGAATAAAGTGAATGTAAACTTTTCTAGAGGATGCCTCTTCTGGCCAGGCTTCAAAACAATTTAAGGCTTAAGAGTCTAGTTAAAGTAAACTTGTAGTATGAAAAATATGGCAGCTCTCTTTGCTAACCTCCTTCTAAAACAGTCCTTCGGCCAGTTGGTTAGATCTGCATACATATTCCAGGTCAATCAAAAAGTATCAAGGTCAATAAATCGGCATGTCTGCCAGGGAACTAGCATTTACAAAACGGTTCCCAGTACAGGTTTCTTTTAATAAGCAGTAAACAAAGTCATTTTAATTTTTACTTTTGGCATAACCAAATTTTTTCACAAAAAGCACCACCAGTGATGGCATTTTAGTGGGCCTCTATTCTCATGAATGGTGGTCCTCCATATTATGTACAACATTAAAGTGGCACTATAGGTTCAGTTTATTTTATTAAACAAACATGTCATACTTACCTCCACTGTGCAGTTCATTTTGCAGAGTGGCTCCGAACGTCCTTCTGGGGTCCCACGGCAGCTCTCATGGCTCTCCCCGCAAGAGCTAACCCGCTCTGGGAAGCTCTCTCCCGAGGGAGTTACCTTGCGGGCATTCTCCCATATGATACAGTCGGTGGCCAAAGCCGACGAGTGTATGACTCGGCCCTGCCCCACCGCGTCATTGGATTTGATTGCCAGCAGCGGGAGCCAATTGCTGCGCTGCCATCTAACCAATAAAGAGTAGACAAGCCGTTTGGAAAGCGACGCGGGATCACGTCCACGAAAGTTCGGGGCTCAGGTAAGTTAAACGGGGACTGGGGGGGGGATGGAGAGTGCAAGGTGTTTTTTCACCTTTATGCATAGGATGCATAAGGTTTACAACCCCTTTGAAGGCAGATGTTTTAAACACCTAACATACAGAATCAAACCTCAATACGGCACTTCGTTTTGGTTAAATGGCCGTCTTCTCATGAAAGATTGCTCTTCTCCAAAAGCCAATGTCAAGGAGGCAATGTTAAATCAATACAGTGGAAAAATCATGCTTGAAAAGTAGAACTGCACGATTGTTTAAAAAAATCGTGATCTCGATTTCCAATGCAGAGTTTGCCGATTCTTTCATAGAACAAGTGGAGAGACTAGCTGCTCACTCAGCTGACAAAAGAAAATATCTGGGCAGTCTGACAAGTTCTTAACAGGAAACATTGTATGTAACTAATGCTTCCTTCTTAGATCAAAGGGGATAATTATTTGTGTAAAGAAAAAATAAAATAACTGGACAGTCTGCCAAGTTTGTAACAACATAAAACATTGTAACTAACTTTCTTCTTAGAGCAAATCTGTGTGTGAATGCAGGACGTTTAACCACTTAAAGTCCAAAATCTTTTTCCGACACTTGTTTAAAGCGGTTGTAAACCCACATTTACTTTTTTTTTTTTTTTCACTCCTGCAAGGGAAAAGGCATAATGAGCTAATATGCACCGCATATTAGCTCATTAAGAAATACTTACCTCGGAACGAGGTGAGAGAAACTTACCTGGCCCACGCCGAGCAAGATATCATCTTGACTTGGCGTGTCTTCCGGGTATCGCCGCTCCAGCGCTGTGATTGGCACGCGCTGGAGATTTAAAATCGGCAGGGTCCGGCGGCTGCCGATCCTTAGCCGAGAATCCCCCCCTGCGCTGCAATCAGCGGCGCATTGCGAGGGGAATATCTCCTAAACCGTACAGGTTTAGGAGATATTCTTTATACCTACAGGTAAGCCTTATTATAGGCTTACCTGTAGGTAAAAGTAAAAAAAGGGGGTTTACAACCACTTTAAGTTAAAAATCAATATTTTTTGCTAGAAAGTTACTCCATATGCCTCAGGGGTCCCCATTACATTTTCCTGGTTCGTTTGCTTATTTTCATACAGATGAAGGGTGAACTCACACTAGGCACAGTTGCTTTGTCCATCGCTACCCACTCCCCCGCTGGTCTGTGCTCACACTGTGCCAGGCCAGAGCGTGCTTACATCATCTCCTCTGCCATAGGGACCACAGAGATCTGATTTCATGGTCCACGAGTGCTTGGTTATCTCTGGGAGTTCTGTGATTGGACGTTGCTAGCGATCTCAAAATGCAAACCGTGTCCAAGTCCAACTGAACTGTGCCTGAGCCTACTTCAAGCAGGTATGCTGAACTGTGTCCGAACTCACCTCATAAATGTTGGCCAGGGCACGGTATGCTGAACTGTGCCCGAGCACGGAGCGAGCACTTTAGTCACCCAAACTTGACATTGGATAAATATGCCCAGGCATGGTACAGATCGCCTAGGGCGAGTATGCCATATAACTCATCAGGACATGTCATATGGAAGTATTTTGTATTGCTTTCTGAGCTTGGGACGAATACATAACAGCCAACATTAATGCCGTCACCGAGGTCTTGTAGAGGAGAGATGCGCAACCCCCCAGATCCATGTCCAAAACCCTCATTTCCAATTATGTTTCGCCAACGCGACGACCCTGAAATCCTTTCCAGTGTACCCATCACATTTAATAGCAGAACCATTTGCAGCCGTTCAATGAGGACTTCTACACAGCAATTACCATCTATGATATGCGCCACTTGATACAAACCAAAGGCGACACAGAAAGAACAAACCCGCAGAGGTCAAACATACCGCACAGAGACAGAAGACAAGCAGAATAGATCACCTCAGATACCCGGCTGAAAGCGAAAACGGAGGTTACGATGCTAAATTATATTACTATTGATTGTCTTCTCTGAAAGGCAGTATTCAAAAAGGTAGAGTTTGAGCCAATTATAATTAAAATGAATCATCACAGTCAGATTTAAAAATGAAAAACATTTTTTTAGGATAATTAGGACAGGCTATAAAAAAGGAAAGAAAAAACATAAAAGCACAGAGCATGATATTATGTTAGAGATAAACCAAGTCGGAATATATATATATATATATACATATACACACATACCGTATAATAGAAAAGTATAAATCAGGTTGGATTAACCCCTGATTTCCCACACAACAACATGAATACTACCCCTTTACCAAATTATGACCAATTATTTTGTTTTTCTAGCAATAAAATACCTCAAGCTCAGCCCTTTGGACCTTCAGGAGCATGCCGTCAATTCCACAGAATATTTCAAGAATTCTTGTACTGCATAAGGCTAGCTTTACACTTCAGCATCCTAATTTTCAGTGTGTTTTTTTTGTACACGTTTTTGATGCAAGGTGCAAGTGCTTTAGTTTAGGTCAGTGAAAAAAATAGGTTTCTATGAGGAGAGACAATTGTAGGGTGTGAAAAAACATGCGTTACAAGTGTTGCTCAGGTACTCCTATTTTTTTTTTTTAACAGAGAAAACAGGTTCTCCTATTTAAGTCTATGGAGCAAAAAAATAAAAATGGAAACACCACATGATCCTGCCCCAGACAAGCTCCTGTACTTCTTTGGCACAACCAGTGACAGAACATCGCTAATGCGTACACACGATTGGAATTTCCAACAACAAAACCGTGGATTTTTTCTGACGGAATTTCGGCTCAAATTTGTGTTGCATACACACGGTCACACAAATGTCAGAAATTCCGAACGTCAAGAACGCAGTGACGTACAAGACTACGATGCAGGGAAAACTGCATCCAATCCACATAAGAGTCAACCCAGTCTCAAGTGTTACTAAACCTAGGGTTCTGCATTCACTATGTCTGGTCTCCCACAGTACATGGAAATGCAATCATTTTAGTAAATATAAACTGCTAAATATCTTTTCTCATCAGCAGTATACAACAGTCATGCCACTTGTATCAGTGCCTGGTTAAAGTTTGTAGGAGGAGTTTTCATTTTCCTCCGACTGTCCTATGAGGCTGCAGGACCTGTCTGGCCCTGTGCTGATCACATGCATCCTCCAAATAAAAAATAAACTCTGTAGCAAGACACACCAAACTGAGCATGTACAGGGTGACTAATGCCCGGTACACACAATCCGATTATCGGACGAATGATTGTCCGTTTTTTTTGTATGCTAATCTCACGTCGAATCTGATGAGTTTACTAAAGTCACGAAAATTCTCGTACGGCAGAATAAAAAACAAAAACAAATCAGAAGTGATGTCATGTGTTGTAATGCATTTGTATTGCATTTTCGAACGGCAGCTGTACTAATTAACCGAAAATCGTACGATCTGGCATCGTACGGAAAAAAATTCCGTGCATGTCCAATAAAATAAAAAAATCGGATGAACTGTCCTGATCGGCTCTCGGAAGCACTGTACTAATGATCCGATTATCGTACGATCGTTTCGAAAGTGGCATTTTCCGTACGATTTTCGGATCGTGTGTACGGGGCTTAAAGGCTGTCTTTTCAGGAGATGGATTGGGGACTGTAGAAGGGGAGGATCAGAGAAGACAGGCTTAAAACAGCCTTTTTACACAATATGAAGGATTAACACTTCAGGTTACACAGTGAGTATAACAAGCATGCTTTACTGCATATAAAGACTAATTTTACTGTTGTGTGTTTAGAAACGCTTATAAAAACAAAATGGTTGCCATGGGTGGCAGACAATTTTTTTTAGACCATTTCATACTGAATACAAGGCCAAGTGTTCACAAATGAAGCCTTTTGCACTTGATTTAAAACATAGATGTAATAAATAATGGTGGATAGTAACCCCTTGCACAATCAGAAACCAAAATTACCGACGTGCTAGAAACGTATTGGCAGAACGATGTAGCGAGTGAGGTTTGCAGATGGTCCTTCATGTTCTTAGGCTTGGACAATGTTAAACTGACCTACTAAACAGCTGAAGTGGATGTAATTTAGGGTGCTTTAGTGAGACCCTGAGAAGTTGGCTTGTTTTTAAAGCAGGATTGAATGGAAGGAGGAGGGAAAGAAAAAAAAAAAAAAAGAAGGAGGGAGAGAACACAGCTTGACCCCTTCAATTTGTAACAACAATGGCTGTCTGACCAGAGCCAGTGACAGCCACTCACTTTGGTACAAAATGACGATGTGTCCTTCATGAGGGGACTGGAATTATACGGATGGATTCCTGCCATGGTTGGTTGACTACGGACCAACTATCATCAGTCCTACACTTGTACAGTTTTTACCATAAAATAAGACACTCAAAGCTTAAAACGAACAGCAATTCTTTCAAAGGAAGAGCCTCCCAGAAAGACGAGATTTATTTTACATAAATGATGTGCAATACCACCAGCATCTGCCATTATGACCTCCCTCTTGGATCCGAACCAAAAGTTTAGGTTATTCAAATGAAACAAAATTATTATTATTATAATAATAATGTCAAGGGGTATTACAGGGCAAAGATGGCAACAGAAACACGTGTTGTACCCTGTTCAGCAATTGCTTGCCCCCTCCTTAAGGTGGTTGTTTGCACCCAATCTAAACTAAAACGACACCAGGTAGTCCATTTCATGCTGGTTGCTAGGGGAAGCCATTTATCCTTGCACTCTTCACATCCAGCTTGTGCAAAAAAAAAAAAAAGGGGGGGGGGGGGAAGCATAACTAATATTTCAATAACGACTATAAAAAAAAAAAAAAAAAAAAAAAAAAAAAAAAAAAAAAAATTTATATATATTATATATATATATATATATATATATATATATATATATATATATATATATATATATATATAATTTTAATAATAATATTATAATTATTATGATTATTTCAGGAATCAAGGACTACCAAGTTTTCTCAATACAACTGCCCTCAGAGAAAACACAGCTAGTGCGCCTTTCTTGGCTGAAAATGGCCAAGAAAGTACACTTCGAAGGATGTATAAAATGCAATGACAAATATTGGCTGGGTACAGATATAGATAGATAGAAAAAAAAAACACACACACACACACACACACACACGTGTATATGAAAATGAAACGTTCATGCCACAGGTGTGCGAGGTTTACATGCCCTATACACCATTCCTTTCCGCTTTTGTTTACCATTTCAGCATGGCTTAAGCCACATTAGCACACAATACTTTGCATGGCACACAATCCAAGACGAATTTCTATCTGGAATTTATATGAAAGGTTATACAAGAACTTTCTGAGTCATTACCTGATAAAATGAAAAATTGAGGATTGCACGTGTGACAGGAGCAGAACCACACACCTGTACAATGCTGGGCTTGCAGATTACCCACAATGCATCGCACAGGATCCTGGAACGCACAGAAGTGTAAACAGGTGATTCCGGTGACACACACAAACACACGACTGCCATAGACTAGAGTGAGGTGCTACAGGTTAATTGTACATATAAAATGACACATCCCAAGGGCATGAGGATTCTGGCATAATTACAGCTAATAAAATACTCAATTGAAATATACCAGACTGGGCACTGGGTTTTTCAGGTGCTACTTTGATGGATCAAACACGAAATATAAAATATAAAAAAAATTGTCAGAACCCCCCCTTTAAATTATTAAGGGTGCTTTGCCTTACGAATATTCTCAAATTCAGAGAAGAACATTTAGTTTGCATTACCCCGATTGCTCCGATGGGGTAGCAGTGAAATTCTATGCCTTTTGAAGTTGCAATACATTGCTTTTCAGGCAATGTGGAAGATGTGTATCTATTGCAGGACCGAGCATCACCTAGACCACATGCCCAAACCTAACCCATAAATATGATATTGGATATGAAAGGAGATCAAATGCCCAAATGAAGAACACCAAGATCTGCTAGTATTACAGAGGTTTTAAGAAAAAGGGATTCCACATATACCAAAATCATATTACGAAGGTGATATGCCCTGAGCCAAATGTTCCGGTATGTTCTTACGTGGGTATGATATATTGGATAATGGACATCTTAGGGCAAGGACTTCCTTTAGTAGGAACACCCTTCTTGAATCAATAGTTCTGTTGGCTTCGCACATAGGGCCAGCATATTGGGTTGAGGGTTTTTTGCAGTTGGACACCCCACTCAAACTGATGGTTCTGTGGGATCTGCACATAGGGCGAGGGCTTTATTTGGGTGGACACCCCACTCAAACCAATAGTTCTGTAGGCTCCACACATAGGGCCAGAATGTCAGGGCAAGGGCTTATCTCATTTGGAACACCCTGCTCATACCGATAGTTCTGTTGGTTTGACACAGGGTTTCCTCAAACAGGTTTCCTCCACTGGTTGCTAGGGGTTCCTTGAGCAATTAGCCATTTCTGCCTCTAATGCAGCGTACACACGATCGGAATTTCTCGACAAGAAAAGTTTGATGTGAGCTTTTGGTTGGAAAATCAGACCATGTGTAGACCCCATCTGACTTTTTTTGTCGGAATATCCGACACCAAAAATTTGAGAGCTGGTTCTCAAATTTTCCGATGGGACGGGAAATTCTATGGTCCGTATGCAATTCCGACGCGCAAAAATCCTACGCATGCTAGGAATCATTGAACTTAATTTTTCCCAGCTCGTAGTGTTGTACGCAGAGGTGTATTTAGGTTTTGTGCTGCCCTAAGGCCTGACTAAACTCGTGCACCCCCTAATTTAAATATGACCCACCCCTTCTTGTCACGGCCACACCCTGTGTTAATTAAGACCCGCCCTGAAATTTTTAAGTGAGGACACTAGTTCTGAGGGCCTGGGGGGGGGGGGGGGGGGGCAATGGATTCCCTTAATTTACTTAGATTTCCTCTTCCTTGCTGGTTGCCCATAAAGCAGGAAGTGAAGGGAAATCTTTGCAATGGGACAGGGATGGTAAAAGTGTTGCCTATAGTTCTACTTTAAGTAGATGGTGCAGCAGAATCATATAGCACAGTGAGGAAGGTTTGTGGTCCAGGATGACAAAAAAAAGTCAAAATTGGAAGCACCCCCCCCCCCCCCACAGTTGCGGAATGCCGGCTGCCCGCATACTAGAAGCAGCGCGGCCGCTTTATGGGGGCGCTAGATTATTTTTCCTAACAGTGTAGCGCAAGCCGGCGGGGACTCTTTTTGTGCAGCCCCCCTGCAAAGTGCTGCCCTAGGCCTGGGCCTTGTTGGCCTAGGCCAGGATACAGCTCTGGTTGTACGTCACTGCATTCTTCATGGTCGGAATTTCCGACAACAGTTGTGTGACCATGTGTATGCAACACAAGTTTGAGCCAACATTCCGCCTGAAAAAAAATCCACGGTTCTTACTGACCCCAATGAGCAGTTTAGCCATCGATCAGGTTGCATTCACACGTGAGTGTAGCATTTTGCAGCGTTTTTTACCGCGTTTTGTCGTGAATTTGGACAGGTCTAGGGTCACCAATGTTAAAAACAGAAAAACGCCCAAATACGCTCAATTCGAGTGACAAAAAAAGGGTCCAGAACTTGTTTGAGCTTCAGGCGTTTTGGAGTGGAGATGTGAACCATCTCCATTGAGAATAATGTATTTTTTCTCCTCTAGCGTTTTGGAGCTTCATGCTTCAGGCGACAAAACGCTCAGGTGTGAATGCAGCCTCAGTGAGTAATTCTTCGCAAGGACCGCAAGTGTAAGGAGCATTATTCCCACTGACCATCACACTAATGTATCCCGAGTTGTAGATATAGTCATTTTTAGCAGGGATTCCCCGAGGCTGAACATTTATTTCAAGGGTTCCTTTGTGTTGAAAAGTTAGAGAAAGGCTGGTTTGGCACTTAAGCTGGCATCTTATGGTGAGGGCGTACACCCTGCTCAAACCAACAGCTCTGTATTTAGGGCCCCTCCACAACAAGAACAAAGCAAAATAATCCTACGGCATCCATTACAATAATCCACAAATCATATCCATTTCTAGGTAGGAGAGTTATTCTTCTAAAATTCCACACTGAAGCTCTGTACATAGCTTTGTAAGCTGGCTTCCCACCAGCATTATGTGACATAATAACATGAACACAATACAAACAGAGCCTGGCTTCTGCAGAGGGGGCGGCTGCATGTTCTGGAATTCCATTTTCCCCCCAGAGGACCTACCCTCGAACAATCCCACCCCTGTCACATCCAGGCCAGCTGACACTCAATCCAAAGCTGGTTTCCATAGCAACACTGCCAGGCCGCGCTCTGGGGGTTACAACAGGAAAAAGGTCCAGCTTGTGGCCAGGAAAACACGACAAGCAGATTAAAAATGGACATGAGCTTGATGATAAAACAAGAAAGACATCCAGGGATGAATAAAATATGTTTGTTTATATTTTTTAGAAATCCATTTAAACTGGAACGGCATTTGTGTTGATTTATTACAGTATTTGTAACACGGAGGAGCCCTTGAAATTATTTTCCAGTCTTGGGGAACCCCTGCTAATAACCGTATCTGCAGCTCAGAGCACATAAGCATGAACAGCAGGTTGAGGGATAGAACAAAATGATGGAATGGTACGTATTTGATACCCAGGGAGATTTTATATAAACAAAAAATATTTTTTGTAATAATTAGGGTTGTCCCGATACCACTTTTTTAGGACTGAGTACAAGTACCGATACTTTTTTTCATGTACTCGCCGATACCGAATACCGATACTTTTTTTAAATGTCATGTGACAGTTTTCAAACCACAATACAGACTAAGGATATTTTCTTTAGAAATATGAAGAACTCTAACTCAAGACATTATAAAAGAATAAAAATGAATAAAAATGTTTTATTTGCTTGTCACGCAGTAGTAAAAAACTCAAAGAATTTTCACAGAACATGTTGATAAATACAAAAAAAGTATTCTATTTAGGCATCGGGAGCATTTGGGCGAGTACAAGTACTCCCGCAAATACTTGGTATCGGTCCCGATACCGATGCCGATACTAGTATCTGGACAACCCTAGTAATAATGAAAACAAAATAATAATAATAATAATAATAATAATAATAAACAGCCAGAGAAGAAATGCAGACAGTGAAAATTGTAGAGCTCCTTTCCATTGATGGTCCATGGAAACTTACACTGGTGGTCAGTGATGTGGTTTGTAGATTGGAGGTTATTGGATTGGCAGTTAGCGGGAGATGTGCCCCTTACAGTGGGACAAGAGCCCCATTATACCATTTGTGAGTAGAATTCTCCTTGCATTGGTGGTGAGTGGGAAAATGAGCCTCATTACGTTGGGGGGGGGGGTGTCTTGGGAAAAAGATCGCCATTACTTTAGTGGTCAATGGGAATAAGAACCCCATTACAGCGGTGGTCAGTGTGAAGAAGAACCCCATTACAGCGGTGGTCAGTGTGAAGAAGAACCCCATTACAGCGGTGGTCAGTGTGAAGAAGAACCCCATTACAGCGGTGGTCAGTGTGAAGAAGAACCCCATTACAGCGGTGGTCAGTGTGAAGAAGAACCCCATTACAGCGGTGGTCAGTGTGAAGAAGAACCCCATTACAGCGGTGGTCAGTGTGAAGAAGAACCCCATTACAGCGGTGGTCAGTGTGAAGAAGAACCCCATTACAGCGGTGGTCAGTGTGAAGAAGAACCCCATTACAGCGGTGGTCAGTGTGAAGAAGAACCCCATTACAGCGGTGGTCAGTGTGAAGAAGAACCCCATTACAGCGGTGGTCAGTGTGAAGAAGAACCCCATTACAGCGGTGGTCAGTGTGAAGAAGAACCCCATTACAGCGGTGGTCAGTGTGAAGAAGAACCCCATTACAGCGGTGGTCAGTGTGAAGAAGAACCCCATTACAGCGGTGGTCAGTGTGAAGAAGAACCCCATTACAGCGGTGGTCAGTGTGAAGAAGAACCCCATTACAGCGGTGGTCAGTGTGAAGAAGAACCCCATTACAGCGGTGGTCAGTGTGAAGAAGAACCCCATTACAGCGGTGGTCAGTGTGAAGAAGAACCCCATTACAGCGGTGGCCAGTGTGAAGAAGAACCCCATTACAGCGGTGGCCAGTGTGAAGAAGAACCCTATTACAGCGGTGGTCAGTGTGAAGAAGAACCCCATTACAGCGGTGGTCAGTGTGAAGAAGAACCCCATTACAGCGGTGGTCAGTGTGAAGAAGAACCCCATTACAGCGGTGGTCAGTGTGAAGAAGAACCCCATTACAGCGGTGGCCAGTGTGAAGAAGAACCCTATTACAGCGGTGGTCAGTGTGAAGAAGAACCCCATTACAGCGGTGGTCAGTGTGAAGAAGAACCCCATTACAGCGGTGGTCAGTGTGAAGAAGAACCCCATTACAGCGGTGGTCAGTGTGAAGAAGAACCCCATTACAGCGGTGGTCAGTGTGAAGAAGAACCCCATTACAGCGGTGGTCAGTGTGAAGAAGAACCCCATTACAGCGGTGGTCAGTGTGAAGAAGAACCCCATTACAGCGGTGGTCAGTGTGAAGAAGAACCCCATTACAGTGGTGGTCAGAGTAAAGAACACCATTACAGTGGGGGTCAGTGTGAAGAAGAATCCCATTACAGTGGGGGTCAGTGTGAAGAAGAATCCCATTACAGTGGGGGTCAGTGTGAAGAAGAATCCCATTACAGTGGGGGTCAGTGTGAAGAAGAATCCCATTACAGTGGGGGTCAGTGTGAAGAAGAACCCCATTACAGTGGTGGTCAGAGTAAAGAACACCATTACAGTGGTGGTCAGTGTGAAGAACCCAATTACAGCAGTGGTCAGAGTGAAGAAGAACCCCATTACAGTGGTGCTCAGCATGAAGAAGAGCCCCATTACAGTGGTGCTCAGCATGAAGAAGAGCCCCATTACAGTGGTGCTCAGCGTGAAGAATGCCCCCCAATCAAAGATCCATGGAACAGATCTACACAAATACCTAGTTGTTATGGGTTACTACACTTCACACATCTGTGTTATTCATACCGAATTGCTTAGCAACACACAAGATGCACGTGCTTCCCACCTACTGTACATCCACCACTGCTGATCGGGGTTACAGTCAGCTTTACCCATCACCACCAATTATAGTGGAGCAGGAAATACAATTTGTGTGATAGGCAAACCGCCATTATTTTATAAACCTGTCCCAGCAGGGTTAAAGCTTCTATCACCTAAGCAAAAATATGTAAAATGTGACATCATCCAGAGTGGTTATGTGCGATTATGCAAGCGTAAAACCCACTCTGCCATCTGTTTCCAGAATATGTGGGCGATACGAAGTGAAAAACACTTTAAATTTACGCTTCTTCTGAAATAGTCCCCACAGATAATTAGAGAATGTTTTCTATTTTAGATGCGTGGCTCTCATTTATCTGTATTTATAGGGTGTTCATACTGGCCTCCATGGAAACTAATATAAAGTACAGGGGTACGGCAGCAGCTAAATACTGTCTTTAAGGACACCCCGCATCAAGCAATGGCATCAGGACACTGGGCCTCCTAAACATTCTGGGGTGCTGCCCATGGCATTCAAGCGGCTTGCTATGGGGGCACTTGGCATGGGCCAAAGTAAAAGCGGGGGACCCGAGAAGAGGAGGAATGGGGCTGCTCTGTGCATGACCATTGCACAGAGCAGGCAAGTATAACAGGTTTGTTATTTAAAAGAAGCTACAAACTTACCTATGGAAACTAGGCTACCTACAACTGCGACAGCCTTATATTTCAAGCAAGAGGAAAGATCGGAGGGGTCTATGCTGCACACAGAGTTCAGGTACATGTCAGGAGGCGGGGCAGAGATCCCAAGAGAAAAATGACTGCAGCAGCTATACAGAATGAGAGAAACGAATATGCACAATGATCTACGTCTCTCTGTGGCCATTAGATCTGCTTGAAAAAACTTTTTTTTTTCCCCCTCAACGAGTCCTTATAGGAAGGAAATCGGCTAAAAATGCTTAAAATGAACTCTGCTCTTCACCAAATAGCGCCAGCTCATAAATCCAACCTAAACGACGAGTCAATTAGTGACATTTTTATCCCTTATGTCCCTGGGAAAGTGGAAGGTTTTATGGTGAAGGGAAAGAAAGAATAGACAGAACTCTCTCAATGATAACAAATGAAAATGATTAATAACCGTGTAAAACAACAAGAGGAAAAAACAGTGCGGTCAGCTGCAGCAACCAATCAGATCCAGTGTTTATTCCACACTCGTTCTGTAATCTAGGATCTGATTGGTCACTGTAGAAAAATAAAGACCATGCAGGAAATGTTTCGGTGCTGTCTGCAACAATGACCATTTACTGGAAGAAAGTCTACTGCTTCATGCAAGTGTTTATTCTGGTAGGGCAAACATGACCCTGGTGGAAATTCCTCCATACAAACCGCAAATATACCGGATTGCAGAAGGCTCCGCGTCGTCAACATCAATTGCATAAAAAGCGTGACTTTAAGGAAGTTATGTGCTTAAAATATATCAAGGTCTGTGCTTTGGGAAGTACTAGAAATAGGTCTTCTGCTTCCATTCTGCTGAGGTTTAAAGTGTCAGGGCAAAAAAAATGCAATACTTGCACATCTCCTTGGGTTTTATCCCTCTAAAGACCCTGCAAGTACAGACAAATAATACGCTGATCTGCCAGAAATGCACCCAGAAGTCCTGTTGCTGGCTGAGTGGTGTCAGCCCAGCCCAGTTGTCTATCACTAAGCTAAATGAGACCTTTCTGAATGGTCCCACACTCGATGAGTCTCCCAGAAGGCAGCGGGGGGGGGGACACGACTGATCATCACCATGTGTCGATTTTACCCGGACGTGGGATCGTGTACCTGTCAAGACCAAGTACCCGTTTAGCCATCCTGCCAAATGTGGTGGGGGTGCATACAAGCAGAGCTTCCTCTTTTGGGTGGAGCTCCGCTTTAAGCAACAAAATAGAGGCTGCAGGGGGAGAATGGTACCAACCTTCTTAAAGCAATACGTCACTTTTTTTTTTATCTGGAAAATGATTGCATTCAGAAAGATTATATATTATTAAAGCAGAGCTAAAGGCAAAACCTGTTAATAGTTTTGGATAAAGTAATGGAGCCTCAGGTTTTGCCATCTGTGACCCATTGTGAAGATTTCACTTCCTGTCCCACAACCAAAACAGGAAGTGAAAGAAAATCTCTCCAAAGTAAGGGAATCCTCAAATGTCCTCATTGTAAAATTTCCCTTCTGCTCCCGTTTAGGTGACAAACTTCTGAATCTTCCCCTTTTTGCAGGTGACTGGCCTTTTTAGTCACGCTAACTGAGGTACCTGCGGGAAAGAGTTAAAAGGTGCGATCCTGGAAAAAGAAACGCTATATGAAAACAAGCCGCGATCCCCCAGAGTGTAAAAGCAATCTTCGTGGTACCGGCCTTGTTATTACACCTGCAGCTGAGGAAAAAGTGAAATGCTTTCCAGGCCTGGGACAGCCTAAGGCCAGGCATCTGTTTTTCAGGAGCATCAAAGGCGAGGAGGAAACCGGAGAGGAACCAGGGTCTGCGAATGTGCCAACTGGGAGGAAAAATTAAGAGAACCCACTACCCGCATGTAATGAAACGATAGAATTAGACTATGGTTACCACCAGGTTAAGTGCTCAGTCACACGACAGGTTCACACCTATTTGTCCATTTTAAAACGTTCGCTGTACTGTATTAATACATGCGTTTGCTGTGTATTTTTGATGCGTTAATATGAGTTTTTATGCAACTGGAAAAAAATAAAACATGTTCCATTTCTAAACTCCGACGGGAAAAAGTCCGATGGGGCCCACACGGTCTGAATTTCCGATCACCTTATTCATCAGAAATTCTGATGGTGTGTACAAGGCATAACATGCATTTGTAATGAGTTTGGAGCGCATTTTGTCATGTCTGTGGTGTGTGTTTTTTTTTTTGTTTTTTTTAGGCATTTGTGTTATTTTATATATATTTTTTTTTACAAAGTTGCATATTTGTGTACCACTTACGTAGAAGTAATTTCCGATTTTTTTATTTTATTTTGACAGAGCTGCACTTATATGTATTGGTTGTGTGTTCAGATGCATCTACAGGTGTTCAATTTCCGTGCAAAAAAAATGCAGTGTGCTGTACTTTTGTAAACTGCAATGGTGTAACCAAAGCTCATTAAAATGCATTGATTTTTTGGGCATTCACTATATCTGGTCTCCCACAGTACATATTTTTGTAAGAATAAACTACTAAATGCCTTTTCAGCAGTATATAGCAGTCTTCTGGACTTCTCCTACAAGCTTTAACCAGTACTCTGCCGGACACTTATAGGAGTTTTCATTATGCTCCGACTGTCCTATGAGGCTGCAGGACCCTTGACCCTTAGTCTGGACAGGGCCGATTGGCCCTGTGCTGATCACATGCATCCTCCCAAAAAAAAAAAAAAAAAACACACACACACAACACACACCGAGCATGTGCAGAGTGACTGCAAAGG
Organism: Rana kukunoris; assembly: GCA_029574335.1. Classification (NCBI taxonomy): domain Eukaryota; kingdom Metazoa; phylum Chordata; class Amphibia; order Anura; family Ranidae; genus Rana; species Rana kukunoris. The sequence continues at coordinate 155,245,194 of CM056057.1, forward strand.
CTCCGTCTCATCAGGAGATGGACTGGGGACAGTAAAAGAATGGGAGGATTAGAGAAGACCGGATCAAAACAGCAATATGGAGGATTAACCCCCATAGGTTCCACAGTGAGTATAACAAGCATGCTTTAGTGCAGACTGATTTTACTGTTGTGGGTTTAGTAACACATTAAAAGACACATACGACTGCATCTGGTGTAAACTAGCCTTAAAGTAGAAGTCCATCTAAAATCCCTGCATCTATATAGACATCTATGATCTAACACTAACCCTGTAAAAAAGAAGTCGATTCGACCCAATCCCACGCTGAGCTGTCAGCTGCGGGTGCAGTGGACACAGCCGTCAATGGAAGCCCCATAGTAAGTCTATGGGTGACGTCACTCCCCATTCATTTCACAGCCGTTGATGGCTGTGTCCTCTGCAGAGCTTCTGCCTCTGGATACCAGATCGGATTCAAAAAAGGTATGTATGCCAATTTCGTCTTTACAGGGGTAGATAGGTTAGTGTTAGATTGTGGATGTTTTGTAGATGTGGGAATTTTAGTGTTAGGGTGGACTTAAAGTGTAAGCATGTATGTAGATTCACACCAGGTAGGGTGGAAGGATACGGATTCCAGCACAGTCGCACTATGTGGACGGGGCAAAATGCCTAGTCTCACAAGTGCCAGGTTTATACCACTGCAGTCATGTGCAAGCATGGTGCACTGAAAAAAATAAAATACTGCATGCAGTACTTTTTTTTTCCAACGCAGCACGGTGCAAAGCAATCCGCTGCCTCGCAATTGAACTTTACGAAATTTCTATGCAACATCTAAATAAAGTTCCAAGAAAAAGGGCAAACATTGCAATCCGACAAGCTCAGCGCACCATCATTGCGCCGATCTCAGTCTGACTGCACATGTGCAGCAGCTGGTGTGAACCAATGCTTAGGAGGGCAGCACCGACAACCTTGATATATTCTCCACAACGCTTTCCTTGAAGGCTCATTCACAATGCTTGCGTGCTTTGCAACATAACAATGCAATCTGCCTAATTTCCTATAGTGCCAGTTCATTCTACTGTGCTATGGTGGTGAAAAAAGCAGTACTGTTGCATCCCAACACTGCTGTGTAATCAAAATGTCTGAGACATTTAAATAAAGTTCTAACAAAAAACAAACATTGCGACGTGCTGGAATTGACGTTTTGGCGCGATGCCCTCCTATTGCACAGCAGCAGTCGTGTGATCAGCCCTGAACCTATACAGTCAAGGTATCCACTGAAGAATTCTAGTGTCTTTCTGAGCGGCAGCCATAAGACATGAAATCTGCTGAATTTGATGTTCTTTTGATCGCGGTTTCCACCAGTCCGCGCTTCTGTAATTACATATCTCCCACTTGTTTCACTTCTTGCTTTGGCAGGCAGTTTTGCATAAGAGCAGCGAGCTAGAAGTGGAATTCTGTGACTAATAACTCGTTTGTGGAAAAGTACCTCAGCTCTCTAGGCCTCGCACTCTCTAGTGTTTACTTTTTAATTTTCCGTCCGCCTGAACCCCCTATAAGCGCCATTCATTTTTTTGTAGAATAAATTGAAGATCTGACTGAAATGGAAGAAACATGCTATGTTGATGAGTAAATCTTCTTAGTTTTCACCAGGAGGTGGGGGGGATCTAACAGGGACACGCATTCAGTGACCACGGTGTCAGATTTCCCTTTAATAAAAAAGGAGATTTCTTCTCACTTCCCATTAAGTTCCCTGGACAGAACTGAGAGGAAATCTCCCAAAGGGGACAGAAATAAAAGGCCAGAGAGGTCCTCTACCTTCCCTGCACCATCTACAAACTAAAGCAAAGCGTTGGTTGGAGTGACTGTATCAAAAGGTCAGAGCATCCAAAATGTAAGTTTGCAGCTCGTCAGAGAATTCTCATGTTAGATGGCTTAGTGTTTGGATAAAGAGAAAGTAACTTAATTATTCCGGTCTGCGTCCCATTGGGGGAATTTACCTTTGCTTCCTGTTCTGGAGAGTCAACAGGAACTGAAAAGGTAAACTCTCTGAAGTAAGGAGAGTTCTCCTGTTAGGAGCTTGTATTGGATAGAGTAGGGAATGGCACACCATTTTTTCCCCCTATACATGCCTCCTTGTGGAGATTTGCTTTTGCTTCCTTTAATGGAGAGTCAACAGGAAGTGAGAGGAAATTTCTCCAAAGTTAGAATAATTCCCCAGCTTAGTTTTAGTGTTGGAGAAAGGAAAAATTAAAGTGGCTTTCTGTGTACCATACGGGAGATCTACCTTCACCTCCTGTTCTGAAAAGTCAACAGGAGGCCAGAGGAAATCTCCCTGAAATCGAGGAGAAATCTCATGTTGGACAGCCGTCACTGAAAATAGTTATCATCACTTCCATTTCCCATGAATACTGTAAAATTGTGGATTTTCCTTCACTTTCTACAAATGGTCACCAGGACCAATTGCGCAATTCTCCCTGGGAGGGAGCCAAAGACAGCAACAAAAACCTGACAGGGGTCCTAACCTTCCCCACTCTCCATACATATACTTTAACTTCTACACTATCCAATTATTTGTTTTGCTTTTGTGCAGCCAAAAAGTATCTACCTACGCTTTCCGAAAGAATGAGACCAAGCGGCACACTTTTCGCACTGATCTGCATTCACTTAAGTCCAAATAACATTTTGATGTTTTTGCAGATATTTTATTTTTTTTGGTCCCAAGAAGGCTGAACCTCCCGCAGAGGCCCAGGAATCTGCAGCTGGAAAAGTCCTTCCAGCCAAAAATAATAAACTGGATTCCGAAGAGAGGGGGGCGGAGACAGCAAAGAGCAGTCCCGAAATTCAGTCCATCATATGGTTCTTTTAAGATTCTTCCTGCAACGCATTTAACCTCCTTAAAAACGTATGGTTTACCAGAAGATTGAAAACAGTCGCCAGTAAATGAGGCTTACAGTTCTATAAAATTTTAAGACTCCTCCAAAGTGTTCCTCATCCTTTGTTTCCTCAACGTAACAAGATGCTGTGGTAAGACAAAATATATATTGTGGTTAAAATAACACCCACAGCATATTTCCTATTCGCTCAGATCATTTTCATTTAAGAGGAGATAAGGCGCAGTGTGCAGCCAAAGGTCGCTAAAGGTAAATATTAAACCCGACAACAGATAAGGCTGAAAAATACTACAGCTGCCCTTTCTCAACATCATGGAAAGGTTATAATCTCTGCCAGGCCAAAGAGGACCCATCCATATGTCACCTGCACAACATCTGCATGCCAGCGCTGGCCTTTAAAATTATGAACACAACCAAAGCAACATGCGTGCGGTAATGCAATGCACAAAAAAAAAAAATGCACGACATTGCACTTTAGAGCAAAATGTAGGGATAGCGTGGCGAAGAGTTAGGAACCCCGATTTTCACTGCCACCAGGGTCTCCTTTAGCACGTTTAACCACTCCCTCATAAAATGCATGGTTTACCTTTGCCAAAAATAATTACCCACTATACAGGTAAGGGGTGCCAGTAGATATAAAAAATAAAAAAACTATACAGCCTTGATCAAAAATGAATAATGCCTTGCTATGGGTGTAGGCCATTTACACACCTCCTGAAGCCTCACTGCAAACCTCCCAGCGAATGTCCTAGCAATGGACAGACGAAGGCTGGAAGCAATTATGCAATCCCTGGGAGTTTTTCCAGTCAGGAATTGTGAGGTACATAAATGGCCTACACCTATAACTTTGGTCAAAGCTGCACAGTTTTTTTTTTTTTTTAAATCTACTTGCATAGGCAACTGTTGATAAAGGTTACCAATGGCAATAGGCTGCAAAGGCAGTGGTCGGGGGTGTAAATGTGCCATGGCTGAAATACTTTGTGACCCCAGTAGAAATTAAACCCTTGTTGCATTTCGCAAAACCACTCGTTAAATGCAAGAAAAAAATAAAAATAAACAGTAGGTGAATGGGACCACCCCCAGAACCGCACGCAACTGAGGAATGGCAGCAAGGGGTTAAAACAGGTGGGGAGGAGGCGATATCTCGCCTCCTCACTGCCTGTGCAACGCCCCTTTTCAGAGGAGCAGCAGCAGTCCTGCATGCCTAAAAAATGGATTTTCCACACTTTCTGTCCAGGTGACAACGCTTTCACCAGACAGGAAGTAAGGTAAAATCTGCAACATGAAAACATGCAGCAATACAGGGATTTTAGTCATCCCATACTCTACTTCTGCCGGAGAGTTCCCTTCAACCGTCTGGAGAAACCGTCATCACCAGGACAGGAAGAGGTGAAAAATCTCACAAGATAGCAGTAAAAACCTGACAGAAGCCCTAAAAAAAAAAAAAAAAAATTATATATTTTTTTTATATTAACAGCTAGATACAAAAACTTTGGGCCTACCCTGCCATTCCTATGGCATTGTATGTATTACCACACACACACCCCAACAACATGTGGTATTTTGTGAGTTAACACTGTAATGTGTCACAAACTGCATTAAGGCAAACATATCATATTTACCTGGCCTAGAAATACCAAAGGGGATTAATTGATTGTCTGGCTGGGTAACCCAAAGCAACCAACCAACCAACCAACCAATCTCTTCCTTCATACATGGGGTAAAATAACTGAAACATGATGCCAATATGGCTGCCGCTTTGGCTTCCTCTGCATTCTAGATGCCCGGGGAAGATGACTGGGATTATGACAACATGTCAAACACCATGTGAATATCTCTTTGACTATTTAATACAAATAACATCATCAGACTAGAACAAAAAGCGCATTGTACTTGTTGTTTGCGATTGCAGTGTTTATACACATATCACTGCGACACCATGACATGAGAGAAAATGTTTTTTGGCCATCAGCACATTAGAGACAATGCTGAACAATCCAGAAAGAAACAAAAAAAAAAATACACACAACAAGATCACAGAATACGGCACACAATGGCAATTAAGCAAAGTGATAATTGAGTGCTCACACGACCCAAAACATGATGTCACTGTCAGAACAATGACCTCATCAAATCAAATCACCTAAACAATTAGGAGGGAACGAAACACATTCATTTAATCAGAGGGAACAGCTGTAATTCTGAGGCTGACAGGCATTGTAACGCCTAGGTTGCCAATTCATTATCAAGCAATGTGTCTGAATCCCTTTAGCATTGAATTTATAAATGAAGGTATGCTATAATTACCACCTTCCCACTGCTAGTGAAAGGGCCTTTCCAACAATGCAAACAAATCCAAACTTTGTAGTGCGCTTTGCTGATAACGTAAAGTTTCGGCCAAAACTGAATTTTGTTTGCATTTTGCATAGAGTGGGGAAGGGTCCCACTAGATGTTGTGCATGTATTGCAGCCTGTGTCCCAGATGGGGAGATTTCCTCTTGCTTCCTGTGGCGTCACTGATCTAAGAATTAAGGAGGAAATACTGTATCTATAGCAAGGACACAAACACTTAGGGACCTGTATATAGCAGACACCGTTATCCGCTGCACACAGCACCATTTACTTTAAACTGAACTAGCATATTAAGAGTCATTCAAAAAAACGCAGGCCGCGGTGTCTATGCCACACATTTTAAAAGTCATTAATAAAATGTATGCCGAGGTGTAGAGCTCGCACCATTTTACATTGCGCCAGCATATTATAAAATTCATAAAATGCAGGCTGCGGTGTGTAGCTTACACCTTTTACTCTACACTGCGCCAGCATAGTACAAGCTCTGCAATTCATAAAATGATGGCTGCGGTGTGGAGTCCACACTATTTACATTGTGCCAGTGTATTAGGAGTCATTCATAAAATGCAAGCTGTAGTGTGGAATCCACACGCGCCAGTGTATTACGAGTGAATCGTAAAATGAAAGCCACAGTGTGGAGCCCGCATTTTTACTCTACACTGCGCCAGCATATTACAAGTAATTCATAAAATGATGGCAGCTGGGTAGAGTCCACACTATTGACACTGCGTCGGTGTATTAGGAGTCATTCATAAAATGCAGGCTGCGGTGTGAAGCCTACACCTTTTACTCTACACTGCGCCAGCATATTACAAGTCCTGTAATTCATAAAATAATGGCCATGGTGTGGAGTCCACACTATTTACATTGTGCCAGTGTATTAGGAGTCATTCATAAAATGCAGGCTGTAGTGTGGAATCTGCACGGTTTACACTGCGCCAGTGTATTACGAGTCATTCATAAAATGAAAGCCACGGTGTGGAGCCCGCATTTTTTACTCTACACTGCGCCAGCATATTACAAGTAATTCATAAAATGATGGCAGCTGTGTAGAGTCCACACTATTGATACTGCGTCGGTGTATTAGGAGTCATTCATAAAATGCAGGCCACGGTGTGAAGCTTGCACCGTTTACTCTAAAGCCCCATACACACTATCAGTTTTCCTGACGGTTTTCTCTTCAGGTTTACCAAAACCATGTAGTACAAGGGCCTGCCTGATTGCATACAAATTGAAACTCTTGAGGTTTGACCTCATATTAGATGGTTTTGGTAAACCTGAAGAGAAAACCGTCAGGAAAACGGATAGTGTGTATGGGGCTTAAACTGCTCCAACATATTACAAGTCATTCATAAAATGACGACTGTTACTGCCGACTTATTTTTTTCCAAACAGGCCGAAGATCCCCTTTAATCTAAGCATGTTTTTGGAGTGTGCATGCAAAGCAATGCAGGCACAGGGAGAAAATACAAACTCCATGCAGCCAATGTCCTGTCCGGGATTTTTACCATGGACCCAAGTTCTGCCAGGCAGATACTAGCTACCATTAAATTATGGGGCTTTCCATGCTTCAGGGCTTCTAGACAAGAAAGAAGGATCCATATTTGTAAAGCACAAGCGCTGGGGTTATAGCTGCAGTCAAGGCCATTGGGCCCTTATTTTAGATCTCAGGTTCCATCAGGTCAAATTGTCTTTTTTTCCTGGAAATATTCCCTGCCCAGAGGCGATTCAGTTCGCATGTGCCGCGCTATATAAGTTTTCATTCATTCATTCATTCCCTGCCCCCCTAAAAATAATTTAAAGAAAAAGGAATGTTCGTTTTGAAAATTTTGTCATACGTTTTTTAAGTTCCTAAGTTACCCCGTCATCTCATCAATAAACTTTACGGAACGATAGACAAAAGCAGCAACTCTGATCACATGCCGATGACTAGCTTGCCTTGAATCCTGAAAAGATAAAAGCCCCATAATACAATTTATTACCACCTTAAAACGTAAGAGAGCCTACAGACGATTCCCAATGGGGCTGTGCCAGCGACTATTGTGTGTGAAAGAGGTTACATTGCAGGGAACCTCCAGTGACGTAAAAAATAGAATTACAGGTAGCACGCAACCGGCAAAACATAATACAATTTAAGAGGATCACACCCAACCTCCGACTCTTGTTACGAAAATATGTAATATATAACAAAACAGACAAGTAACCGCGTTAGGTATTGTATGAATGCTTTATGATGCGCCTTAAGAAAGGGTGGAGACCTGCTTGAGTAAAGTGGAACAGGAAGATAATTAAAAAAAGGAGACCAAAGACAAAATGACGTTCAAAGTTCGAGAACTCTATTCCATGACGTCGGGATAGGATGATAGTTTGAGGTCAGTTTGAATGCTTTCTATATGGTTTTGCAAACGTGCATTTAGAAACCATTCCAACAATGAATGAGGTTATATAATGCCAATTCCACGTTACTTGATTTCCCCCTCTATGCTACACAAACGTAAAATGAAACTCCGGCCAAAAACTTTTTTTTGGGGGGGGGTTTTGGCTAGAGTTTGGATGGTGCACACCGTAGAATCTCTGCAGTGGTCTACATCCCCATTGGGGCCTAAAATATTGAAACTGATAATTAGGCTATTTGTACCGAGGAGCTGGAAAGTTTTTTTTTTCTATTATAGGAAAGACACTTTACTTCTGCCTAGATGGAAAAAAAAAGGGAAAAGGGGCTCTGCCTAGATGGAAGAAAAAAAAGGGAAAAGGGGCTCTGCCTAGATGGAAGAAAAAAAAGGGAAAAGGGGCTCTGCCTAGATGGAAGAAAAAAAAGGGAAAAGGGGCTCTGCCTAGATGGAAGAAAAAAAAGGGAAAAGGGGCTCTGCCTAGATGGAAAAAAAAAAAAAAAAAAAAAAAAAAAAAGGGAAAAGGGGCTCTGCCTAGAAGGGAAAAGGGGCTCTGCCTAGATGGGAAAAAAAAAAGGGAAAAGGGGCTCTGCCTAGATGGAGAAAAAAAAAAGGGAAAAGGGGCTCTGCCTAGATGGAGAAAAAAAAAAGGGAAAAGGGGCTCTGCCTAGATGGAGAAAAAAAAAAGGGAAAAGGGGCTCTGCCTAGATGGAGAAAAAAAAAAAGGGAAAAGGGGCTCTGCCTAGATGGGAAAAAAAAGGGAAAAGGGGCTCTGCCTAGATGGGAAAAAAAAGGGAAAAGGGGCTCTGCCTAGATGGAAAAAGGGAAGAGGGATCTGCCTAGATGGAAAAAGGGAAGAGGGATCTGCCTAGATGGAAAAAGGGAAGAGGGATCTGCCTAGATGGAAAAAGGGAAGAGGGATCTGCCTAGATGGAAAAAGGGAAGAGGGATCTGCCTAGATGGAAAAAGGGAAGAGGGATCTGCCTAGATGGAAAAAGGGAAGAGGGATCTGCCTAGATGGAAAAAGGGAAGAGGGATCTGCCTAGATGGAAAAAGGGAAGAGGGATCTGCCTAGATGGAAAAAGGGAAGAGGGATCTGCCTAGATGGAAAAAGGGAAGAGGGATCTGCCTAGATGGAAAAAGGGAAGAGGGATCTGCCTAGATGGAAAAAGGGAAGAGGGATCTGCCTAGATGGAAAAAGGGAAGAGGGATCTGCCTAGATGGAAAAAGGGAAGAGGGATCTGCCTAGATGGAAAAAGGGAAGAGGGATCTGCCTAGATGGAAAAAGGGAAGAGGGATCTGCCTAGATGGAAAAAGGGAAGAGGGATCTGCCTAGATGGAAAAAGGGAAGAGGGATCTGCCTAGATGGAAAAAAGGGAAGAGGGATCTGCCTAGATGGAAAAAAGGGAAGAGGGATCTGCCTAGATGGAAAAAAGGGAAGAGGGATCTGCCTAGATGGAAAAAAGGGAAGAGGGATCTGCCTAGATGGAAAAAAGGGAAGAGGGATCTGCCTAGATGGAAAAAAGGGAAGAGGGATCTGCCTAGATGGAAAAAAGGGAAGAGGGATCTGCCTAGATGGAAAAAAGGGAAGAGGGATCTGCCTAGATGGAAAAAGGGAAGAGGGGATCTGCCTAGATGGAAAAAGGGAAGAGGGATCTGCCTAGATGGAAAAAGGGAAGAGGGATCTGCCTAGATGGAAAAAGGGAAGAGGGATCTGCCTAGATGGAAAAAGGGAAGAGGGATCTGCCTAGATGGAAAAAGGGAAGAGGGATCTGCCTAGATGGAAAAAGGGAAGATCTAGCTACTAAGGGCAACCAGAAAATTCCCCATTTAGTGGGTAACCACTAAATGGGCAATATTCTTCACGTTTCCAGTGCAGAATGGAAAAATAAAAAAAGGGAGAGTATATTTCTTTCGGGCACCTCTGCTTTTTATTGATCTTTTTCTCCTGTTTTCATCATGTATATGTGCTTGGCCAAGTCAGAGTGTTAATAAAGCCATCACGCGCCCTTGAAAACACTGTAGTCAGCAGAAAGGCCTTTCCTCTCACTCCAATTCCTGTATCCCAGAGAACGAGAGAGCGAAAGGATGCAGAGGAATTTGGCGAGGCAGATGAGAACGAAAGCAGCATCTGCAAAGTATTAGCAGGCCCATGTCATTTGTAGGGGGTGGGGAAGAGGGCAGACCACAAAACTCATTCTCCACCCTTTGAACTCCATGGAGTATAAACAAGAGCCCCCCTTCTCGGCTTTCTCTGGAGTTTTAACCTCCTGGTGACTGGCATGCTCAGAGTGCCCTACTTATGAAAACATTTTCTCCATTCAGGAATATTCGCCCTTACATTAAATTTGCTACACCTAAAGGAGACTGTACAATCGGACGGTCACATGTGTGATCAATGTAAAACAACTAATTGATCTTCATAGGAAATCTGTACTCTGTTAGGTCAGCTGCACATTGGCAACCAGATTCCATCATTCATCGGTTGCCAGATTTGGGGAATTCCAGAGAACCTGGTTGGCTGTATCAACAGAAGCCCTAATCCTGCCCATTTTTTCTTACGCGCAAATGGTCTCGGAATTCTGCCAGTATAGGATAAAAAAAAAAAAAAAAATGAAATTTCATTGGTAGCTACAGGTAACACATCAAGATCACACCTGAGCGGTTTGTAACTTGAAGTTCCAAAACGCTCAAACAAGTATGGCCTCCAAAATCGCCCAACAAGCGATACGCTTAAGTGTGGATGTGAGCTAGAACAATTTGCTAAATAAGATCAGCCATTGACATCATGCGACTGCCACCCATGTTCAAAGGTGGTACATCTCCAGGACTCTGTGGCCTCTGAAGACACCTTCCCAGTCAACCAATCAGGAAACCATCTAAAATACAGGACGGTCGGGTCTTTTAAGAAAAGCGGCGCATATACGGGCCGGAAACACGACTGCCTGTACAAAACAACTGCGCGTATTGCGTCATTCTACGGAAGGGCCGTGATCTGGACCTCCAAGTCTGAGAAACAATATTATTAGGATTTTGCTGCCCAAAAGGACTCAACTTTCCCTGTGAATCTAAAGGGATTCTATTTTTGCAAGGAGCCATAGGAAACGCAGATGCATCCTCCTATACAACAAATACATCAACAATGACACACATATTGTGTGTGTTAGTGCAGCAGCTGTGTGACGCCTTTGGCAAGAGCTTTGTGTTATCCTTTTAATGCGATCCATGATTCTTTTAAAGAAAAAGCAATCACAGCTCTGTCACAGATGCATCCCATTATCTGAGAGATGAGCACAAACAAGCTTTTAAAGTATTTTTGTTGCTATACAGGAGCCGAATATATGTCATCGTTTAGTGCCGATGGGCCCTTAAAGCACAACCATACCACCTGAAAAAATCTAATACGGTAAAACCAAGGAAATGAAATCAGCAAGTTTGTAAACGGTGCTCACAAACTTGATATGCCCCTACAGGCTCTTGAAGTAACCAGCTTGTGCCGACTGAGGAATGCTCTTACTCAGCTCATTGGCATGGGAAAACAATGTACACAGCTGTATACAATTAAAGCTAGCATAGACACTACTCTGTATTTATGGATATTTAGGAACAACATCAAGCTAAAATTTGTACCTTTTCCACTGGGCACACTGCCAGATTCAAGAGCCTGTACGGGCACAACAGATCAAACAAACAGAGCCCAAATACCAAGTTGGTTTGCTTTTACGTAATACACAAAAATCTAATTTGCTCAGAAACGGTTTCTTAACTCACTCCCACAATCCTTTGTAGATAGCCATAAACTCCCATTTCGTTTTCTTGCGACAAATCGAAGTGAGGCATTGTTCCCAAACATACCATAACTGTACCATAAGATGATGCCACAAGACCAGCCATCACTGCGGCCCACCAATGTAAATGCACCGGCACTGGTTTAGCATAATGGGAAAACATGATGTTCCAGAACACCTGGGGTGCCAAGGTTCGCCATCACTGCCCTATACCATGTTTGTGTGGATGGAGGAATCAGTTTTTTTTTGTGTGATCAGCATGCTGGCTGAACGAAAAAATAAACACCCCACACACCTCAGTGGATGGCCAGCTCGACCCATACTTAAGCTGGTCATAGACAGTTAGAATCTCAGCAAGTTCAACTTGAATTGGTCAAGAAGCAAACCATGTATGGGCAGGCTGAACGTACCCAAGTTGATCCATCAACTTGGGTACAACCAGCCTGTTGGGTTTCACATGCGATTATTGCTATAGCTGCCAGCAATAAGCATGGTGTTCTCCCAGCGGGGACGGCTTCCCCTGCCGGGAGAGCACAATGGCTCCGTGGGAGGGATTTCCCTGTCAACACTGCCAGTGTTGATATGGGAATAAAGCAAATTTCTTTGCTGCAACCCATGGTTGCAGGAAAGAAAATTCGCTCTGTGCTGGCTTTAGTTTGGTCACTTTTAGAGAACTCATCAGGTTACTCCATGTCCCATTATCTACACAGGTTCAAATCTTTGCTTTTCAGAACAAACACATGGCATCCATCCACCACCCCTCCAACTTTGAAGTTATCTAGACATCCTCTTATCTCTTTCTCAGGCTCCAAGATTAAGCTGGAACTCCAAACAGTAAAATCTGCATACATTGATTATAGCATTATAAACCCACACAGCCATTCTCTAAAATGTATATATAACAGTTCCACAAGCTTATTACGCCCTTTACATATGGAGCTCTCCTCCCATGTAGTGTGTAAAAATTGCTAAAAAGGCCGATCAGTATCTCTAAAGCGGTTAATATGCACAAAAAGGTATTTTATCCAAAACTTTCATCTTGAGCCTTTAGGCTCTTTAAAGTCAACCTTCGTATAAGGCCTATTAGAGGCTTATCAGTTCTGTAATGGCCAGGGGGGGGGGGGGGGGGGGGGGGGGGGGGAGTGACACAAATGCCATAACTGTACAAGGCAGCATCCCTGACATTGCTAAAATTCTCTTTGTATGTGGACTTGGTCACCGAGCACAGCTGGCCATGTCATCATTTCATTATTCACTTCCACTGTCACAGGCACAATCCTCTCGCCCTGATGGCGCCATTATTTCTATCCCAAAAATTACCCCAATAAGAGCAGTTTGTGTAAATGGTCTCAAACTGGACTCGTTTGATGTGTCCCCGTTCACAACGCCGTACATTTGACAAATTGCATGCTAAATCGCAGCCTATTGCCGGCAACGGCACTACTTTTGGCAACTTTGTGGGCGATTTCAATAGACATCTGTGTGTGATGTCTTTTGCCCCCAAAGTCGCACTGAGTTCAGCCAAAATCCACGTTCAGTGTCAACACACCCTTAAAGGAAGGTCTACAGATTTCAGTTTACTATAAGACCACAGAAGAGCAATATTCTTGAAGTTATTAAAACACCCTTCAGCTCCAGTCTTAATGGGGTGCGGTCTGTCGTTTCAAAATAAGCCGATAGCTTTACAAGAAGGTTCAGCAGCTTCATTTTATATGTATTTACATGCACAAATGTAGTCCATACTCACCTCTGTAGCCGCTTATGCTATGGAGTAATTAATTCTCAAAAATCACAACAAAGGCCCCGTTCACATCTCGCGATTTGGAAGCACAGGCAGAATCTCTGCGATTCTGCCCGTGATCCCAAATTGCATGACAATCGTTGCACAACGCACGTTTGGGTGCCATTATCCCTTAACAGCACCCCAAATGCGATTTTGCAGCATCTGTTGAGTGGCAAATTGAACCATGTGAAGCTTGCTGCCCAAAAAAGGAGCTTCTTTTTGGGCAACAAACCCATATAGAGCAGCCCATTCAAGTGAATAAGCTGGCCCTACGCAACACAAAAATCGCATACAAATCACAAAAAAAAAAAAAAAAAGAAAAATTGTTCCCGCTATGTGGAGGTGTTAAGATTCCCGTTTAGAAAACGTGCTGGTTGCCGACATTAGAAGACTAGTGGGCTGCCGAGATCGGTTTAGACAAACTGAAATTCCAATGACTGGGTTATAAATGAAGATGACTTCTCCACAATGTCTATAGCTACAGAGGTGAATGAGGGCTTATTTTAAAGCAGAAGTAAACTGCTAAAATTTGGCTCCCCGGAACGTTTTTGCCCTAATGCTTTAGTAGTACACACTCAGGCATGTCCTTGCACTACATGGTTTTGGTAAATCTGAAATTGTAATAGTATGTATGGGGCAAACAACTGTACACATGCCAAGGTACACAGCAATCAGAAGCTGGTAGAATGTGCTCCCCAATCACAGTGATCACATGACTGGAAAGCAATGCAACGCCTCTTATTGGATCGGATCCCGATTTCGGACAGGGGTTAAACATCTCCAACCTGGACAACACAGATAGAAAATCTGATCAAATGCACCCATGCACCTAGGTGTGCAGGTGACTGGCTACTGCCATCCTTCTCTGCATTTTCCTGAACACATGCCCTCGGGTGGCGCTGCACAAAACGCAGCGTTCAGAGACAAACCCCATCCACAGGAGCCCTCACTAATCTAAACTGACAACCGAGACAGGACAAACTCCTTCTAGGAATGCCGAAGACATCCCAGTCATACCTGGCCTCCTCCACCTTCCCAGCAGGACTCCACAAACCAAAACCACAATGCCCCAGGGCAGGGATAATCAATGGGCCAGGGTTTGCCAGGAGGCACAACTTCAACCACAGACCAAAGCAGCTAACGGTGTCCTAAGTGGTTAAAAGGATCTATTGTGTTTCTTGGATCCGGAGGAAGGAACATAAAAGCGGAGCCTCTCAGGCTTATCCCACAACTATAAGTAGATGTTGGAAGTCAGGTCTTCATCAAAGGCTATTAATGGAAAATAAATAGGTATATAGTAATGGGCACAAGTCCAAAACCACCCAACACCAGAGGGACCATCTGACCTGATGTGATATGTGTGGGGAGAGGAAGACAACACTACACAGTATATACACGCCTGTATATTATTATACAGGATTTATATAGCGCCAACAGTTTGCGCAGCGCTTTACATCTACATATGGGTAGTAATGCAACCACTGGAACAATGTTAATGAATGGGCCAACCACCAAACAAGGTTAGCCGCCCTTTTCCCATAGGATCCCTATGGAGCACACACAGCTGAACAACATAATTCTAAAGACAGGTGGCCATACACCTAACCATCGATAATATGATCAGATCTATGAATTATTGATAAGAAACCTACTACGCAGGGGCGGACTGACCATTGAGTCACTCGGGCACTGCCGAGGGCCCCATGCCACTAGGGGTGCCGAGGGCCCCATGCCACTAGGGGGCCCCCCCACCCCCCCGATCAGGGTTGCCAGCCTCAATAAAACCAGGAACAGTATGTAAAAATCTGTGTTTTTTTTTTTAAATCTCAAGATTATAGCTGACCCGTCTCTCCAGTACCTTTTTAAGTGTGTGTATGTGTATTCTGTGTGTACAGTGTGTCTGTATGTGTGTCTGTGTGTACAGTGTGTCTGTATTCTGTGTGTACAGTGTGTCTGTGTGTATATGTGTATTCTGCGTGTACAGTGTATTGTGTGTACAGTGTGTGTGTATCCTGTGTGTACAGTGTGTATGTGTATTCTGTGTGTACAGTGTGTCTGTATTCTGTGTGTACAGTGTGTCTGTATTCTGTGTGTACAGTGTGTCTGTGTGTATAGTGTGTCTGTGTGTATAGTGTGTCTGTGTGTATATGTGTACAGTGTGTGTGTATCCTGTGTGTACAGTGTGTATGTGTATTCTGTGTGTACAGTGTGTGTGTGTGTATTCTGTGTGTAGTGTACAGTGTGTGTTCTGTGTGTACAGTGTGTGTGTATTCATTCTGTGTGTAGTGTACAGTGTGTGTTCTGTGTGTACAGTGTGTACTGTGTAGCCCCATAATCTATTGCCCAGGGGGCCCCACCATGAGTTGTCAGCCCGCCCCTGCTACTACGCCATCGATCCATTTCAAGCAAAATATCTATGTAAAATTATTCCAGTTGGTCAGGATAAGAAAGTAGATAATTCAATGATTGTTTAGCCACATTGGAGCGATTTTGTCATGCGATTTGACACAAATCACGTGACAAGTCGCACCCTACTGCCTGCAATCGCACTGTTGGTGTGCCGCCGACTTTGCGATGACGCGCCGAGTTGAAAAAGTAGTTCCTGCACGAATTTTGGCGATTTTAGGTGCGACTTGCATAGACATCTGGATGAAGCCGCACAGATTTCTTCCTAGTCGCACCGACATGCGGCTTTGAAATTGTGCGATTTCAGAGGAAAGCCGCAGTCCATGTGAACGATGGGCTAAGAGTATAGCATATCAAACTATCACTTTGATTTTCCGATCGTAGTTCTGATCAGACAGTAGATCATAAATCCGATCGTATATAAAATGGTTCTGTGTATAGCTGCCATAGAGAAGAGGAAAGGTAAAGCTGGCACATTTCAGGCAATCCTTTTCGCATTGGGGGGGGGGGATTCGCTCCATGGGTGGTCCTGACAGCAACACCTGGATAGTTACATCATTTTTTAATCAAGGTTAGTCGAGTAGAAAATTGACTGAACATCTCCGGCATCCAATCACGTGCAGCCGCTGTTTGGGTGTTCTGACAGCTGTCAGAATGCAATAGCCAGCAACAAGAGATCCGTCCTTCTGCGCCATTTAGCGAGATGGAGGAATCTGATGTCTTCCAATCTTCTGCAGGCTGAATGAAAGAAATCCTACGGCCGGCTGTACTTTCTTGAATCGATCGGGATTGGTGCCCTCCGTTATGTGATCAACACTCCCAGGATACACGCGTTCCTGGAATAGGCAGGAGGTAAGTGGGAGCTGCAGCAACTACCAGCTGGAGACCGGTGACGTCACAAGTTATTGCACCCCATGGATCTTCAACTTTAGGGCGAAGATCCATGGAGGGCGATATTCTGCCCTGGCTCCCTATTGGTGGTATGAGTATTCCGATGGTCTCCCTGTAATCCCGGTGTTGGCACCCTGTGCCGTCTCCCCCCTCCTCGCTTTGATCACATAATAATCCCTCTGGCAGCCGGGGTCTCTGGAAAGGCGCGGTGCCCAATAAACCCATCCATGTGCTTTTTCCATCCAGCGTAATCCATTCGTGATTAAAATTCCATCCGCCGCCACCGCCGCTTCCCCCGTCCCCTCTGGTGATAAATGCCGGAACTTGGTGCCAAACTTAAAAGGGCAATGCCACCTTCCCTCATCAGATCACAGCGATACAAACGTTATAACCTCGCCTTCTACTGTACAGGCGCTTCAATCATTAATTGGGTCCAATGACCAATCAAAATCTCACAAACCTTCTTCTAGACGTATCTATAACTCCCTCTAGATACCTCAAGAGCCTGAGTGTACATTGGGGGATCACCCGTACGAAAGTTTTTTTTTTTTTAATCCCTTCTCTTTTTATTGCCTATAAAAACAGAGCAACACAAACGGCCCATACACTGTACAATCTCCTTTAGATCTACCACCAGCTATGACCTGGACTGCCTGATTGGATACAAGTGAATGGATTGTTTTGGCATCTAAAAGGAGATTGTACAGTGTGTGGCCAGCCTCAGACTCACTATACATGTGACCATACAATCAACTTTAGATTTACCAAAAACACTATGGACTACGAGGAGCTACCTAATCTATCCAATCGGTATATATCCAGGCAGAACCTTTTACTGCATAGTTGTTGGTAGATCTAAAGGTGATTGTATAGTGTGTGGCCAGGATTAGGGGGAACCTTCAGGACGAGGCTAACATCGCAGGATGAGGTTGAACCCCCAGGATTAGGGGAACCCAAGGATGAGGGCTAGCATCCAGGATGAGGTTGAACCCCCAGGATGAGGGGTAGCATCCAAGATGAGGTTGAACCCCCAGGCTTAGGTTGAACCTCCAGGACAACACCCAGGATTAGGGGTACATCCAGGATGAGGTTTAACCCCCAGGATGAGGTTGAACCCTCCCCCCCAGGATTAGGGGTACCTCCAGGATGAGGGCTAGCATCCAAGATGAGGTTGAACCCCTAGGCTTAGGTTGAACCTCCAGGACAACACCTAGGATTAGGGGTACATCCAGGATGAGGTTGAACCCCCAGGATTAGGGGAACCCAAGGATGAGGGCTAGCAGCCAGGATGAGGGGTACAGCCAGGATGAGGGGTAGCATCCAAGATGAGGTTGAACCCCCAGGCTTAGGTTGAACCCCCCAGGAGTAGGATAACACCCAGGATTAGGAGAACCCCCCCCCCCAGGACTAGGGGTACCTCCAGGATGAGGTTGAACCCACAGGATGAGGGCTAGCATCCAAGATGAGGTTGAACCCCCAGGATTAGGGGTACCTCCAGGATGAGGTTGAACCCCCAGGATTAGGGGTACCTCCAGGATGAGGGCTAGCATCCAAGATGAGGTTGAACCCCCAGGCTTAGGTTGAACCTCCAGGACAACACCCAGGATTAGGGGTACCTACAGGATGAGGTTTAACCCCCAGGATGAGGTCTAGCATCCAGGATGAGGTTGAACCCCCAGGACAAGGAGAACCCCCAGGAAGAGGTTGAACCCTCCCCCCCAGGACTAGGATAACCCCCCAGGATTAGGGGTACCTCCAGGATGAGGGCTAGCATTCAAGATGAGGTAGAACCCCCAGGATTAGGTTGAACCCCCCAGGACTAGTATAACACCCAGGATTAGGAGAACCCCCCCCAGGACTAGGGGTACCTCCAGGATGAGGTTGAACCCCCAGGATTAGGGGTACTTACAGGATGAGGTTGAACCCCCAGGATGAGGTTGAACCCCCAGGATGAGGGGTACCTCCAGGATGAGGTTGAACCCCCAGGATTAGGGGTACCTCCAGGATGAGGTTGAACCTCCAGGATTAGGGGTACCTCCAGGATTAGGGGTACCTCCAGGATTAGGGGTACCTCCAGGATTAGGGGTACCTCCAGGATGAGGTTGAACCGCCCAGGATGAGGGTCACCATACATGTTCCAATCTGGCCACATAAACAATAGCTATGAACTGTGAGGACCATCCTAAGGTCATTTGTATCCAATATAAAGTAGATTGTACAATCAGATTGTATAGTGTATGATCCCCATTAGACATTCATATTAATACATCTCCTTGTCACAGTGACCGATCACCCATGACATGTTATCTAACACATCTGTCATACAATGATCACTAATAATAACAAAGTGCAATCCTGGCCAGTGATTGGTCAGCAGAACCCCTTCCAGTGGTGGAGCCCCCTACAGAGCGGTCATAGTTCTCACCTCCAGGGGGGGCAGGTCAGGGTCCAGCTGGGTGAAGCTGCTGAGCACCACAGGGCTGCTGTCCCCGGACACCTCCAGCCTCACCCCGTCCCATAGACTCCTCATCTTCCGGGAGGCTTCGAACATCTTCTCCGGGGGGGTGCCCTTCTCATGGTGGGGCTCCAATAACATCAGAAGAATCATGGGGAGTCCGATCACATCAACATCTCCAGCGGGGAGAGCTCCTCTTGTCACCCCTCCTAGTGTCCTGAATATGGAGCGCTCCGGGTCCGATGTATGGAGAGTGTGGGTACAATGTATCTATGTCCGCCTCCGGCCGGGATCTCTGATCTCTCTTCTCTACTCACTTCTCTGTCTGCACACTGGAGACTTGCCATTCTCATTGCAATACAGGACACGCCTCTCTACATGGCGTCACCCCTCCCGTACAGAATGGGAGGGGGGAGCGTGCGCCAGAGAACGCTGAGAGACGGATCTAATTTACATGACCCCGCCCAAGGGGCTGTACAGGGCGGGGATCGCTGGATGGTGCCGCCTGCTGGGGCTCCACTGTTCAGCTACATTCAATAATGTGTCCACATACAATGTACACATAACAGTAATAACAATACACAACTTCTAATACCTTCCAATGTAAACATTGCACACCTAGTATAAAAAGTTAATAATATAAAATATCCATCTTCTAATATGAAAACAAATTATAATAATAAAAGTCTATACTTTTTAATATAATAATAATATAAAATGTGCACCTAGTATAAAAATATCATAAAATAAAAGGTGCAACTAGTGTAACAATATAATAAGATAAAATGTGCACCAAGTATGAAAATGTAATATAAAATCAGAACCTTCTAAAATAAAAATATAATAATATAAAATGTACACCTTCTAATATAAACATACGATAATATAAAATGTGCACCTTCTAATATAAAAATATATTCATATAAATTGTACACCTATTAATATAAAAATATAATAACATAAAATGTACACCTTCTAATATAAAAATATATTAATATAAAATGTACACCTTCTAATATAAAAATATAATAATATAAAATGTGCACCTAGTATAAAAATATCATAAAATAAAATGTACACCTTATAATATAAAAATGTACACCTTCTAATATAATAATATAAAGTGTACACCTTCTAATATAAAAATATAATAATATAAAATGTACACCTTCTAATATAAAAATATATTCATATAAAATGTACACCTTCTAATATAAAAATATAATAATATAAAATGTGCACCTAGTATAAAAATATCATAAAATAAAATGTACACCTTATAATATAAAAATGTACACCTTCTAATATAAAAATATATTAATATAAAATGTACACCTTTTAATATAAAAATGTACACCTTCTAATATAAAAATATATTCATATAAAATGTACACCTTCTAATAGAATAATATATTAATATAAAATGTACACCTTCTAATATAAAAATATAATAATATAAAAGGTGCACCTAGTATAAAAATAACATAAAATAAAATGTACACCTTCTAATATAAAAATATATTAATATAAAAATGTACACCTTCTAATATAATAATATAAAGTGTACACCTTCTATTATAAAAATGTACACCTTCGAATATAAAAATATATTAATATAAAATGTACACCTTCTTATATAGAATATAATAATATAAAATGTACACCTAGTATAAAAATATTAAAAAAATAAAACGTGCACCTAGTGTAACAATATAATAATATAAAATGTGCACCAAGTATGAAAATGTAATATAAAATGTGAATGTTCTAATATAAAAATATAATAATATAAATGTGTACACCTTCTAATATAAAAATAGAATAATATAAAATGTGTGCCTTCTAATATAAAAAATATAATAATATAAAGTGTACACCTTCTAATATAAAAATATAAAATGTACACCTTCTGATATAAAAATATATTAATATAAAATGTACACCTTCTAATATAAACATATAATAATATAAACTGTGCACCTAGTATACAAATTATCATAAAATAAAAGGTGCACCTAGTGTAACAATATAATAATAAAAAATGTGCACCAAGTATGAAAATTTAATATAAAATCAGAACCTTCTAATATAATAATATAAAAGTGTACACCTTCTAATATAAAAATATAATAATATAAAATGTGCACCTTCTAATATAAAAATATAAGAATGTAAAATGTACAGCTAGTATAAAAATATAATAATATAAAATATGCACCTAATATAAAAAAAAAAAGTACACCATCTGATATAAAAATGTAAGAATGTAAAGTGTGCACCTTCTAATATAAATATACTGTATACCAAAAAATGTGGAAGAGCTGTGCTTCTGGTTTCCAGTTCAAGTGAGTTTCACCCAAAAGATGAAGTCCTGTTCTTCCTCTAACTCAACTCCCCCCCCCCAATCTGCCACATTTGTATATTTTTTTATGGGGGGGGGGGGGGGACCTTGTTTTGACAGGTACCTGCTCCCACCTCCACTTGGATCGCCATGGTGGATCCGTCCAGGAAATTCTCCTCCTCACCTCCCTGCAGCCTTCTGGGACACATCACAGGTCCAAGAAAGTAATGTCACCTGCACCCAGGATCTCAGAAAATGGGTCCAAAGCTTTAATCAGCGATGTCAGAAAAGTTTCGGAGCCATGCAGGGCCCCTTTATCAGACGTGTGCCCACGAGTCACGTGCCTGATGAAGGGAAAACCTGGGACACCCCCTGACTATTTCCCATTGTTGGTGTCCCTGACGCCCCTCTTTAAAGTATAACTTTTGGATAGAGTAATGGGGGGTTATAACCCCTGTCAGGTTTTTCTCACTGTCCTGTCTGTTCCCTCTCCACTCTTTTCAAAAATGTTAAAAAAAGTTTTTCCTTTAGTTGTACTGTAATAAATGAGAGGCAGTGTAGCCCCTGGCCATGTGCCATCCATATGTCTGTGGGTGGATTTAGAGGCGATGCTGCAGCTTATTAGCTCTGCGGAGCTGTAAATGTAAAGAAAGCGATGGCAGAAAAGTAAACAGCACATCCATGCAGCATGCGGTCTAATGCAAATAGTCAGCTTAGTGGTCCAGTCCCCATCCCAGCGTGGGGTGACAGCTTTGTGTTGTTACAGTTGTTACTACCTCCAATAGATTTACACTTTGTCCCCCAAACCAATCAGAGCCAACCTTTAAGCGTTAAATGTTATACTTTTATAAAGAGTGCCCTGCACTGCGGGGATGAGTGAAATGGAGTCTTCATTTCTTCTGCTTAGATCATCTAGGCCAGAAGTCTCCAAACATTCTAAAAAAAAAGGGCAAATTTACTGTGCTTCAGACTTTAGGGGGACCCAATCATGGCCAGAGGGAGTAGAAAATGTCCTGGCATAAGTGGGAGTAAACAATGCCCCATCTTGTTATTAGGGGTTCTCTTAGTGCCCCATCGTTGGTGTCTGTGAAAGGCATAGTGCCCCATTGTTGGTGTCAGTGGAAGGATTCGTACCCCATTGTTGGTGTCAGTGGGAGGAATAGAGCCGATCGTTGGTGTCAGTAGGAGTAGTACCCCATTGTTGGTGTCCGTGCTAGAAATAGTGTCACATCGCTGGTGACAGTAGAAGGAGTCAAGGCTGTAACAAGGCCCAGGCCAACAAGGCCCAGGCCTAGGGCAGCACTTTGCAGTGGGGCAGCATGGAAAGAGTCCCCATCGGCTTGCACTACACTGTTAGTGTAGCGCCAGTCTCATGAGGTGGACTGGACTGGGAGGCAAATTAGTCTAGCGACCCCATAAAGCAGTATGCAGGCAGCCGGCATTCCACAACTGTAAGGGGGGGGGGGGGGCTGCTTCTAATGTTGGTTGTCCTATCATCCTGGACTACAAACCTTCCTCACTGTGCTATATATTTCTGCCGCACCATTGTCATGGCTATATCTTCTTAGTCCTCTCCATAAAATTATCAGAAATGTGTGCTTAAAGCGGATGTCCGCTCAAAAAAAAATATTAAAAGCCAGCAGCTACAAATACTGCAGCTGCTGACTTTTAATATTAGGACACTTACCTGTCCTGGAGTCCAGCGGCGTCCGCAGCAGAGGACGAGCGATCGCTCGTCACCCTGCTGCTCCCCCCTCCATCCAGCGCTCTGGCTTCACTGCCCGGTTCCTTATGGCACATGCGCCGATTGGCTCCCGCTGTGTGCTGGGAGCCGAGTGTTCCCAGCACACAACGGGGGGGGGGGGGGGGGTTGGGGGGGGGTGTCAGAAAAAAACCGTCTTTTGCCCGAGACGTGTGGCCGGAAGTGGGTGCAGATACCTGTCTTTAGACAGGTATCTGCACCCCCCTCCCCCCTGAAAGGTGTCAAATGTGACACCGGAGGGGAGGGGGTTCCGATCAGCGGGACTTCACTTTAGGGTGGAGCTACGCTTTAAAGTAGAACTAAAGGCAACACTTTCCTCTGGATGACTTATAGAGGCCTTAATTGCCTCATTCTGAACAGCTGAAGTTTTCCAACGCCCTAAACCTTTCTGGCTACTTCTGCAGCCGACACCTGGTAGTAATTGGTGTATTGTCTAAACAAGGCAGAAATGTATCTCCCGTCTGTAACAACACCCACAGATTTACCTGACTTCCTATCAAAACTAGCCCCCCCCCCAAAAAAGTGTCCAAAATTTAAAGAGGTGGGGGGAGGAGTCAGCGAAGCGCACCTTCCCTTTTTGGGTGAGGTTCCGCTTTAACAGTCCAGGAATCCAGCTCTGATTTCAGCCGAGCCGGTTCTTGGCTGGTCTTTGGGTCCCGGCGCCGTTTTCTTGGCTGTGGGAAGCCAAATGTGACTTCCTGCTGTTTCCAAGCCGGTTCCTCACTGTGCATGCGTGAGATGTGCTGTGCTTGAAGACTGGTCCCCGCCGTCTTTTGGGGCATGTGACCTGTCCCGGGAGTTTGTTAATGGGGGGGTGAACTCCATCTATTCTCGCCGCCTAGACAAGATGAGTGGAAGTGGGTACCTGTGCCACGTTTCCAATGATGGCAGAGGAGGGGGAGGAGGAGGATAGCTGGAACTTCCACTTGTTGGTGAAGTTCCACTTTACCTATCCATCGGAACCCATTGTGGCATATCGATTGAATGGGTTGTCAACTATAGATTGACTATTCCTAACAGAAGTGATCAATCAGAAAAGAAATCGATCATTTATCAATGCGCGTATGGCCACCATTAGGACCCAACCCTGTTAGATATCAGCAGTCACTGTATACCGATCTTCCCATGGTGTTCCTAAGTGAGACCACATGTGCTTGGAGTGTAGAACACACATCTATAACTCCGTGTCACACATATGTTACCCAACATTACAATGTGTACAGAGTTTACCGCTTACAGCCCATGTTCCTGAATACGGGGCCAATAAAACTCGGCAAGTTGAAGGGTCAATAAACTCTTAATAAGCCATTCAGCAATCCAGACCCAAGTCACAAGACCAAGCCAAGCAAAATATGCTGAATGATTTTGGTTTTGAACTCTTATTTCCTCAATATTTCCAAGAAATGCTGAGCTTTCACTCTGCGGTGTTCCGCTGCGGAATGTGGGCAAAACAGGAAGTTCCTGGGAAGGGAGCCCACTCTGCAGCCAATCAGCAGTCAGAGATTTTTCGGGGTCATCATCATTTTCTCTAGCATTGCAACTTTTCAGGAACGTTGTAAACAGCAATGTGTGCAGATGGATGAGCCACGAAATGTTTATTCCGAATGGAGAGGTGACAGGGGTCAACGTACCAGCCAGTACATTTACCGATCGATGATTGCGTCCTGGTCATGTGATTTACCCAGAACTGGGGACAACATTTAAATATGTTTCCTGAGAAGTTTCTAAACCTATTTAAAATCTGTGTAATAAGCTGTAGACATAGGGCCAGATTCAGGAACACTTGCGCTGGAGTATTTCGATATGCGCCGCGTAACTGTGATGATGCGCCGTCGTTTCTATGTGCCCGTACCCACCAAACTAGATGCGCCCAATAACGGGTCATTTGCGACCGGCGGAACGTTCCGACGCCAGAGTATCGTCAGCGCTTAATTTCGCTGGGCGCATCAGTCGCGCCTATTGATTTCCCCTGCAAATATGCAAATGAGGGATTTTTCCCAATTCACGAACGGATTAGCACCATACGCTGGCTACATGCGCCGCGCGTATCTCGTCCGTCCGGCGCAAAGTTATTTCTACAAAAGGCTGCTTTATCTTTACTCCAGACGGCCACAGGTCAGCAGGAGAGCAGCTACAGCAGCGTTACCGACGAGAAGAGCTAGCTGAGCACCCCCACTTGCAGGACAACACCTCTGTCCATGCTTGTCTGTCAAATTTTACAGCCATGGAGGAAGACATCATAGGTCTCCATAGCCGAGATGACGGCTGACAGCTCCTGGCCATTAAAGTTCAGCTTTCTCCTGTGTGTTTGCGGGGAACGGGAGCAGCCATCTCAGAACAAAAGTAACATCACTGCGGGGAGGGGGAGCAGGATATACTTTAGTGCCGGAATGGCGCTTCTACGGGCGCATTTAAACGCCCAACGGAAGGCATTGCGCTGACGTTTCCCGTGAAGTGGTGCCGACGGAAGTTGTGAGCATGCGCACAAGGGGGCGAGTAAAGCCTCACTCACTGCGCATGCTCCGTGGTTGATGCGCTGAACGTAAGCCTCTGCGCTGGGCTCCGCCCATCATTTACATATGATCACACCCACTTCCCCTTGCGTCGGGTTACGCCAGCGCATTATCGTTACTCTGGCGCAAGTTTACGCGCAACTGCTATGTGAATAACAGGACTTGCGCCGAAAGGGTCTTCAGAGTAACGTAAATGAGAAGCGTTACTCCAGAGGAAAGATACTCTCATCTACCTGAATCTGGCCCATAGAGCTCCTTCACATGACCGTTGATGACTGTATATTGCTTAGATCAGCGTATTTCCGCGCCAGATATAGAAGATGTCGCCAACCTACAAGCCAGCCTCAATGCGCTGTTTAACCACTTAAGGACCGGGAGATTTTTCCCCTTAATGACAGGCCATTTTTTGCGATACGGCATTGCATCGCTTTAACTGACAATTGCGCGGTCGTGCGACGCTGTACCCACACGTCCTTTTTTTTCCTATAAATAGAGATTTCTTTTGGTGGTATTTTATCACCTCTGCGATTTTTATTTTTTGCGCTAGAAACAAAAAAAGAGCAACAATTTTGAAAAAAAAAACAATATTTTTGACTTTTTGCTATAATACGTATTCTTAATAAGCGCAATAAGCGTATATTGATTGGTTTGTGCAAAAGTTATAGCATCTATAAAATACGGGATATATTTATAGCATTTTTATTTAATTTTTTTCACTAATAATGGCGGTGATCAGTGATTTTTAGTAGGACTGCGACATTGCGGCGGACAGATCGGACACTTTTTTGGGACCAGTAACATTTAGGCCGCATATACATGGACGTTTTAAACAAAACGTGCTGTAAAGCTAGTAACGATGCCTGGAAAAAAAAGCGTAAAAAAATGTAATTTTATTTTAATGCTCGTTAAACGTCTTTTGTAAGCGCTAAGGCGTGCTTTTTCAAAAAAAATATCCCTCTGCTATTTTCCACTCACAAATTACCCACAATGCCAAGGAAAAGTATAAAACAACGTGCAACATCACAAAGGAAACATTTTACAGCTTAAAAACGCAGGCGCTAGAAAACGTCGGTATAGCGCTAATTCACGTTTTTGAGCTTTTTTCGCCATCAACGTCAAAACAGCTCTAGCGCTGGAGCCTCAGAACGCGCTGGTCCTTTTTTTTTTTGGAGCTTAAAAAACGACCATGTCTGTTACAGCTCAAAAACGCCATGGTGTGTATGAGCCCATTCAATAACATAGAGTGGCGTTCTTAAGCAGCAAAAAAAGCCGCTGTTAAAACATTCGTGTGTATGAGGCCTTATACAGTGATCAGAACTAAAAATAGCCACTGATTAAGGTATAAACGTCACAGGTATGAAAGGGCTTAACGCTAGTGGTGATCAAATGTGTTCCCTGGGAGGTGTTTCTAACTGTGGGGGGAGGGGACTGACTGGGAGTACAGATAGATCGCTGTTCCTGATCACTAGGAACAAACAATCACTCAGTACTTCCCTGTCAGAACGGGGATCTGTTTGTTTACATAGACAGATCCCCATTCTGGCTCTCTGGAGCGATCGCAGGTGGCTGATGGCCACCCGCATTAGCTCCCCCGCCGTGCAGCGCGCGCACGCCTGTTTTAGCTGTAAAACGGACTGACGTACAGCTATGGCGACCTGCCACCGTATAATGACGGCGGCTGGTCGGAGAGTGATTAATTGGGTGACTATGTGGTAAATGAGGTTTAATGTTGATAAATGTAAAGTCACGCACTTGGGGGTAGATTGCTTTAAAAAGGCCTGGATTATAACCTAAATGTACATAATATAACTGGATACTGACATTCATAGGTAGAGTTGATCCAGCTGTCTGCCTGTAACCACACATGGAACCTGTGATCAAGCAAAACAAAAATGCATGGAAAAAAGGAATCCCTTTAAATATTCTGGAACTCTTGACACCAAGGTGCGGTGAGTTTATGAAAGCCCTGCGAGCTGCATTTTTGCTGCATGTTTAAAAAATGCACCAAAATCCCACCTCCCTATTGAAATGAATGGAAAACACACCGACTGTGCATTTGTGCTACTTTTTGTTTGAGTCATATATCCAAGTTTCACAGGTGCATCCTGGGAGTCATGAATGCAGAAAATACCCCGAAAATGCCAAAATATGAGTTTTTACAAATCGCATACCGTGTGAAAGTGCTGCTGTGCAGGGCAGGACCTTCTTTAAAGTGGTTGTAAACCCACTTTTTCACTTTTACCTACAGGTAAGCCTATAATAAGGCTTACCTGTAGGTATAAAGAATATCTCCTAAACCTGTACAGTTTAGGAGATATTCCCCTCACAATGCGCTGCTGATTGCAGCGGCGCATGCGCAGGGGGGAATCCACGGCGAAAGGACCGGCACCCGCCGGACCCTGACGATTTGAAATCTCCCATGCGCACACGCGCGGGAGTGACGTCATCGCCGCTCCAGCCAATCACAGCGCTGGAGCGGCGATACCTAGAAGACACGACGAGTCAAGATGACATCTCGCTCGGCGTGGACCAGGTAAGTTCTACTTTCCTCGTTCAGAGGTAAGTATTTCATAATGAGCTAGTATGCGGTGCATACTAGCTCATTATGTCTTTTGCCTTGCAGGTTTTAAAAAATGTATATGCGGTTTACAAGCGCTTTAAGGCAGGGCAAAAAAGGGCAGCTGCCCTGGGCCCAGTTATTGTTGTGGGGCCCAAACTGCTGCCTCATACTTGCCAATTCCAACTATCCCAGTTTAAATTCCCTTATCCCTTGAAGTTGTAGTCCTGTGCTGTGTCCCGATATCTCAGTGCGAAGTGCTGCTACTAATGCTGCCCAGCTCTGCCCTATTGTTGTGTACAGATGACTCACCTGCAGACCCTGTGTTTACATGTAAAAAAACGACATTCATATGTAAATAGCGGCGGCCGGCGGCATTCATATGTAAATAAAGGCGGCATTCGTATGTATATCATGCCCCTCTGCAGTGAAGAGATGATGTGCTGTAACCTCTAGCAACCAATCAGTGAGCAGTATTACTTACAGTAATCTGTAGCAACCAATCAGTGGGCAGTATTACTGTACAGAAACCTCTAGCAACCAATCAACAAGAAGAAATCATGTGCTGTAACCTCTAGCAACCAGTCAGTAAGTGGTAATGATATGCTGTAGATAGAAAATTAAATGTATCTCATTGCTGTAACCTCCGGCAACCAATCGCAATCACTGCCTGATCTGATACAGTAAACTGATTTTAAATCTAGCTGATATTTATTGTATGTCTCAGAGCAGGTGGAGAGCAAAATTGCATGGGGGGGGGGGGGGGGGGGGGGGGGCAAAACATTTTTTTGCCCAGGGTCCAATCAACATTAAAAACGGCCCTGGTGCAGGGGAATGAAAAATTCTGCTATGGAGACATGGTCAGGCTGCCTTTAATAATTCCGCCATGCCTTGGTTTCTGAGTTCCTGCCTCGGGTGACAGAAGAATAGAGCACTGCATTTTACTGTGGCTGTAAATACCAAAATTGCTGGATTAGTGTGTAAACCTGCGATAATTGCAGCATCGGGCCGGCAGGTTTACAGCTACAATAACCCTCCAGGCAACAGGAAAATCATCCTATAAACTACCATAGCCGCATAGAAAAGTCTGCAACTGTGCTAAAGTTCTTCTATTTATAGGAAGCCTCCTATGAAATATTTTCATTGCTAAAATGCCTTTTTTTTAACTTGAGTTCCTTAATGCGCAGAATTGACACAAAAAAACAAAACAAAGCACTGGTAGTGGGTAGCGCCATGATAAGTGATGGCGAGGAGAAGCGGTCCTGATAATCAGCGGCATGTACGTCAGTCAGGTCCTTCCAGAGGGTCCTATGTAAACAAACCCATGGTCTACATGCTGGAGAGCACACAATGAAAGCTTAGCACAGATTGAAGTAGTCCTAGCGGGCTCAGCCTCCAGCTTAATTGCCTCCTTATTGTCTGGATTATAGAGCAAAACAGCTGGAAGGGAACTGCTTACATAAACTCTCAGCCTGGATCTGCGGCTTTAGGAAGTTTGTTGTTTTTGTAGAAGTTTATGTCTAAAGCACGGGGCCAAATCTGTACAATTCGGGCACCGGGGACAACAGAAAACTCCCATGTTGCATAGTTACCAACATTTGAAAATCATTTGGAGTGACACCTTAAAAAAAAAATGTAGTGTGCGCAGCGCGCCATCTGCAGAGGGTATGTGGGCATGACCAGAATGTTGGCACAGTCAACATCCAACATCCAGTGTGGAAATCATCTCACAATGTTTGGCTTGCAGTATGGCTAAGTTAGGGCCTGAGGGTACGTTGCAGAGGAAGTTAGAAATAATGAAGGCTTCTTGAACCCCCCATAGGGAAAGAGAGCCTTGACTGATGGGGGCATGGCCAGGTGCTGGACAATTTAGGTGTATGGTCCCTAAGGATTGGTCAAACTTTGGGGGAGGGGCTGGGCCTAAGCTCAAAAAACCCTCCCATCCATTTTTTCTTTTTGGTTGTCCTTGCCAGCAGTAAAGTTGCTGTAATGGGCTATGCCCTTGATAGAAAATGGGAAGTAGGCTGTTTCTCCAGCACTTATGGCAAGGACAGGTTCCTTTTGGAATTGTGACTCGCACTGGTTTAAAGTGTTAACACGTAATGTGTTGGAATTTAAATAAAGCTGTGGCCTTGCCCTTTCCAACCTAATTGTTGTAAGTGTGTTTATTAAATGGGATGAGGGGGCAAGGATGTGGGGGCAGTTTATCCCATTATGTTACAGTTGATTCGTACCTAGGCCCATTGTGCCTCAGCAGTCAAGTAAGCCCCATTATGCCCACAGCTCACCGTCACCCTTGAACCCCTTGTCCACAGCTCACCGTCACCCTTGAACCCCTTGTCCACAGCTCACCATCACCCTTGAACCCCTTGTCCACAGCTCACCATCACCCTTAAACCCCTTGTCCACAGCTCACTGTCATCCTTGAACCCCTTGTTCACAGCTTACCGTCATCCTTGAACCCATTGTCCACAGCTCACCATCACCCTTAAACCCCTTGTCCACAGCTCACTGTCACCCTTGAACCCCTTGTTCACAGCTTACCGTCATCCTTGAACCCATTGTCCACAGCTCACCATCACCCTTAAACCCCTTGTTCACAGCTCACCGTCACCCTTGAACCCCTTGTCCACAGCTCACCGTCACCCTTGAACCCCTTGTCCACAGCTCACTGTCACCCTTGAACCCCTTGTCCACAGCTCACCATCACCCTTAAACCCCTTGTTCACAGCTTACCGTCATCCTTGAACCCCTTGTCCACAGCTCACTGTCACCCTTGAACCCCTTGTCCACAGCTCACCATCACCCTTAAACCCCTTGTTCACAGCTTACCGTCATCCTTGAACCCATTGTCCACAGCTCACCATCACCCTTAAACCCCTTGTCCACAGCTCACTGTCACCCTTGAACCCCTTGTTCACAGCTTACCGTCATCCTTGAACCCATTGTCCACAGCTCACCATCACCCTTAAACCCCTTGTTCACAGCTCACCGTCACCCTTGAACCCCTTGTCCACAGCTCACCGTCACCCTTGAACCCCTTGTCCACAGCTCACTGTCACCCTTGAACCCCTTGTCCACAGCTCACCATCACCCTTAAACCCCTTGTTCACAGCTTACCGTCATCCTTGAACCCCTTGTCCACAGCTCACTGTCACCCTTGAACCCCTTGTCCACAGCTCACCATCACCCTTAAACCCCTTGTTCACAGCTTACCGTCATCCTTGAACCCATTGTCCACAGCTTATCGTCACCCTTGAATCCCTTGTCCACAGCTCACCCTCACCCTTGAACCCCTTGTCCACAGCTCACTGTCACCCTTGAACCCCTTGTTCACAGCTCATCGTCACCCTTGGACCCCTTGTCCACAGCTCACTGTCACCCTTGAACCCCTTGTCCACAGCTCACTGTCACCCTTGAAACCACTTGTTCACAGCTCACCATCACCCTTGAACCCCTTGTCCACAGCTCACCATCACCCTTAAACCCCTTGTCCACAGCTCACTGTCACCCTTAAACCCCTTGTCCACAGTTTACTGTCACCCTTGAACCTCTTGTCCACAGCTCACGTCACCCTTGGACCCCTTGTCCACGGCTCAACCTTCACCCTTGAACCTCTTGTTCACAGCTCACCGTCCCCCTTGTACTCTTTCTCCACAGCTCTCTGTCACCCTTGGACCCCTTGTCCACAGCTCACCGTCACCCTTGAACCCCTTGTTCACAGCTCACCGTCACCCTTGCACCCCTTGTCTACAACTCACGTCACCTTTGAACCCTTGTTCACAGATTATGTCACCCTTGAACCCCTCGTCTACAGCTCACCTGCATACAGCTTGCCTGTACCCCACCTCTACAGTTCACCTGCACCCCTGAATCCTTTGTCTACATTCCTGAATACCCTTGTTCCCTGCAATCTCCTCAACTGCTGGCCTCAGCTCCACCATCAGCTGAATATGGAATTGACATGGTCTGTTTAAATAAATAGAAAAGAAAAAAGGGAGGACATAGCTGGCAGACCCTGCCAATACTGCTTGGGGGGAATAGCAATCATGACAGGCTTCCTAATCTGTCCCAATCGATTTTTCCCTCCATAGAGGAGTCAGAGTGGCGTAATAAGGCCACTCTTGTAGGCCAGATTGAATGACTATCATCTCCTGTTTTATTAGCTCTAACCAAATTCATGAGCTCAACATGGCTACCGTGCCATTGGATTGTCCATGCTACTATTCGAGTGAGTGACAACTGGGAGGAAATTAAACCGGTTGCTAAGCCTTACAAATGTCTTGACTATGATCAACCATTTGCTTATTATTGACCCCCACATCAGATGTGTCAACAATAAGCAAATTGTTGATTATAGTGAAGACATTTGTAGGGCTTAGCAACCGGTTTAATGACTTGAAACGGTGCGCTGGCAGGACGGAAAAAAAACCTCCTGCTAGCCGCATCTTTGGAGCGGTGAAGGATCGGTGTGTATACCGCTCCTTCACCGCTCCTGCCCATTGAAATCAATGGGACACCGCGGCTATAGCGCCAGCAATGTGCCTCTACAATGCGGGGGTAAAACTGCCCACGCTGGCGGGCGAATAGCCCTGCAAAATTAGCGGTAAAGTGGCGCTTTACCGCCACCGCATCTGCCTCAGCGTGAAAGGGGCCTTAGGTGCCCTGATGTTCAGCCACTGCGGCAAAGAAGCCTGTATGTGCTAAAGGTCTCTCTAGTGTTGAAAGCACATGCAAAATTATTCTTCTGTCTTACTGTAATGTACTTCAGCATGCGCAAATGCCTTCCTTAACACATGCATAGGTGTAAATGGCCCCTAAAGTCGCATTTCTCTGGACAATGGGGGCTCATTTCACACCTGTAGTAAGAAAACATTAAGGTTGCAATTTTCAAATCTCATTAAAAATCTCATGAGGGTCATAATAACCAAAATTAATGAAAGTACACTATATACCCGACACAAAGGCCTAACCCAGGTTACAATATCCGTTCTTAACTTTTCACAATAATGCCCTCAGGTTTCCTTTTTCTAAGGAGCTAGGGCAGAACTATACAAAGAAAAAATAAATAAAATTACTATGATTGAGATTGAATTAGTAGACTTGTGGTACTGACAATGGCGCTGTGTTTGGGAGAAATGACTGGTCAATAAATGGATCAAGACTGCCCACAAAGAGACACTCAACTGTAGTCCACAAAAAGCACCATTATCCAGAACAATACACAAAGAGCTCTGTATTATCCTCCAATCAATGAATATCTATTGGAAATCTACACTTTCCCCAATCCTGATGTAATAATGGTTCAATTCATTAATTATGTCATATTACATTAAAGGGGTTGTAAAGGTTTGTTTTTATTTTCTAAATAGGTTCCTTTAAGCTAGTGCATTGTTGGTTCACTTTCCTTTTCCTTCCATTTTCCTTCTAAATGTTTTTTTTGTTTGTCTGAATTTCTCACTTCCTGTTTTTCCTCAGTAAGCTTTCCACCATCATCCGAGTCGTTCTGGCTGGGGGTTAGTCAGCGTGCTCGCCCCCTCCCTTGGGAGACTGTCTCCCCGCAGGGATGTAGTCTCAAGTGAGGGTGCAGGCACGCTGACTAACCCCCAGCCAGAGCGGCTCGGATGATGGGGGCAGGGATGTAGTCCCAGGGGAGGGAAAGAGCATGCTAACTAACCCCCAGCCAGAATGTCTCGGATGATGGGGGCAGGACTACATCCCTGCGGAGAGACAGGAATGTAGTCCCTAGGGAGAGGGCGGGCACGCTGACTAACCCCCAGCCAGAACAGCTCAGATGATGGGGGCAGGGATGTAGTCCCAGGGGAAGGGACGAGCACGCTAACTAACCCCCAGCCAGAATGTCTCGGATGATGGGGGCAGGACTACATCCCTGCGGAGAGACAGGAATGTAGTCCCTAGGGAGAGGGCAGGCACGCTGACTAACCCCCAGCCAGAACAGCTCAGATGATGGGGGCAGGGATGTAGTCCCAAGGGAGGGGGCGAACACGCTGACTAACCCCCAGCCAGAACGGCTTGGATGATGGGGGCAGGGATGTAGTCCCAGGGGAAGGGACGAGCACGCTAACTAACCCCCAGCCAGAATGTCTCAGATGATGGGGGCAGGACTACATCCCTGCGGGGAGACAGGAATGTAGTCCCAAGGGAGGGGGGCGGGCACGCTGAATAACCCCCAGCCAGAACGGCTCGGATGATGGGGGCAGGGATGTAGTCCCAAGGGAGGGGGCGAGCATGCTGACTAACCCCCAGCCAAAACGGCTCGGATGATGGGGGCAGGGATGTAGTCCCAAGGGAGGGGACGAGGGCGCTGACTAACCCCCAGAAAGAATGTCTCGGATGATGGGGGCAGGACTACATCCCTGCGGGGAGACGCTGTCTTCCCGCAGGAAAGTAGTCCCAAGGGAGGGGGCGAGCATGCTGACTAACCCCCAGCCAGAAAAGCTCGGATGATGGGGGCAGGGATGTAGTCCCAAGGGAGGGGACGAGGACGCTGACTAACCCCCAGCCAGAATGTCTCGGAAGATAGGGGCAGGACTACATCCCTGCGGGGAGATGCTGTCTCCTTGCAGGGATGTAGTCACAAGGGAGGGGGCGAGCATGCTGACTTACCCCCAGCTAGAACGGCTCGGATGATGGGGGCAAGCTTACTGAGGAGGAACAGAAAGTGAGAAATTCAGACAAAGAAAAAAAACATTTAGAAGGGAAATGGAAGGAAAAGGTAAGTGAACCAAAAATGCACTAGCTTAAAGGAACCTATTTAGGAAATAAAAAACAAACCTTTACAACCCCTTTAATTCACTAGATGTACTCCAGTAAAAAAAAGCATATTGGTTGAATGGATATCAGATTTTGACTGGGTCCAGCGGAATCTCAGGGGCTTGAAGGGAACCTGTATTCTGAACATCAAGATACAAATCTACGGTTACGTTATATAAAAAGAATGATTATGTGTCTGCTCTACCTTCGCTGTAACCCCCTCCTTCTGCCCCCCGCAACCCATTTTCAAAACACTGACTTTCTAAAAGTCAGTATTTACATAAAGTTTGGGATACGCCTATCAGCCTTCTTTGTTTTGTAGAAAACGTTATCATTTTTACTTTACACAAGTTTTGATATTAATTTAGTGTTGTAGGTGCTCCTTCTAGCAGCTGTCTGTCATGTAGTACAAGCAGCCTGGTAATTGTCGGCTGTGATAAGGGCCATTAGACAAAGAATGAGGTTGTTGTTTTAGGTCAGTATCGACAGACTTTGCATTGAGAGAAAGGAACAGTTAAACCATCAAAATAACAGCAGGGGAGCAACGAGACATCACAGGGACCCCATGAGGGTCAGGTGACCTTTAGCTACTGTGACCTAGTAGATACTTCTGTGTTAATTGAGGAAAGTGGATCAAGTGTGGAATCAAGGTGCCGGAAAATCTTGCATTTTCTATCCCGATCCAGCAAGTTTGCAAACCCTTTTTGGCCATGGACTGGACCCCATAGCAGCCACTTGGACAGTCAAACTAAAAATGATTGTATGTTTATGGGCTACACCATAATTATGCATACTTCCCTTCACATCTTCTCCTGGAGGCACAACAGGAAATCAAAGAAAATCTCCCCAATGTGAGAGGAAACTCCCCTCCTAAAGGGGTTGTAAAGGTACATTTTTTTTCCCCCTAAATAGCTTCCTTTGCTTAGTGCAGTCCTCCTTCACTTACCTCATCCTTCCATTTTGCTTTTAAATGTCCTAATTTCTTCTGAGAAATCCTCACTTCCTGTTCTTCTGTCTGTAACTCCACACAGTAATGGGAGGCTTTCTCCCTGGTGTGGAGAAAGCCTCTTGAGGGGGTGAGCAGGCAAGTCAGGACGCTCTCTACTTTGCAGATAGAGAAAGGATCTGTGTGTTAGTGGGCGTCCTGACACTCCTGCTCGCCCCCTCCCCCCTCAAGAGGCTTTCTCCACACCAGGGAGAAAGCCTTGCATTACTGTGTGGAGTTACAGACAGAAGAACAGGAAGTGAGGGTTTCTCAGAAGAAATAAGGACATTTAGGGTCCTTTCACACTAGCGGACCGTTCGTCCGCTCATTACAAGTCCGTTTACGGACTTGTAATGGGCCCCTATGGGAGCGGATTCGTTAGCGGATGATGCATCCGCTAACGTCCGCCAGATCCGCATCTGTTTTTGCGGACGGAAGAATGTCCTATTTTTCTTCCGTCTGGCCAAACGGATCGGATGCAAACGGACAGACGATCCGTTTTCCATCCGACTCCCCATAGGGGAAAGCGGAGGAGAGACAGGGCGGTCCCTGCACAGTGTGCGGGGACCGCCCTGTCCGCCGACAGCTGAGTGGAGACCCCCCGCTGAGCTGACGGACACACCGAGCGGACCGAAAAACGGACCACTCCGTGTGTAAGGAGCCTTAAGAGCAAAATCAAAGGATGAGGTAAGTGAAGGAGGACTGCAATAAGGTAAATGATGTAGAGTGTATCTTTGTGCGGGCGTAGCGTATCCGATTTACGTTACGCCTCCGCAACTTTTACAGGCAAGTGCTGTATTCACAAAGCACTTGCTCCTTAAGTTGCGGCGGCGCAGCGTAAATGGACAGGCGTATCCCCGTGTAGGGCAGGTAGGGGGCGTGTTGTATGTAAACTAATCGTGAACGTCGCGCCAAACGAACTGCGCATGCCCGGGCGTGAGCGTATCCCAGTGCGCATGCTCCAAATCACGTCGCAAATAGTCAATATAAACTACGTGAACGTAACTTACGCCCAGCCCCATTCTGAATCGACTTACGCAAACGACGTAAACGACGTACAATACGACGCTGTCCCACGTTCATACTTAACATTGGCTGCGCCTCACTATAGCAGGGGTAACTTTACGCCGGGTGTAACTCTAACGTAAACGACGCAAATAGATACGCCGGCCGCAACTATGTTCGTGAATCGGCGTATCTAGCGCATTTGCATATTCGACGCGTAAATCGACGGAAACGCCACCTAGCGGCCAGCGTAAATATGCAACTTAGATACGACGGCGTAAGTGACTTACGCCGGTCGGATCTAACACAAATCTATGCGTAACTGATTCTAAGAATCAGGCGCATAGATACGCCCCACTCGCTCAGAGTTACGACGGCGTATCTGGAGATACGCCATGGTAACTCCTTGCTGAATCTAGCCCATAGACTTTTTTTGTTCAACCATAGCAAATTCCACCATCCAAGCCAATTTTGTGTTGGAAACCATGCTGGACCACCTGGATTGGTCACTGGTCCTGGGTGGGTATTTGTGTGGGCAAAAAGGAAGGTATGCCTTATGGTGGATAGTGCCCAGTGATGGTGGTGGTGATGGGCCCTCTTGGAAAATGGGCTGCTACCATTTCTGTGCAAGCTTAGCATGTAGACTTGGATAAAAAGAAATAAGCCCCCGTTGCCCAGAGAAATGCAACTTCTAAAGTATGGCTCATAGACATTTATTAAAAAGCAGCAACATGTACGTCATGCCAAATGTGTTTCGTGGAATAGACCCCCCCCTTCCTCAGGGCTGTTGCTGTGTACTATTTGGTGGGAACAATTCCCATGAATGTGTTGCTCAGTAAAACCATGGCTCAACCTCTTGTTTTTACAGCCCCACAATCTAGCGTCTGATAAAGATGGGCGACTCATTGCTGCTTTAAGAAAACCCAAACAGTGTCTGCGTATGAGTGGGTAGAGGCGCTGTTTGCCTGAAAATTTTCCAACAGATTCCTTCAACTTTTATCAAAGTGGTTGTAAAGGTTCGTTTTTTATTTTCTAAATAGGTTCCTTTAGGCTAGTGCATTGTTGGTTCACTTACCTTTTCCTTCCATTTCCCTTTTTTTCTTTGCTTTCTTTGTCTGAATTCCGCACTTCCTGTTCCTCCTCAGTAAGCTGTTCTGGCTGACTAACCCCCATGGATGATGGGGGCAAGCTTACTGAGGAGAAACAGGAAGTGAGAAATTCAGACAAAAAAAAAAACATTTAGAAGGAAAATTGAAAGAAAAGGTAAGTGAACCAACAATGCACTAGCTTAACTAGTTCCCGACCAGCCGCCGCAGTTCTACATCGGCAGGTCGGTTCTGCTGGGCGAGAGCCCGTAGCTCTACGTCGCCTCGCCAGCAGCCACTAGGGGCGCGCCGTGTGCGTGCCCGGCAGACGCGTTCACTGCCGAGCACACGCGATCGCTCGTTACAGAAAACACACAGCTCCCGGTCCTGTCAGGGAGAGAAATGCTGAATATCCGTTCGTACAATGTATAAACAGAAGATCAGTCATTTCCCTCAGTCAGTCGACCCCCCCCCCCTACAGTTAGAACCCACCCAGGGAACACATTTAACCCCTTCCCCGCCCCCTAGTGTTAACCCTTTTACTGCCAGTGGCATTTTTATAGTAATCAATGCATTTTTATAGCACTGATCGCTATAAAGATGCCAATGGTCCCAAAAATGTGTCAGAAGTGTCCGCCATAATGTCGCAGTACCAAAAAAAAATCGCTGTTCACCGCCATTACTAGTAAAAAAAAAATACTAATAAAAATGCCATAAAACTATCCCCTATTTTGTAAACGCTTTAAATTTTGCGCAAACCAATCAAAAAACACTTATTGCGATTTTTTTTTCTACGAAAAATATGTAGAAGAATACGTATCGGCCTAAATTGAGGGAAATTTTTTTTTTTATATATATATTTTTGGGGGATATTTATTATAGCAAAATGTAAAAAATATTCATTTTTTCAAAATTGTCGCTCTATTTCTGTTTATAGCGCAAAAACTAAAAACCGCAGAGGTGATCAAATACCACCAAAAGAAAGCTCTATTTGTGGGAAAAAAAGGACGCCAATTTTGTTTGGGAGCCACGTCGCACGAATGCGCAATTGTCAGTTAAAGCGATGCAGTGCCGAATCACAAAAAGTGCTCTGGTCATTGACCAGCAATATGGTCCGGGGGTTAAAGAGGTGGTTCACCCTAAATATAGTCTCTCTCATGTGATCCAGCATACTGGCGTCAGCGCCTGTATGCTGTTTTTTTTTTTTTAAATCCCCCACTTACTGTATTATCTTCAATTTTAATTTCTTACCCCCGTGGTGGACAGCGCCAGTATAGCGCGTCTTATCTTACGAAAATACCCGATTAAGGACTCGGGTAATCTCGGCAAAATACGGCGCCTGCGCTAAGACCGAGGAGCTGACTGCGCAGGCGCCGTATTTCTCCGGCTATGGCGCGTCACGCCCTCCGAAAAAAGCCGGAATAGGACTCGGAGAAATACGGCGCCTGCACAGTCAGCTCCTAGGTCTGTGCGCAGGCGCCGCATTGCGCCGAGAATACCCGAGTCCTTAATCGGGTATTTTCGTAAGATGTGACGCGCTATACTAGAGCCGTCCACCGCGGGGGAAAGAAATTAAAATTGAAGATAATACAGTGACGCCAGTATGCTGGATCACATGAGAGAGACTATATTTAGGGTGAACCTCCGCTTTAAGTGGTTAAAGGAAGCTATTTAGAAAATAAAAAACAACCCCTTTAAACGTAAAAGCAAAAATTGGCCAACCCTCCTCACTCTATAAAATGTGAAATGTTTTCCCGGTGTGGATCATGAGGATTATGTCTTGGAACGGACGAGATGCACGTGAGTTTTTAAACAGTTTACAAAATGCATTCATTGTTATCCACATCACAATAAACAACGTGTGATAATGCCTCCAAGTGATTGGATGAGCCAGGTCATTAAATAAATTGCGACTAATTAAGTGAGGTGACAATCCCCAGAATTCCTGGAGTAGAATGGAGGTGATTCATGCACCTGGCTCCGGTCTCCGGCTCGCACATGAGCAGAAGAGCCGACTCATGTCTCATGGATGAGCACGGTGTCCAGGACACTCAGCCAATGGAGACACTCCTACAGGGAACAACGCAGCCGTATTCTTGTGTACGCCATGAATCTTATTACCATAAAGACAATCTGTACTGTTCTTAGACACGTGTGTATGGCCTTCTCAAGGAGAACTCATGTTTGTACGCCTTATGTGCGAATAAGAATTCCATCTGCAAGTAATGTGAAGCCATTAACAGAGGAGAGGAAGATTAAAGCCCCAGTCTCTGTTTACTATGGAAGAGAATTACCAACATTTCCTGCCCTGAAGACCAGAGCCGAGACAAGGTCACTAGTGCCCGGGGCAAGGATGCCAAACAGCGCCCCCCCCCCCCTCCATGTGTAAGCAAAACCCCCCACCCTCTCCTACAAAAACACACCTACCCCCTAAGCATAATTCCCTATTGAAAGCCTAAATTCTCTCCAAACAAAATCCCCCTCTTCCGGTACAATTCCCCCCTCCCAGCTCAAATCCTCTCCCTCCCCAATTCCCCCCTCCTAGCACAAATCCTCTACCCCTCTAATTTCCCCTCTGAGCCTAAATCTCCCCCCCCCCTCGCCAAACAATTCCCCCCTCCCAGCTCAAACCCTCTCCCTCCCCAAATGCACCCTCCTAGCACAAATCCTCTACACCTCAAATTTCCCCTCTGAGCCTAAATCTTCCCCCCCTCGCCAAACAATTCCCCCCTCCCATCTTGAATCCTCTCCCTCCCCAAATGCACCCTCCTAGCACAAATCCTCTACACCTCAAATTTCCCCTCTGAGCCTAAATCTTCTCCCCCTCGCCAAACAATTTCCCCCTCCCAGATTAAATCCTTTCCCTCCCCAAATGCACCCTCCTAGCACAAATCCTCTACCCCCTCAAATTTCCCCTCTGCGCCTAAATCTTTCCCCCCTCCCAGCTTAAATCCTCTCCCTCCCCAAATGCACCCTCCTAGCACGAATCCTTTACACCTCAAATTTCCCCTCTGAGCCTAAATCTCCCCCCCTCGCCAAACAATTCCCCCCTCCCAGATTAAATCCCCCCCTCCCCAAATGCCTCCTCCTAGCACAAATCCTCTACACCTCAAATTTTCACTCTGAGCCTAAATTCCCCCCCCCCCTCCAAAAATGTTTGAGCATTCATCTTTACACTTACCCCCTAAGCATAAATTCCCTTTGCAAGCCAAAATTCTCCCCAATCAAAAAATTGCCCCTAAACAATAAAAAACAAACAAAAAAAACCTCTTCCAATACAAATGCCCCCTCTCAGTTTAAATGTTCTCCCTCCCCAAATCCCCCCCTCCTAGCACAAATCTTTTACCCCTTAAATGTTTCCTCTGAGCATAAATCATCTCCCCCTTCCCTCCAAAAATGATGAGCATTCATCTTTAACACTTACCCCCTAAGGATAAATTTCCTTTGCAAGCCAAAATTCTTCCCAATCAAAAAATGCCCCTCTTCCAGTACAAATCCCCCCTCCCAGATCAAATCCTCTCCCTCCCCAAATGCACCCTCCCAGCACAAATCCTCTACCCCTCAAATTTTCCCCCTGAACTTAAATCTTCTCGTCCCCTCCAAAAAAAATTAAGCACTAATCTTCACACTTACCCCCTAAGCATAAATTCCATTTGCAAGCCAAAATTCTCTCCAAACAAAAACAAAACCCTCATCCAATACAATTCCCCCCTCTCAGTTTAAATCCTCTCCCTTCCCTAATCCTCCCTCCTAGCAGAAATCCTGCACTCCTTAAATTCTCCATCTGAGCAAAAAAATTCTCCCTCTCCCCTCCAAATGTCCCTCTCCCAGCACAAATCGCCCCCAAATCCCCTGTCCTAGCACTACCCCCCCCCCCCACAATTTCCCCTCCTAACACAAATTCTTCAATCACTACAATCACAAATACACCCCCAAATCCTCTTCCTAACACAAATACATCCCCTAGTCCTAATATCCCCCTTCAAATCACCCCTTCTAGAAAAATTCCCCAAATCCCCACTGCGCCCAGGGCAGCTGTCCTATCTGCCTACCCCTTGTCCACGCCCTGTTAAGGACACAACAGGAAGTGGAGGGAATTCTCTACTTAGCCAGTTGCCATTACTAATGGGCCCCTTGAAGGTTTCCCCTCTATTCCTGTTCTGGTGACCACTGTAAAATGTTGGATTTCCTATGAATAGTGACAGGTCATCTAGATACATAGAGAGGGTGATTCTACCCAGTGGGGAGGCAAACAGCAATAAAAACCTGACAGGGGGTTTCCAAAAGATTTATATTTGCCCCTTATTTAGCTTTATCTAATTTGGAGTGTCAGGGACCCCATGAAGTGTGATAGGTGCTGCTCTGACAGATGATTGACCTCACACACATGGGTTAGAGCAGGGCTCGCCAAACGTTTTTAGTACGGGGGCCGCGTCATACATCATATACATGGGTAGAATAAAAATCAGTTTTCTAAGTCAATGAATAATAAATGAATGTTTTACTTTGATCTTTAATTTACATCAGAGTCCCCATTAGAGACCCTTTCTTACGTCAGAGTCCTCTTTAGAGCACCCATTATATCAAAGTCCCTATCAGAGACCCTTCTAAATCAGAGTCCACCTAAGGAGTCACCCCCTCTCATCAGAGTCTGCATCAAAGGTTCCTTTACATTGGAGTCCACCCTTCCATCAGGGTCCCCATCAGAGGCCCCCTACATCAGAGTCTTCCTTATGTGTCCCCTCTTACATCAGGGTCCCCATCAGAGCCTCGCTAAAATCAGAGTTCATCTTAGGAGTTCCCCCTTCCACCAGGGTCCCTATCAGAGGCCCCCCTTACATCAGAGTCCACCTTAGGAGTCCCCCTTTCCATC
The DNA here is from genome assembly GCA_029574335.1 of Rana kukunoris. Lineage (NCBI taxonomy): Eukaryota > Metazoa > Chordata > Amphibia > Anura > Ranidae > Rana > Rana kukunoris. The sequence continues at coordinate 155,288,024 of CM056057.1, forward strand.
ATGGTCCCCATCAGAGGCCCCCTACATCAGAGTCTTCCTTATGTGTCCCCTCTTACATCAGGGTCCCCATCAGAGCCTCCCTAAAATCAGAGTTCATCTTAGGAGTTCCCCCATCCATCAGGGTCCCTATCAGAGGCCCCCTACATCAGAGTCTTCCTTATGTGTCCCCTCTTACATCAGGGTCCCCATCAGAGCCTCCCTAAAATCAGAGTTCATCTTAGGAGTTCCCCCATCCATCAGGGTCCCTATCAGAGGCCCCCTACATCAGAGTATTCCTTATGTGTCCCCTCTTACATCAGGGTCCCCATCAGAGCCTCCCTAAAATCAGAGTTCATCTTAGGAGTTCCCCCTTCCACCAGGGTCCCTATCAGAGGCCCCCCTTACATCAGAGTCCACCTTAGGAGTCCCCCTTTCCATCATGGTCCCCATCAGAGGCCCCCTACATCAGAGTCTTCCTTATGTGTCCCCTCTTACATCAGGGTCCCCATCAGAGCCTCCCTAAAATCAGATTTCATCTTAGGAGTTCCCCCTTCCATCATGGTCCCCATCAGAGTCCTCATAATATCAGAGTTCACCTTAGGAGTCTCCCCTTACATCAAGGTCCACACCAGAGCTTCCCTAATACCATCTTAGGAGTTCCCACTTCCTTCAAAGTCCCCATCAGCGGCCACATTACATCAGAGTCCACCTTAGGAGTCCCCCTTTCCATCAGAGGCCCCCTTACAACATAGTTCAATTTAGAAGCCCCCCCTATATCAGGGTCCCCATCAGAGCCTCCCTAATATCAGAGTTCACCCTAGGAGTCCCTTCTTCCATCAGGGTCACTATCAGAGGCCCCCTTACATCAGACTCCACCTTAGGAGTCCCCCTTTCCAACAGGACCGCCATCAGAGGCCCCCTTACATCTGAGTTCACCAAGAAGTCCCCCCTTTTATCAGCATCTGCAGAGCCTTCCTAATATCAGAGTCCACCTTAGGAGTCCTCCATTCTATCAAGGTCCCCATAAGAGACCCCTCTACATCACAGTCCATTTTAGGAGTCCCCTCTTATATCAGGGTTACCATCAGAGCCTCCCTAATAACAGAGTCAACCTAAGGAGCCCCCCCCCCTTACATCAGGGTCACCATCAGAACCCCCGTTACATCAGAGTCTGCCTTAGGAGCCCCCCCCTTACATCAGGGTCACCATCAGAACCCCCGTTACATCAGAGTCCACCTTAGGAGTCCTCCATTCTATCAAGGTCTCCATAAGAGACCCCTCTACATCAGAGTCCACTTTAGGAGTCCCCTCTTATATCAGGGTCACCATCAGAGCCTCCCTAATATCAGAGTTCACCTTAGGAGTCCCTCTTCCATCAGGGTCGCTTTTAGAGGCCCCCTTACATCAGACTCCACCTTAGGAGTCCCCCTTTCCATCAGAGGTCCCCTTACATCTGGGTTCACCTTAGAAGTCCCCCCTTTTATCAGCGTCTCCATCAGAGCCTCCCTAATATCAGAGTCCACCTTAGGAGTCCTCCATTCTATCAAGGTCCCCATAAGAGGCCCCTCTACATCAGAGTCCATCTTAAAAGCCATCTCTTACATCAGGGTCACCATCAGAACCCCCGTTACATCAGAGTCTGCCTTAGGAACCCCTAGTAAAACAGAGTACCCATTTGAGCCCCCTTTACATCAGAGTCCCTCCAGTCAAAGTCAGCCAAGGTTAAAAGGGGGCAAATAAACTTCATTGAAGAGAACTATAGGCAAAAAGGTTTTCTGAATTTTTGGATAGAGTAAAGGATTGTGCTGGCATATCACCATAGCAGACAGTACACAGTTACAGTACAATAAAACCCCTGTACATTATCACAGCATGGCTCAATATTTGTCCCGGCACTTCCACAAACTATGAGTAATCTTGGGCACTGAGTCATATTCCATCTCACCGGTCGGGGCATTCCCTGCTGCCAATCACCTCTAGGTGGGCTGCATACAGCTCCCCCCTTTCCTGGTCTACATTGCTATCATAAGAAGTTTGATATCAGAGCCTGAGTAAACACATTTACCGGAACTTCTCCAGAGCCTGCCAGAGGAGTAAAGCGGCTTTATCCTCCGATTAACCGGCTGTGCCAGTTAACCATTTGCTCACCGAGGAAGGCACTGCCATACTGCGCTGTGCACATTTTAAAGCTGAACTCCGGGGACACAAACATTTTCATCTAAATACATTCATCAATAGCCACAAAGGATATAAATACACTTTGTGTACAGTAAATGCTTTTGCAAACCCAGATATTACCTTGTAATGTAACAGAGACAGTATCACTATGCTGTACATAGCCTATGCAGCAGGGGCGGACTGACCATTGAGTCACTCGGGCACCATGCCGATCGTGTGTACAGGGCTTAAGACTGGGATGCCATTAAAGTTCATGTGCTAGTAAAGGCAGGTGTCCCAATACTTTTGGTTATATAGTGTATCTTCTCCTGTTGTGTTAGCTGCTTGCCTGGAGTTCAGCTTTAACATTTATTTATTTTTGGATAAAATCTTGCCTTTCCATTAGACGGGAGTTCAGTAAAGCGACATATATAATATAAACCCTGTCTAGGAAGATTGTGTTACAGTGAGAATTCTCATCTGGTACTTTGATGAATCTAACAGCAATGTTGGATGCCTGACAAGACGTCTCTAACTCCTAAACCCAAGCCAGTTATCCATTCTAATGTGGAAATTATGCCTTTTACATCACATCTAGTTAAAGGGCCAATACTGTAGATCTGAATTACAATTTATACAATTCTATAAAAATAACAAACATGGTATACTTACCTCCTCTGCTCACCGCAGTAGATTTCCACAGAGCAGCCCAGATCCTCCTCTTCTCCGGTCCTGTTTCTGTGATCCTGGCCCCTCCCTCCTGTTCAGTGACCCCACAGCAAGCAGCTTGCTATGGGGGCACCCAAGCCGAGCTGCTGCTTTGTGTGTCCATTCAGACATGGAGCTACAGTGTGGCCCCGCCCCATCTCTCTTGGCTAACTGACTTTGACAACAGCGGGAGCCAAGGAAGCTCCTGCACAGAGGTAACTTTTCACACTGGATTACTGCACAGATCAGGAAGAGATACACAAAGAGAAAGCACACCAAGCTTCAAGTAAGAATACACATGACTCTTGTATTTAGACAATATTTGCTTATCCCAGAGTTCAGCTTTAAAGGGGTTGTAAAGGTAAAAGTTTTTTCACCTTAATGCATTCTATGCATTAGGCCGCGTACACACGATCAGACCTGTCCGATGAAACGGGTCTGTAGACCCGTTTCATTGGACCAATTAGATGGTGTGTACGGCCCATCGGACCGTTGTCCGTCGGACCAAAGTTTTAAAACTTGCTTTAAAATCTGGTGTCCGTCGGACAGATTCGATGGTTAAGTACGCAAAAGCATCAGACCAAAAACCCGCGCATGCTCAGAATCAAGTCGGCGCATGCTTGGAAGCATTGAACTTCGTTTTTTCAGCACGTCGTTGTGTTCTACGTCACCGCGTTCTGGTCTGATCGGATTTTTGGTCCAATGGTGTGTACGCACATCAGACCATCAGACCACTTCAGCCTGGTCTGATGAAAACGGTCCGTCGAACCAGTTTCATCGGACCGGTCTGATCGTGTGTACGTGGCCTTAAAGGGGTGTTCCAGCCAAATTTAGTGTTTATTAAAAGTCAGCAGCTACAAAAAGTGTAGCTGCTGGCTTTTAATAAACACACTCTCACGACGCGCCGGCCGGGGCTCCGCTCCTCTCCCCCCCTCCCCGGCCGGCGTCTTCATCCTAAGTGTTGGCACCCGACCATGACAGCCTTTGACTTCACTGCCGGGCACCCACTGCCCATGCGGGAGCGGGACTGCGCTCTCCTATTGGACAGGCGATCGCATGGGACCTGTCATGTGTCCCATGCGATCGCCTACAGGGAGGGGCTGCTGTAGGTGATTAAGCTTAGTCGCCTAACCAGCCCCTCGGCGGAAGGAGGAAGTGGGACAGGAAGTCCCACTCCTCCTGAAGCCCACACTGCCAAATGTGGCATGTAAGGGGGTGAGGAGTGGGATTAGCGGAAGTTCCAATCTTGGGTGGAACTCCACTTTAAGGTAAAAAACATCTGCGGATTAGCGACCCTCAGCCCCCTAATTTACTTACCTGACCCCTTGAAAGTCCTGCACCATGAACGCGCTTGCTTCTCGGCTCATTCATTGGTTGATTGAAAGCATCGCAGCCATTGGCTGACACTGCTGTCAATCACATCCGATGACGCGGTGCTCCGGGGGGCGGGGGACAAGTGATACAGTGAGCGCGCCCGCAAGAACTCATGACCAGCTCGCTCGCATGAAGGTGGTGAGTTCTTGCGAGGGGGAGCCGAGACAGGCGCCGAGGGACCCCAGAAGACCAGGTTTGGAGCCACTCGGTGCAAAACTAGCTGCACAGTGGAGGTAAGTATAACATGTTTGTTATTTAAAAAAAAAAATACCTTTACATACCCTTTAAATTATTGAGCAAAACTATTAAACCTACAGGTAAGGGTAGGTTCACACCACGATTTTCTATACAGTTTTTAGATACGGTTTTAAAAAAAAAACGTATGCAACCGTACAGAAAACCGTGGCCATAGACTTTACATTAAAAACCGTATTTGCCATAAATCATACGGTTGTATCCGGTTTTCAAACCATACGGTTTTTAACTTGGTCTACCACGGTTTTTGGTCCGGTTCAAAAACCGTATTTCAACCGTATACGGTTATTTTAACATAGGACTCTATGAGAACTGTATGTCGTTGCGGTTCTGACCGTTTTTTTCTATACGGTTGTTAACCTTGCACATGCGCAGGAGGTCAAAACTGGAAGGGGCCATCCGCAGATAATCATGGAACTTTTCCGGATACATACGTAACTGGACAAAAAGTGAATCAAAAGCACCAAGCCTAGGCCGAATGGCATTCACCGGTTGCACCCAAAACCTACGTGAAAATCTCCTCCACATAAGCTCCCTCTGACGCTCCCGCAGCTGTACCAGCTTTAGGCGCAAAATGGGTACAATAGGCATGGTTAAATGACTAAAAATACACACCAAATCACTAGCTGTAAAAATAACCTGCGCTCTCTCTCTCTCTCCAACCTAGCAAGGCAAGGCTAGTTGGCAAACCCCTCCTACTTCCCTTGAAATTTCAATAGAACAACTGAAACTTTATTGAAAAAAAATAAAATAAAACATTTCCGTTTAAAAAATGGATGCAACCGTATACAACCGTATGTAACCGTACTACTTATTTCCAACCGTTTACGGTTGCTTTTTGAAGCATACGGTTGAGTACGGTTGGGTCCGTTTTTTAGAATACGTTTTTTTTTATAAAAAAACGTATCCAAAAACTGTATAGAAAATCGTGGTGTGAACCTACCCTAAAGAATACTTTGGGACAAAATCTACACTCTTGTGAAATAAGAGGTACTGTTATTTTACTCTCAGGTATGTAAGATTGCTTCATCTTATCATCTGAGATTCCTTAATCTCCACTTGCAGATGTTTAAAGGTATTTAAAGCGGATGGTTCACCTCAAAAAGATATTAAAAGCCAGCAGCAACAAATACTGCAGCTGCTGACTTTTAATATTAGGACACTTACCTGTCCTGGAGTCCAGCGGCGTCCGTAGCAGAGGACGAGCGATCGCTCGTCACCCTGCTGCTCCCCCCTCCATCCACGGTGAGGGAACCAGGAAGTGAAGCGCTGCGGCTTCACTGCCCGGTTCCCTACGGCGCATGCGCGAGTCGCGCTGCGCCCGGCGATTGGCTCCCGCTGTGTGCTGGGAGCCGAGAGTTCCCAGCACACAACGGGAAAAGCCCGTCTTTTGCCCGAGACTGCGGGCCGGAAGTGGGTGCGGATACCTGTCTTTAGACAGGTATCTGCACCCCCCTCCCCCCTGAAAGGTGTCAAATGTGACGCCGGAGGGGGGGAGGGTTCCGATCAGCGGATCTTCACTTTAGGGTGGAGATCCGCTTTAAGTGTAATTGTGAAACGTTTCCCACTTGCCAGTACTTGACTTGTATTTGGCCTTTCTTAAGCTGGCCATACATCAATAGAATTTAGTTCACACATTTTAGTTTTTTTTTTTGGAAAGTTCTTTTAGATTTTAGAATGGTTCATTGAGTCTAATCAACATTCGCTTTCAACTGAAGTGACAAGAAAATTCAAAGGAGCAAGGATTTTTCGTGAACGAGCAAAATATCTAACTGTGAGTGTGGTTACTTGTATGGGAAATATTGTATGCAGTGGCACAGTGGCGACAATTGATGGGGGACGGTGAGGCTGCAATTGATGGGTTTTTTTTCGGGGGTTTTTTATGTTTTTTTTTTTCGTTTGTTTGCCCCACCCCCCAAAAAAATCGCCAACCAGAGAAATTTAATTTAGATGTAAAAATCTAAAATGTTTTGCTATAAAATTACTTAGAGCCCTTAAACTTTATGGGCCAAATTCTCAAAAGAGATACGACGGTGTATCTCCAGATACACCGTCGTATCTCTGTTTCTAGCCCTGTGTATCTATGCGACTGATTCTTAGAATCAGTTACGCATAGATTTGGCGTCGGATCTTAGATGTAATTCTACGCTGGCCGCTAGGTGGCGTTCCCGTAGATTTCAGCGTCGAATATGCAAATGAGCATGATACGCCGATTCCCGAACGAAGTTGCCCGCCGTCTACGTAGTTTGCGTACGTGTAAGGTTACCCCTGCTATATGAGGGGTAACCTTGCGTAGGTCCGGCGTAAGCCATGTTAAGTATGGACGTCGGGACAGCGTCGTGTTTTTCTGTCGTTTACGTCGTTTGCGTAACTCGTTGCGAATAGGCCTTTACGTTAATTACGTTGCCGTCGAAATCAATGTATTTGCGGCGTACTATGGAGCATGCGCAGTGGGCTACGTTTAGGGCCAGCGCATGCACAGTTCGTTCGGCGCAGGGGCGCGCTTAATTTAAATACAGCACGCTCCCCTTCTTCCCTATTTGAATTACGCATGGATACGCAATTCTCTTTATGCTACGCCGCCGCAAATTACGGAACAAGTGCTTTGAGAATACGGCACTTGCTCCTGAAAGTTGCGGCAGGCGTAGTGTAAATAGGATACGCTACACCGCCGCAGAATCTACGTGAATCTGGCCCAATATATATATATATATATATATATATATATATATATATATATATATATATATATATATATATATATATATATATATATATATATATATAATTTTAGTAGAGGCCCTATAGAATAAACTGATGGGTTTTGTGATTGCAATTACCATGGCACATGGTATTTGGGCAACGTTTATTTTTTTTAAATGCAATTGTTTTGCAAAAAATTGAATTTAATAAAACAAACATAATATATAAATCCAATTTTTTGGTAAAAAGTGAAGCCCTGTACACACGACAGGGAACCTCGACGGGCGGAACACATCGTTCCGCCCGTCGAGGTTCTCTGCCGGCCGTCAGAATCTGCGACCCGCCCGTCGGGAATGGCAACCAGCCATTCATCCCGACGGGCTGTCGAGCAAATAGAGAACCTGTTCTCTATTTGCTCGACGGGTTTCCCGACGGGCGGGCGAGCAGAGAGCGTACACACGGCCGAGGTTCTTGCTGGAATGCAGCTCCCAGCGAGGTTCTCGCTGATTTCTGGCGAGAACCTCGGCCGTGTGTACGGGGCCTAAAAGACAATGTTACGCAGAGTAAATAGATACTTAACCTGTTACGCTTTAAAATTGCCTATGCCCTTGGAATGGTGTCGATAGGTGACATTTTAAAAAAAGTTTGCAGGTTAGCAGTTTAGAGTTACAGAAGAGGTCTGATGCTACAATTATTGCTCTCTCTCTGACGTTCGCGACGATACCTCATATGTGTGGTGTGATCACCGTTTACAAATGTGTGTGGGCAGGGCTTTTTTTTCAGCTGGAACGTGGTGGAACTCAGCTCCACCACCTCTGGCTCTGGCCCTCTGCTTCCTGCTCACCTCTATCGCTTGTAAACACAGAAGTCCGGCTTCTGTGTTTACAAGTGACAGTTTGTCTCCCAATGGCTCCCACTGAGTCCAAGATGGGGACAAGGGAGGTGCCTGTGTCCAGGGTACAGTGGAGATGCCGACACCTCCACTGAATGACTATCCTTCCCCTCTACGACCCTCCCACTGAATTTGACCCCACCCACAATTTGATGCGATTTGGAGGGGGTGAAAGGGGGTTTTGGGGGATTGTGATTGAGTTCCTGTACCTATTTTCTGTGGGGAAAAAAGGAGTTAGGTATACGTTCACATTGCGCATTACATTTTTTTTTAAATTGTTTATTTTATCGAAAACAATTTTTTACACAGTTTCTTTAATTTTCTTGTGAACCCTTGTGGTTTTTTCACCTTAATGCATTCTATGCATCAAGGTGAAATACCTTCTGTAGTGCTGCAGCCCCCCAGTGCCCCCATTTTACTTACCTGAACCCGGTTTTCTTCTCCCTGGGGACGAACACACTGGCTCTAGCTGGTGTCTCTTGTCCTGATTGGATAGATTGATAGCAGCACAGCCATTGGCTCCCGCTGCTGTCAATCTAATACAATGACGCGGGTGCTGGGGGGCAGGGCAGAGTCCTGCTTTCTGTGTCAATAGACGCAGAAGCAGGACTTGGGAGTCCCATAGGAAGGCCCTTCGCCAACGGGGCACTCGACGCAGGATGGAGCTACTAGCGCTGCTGAGGGACCCCAGAAGAGGAGGATAGAGGTCACTCTGTGCAAAACTAACTGCACAGTGGAGGTAAGTATGACAGGTTTGTTATTAAAAAAAAAAAAAGGGGTTTAGTAACCCTTTAACTTTATTGCTATCACAAAGGATGAACAACATCCCTTGTGACAATATGGGCCATGACAGGTTCTCCTAATGGAGGTTTTATACCGCTTTAATAAGGAAACTTCCATGAGAACACATGTCCAGATTTCTTGTGGGCTGTTGCAGGTTACTTTGCACATTTCTTTGATAACAAATTGTGGCCTTTTCTAAAAATAGGTTAGAAAAATGTACTCTTGCAACATTTCTTACAAATGATCAAAGTAACAAATGGACTATTCGTAGTACTAGAACAATCCACCGCTCCGAAATCCCGGAATGTCGCCATGAAAAGCCTATTGCTGCCTTACCTCCTACAGTCTACCTCTAATAATGTACATGCTGGATCTACTGTATGTTCAAACTGTTAAGTGAGAGCTGATAATGGGGTCTCTGGTGAGAATAACCACTTCAGCCCTGGAAGGATTTGCCCCCTTAATGACCAGGCCATTTTCTGCGATTTGGCACTGCGTCAATTTAACTGACAATTGCGCGGTCGTGCAACGTTGTACCCAAACAAAATTGACATACTTTTCCCCCCACAAATAGAGCTTTCTTTTGATAATATTTGCTCATCTTTGCTGATTTTTTGCGCTATAAACAAAAAAAGACTGACAATTAAAAAATATAAATATATATTATTATATTAGCATTTTTTAATGATTACTAGTAATGGCGGTGATCGGGCATTTTTTTTTTGCGGGACTGCGATATTACGGTGAACAGGTCTGACACTTTTTTGGGGACCAGTGACATTTATACAGCGATCAGAGCTATATAAATGCACTGATTACTGTATAAATGACACTGGCAGGTAAGGGGATAACCCTAGGTGATCAAGGGGTTAAATGAGGTGTTTCAAACTGTGGGGGGGGGGGGGACTGACTGGGAGTAGAGAGAGATCGCTGTTCCTGATCACTAGGAACAGACAATCACTCTGTACTCTCATGTTAGAACTGAGTTCTGTTTGTTTACATTGACAGATCCCCGTTCTGGCTCTCTGTGGAGCGATTATGGGTGACTGGCGGACATCGCGGCCACCAGCCATGCGCATCAGCTCCCCCACAGTGCAGCGCACGCTCCTGCTGTAGCTGTTAAAGGGACCGACAAACAGCTACGGCGATTCGTGGGAATGAGCCGACCTACCACAGGATAATGATGGCAGCTGCTCGGTAACCCGTTAAAGTGATGGTTTTAAAATAAAATTCTATACAAGTTTGTACGCTAAATAAAAGAAAGTTCCTTCTATTGCTCTTAGACTCCATATTCCTTTTTTTCGGCTGTGAATGACTTCCTGCTAGAAGGTGGCTGCATTCATTCTCCATGGTCCCAGGGGCATATCTCCCACGAGGCAAACAAGGCCTTTGCCGTGGGCCGTATTTTATGGGGAGTGGTGTCTGTACCAGAATGATGCCTGCAGGTCTTTTTTTAGAGCCGGCAGTTGGCTCTCTTGTAATAGCAATCGGAGTGGCTCACTAACTGCTCAATTGCTATTACAATCAGCTGGAGGGACCGCGGGAGGGGAAACCCCTCCTCCCACAGCTCTCACAGGGATTCCCATCCCACTTGCAGTTTTGCAAGTTTGTGTGCAGAGTAGGGATCTGGGGTCTTTTGAAGCTGATATAGCTGCAAAGGGTGGGCCAACTCAATATTGAACCCTACAGACTAAGATTGGGATGCCATTAAAGTTCAAGTGCGTGTAAAGGCAGGTGTCCCAATACTTTTGACAATATAGTGTATGCTCTGTATACAGTTGATGGTGGTATGCTCTGTGTACAGTGACTTGTGGTATGTTCTGTGCACAGCGACTGGTGGTATGCTTCTGTGTACAGTGACTGGTGGTTTGTTCTGTGTACAGTGACTGGTGGTATATTCTGTGTAAAGTGACTGGCAGTATGTTCTCTGTACATTAGTGCTAATTATCTCTTAAAAAAAACTTCTAATTTCCGTACTGCTTTGCACAATTACATTACTGGTTCAGTCCTTACGCGTTACGTCACAACCCATGTGATCTCTCCAGAGGATCTCCTCAGCAAGTGAAGGGAAATCTCTACTACATTGATCCAAATAGAATAACAACACCTTTTTATCAATGCAGAGATGTTCTGTGTACAGTGACTGGTGGTATGCTCTGTGTACAGTGACTGGTGGTACGCTCTGTGTACAGTGACTGGTGGTACGCTCTGTGTACAGTGACTGGTGGTACGCCCTGTGTACAGTGACTGGTGGTACGCTCTGTGTACAGTGACTGCTGGTATTCTCTGTGTACAGTGACTTGTGGTATACTCTGTGTACAGTGACTGGTGGTATTCTCTGTGTACAGTGACTGGTGGTACTCTCTGTGTACAGTGACTGGTGGTACTCTCTGTGTACAGTGACTGGTGGTACTCTCTGTGTACAGTGACTGGTGGTATTCTTTGTGTACAGTGACTGGTGGTACGCTCTGTGTACAGTGACTGGTGGTACGCTCTGTGTACAGTGACTGGTGGTACGCTCTGTGTACAGTGACTGGTGGTATTCTCTGTGTACAGTGACTGGTGGTACTCTCTGTGTACAGTGACGGGTGGTATGCTCTGTGTACAGTGACTGGTGGTACGCTCTGTGTACAGTGACTGGTGGTACGCTCTGTGTACAGTGACTGGTGGTATTCTCTGTGTACAGTGACTGGTGGTACTCTCTGTGTACAGTGACTGGTGGTACGCTCTGTGTACAGTGACTGGTGGTACTCTCTGTGTACAGTGACTGGTGGTACGCTCTGTGTACAGTGGCTGGTGGTACGCTCTGTGTACAGTGACTGGTGGTACTCTCTGTGTACAGTGACTGGTGGTACTCTCTGTGTACAGTGGCTGGTGGTACTCTCTGTGTACAGTGGCTGGTGGTACTCTCTGTGTACAGTGACTGGTGGTACTCTCTGTGTACAGTGACTGGTGGTACTCTCTGTGTACAGTGACTGGTGGTACTCTCTGTGTACAGTGACTGGTGGTACTCTCTGTGTACAGTGGCTGGTGGTACTCTCTGTGTACAGTGACTGGTGGTACTCTCTGTGTACAGTGGCTGGTGGTACTCTCTGTGTACAGTGACTGGTGGTACTCTCTGTGTACAGTGACTGTGGTACTCTCTGTGTACAGTGACTGGTGGTACTCTCTGTGTACAGTGACTGGTGGTACTCTCTGTGTACAGTGACTGGTGGTACTCTCTGTGTACAGTGACTGGTGGTACTCTCTGTGTACAGTGACTGGTGGTACTCTCTGTGTACAGTGACTGGTGGTACTCTCTGTGTACAGTGACTGGTGATACTCTCTGTGTACAGTGACTGGTGGTACTCTCTGTGTACAGTGACTGGTGGTACTCTCTGTGTACAGTGACTGGTGGTACTCTCTGTGTACAGTGACTGGTGGTACTCTCTGTGTACAGTGACTGGTGGTACTCTCTGTGTACAGTGGCTGGTGGTACTCTCTGTGTACAGTGACAAGTGACCCTTGTCATAGGCCGCATGCCATCCCATCACCCTGAGGAGCTCCAGTCACTCCAGTTGTCTATTCAGCTTGCCAAGCATTTTGTGGAAACCTCCGACATTCACAAATCCCTCTTTATAATAAAAATCCAAATCACTGACAAAAAAAAAAAAAACAAGTGCGTGTTTAAATGCCCAGTCACGGGTCAGGAATAACGCCGTCTAAGCTGCTGTTGTAAAGTTCTAGAATACATCTGCCTTTCTAGAACATCCGGAGATCTTTAATAACAAAAAAAAAGCCATCAGTGGTCCACCCATAATGACGGCTGATTCTCAGTCCACATTCTTTAGTTTAAGGACGCTAATCTGAAACGCAAACGTGCGTATTGCGTTGAGGAAGGCCGCGGTGTTTGTAAATTCTGCATGTAGATATGAGCCGTATCCCTAACTCTAGAGACACACTCACAGCATTGTACCCTGAGATCTGAGAGGTAGGTATAGGGGGGTACACACAGACACACAACACTTACCTTCATGAGAAGCGTCAGATGTAGGTAGAGGACCCTGAGGTCACCTCCTTCTTCTCCTGATGTCCCAGGATCCTTCTAGATTCCCTACAGCTGCCTGTCAGGGAGCAAAGCGAGGAACTCACCCTTGGCAGAGGGACATCTGCAGCCTCTCTCCTCCACAACACCCACGCAAGGAACAAGAAAGTTGAGAAACTTAACCCGCTCTCCCTTTTTTCTCCGAGTTGTGCTTGTAGGAACCCGAGCCATGCATCTCAAGGCCATCCATCCATCCAGACGGCTGAACAGGATAAACAACTCCAGGGAGAGAACTTTCACTTGTCAGAACTTCCACAAGATCTACAGAGCAATTCTAGGCAATGGCCAATTCAATGCTTTCCAGCAAACACTGCAGGGGTGCGCAAATCTGAAATTCACTCCGCTTACCCTTTCTCTGAGTTCTCTCTAAAGCCCCGTACACAGGATCAGAATATCGTACAGAAATATCGCTTTCCAAGCAATCGTACGATAATCTGATCGTTAGTACACAACTTTCGTCTGAAATTTTCCAAAGGGACAAACACAAAATGTTTTCTTGTTCGTTACCAGATCATACGATTTTCATGTAACCCCTTAAGGACCGCCACACGACTATTTACGTGGGTCGCGAGCACGCTGCTAGTGGCGCACTTGCAACCCGGTCCTGTGCTCTGTGACCGCGCCTGCGCAACCCACGGACCCGATCGTCGCTGGTGTCCCGCGATTGGGTCACAGAGAGGAAGAACGGGGAGAGGTAAGTGTGAACAAACCTCTCCCCGTGCTTCCTAGTGAGCCTGTCACTGATCAGCTGTTCCCTGTCATAGGGAGCGACGATCAGTGACGTCACACGCCCAGCCACGCCCCCCCTACAGTAAGAAAACACAAATTAGGTCACACTTTTTGAAAAAATAGCCACTGATTACTGTATAAATGTCACTGGCAGGCAGGGGCGGACTGACAACTCAAGGGGCCCCCGGGCAATAGATGATTATGGGGCCCCCGGGCTTACAGATGGCCACCATGCCAGGAGGCAGTGCAGAGGCGGGGCAGCTAAAATCTCAGGATTTTCACATCAAAATCTTGTCGGTTTCGAACATATCAGGGACAGATGTAAAAAAAACACAGATTTTTACATACTGTCCCTGGTTTTACTGAGCCTGGCAACCCTGATGGGGCCCCCTAGTGGCATGGGGCCCTCGGGCAGTGCCCGAGTGTCTCAAAAGTCAGTCCGCCCCTGCTGGCAGGAAAGGAGTTAACACTAGGGGGCGATCAATACTTTATTCTTTCACAAGGCTTTACTGCTATACAAATGTGCATTTTAGGGGGAGCTATTTAGCAACATACAGTTGGAACTGGTACTTTTATTATTGTGTTCACTGTTGTGTATTCTGCGTACAGTGGTCTGTGTGCTGAGGCCTCAGTGGGGAGGTGCTTCAATACAGGTTTTAAAGTTGTCAGGTCACCTGTGGCCAGATGACAAGTGCACCCCGGTGGAGTCAAGGGTGCACCACGGGGCACCACGGGGTAGTGAACCCTATAGCCGACTGCTGCAGATGGACCACAAAGTGGATGTGGAGAAGAGGTTCACTGGGGCACAAACAGGGATACTACAGGAAGCTTGAGCCCAAGATTCCCCAGGGCGCGGAGTCTAAGACCCAGCTGGTGTTCACCAGAGCCCCTAGTGGTGAGGATGGCATTCGCTGCAACTGGATCCAGGTCGTGGCCCCTGGAGTCCCCTAGGTCAAGCTCCGCAGGGAGAAAGGGAAAGTAGCACACAGGACACAAGTGATAGTGGAGGGTAAGCCGAGGTGGGGGCAACAAGCAGACGAGGATTAACCAAGGGACAGGCCAAAGGTCAGGGTCACAGGCAAATAGGACTAGTCGGAGACAAGCCAAAGTCAGTACACAGAGATAACTTAGAACATGGCAAGCAGGAACCCAAACACACACAGCTGAACAAACAACATTGATCAGCAAAGCAGACCTGCAGTGCCGTGGTTAATATAGAGTTCTTGGGATGGCCTGGGGTGGAGCCATGCAGGGAGGAGAGATGATAAAGGCAGCCAGATAAGGGAGTCTGGCCTCTAATGAACACATGGAGGGAAGGTAAGCTGCCAGACATACTACATATCCATGACAAAAGTATTGAGGATCTATTCTACTGTGCACCTGTTCACTTATACCCTTATCAGGTTGCTATTGGATACAGCGGTGTGACGTTATTGTTATCTGCCGATCAATACTTGTTTGTGTTATTTATCTGTTATTCACACCATTTCTTTAAGTTATTCTTCACTATTTTTCATCATAGTAAACTTTTAGGCGGCGTACACACGAGGGGATATGTCCGCTGAAAACGGTCCGATGGACCGTTTCAGCAGACATCTCTGCTCGTGTGTATGGGCTAGCGGACAGATTTCTCCACCCGACAGATTTCAAAGCAAGCTTTGAAATCTATCCGGTGGAATCTGTCCGCCCGACATGTCTGCTGGTTAGTACACTTACCAGCAGACATGTCGGCCCCCACCGCCGCCGCGCCGCTGCCGAATGGATTCGGCGCATGCGCAGAAGTGTTTTACTTCCTGGTGCGGTGACGTGGCGGTGACGCGGCGGCGTCAACGTCACCGCGCCGTCCGGCGGCGGAGAATTTGATCCGATGGTGTGTACACGCCATCGGATCAAACTCCCGATCGGACATATCCGATGGAAATGGTCCGCGGACCGTTTTCATCGGATATGTCCGATCGTCTGTACGCCGCCTTACAAGTTGTTCATTGATATCTTGTGTGAGTCTCTATTTACTGCCACAACTGATGAAGTGACGGAACCCAGGGTCTCGGTATATATACTATATGCTCTTTCATTATTGTGTCATTTTCTGTTGCTGGGTTTTACACTAACATTGTTAAGCAGGTGTGCCAGAGGGGTTCAGACAGTTGTTGGGGTTGAGTGGCAGAGTGCAGAACTAAACAAATATTAAGCGGCTCCTATGGGGGTAGCGCTACATTTAGAACAAGTAAATATGATATACTTTCTTATCTATTTACTAATAGCAGCATGAGGATAACATTTTTGTAAAGGTACATGTACCTCGGCTGTCACTTGCATTCTTGCATTACTAATTAGTAAGTCAGTGACCTGGACCTGACAGCTGCACACATTTGTTCCTGATCCGTGATTCATAAGATAGTGAAGAACAGATAAGGGGAAGTCTGAATCTTTAAGAATGAATCATCAGTGTTGACTCGATCTATCACTGTTTTGACAGGTTCCTTGGTTGCCATGTTTTTTTTATGATTGATTTTTATTTGAGATTTCTAGAATAGCCACTAGAGGGAGCTTTGTATTTCACAGTAACCACCAGTCCTGCTGAGATACAGTGTCAGCTACATAGAGAGTGTACTGTTTTCACTGGGTCACATCAGACCCATAGACTTGTACCAACAGGGGTGAACCAAAATGCATTGATACTGTACAGAGTTTTAAAGTAGGAAGCAGTCCCGGACTGGGACAAAAAATAGGCACCTGCACCTCTGGACCCCTTTACATTACACAGCACCCTGCACCTCTGGAACCCTTTACATTACACAGCACCCTGCACCTCTGAGACCCTTTACATTACACAGCACCCTGAACCTCTGGGACCCTTTACATTACACAGCACCCTGCACCTCTGGAACCCTTTACATTACACAACACCCTGCACCTCTGAGACCCTTTACATTACACAGCACCCTGCACCTCTGGGACCCTTTACATTACACAGCACCCTGCACCTCTGGGACACTTTACAATACACAGCACCCTGCACCTCTGGACCCCTTTACATTACACAGCACCCTGCACCTCTGGGACCCTTTACATTACACAGCACCCTGCACCTCTGGACCCCTTTACATTACACAGCACCCTGCACCTCTGGACCCCTTTACATTACACAGCACCCTGCACCTCTGGGACCCTTTACATTACACAGCACCCTGCACCTCTGGGACCCTTTACATTACACAGCACCCTGCACCTCTGGAACCCTTTACATTACACAACACCCTGCACCTCTGAGACCCTTTACATTACACAGCACCCTGCACCTCTGGGACCCTTTACATTACACAGCACCCTGCACCTCTGGACCCCTTTACATTACACAGCACCCTGCACCTCTGGACCCCTTTACATTACACAGCACCCTGCACCTCTGGGACCCTTTACATTACACAGCACCCTGCACCTCTGGGACCCTTTACATTACACAGCACCCTGCACCTCTGGGACCCTTTACATTACACAGCACCCTGCACCTCTGGACCCCTTTACATTACACAGCACCCTGCACCTCTGGGACCCTTTACATTACGCAGCACCCTGCACCTCTGGTCCCCTTTACATTACACAGCCCCCCACAGTTTGTTACACAGACACCCCCCTAACAGTTCTGGACCCCCTGCATGTTACACTGGGGGGGGGGGAGATGTGACATGCGACCAGGCGGGCCGCCACGGGCATATGCCCAGTATGCCCTATGGCCAGTCGGGGCCTGGTAGGCAGTCTGTCTTCAAGGAAAGAGGTCTCCAATATTCTACTGATTTTGACACTGACCAACTTTCACATGACTTTTCATGCAATATCAAAGTTGCATGACAAGTCATTCCCCATGTTTTTCAATGATTCCAATGATAACCATTCATATATGTACGACCTGAATTTGCAGCGACTTCAAAGTAGTTCACACACTACTTTGGTCCAACTTGAGGGCCATAGACTTCAATGTTAGCCCTCAAAAGTTGCATTAACCCCTTCTCGACCAGCCGCCGCAGTTATACTGCAGCAGGTTGGCTCCCCTTCGCAAGCCACCATAGCTGTACGTTGGCTCTTTAAGACGCTTTAGCAGGCGCGCACGTGTGTCCTCGGAGCCAAAGCGCGTGCCCGGCAGGCACAATGACCGCCGGACACCTGCAATCGCTTATAAACACACAAATCCCGGTTCTGTCAAAGGAGAGGCTACAGATCCAGTGTTCTTACTAAGTAGGAATACCGATCGGTCTCCTCCCCCAGTCACTCCCTTCCCCCCACAGTTAGAACACACCTAGGGAACACAGTTAACCCCTTGATCGCCCCCTAGTGTTAGCCCCTTTCCTGCAAGTGACATTTATACAGTAATCAGTGGCTATTTTTTAGCTCTGATCGCTGTATAAATATCAATGGCCCCCAAGAAAGGTGTCAAAAGTGTCTGATCTGTCTGCCGCAATCATGATCACCACCATTATTAGTAAAAAAAAAAAAATACCATAAATCTATCCCCTATTTTGTAGACGCTACAACTTTTGCGCAAACAAATTAATATACGCTTATTGCGATTTTTGTTTTACCAAAAAATTGTAGAAGCATACATATCGGCCTAAACGGATGAAGAAATTTGTTTTGTTTTTTTGGATATTTATTATAGCGAAAGGTACAAAATATTGTGTTTTTCAAAATGTTCGCTCTTTTTTATGTTTATAGCGCAACAAAAAAAGCAAAGACGTAGAGGTGATCAAATACCACCAAAAGAAAGCTCAATTTGTGGGGGGGGGGGGGGGGGGGGGGGGGGGGGGGGGGGGGGGGGACATCAATTTTGTTTGGGTACAATGTCGCACGACCGCGCAATTGTTAAAGTGGTGCAGTGCCATATCGCAAAAAATGGCCTGGTCAGGAAGGGGGCAAATCCTTCCGGGGCTGAAGTGGTTAAAGTCATACCCATCTAAAGTAGTTTGGCGTATTAGTTTTCAGCCTTTGCACCTTCTTCCCCAGGCAATCGCAATTGTTTCCCCTAAGAATAGCACATATGATGCCCGTCCCAATAACAGTTTGATGAGCCTTCACTAGGGAGACTCCCCTTTCTGCCACCGCCTTGTGTACACAGTGAGACACATGGGGTGGCATTGTGCCCGGGGGCCCTCTGTGAATTCCTGCACACCACTCAGGCATGTGGCCAGATCAGACTATTTTCAGGGAGAGGCTCCATACTCTGGAGTGGCAGGTTGGTTATGTGTTTGCAGTGAGCTGCCACATTACCTGAGCACCATTCCCACTCCTGGCACCTCACACTCAATGCCAATGCTCATGAATTGTTTTACACTTCTTCATATGGTCCTCAAGTCTATAGCTTACTTACACACACCAGCCACTTTATTAGGAACACCTGTGCAATTGCATGGAAACACAAATTGCTTATCAGCCAATCACATGGCAGCAACTCAATGCATTTAGGCATCTAGATGTAGTGAAGACGACTTCCTGAAATTCAAACGGAGCATCAGAATCGGGATTTAAGTGACTTTGAACGTGGCATGGTTGTTGGTGCCACACAGGCTGGTCTGAGTATTTCAAAAACTGGTGATCTACTGGAATTTTCACGCAGAACCATCTTTAGGGTTTACAGAGAATGGGTAGAAAAAGAGAAAATATCCAGTGAGCGGAAGGTGTGTGGAGGAAAATGCCTGGTTGATGTCAGAAGTCAGAGGCAAATGGTCAGATTGGTTCGAGATGATAGAAAGGCAACAGTAACTCAAATAACCACTTGCTACAACCAAGGTATGCAGAATACCATCTCTAATGGCACAACACATCGAACCTTGAAGCATATGGGCTACAGCAGCAGAAGACCACACCGGGTGACACTCCCGTCAGCGAAGACGGACAACAGAAGATTGGTAAAACATTGTTTAGTCTAATGAGTCTCAATTTCAGCTGCGACATTCCGATGGTCGGGTCAGAATTTGGCGTGAGCAGCATGAAAGCATGGATCCATCCTGCCTTGTAGCAAGGGTTCAGGCTGGTGGCGTAATGGTGTGGGGGGTATTTTCTTGGCACACATAATAAAGTGGCTAGTGAGTGTATATTACTCTTTGTTGTCATGAAGTGAACCCATGCTCATCTCATGCAGGCCAACGCAATAGATTCACTATATAATTTCCCTTCCATTCAATTTTGATTTATGTTTAATTTCTATGAAAGAGTTGATCAGCCAGGGTGGAAAATTATGAATTTTGAATATTGATCAGATTATGAGAGTACACGGTGGAAGCAGAGATGCCAATTTATGATTGTAAATTGCGATCATATCCTAACTATAGATTTAAATCCCCTTCCCCACTTGTAGCATATTTGTAGGCAGGTGCAGTCTACTTTCTCCTCTGTAGGTGGCACTCTCTGCAGTGGCACTGCAGTTGCAGAGGATGTTAAAGCGGTATTTCACCCTAAATATAAGATCTCCCATGCGCTTCAGCATACTGGCGTCAGCGCCAGTATGCTGGGTTTTTTTTTTTTTTATAGCACACTTACTGTTTTATCGTAGAAATCCTTTTCTGTCCCCCGTGGTGGACGGCGCCAGTACAGCGCGTCACATCTTCCTAAGATACCCGATATGGACTCGGGTATTTCCGGCGCTATGCGGCGCCTGCGCACAGACCTAGGAGCTGACTGCGCAGGCGCCGTATTTCTCCGAAATAGGACTCGGAGAAATACGGCGCCTGCGCAGTCAGCTCCTAGGTCTGTGCGCAGGCGCCGCATAGCGCCGGAAATACCCGAGTCCATATCGGGTATCTTAGGAAGATGTGACGCGCTGTACTGGCGCCGTCCAACGCGGGGGACAGAAAAGGATTTCTACGATAAAACAGTAAGTGTGCTATAAAAAAAAAAAAAAACCAGCATACTGGCGCTGACGCCAGTATGCTGAAGCGCATGGGAGATCTTATATTTAGGGTGAAACTCCGCTTTAAGAAGAACAAAGCTCCTCTATGGTTTCCTGGGTCACTGGGGAAACATTCAATTGGATGTTGCCACCCCATGTGACTCTGGCAGCCATCTTGGGTCAGGCAGAGCCTTTTAAAGACCCTGGCTCCTGGGTTTGGCACATATTTGCAAGTTGGTAGAGTAAGGATAGGTACCCCTGCTGTTGGAGACATGCTGTTGAAGCTGTAAGTGGCTGCCTTCTCACCAGGTTACTTGTGAACATTCTCTCTGCATGAATTCAATACAAGTTCTTTCACTGCACCGGGACTGTGTGTGCTATACCACCTCATCACACAGCACTCCACCTACATATTGATTGAATGAGTTTCGACTATGGATTATTCATTTTTATTGGAAGAGACTGACTGGAAAATATATTGATCATTTGTCCAAGGGTACATGGTCACCATAGGAGTGATTCACGTCTTACCTAACCTAGGACTACAGGTCCTCCCCACGTGATACTGCTAGTGTATGGTGGTTGGCCAAGTTGTATCTGAAGGGTCGAGTCACATGCCCTTGCGTACCTGGAAGTACTGGGTATTTTCTTGGCTCCTGACAGCTTACTGAAGTGGCTTGGGTACATAGAAGAGCTGAGTATTTGATGTTGGGGAGGAAAAGCTTTAAAGGGAACCTATTGCTGGTTTTCCTTAAAGACAACAATATGGACCCTACCAAGCTGGCCTGTTTCTGAAGATGCATGCCCTAGTGTTCTCATCGTTATCTTGAATTACTTAGTGAGCGAATGATCCCGAATAAGTACGTAATATTAGATTTCCTGACACTTGATATGCACATGCTTGATCCAAGTCAGTGACTCACCAAGGAAAGATAAGAATGGCAGAGTAGAATCTCTCGAGGATGGGCACAATATCTTCCCACTGGTCTCTTTGGCAGAGTTCTGCCCCTCTAAAGTTACCTTAAAGGACACCTGTACTAAGAGAACCATGGAGGCTGCCATTGCTGACCTTCTAAAGTTTCTATTAGTCTAAGGTGACCAGATTTTTTTAATGAAATCCGGGGACTATTTTATATGCATATTTTCCTCGTTATATATGCAGTCAGTGGTGTAGTGTGGGTTGTCAGCCCCCCGGGACAAGACAGGAAATTTTCACCCCCCACCAGACTTTTAGCACTCCCTGAGTATCTTCCACTAGTACAGTAGTACTGACCAACTTGATTCCTACACTGACCTACCTGACCACTGCACTAACCTACCTGATTCCTACACTGACCACTACACCGACCTACCTGATTCCTACACTGACCACTACACTGACCTACCTGATTTCTACACTGACCACTACACTAACCTACCTGATTCCTACACTGACCACTTCACCGACCTACCTGATTCCTACACTGACCACTGCACTAACCTACCTGATTCCTACACTGACCACTTCACCGACCTACCTGATTCCTACACTGACCACTGCACTAACCTACCTGATTCCTACACTGACCACTTCACCGACCTACCTGATTCCTACACTGACCACTGCACTAACCTACCTGATTCCTACACTGACCACTACACTGACCTACCTGATTTCTACACTGACCACTACACTGACCTAACTGATTCCTAAACTGACCACTACACTGACCTACCTGATTCCTACACTGACCACTACACTAACCTACCTGATTCCTACACTGACCACTTCACCGACCTACCTGATTCCTACACTGACCACTGCACTAACCTACCTGATTCCTACACTGACCACTACACCAACCTACCTGATTCCTACACTGACCACTAGACCAACCTACCTGATTCCTACACTGACCACTACACTGACCTACCTGATTCCTACACTGACCACTACACTGACCTAACTGATTCCTAAACTGACCTACCTGATTTCAACACTGACCTAACTGATTCCTACACTGACCACTACACTAACCTACCTGATTCCTACACTGACCACTACACTGACCTACCTGATTCCTACACTGACCACTACACTGACCTACCTAATTCCTACACTGACCACTACATCGACCTACCTGATTCCTACACTGACCACTACACTGACCTACCTGATTCCTACACTATAAATACCGGTATGTGTGCAATATAGACCACTGGCCACAAATGATAAAGGGGGTAAGAATATGTGTGCAATGTAGACCACTGGCCACTGGTGATAAAGGGGTATACATACTGGGCCAGATTTTCAAAAAATGCCGTATCTGGCGGCGTATCGTATCGTATCGCATTTACACTACGTCTACGCAAATTACTAGAGCAAGTGTCGTATTCTCAAAGCACTTGCTCCGTAATTTTCGGCAGCGTAGCGTAAATGCGGCATCGTAAGGCCGCGTAATTCAAATAGTGAAGGAGGGGGCGTGCTGTATTTAAATTAAGCGCGCCCCCGCGTCAAACAAAGTGCGCATGCACCGGCCGGGAAAAAAGCCCAGTGCGCATGCTCCAGCTCACGTCGGAAAGCGTAGTTGAAACCGACGTCAAAACAACGTGATGGTCACTTACGCAATTCCCTATTTGCGAACGACTTAGTAAAACGACGTAACCGACGGAAAAAGACGACACTGACCCGACGCCATACTTAACATGGCAACGACGGCACTTCGGAAAAATACCCCTCATATAGCAGGGGTAACCTTACGCGTACGCAACCTACGTCGCCGCGTCACAAAAATGTTCGGGAATCGGCGTATTAGGCTCATTTGCATAGGCAAATGAGAAAACAATGTAAAGGCCGAATGTAAATGTCATTACATCTAAGATCCGACGGTGTAATTGCTTTACACCTGTCAGATCTTTAGTGTATCTATGCGTAAGTGATTCTAAGAATCACTCGCATAGATACCCATTGAAAAAAACTGCGATACGACGGTGTATCTGAGATTCTCAGCTGAGAATCTGGCCCACTGTATGTATGTAATACATGTACTGTAGATCAGCGGTCACTAGTAAAGAGGGTATAAATATGTGTAAGCAGTTTTTTATTCTCAAACAATAGGTGCTGGAACTCAACCACGACCCCCCCCCCCCCAAAACCCCTCCCCTACAAACAGTAGGAGGGTCCTAAAGGGGCATTAAATACCAGGATTGCATTACATGCAGAGTTCAGGGGGTTACACACAGAGTGCAGAGCTGCCACTTGTAAACACAGAAACCAGACTTCTGTGTTTACAAGTGATTATGGTGAGCGGGCACCAAAGGGTCTGAGCCAGAGGTGGTGGAAATGAGTTCCACCTGAAAAAAAAACCTGGGTATAAGTGTATGTGCAATATAGAACACTGGCAACCAATGATAAATGGGGTATTTATATGTGTGCAATAAATACAGACCACTGACCACTTGCAATAAAGGGGGTATTTGTACATGTGCAATATAGACCACGGGCCAGCAGAAATGATGGGGGTATTTATGCATGTGTAATATAGAGCACAGGCCAGCAGAAATGATGGGGGTATTTATGCATGTGTAATATAGAGCACAGGCCCGCAGAAATGATGGGGGTATTTATGCATGTGTAATATAGAGCACAGGCCAGCAGAAATGATGGGGGTATTTATGCATGTGTAATATAGAGCACAGGCCAGCAGAAATGACGGGGGTATTTATGCATGTGTAATATAGAGCACAGGCCAGCAGAAATGATGGGGGTATTTATGCATGTGTAATATAGAGCACAGGCCAGCAGAAATGATGGGGGTATTTATGCATGTGTAATATAGACCACAGGCCAGCAGAAATGATGGGGGTATTTATGCATGTGCAATATAGAGCACAGGCCAGCAGAAATGATGGGGGTATTTATGCATGTGCAATATAGAGCACAGGCCAGCAGAAATGATGGGGGTATTTATGCATGTGTAATATAGAGCACAGGCCCGCAGAAATGATGGGGGTATTTATGCATGTGTAATATAGAGCACAGGCCAGCAGAAATGATGGGGGTATTTATGCATGTGCAATATAGAGCACAGGCCAGCAGAAATGATGGGGGTATTTATGCATGTGCAATATAGAGCACAGGCCAGCAGAAATGATGGGGGTATTTATGCATGTGCAATATAGAGCACAGGCCAGCAGAAATGATGGGGGTATTTATGCATGTGTAATATAGAGCACAGGCCAGCAGAAATGATGGGGGTATTTATGCATGTGCAATATAGAGCACAGGCCAGCAGAAATGATGGGGGTATTTATGCATGTGTAATATAGAGCACAGGCCAGCAGAAATGATGGGGGTATTTATGCATGTGTAATATAGAGCACAGGCCAGCAGAAATGATGGGGGTATTTATGCATGTGCAATATGGAGCACAGGCCAGCAGAAATGATGGGGGTATTTATGCATGTGTAATATGGAGCACAGGCCAGCAGAAATGATGGGGGTATTTATGCATGTGTAATATAGAGCACAGGCCCGCAGAAATGATGGGGGTATTTATGCATGTGCAATATAGAGCACAGGCCAGCAGAAATGATGGGGGTATTTATGCATGTGCAATATAGAGCACAGGCCCGCAGAAATGATGGGGGTATTTATTGTAATATAGAGCACAGGCCAGCAGAAATGATGGGGGTATTTATTGTAATATAGACCACGGGCCAGCAGAAATGATGGGGGTATTTATTGTAATATAGAGCACAGTTCACCAGTGATAAAGGGGGTGTAAATATGTGTGTAATATAGACCCCTGGCCAGCAATGGAAAAGGGATATGCTATTAGATGTGGAAATGCCAGGAACGGCAGAGATTTCACCAGAAAGGGAAGAGAGGTGCCCTGCCAAGTGGTGGGAAGACCCGTGGGAAAAATATTATGCCCTGTACACACGGCCGGTTTTCCCGTTGGAATAAACTCCAACGGTTTTTCCAAAGGATTTCCGCTCAAGCTGTCTTGCATAAACACGGTCACACCAAATTCCGACCGCCAAGAACGCGGTGACGTACAACACTACGACAAGTCAAGAAAATGAAGTTCAGTGCTTCCGAGCATGCGTCAACTTGATTCTGAGCATGCGTGGTTTTTAGTTAGTCGGAATTGCATCCAAACGAACGGAAATTCCAATAGAAATGTTTTCAATCCAAAAGATTGAGAACATGGGCCGGGATTCAGAAAGAATGGCGTAATTTTAGGCGTGCGTAACGCATTTCATATGCGCTCTGCCACCGTAACTTACAGAGGCGAGTAGCGTATTCAGAAACAACTTGCGCCCTAAGTTACGACAGCGTAGCGTATTGGGGCCGGCGTAAGCCCGCATAATTCAAAGTAGGCTGGTAGTGGGCGTGTTGTATGGAAATGAATCGTGACCCCATGTAAATGAAGCTTATAACGAACGGCGCAATTCGCCATCCGTGGACGTATCCCAGTGCGCATGCTCAAAATCATGTGGCAAATACTTAGTGCTTTCAACGTGAACGTAACTTACGCACAGCAGTATTCGCGTACGACTTACGCAAACGACGTAAATGATGAAAAATTTTACGCTGTTCCGACGTCCATACTTAACATTGCCTGCGCCTCATATAGCAGGGGTAACTTTACGCCGGACGAACGCCTTACATAAACGACGTATATCAATGCGCCGGGCGCAAGTACATTCGTGAATCGGCGTATCTAACTCATTTGCATATTTTTAATGGTAACGTCTAATGCGTCCAGCGAAACTATGCGCCCACGATACGCCGGCGTAGGGAAGTTACGCCGGACGACTAAAGCCATATTTTTCAGCGTATCTTGCTTTCTTAATCCGCATTTGTACTTACGACGGCGTATCTTTTGATACGCCGGCGTAAAGCCTTTCTGAATCCCGGCCATGTTCTCTACCTAAGGGCCAGATTCAGGTAGTCCAGAGCATCTTTGCTCTGGAGTAACGCTTCTCATTTGCGTTGCGCTGCAGAAATTTTAGGAGCAAGTGCTGTCATTCACGAAGCACTTGCTCCTAAAGTTGCGGCAGCGCATCGCAAATGAGCCGGCGGAATTCAAATTGGGCGGGTACGGGGCGTGTAGTATGCTAACTAAGCGCGATCCCGCCGCCAACGTACTGCGCATGCGTCGAGTGTCAAAACATCCCCGTGCGCATGCTCCAAAATCTGTGAATGAACGTCAATGACGTCACATTCCCATTCATGACCGTTTTACGCAAGCGACGTTTTTTTTTTTTTTCCGACGCGATGACGACGCCTATACCTAACATAGGATATTCCAACCCCATGTAGGTATAACTATGCGCCGCGTATCCCGTCCGGAAACGTCGTATCGTCATTGCGTCGCGCCGGAATTCGATCGTGAATTGCCGATTTCCGCTCATTAACATATTTTTTGAGCGTAAATCGGCGGGAACGCCCCCGGCGCCATTTTTAAGTTGAAGTAACGATGCGATGGCGAAACTCAGTTACGCTGCTCGCATCGGAGCTTCAACCCGGCGTTTCTTGTTTTCTGGTTACAGAAAACAGAAACGCCGGCTCAAAGTCACAGTTAGGCTGGCGGATCACTCCTAACTGTTCGTGAATCTGGCCCTAATTCTGTAGGAATTTCCGATGGGGCATACACATGGATGGAATATCCAGTGAAAAGCTTCCGTCTGCCTTTTTCCGTCGGAAATTCCGCCCCTTGTGTGTACAAGGCATTACTATGGGACCCTGTGATTTGTAGTTCGCCGTTGGTGTGAAATCAGCCCAGGATGTACGCCGACTCTTGATATGAACAGTATGTAAAGGATAAAAGGTAATAAAATTCCATCCAGTAGTAAAAAGCCCAGGATAAAATACTGAGACAGGATTTTCCTCTTGTAGGAATTCCAGATGCCCGTTCCCCCCTCAATCCTTCCACCTGTTACTAAGCATCACTCCTCACACTCCAAATGCCCTGTCCTCTATCCCTGGGCGCCAAAAGCCACATACAGTACAATACATACTCTACATTCTTCCTGGAGAACAAGAAGTACAGTATGCATCAATTGAAGGACTGCTTAGACACTGCTAGTCTGAATGAGTATCGCTGAGGGACTGTAAAGATGAGATTTCCCATCAGAAATACGTGGCTCTGCCCACCTACACGTGCATGGCCAACCTGAAAGGTAGGTTGTAATGAGAGAAAAAGTATTCTGACCTTCACTTTTGAAAATGCTGCAATGCTGATCTAAGCCACTGACCTGGCACGTGTAGGTAGACCCGAAGTTCTGATTTCACTTGCTGCATGCTTGCTTCAGATCAGTAAGGTACCAAAGCAAAGAACAGCCAGGCTGCTAGCATTTACGGAATTAGTTCTGCAATGCCAGCCTTTATATTTAAATCAGCAAAGGTTCCCTTTAGCGGGACCTACACTACATTACCAAAAGTATTGGAACGCCTAACTTTACACCAGTGGTGCCAAACCAGTGGCCCGTGGAGCCCCCTGATGTGGCCTGCGACCTCCTGCTCTGGGATGGCTGGTTGGCAAGCCCAGATTGCAGGTTGCCGACCTTCCATCTGAGAGCATCAGTGTTGTAAATAAAGCCGACGGTAGAGGAAGCAAGCGGCTTTTCAGAAAGTGCACCACACCTGCAAGATATAATAGACGTCTATGGCAAAGTGCAGCTAACCACGGGAAAACCACAGGTACATTGCGCCGCATTAGACCGCAGACCATCAGTAAAAAAAAAGCAGCCTTAGGCCCCTTTCAAGCGATCGGTCCGACCCAATCGGACCCTCCATTCACTTCTATGGATCGGCAGATGTAAACAGACTTTTGTCCGTTTACCCCTGCCTACCTCCAATCGGATCTGCTAAAAAGTGGATCTCTCTCCTTCCATCTGATTGGATCATAGGGCCCATAGAGTAGATTGCACTGTGTCTGCTTGGCATATGCAGACTGGACACAGACCTGTCATCTGCCCACTCCGCTCATTGTGGGCCGTGACTGGTTACTAAGTCGCTTTAAGTGGCCCTCGGCCTTAAAAAGGTTGGGCACCCCTGCTTTACACGCACGGGAATTTTAAAGGCATCCCAATCTTAGTCTGTAGGGTTCAATATTGAGTTGGTCCACTCTTTGCCGCTATAACAGCTTCAACTCTTCTGGGAAGGCTGTCCACAAGGTTTAGGAGTGTGTCTATGGGAATGTTTGACCATTCTTCCACAAGCGTATTTGTGAGGTCAGGTACTGATATTGGACGAGAAGGCCTGGCTCGCAGTCTCCGCTCTAATTCATCCCAAAGGTGTTTTAATGGGTTTCAAGTCAGGACTCTGTCCAGGCCAGTCAAGATCCTCCATCACTGATGTGCAGTCATGTTGGAACAGGAAGGGCCATCCCCAAACTGTCCCTACAAAGTTGGGAGCATGAAATTGTCCAAATATCTTGGTATGCTGACGCCTTAAGAGTTCCCTTCACTGGAACTAAGGGGCCAAGCCCAACCTCTTAAAAACAACCCCACACCATAATCCCCCCTCCACCAAATGATTTAGACTTAAAGTTCATGTGCGTGTAAAGGCAGGCAATGACAATATAGCGTATATTCTTAATACAGCATAATTTTAATATACAGGGACAATTTTGCACAGATGCATTATTAATATAGAACGTCACAAATTAGCACAGGCAGAGATCTCGCTGCTGCTCAGTGCCGAGTACACAATTGTCCAGGAGGATAGGGAGCACAGGGCCAACCATTGTGTAGGAATGTGTGTTACGAAATCTGGTCCCGGCCGTCAGAGGGTGAGGACAGGCTTTGAACAATGGAGGCTTGTGCTGTATAGGCCACAGATTGGGACACAACAGGAGCTGACTGTACTCCAGTCATAAGCCTGTGACTGCTTTTTTCTCACTTCTATCGATAAAAAACAAATGACAAAAACATGGAAAATTACAATAAACCACTTATGCCGCGTACACACGATCAGAAATTCCGACAAGAAAAACGTGATTTTTTTTTCCGACGGAATGTTGGCTCAAACTTGTGTTGCAAGCACACGGTCACACAAATTTTGTTGGAAATTCTGACCATCAAGAACGCGGTGACGTACAAGACGTACGACGAGCCGAGATCAATGAAGTTCAATAAGCAGTTCAGCTTTGCACGTCGGAATTGCATACAGACGAGCGGATTTTTCAATAGGAACTTTTTCTGTCGGAAAAAAAAGAGAACCTGGTCTCAATCTTTTGTTGGCGGAAATTCCGACAGCAAAAGTCCGATGGAACATACACATGGTCGGAATTTCCGACCAAAAGCTCACATCGGACTTTTCTTGTCGGAAATTCCGATCGTGTGTATTAGATACAGCAAAGGTGAAGGAGATTCAGATCTGCGGAGGAGGGTAATCTCAGTAACATGACCTCTGAGTATAATTTCAGGGATTATTGCAGCCTATTTATTATTATTATTTTTTACTTTTTTACTTTCGAAACTGTTACTACTTGTTGATTTCAGCATCAGTAGCCCAGCACTGTTATTTTGGGGCCCATGACACCGAAACAAATGTGTGTCCCTAAATGCCCTGACCTCTGAACCAGCCCTAATATTATGTCTGACCCCAACACATGGCCATACAACTTCACTTAATCATAAAATTACACTTAAAGGGGTAGATTCACATAGATCAGCGGATCTTTTGATCCGCGTGATCTATCTTATTTACGATCCGCCAGCGCCAGTTTTTGAGGCAAGTGCTGTATTCGGAAAACACTTGCCTCGTAAGTTGCCCTGGCGGATCGTAAATCCCCCGGCGGAATGCAAATTCCACAGCTAGGGGGAGTTTACTATTTAAATCAGGTGCATCCCCGCGCCGATTGTACTGCGCATGCGCCGTCGGCTAAATTTCCCAGCGTGCATTGCTCCAAATGACGTCGCAAGGACGTCATTGGTTTTGACGTTAATGCAATTTACGTATGGCCGTATTCGCGAACGACTTACGTAAACGACGTAAACATTTCAAAACTCGACGCGGGAACGACGGCCATACTTAACATAGGATACGCCGCACTTACCCCTCATATAGCAGGGGTAACTATCCGCCGGAAAAAGACGAACGCAAACGACGTAAAAAAAAAACAACGACGGCCGGGCGCTCGTTTCTGAATCGGCGGTTCTCCTCATTTGCATAGTCGTCGCGTAGAAAAACGGAAGCGCCACCTAGCGGCTGGCGGGAGATTGCAGCCTAAGATCCGACAGTGTAAGTCACTTACACCTGTCGGCTCTAAGGGAGATCTATGCGGAACCTGATTCGATGAATCAGTCGCATAGATCCGATCGTCGGATCTCAGAGATACGACGGTGTATCAGTAGATACACCGTCGTATCTCTATGTGAATCTACCCCACAGAGTTCAATTTATGGATATTTTTACATCGGTACATGGATTAATGTAACTATGCTTATACCATACCTGTGGAATTCCTCTAAAACAGCCATTCTCAACTAGGGTTCCTCCAGAGGTGGCTAGGGGCTTCTTGAGCTATGACTGATTTACCTACCTTGTGATGATGCTTGCATACCCGCTTAGCAGAGCCAGCGGCGTTTCTTTTTAGCTGTCAGTAAGGGTGTCTTTTTAGCTGTCAGTAAGGGTGGCATTGTGGTCACACTGACCACCAGTGTAAGGGCCAATCTTCCAATTGTCCCTCAATAAAATGATTTTTAGCAGGGGTTCCTTGAGACCTAAAATGTATTTTTAAGGGTTCCTCTGGAGTAAAAAGGTTAAGAAAGGCTGCTGTAGAAGCCAAAAAATATTACAGTATAACCTTGGATTGCTATTGTTTTTTTTAAAAGCCTGACTCGGTTTGTGAGTGTTGACTCGCAAAACGAGCTCGATTCAAGCCTCTGGGGTGTGCAGTACCGCATTTGGCCAGAGGTGAGGGTGAGCCGGTGACAATCCATTCCGAGTGCATCCGAGAGCTCTTCGAGTGTTTCCAAATGTCTCCGGCACCACCCACCTTTGGTTACATGTGGTACTGCATACATTATCACAGGGGTGTCAAACTCAATTTTCATTGTGGGCCGCATGAGCATTATGATTGCCCTCAAAAGGGCTGGTTGTATCTGTAAGATTAGATGTCCAGCGAATCCTCTCCCATTTATATTAGATGTCAAGAGCCACCCCACCATCAGAAGTTGAGTCCCCCACTCTCCCTTGCACCCCCTTTCCTTGTGCTGCTGCTGGTCCTACTAGGACCAGTGGTGTCCATATAAAAAAATAGATTTGAATCATAAATCACGTTTTTTTTATTAAAAAATCGCAGATTTTTTTAAGGGAAAACATCGCCCAGCTTTAATAGTGACACCATGTAAGGAAGGATAACGTCCACTAATTATTCACCCATCAAAGGAAAGCTGTAGAAGCAGACCTTGGTAAGCCAATGCATATGCTTTGATGTGGAAACCAGCGGGCACAAAGAGTGATTTGAATATATAAGTGATAAGAGAATGGCAGAGGGGTAGTTTGGAGAACATACTCGCAATTCTAGGGATAATTATTTCCACGAGGACATAAATAAATTATAGACTGCATAATACGCCTCTAATGTTGTGCATGCTGCATATAATATACACCATTAGGAGGAATTAAGTTGCTTTGACAGAAGCATAGCGAGAAGCTGGGCTCTCTATAAAACAGGTAAAACCAATCGTATTTCTTATGTGTTAATAATGAGACGTAATTAAGAAGGAAATTAAAATGTAAACATTTTTTGATTTTTAATGTAGTGTTTATCTTACAGTAATTTTTGATGTGATTTTCACATTCTTACATGTTGGCTTTTCTATATGTTTGTTGTTGTTATGATTAGCCTCTAGAGGGAGCACTGTAATCCAATCAGCCTCCCTATTTAAAGCAGACCTTCAGTCATTTATACTGCCCACTTCCTGTTTTTTGTCCGGTCATTAGCCTAGGCTTATGATATCATGAACAGCTCTCAGTGCCACCCATCAGTGCTGCCTACCAGTGCCCATCAGTGCAGTTCAGTGCCATCTCATTGGTGCCACCTTATCAGTGCCCATCAGTGAAGGAGAAAACATACTTATTTACAAAATGTTATAACAGAAACAAAAGAAAAACATTTTTTTTTTTTTTTTTTTCCGATTTTTTTATTTGTTTAGCAAAAAATAAAAACCACCAAAAGAAAGCTCTATTTGTGGGTCCAGTGTAACAAGACCGCGCAATTGTCATCCTCCTCTGACGTCACTGCCATCAGTCGGGTCAGCGCGTTTTCCCGACTTCCCAAGTCTGGATTCCGCCAGCTGCCTTGATTAATGGCAGTCTCAGTGGCCTCGGCGAGGTGCTGAGACACTGAGACGGCTGCTCCCCGCTCCAATGGGTGAGAGTCAGCATCGCTCTGCTCGGGGAGGAGTGAGAACCGAGCTATCGACGATGTTCGGTGGCTCCGTTCTCAATGCAGAGACACCGGGAGACAGATGCAACATCAGTCTGGTGCTCCATCCACCGAGGTAAGTATAACTAGGGAATTACTTTAGGTGTTCTTCTGGGGTAAAAAGGGTGATGTCGAACCTTGGCACCCCAGATTTTTTGGAACTACATTTCCCATGACTCGACTACACTGCAGAATGCATGAGCATCATGGGAAATGTAGTTCCAAAACATCTGGGGTGCCATCAATGCTCTAGAGGTTTTGCTGCCCCATGTTTTTCCAACAGTTACCTAGTAAAAAGACCACTGAAAGTTGTCAGTCACTTTTGATAACCAGTGATGACCAGTAGAGTCTATCATTTATGATCACCTTCAATATGGCCATTGAACCTTTCCATAACCATGGTCACATTTCTAACAGATACAAACAAAACAATCAGCAGTGACAACAACTTATTTTTCTTGAGGTCAATACTTAAATGAGTAATTTAATTTAAAAGAAAACAACATAATTCAGACAAAACGAGAAAAGTTTTGGCTGTAGAGATACTTTAGAGTATTGTTTGACTTTAGGTTCATTTGAGGTTTTTAATCAGAGTTTGATAAAAAAAAAAAATATATATGCAATTGCATATACGCAAACAAACTTGAATAGATTATGAATATATATCAGACACAAAGAGCAAAACAACGTGACAATCAACAGTGACATCACCAACAAATACTTTCCTGAGGTCATTCATTTAATTAACTAAATTTAATTTGGAGTAAAACAACACAATTTAGACTGGATCAATGGGAATGAATGTTCTTGTAAACAGAATAAGTCACTTTTTTAATTTAGTCGCAGGCAGTACCAAGCCATGCCGCTCTCGTTTGTTTAAATTATAGTATATCATGTGTTTCATCAGCCTGAGATTGTAATGAAGACCAAGAGACAGTGATCATGTCTTATTGTCTGCAGTGCTCTAAACTACAAGGCTTTAAGCCGTCCAGAGATGGTGCGTTTTTCTTTCCTGCAACCACGGGTTGCAGGAAAGAAAATTGCTCAATTCAGGTGTGTTAAAAAAACCATCACTGGCTGTGTTGATAGGGGAATCCTATTGTGTTCTCCTAGGGGAGCTTTCCCAGCCAGGAGAACACAGGGATTACCGCTGGCAATAATCACATGAAAAATCCAACAGGTTGGTTGCACCCAAGTTGATCCATCATGGTTCGAATCTCATCTGGTCCCTGCTGAACCAGCCAAGCTTTGAATCATATATGGCCGGCTTTAGTAGCAGATATCAGATGTTCGAAATCTCAATAGATACTAAGGCCTACAAAGCTTTGCACATCATCAGTGCTCTTTGGATGGACTTATGAAATAAGTCAGATGACTGCTATAAGCAACAGTTTTACTTTTGTTCCAATTGTTATCAATCAGGCCCAGAATGACATTTGACTGACTGATTGCAGAGGCAGAGGCAGCCAATCAGTATCTCCCCGCACATGGCTGAATGAAAGTGGTAAGGAGACAATAGTCAATCAGACTGCGAAGACCCTGCTCCTTGAGAAACATAAGTATCTCACTGGCCTGGGTGGACATTTTTTAAGTTTTTGACTTTAAACACACTTTAGGACCCTTAATATGTACGAATCCCGTGAGGATCTGTACATGTGGTATCCGCTTGCTCTGTTGATTCCCGTTGAGCCGGCAGATGACAGGGCGGTCCCTGCACACTGACACCCGCTATCCCATAGGGACACATGTATGTCCGTATTTCATCCGAAAGCGGATAGATAAAATACGGACATATTGTCCGATGGTGTGAAAGGGCCTTTAGGATTTCAATTAGCATAGGAATTTGTAAAATATATGCATTTACTAAATATGCACAGCTAGGTCATGCTGCGTCAGCTTAAAGGGGTAGTTCCCCCAAAAAACTTTTTTTTAACATTTATTCAGGCTCGTTATGTCAAGGGGAATCGGGTTTTTTTTTTTAGAAATGAAGCAGTACTTACCGTTTTAGAGATGCATCGTCTCCGACGCTTCCGGGTATGGGCTCCGACTATAGGCGTGCCTATTTGATTGACAGGCTTCCGAGGTCGCATACATCGCGTCACGATTTTCCGAAAGTAGCCGAACGACGGTGCGCAGGCGCAGTATAGAGCCGCACCGTCGGTCGGCTTCTTTCGGCTACTCGTGACGCGATGTATGCGATCGTCGGAAGCCTGTCAATCAAATAGGCATGCCCAGACCAGACGATCATACCCGGAAGCGACGGAGACAATGCATCTGTAAAACGGTAAGTATTGCTTCGTTTCTAATAAAAAAACACCCGATTCCCCTTGACATAACGAGCCTCAATCAATGTTAAAAAAAGGTTTTTGGGGGAATTACCCCTTTAATTTGGTGGGTTACTGTCCAGCTAGTAAATTCGAAGTTAATGTTAAAATGGTTTCTTGGTATTATACAGTCCTGGATCCTGGCAAAGCTGATCTGGTTATAAGGGCCAAGACCCGTTGGTCTGCCATTGTCCCGGAGTTGTCAGATGAACAGCGGAGTGAGGTACTTGCCACGTATTTATCCACAGTTATTGCTTCCACTGCTAGGATAATTCAATTCAGATACTTACACCAGACATGTTCTACCCCTGCATGTCTTTCCCGTATGCACAAGAGGGAATCTGCGTTGTACCATAAATGTCAATAGTGTGAGGGAACTTTTTCCATATGGTATGAGAATGCTCAAAGATGAAGCCTCTCTGGTCTCATGTGACAGAATTTATTCCAACACTTTTGGCTTCCCCAATATACTATACAGTGCAGAAAATAAGTATTTGAACACCCTGCTATTTTGTAGTGTTGCTCACGAATATTCGCATTGCGAATATTCGCTACGAATATTGCATATTCGAGTATTCGCGAATAACGCGAATATCGCGGCGAATATTCGCTATTTCGAATATTCGTATTTTTTCAATTTTTTTTTAGAACAGATCACATCCTAGAGATCCCCATCGACGTCTAAAAGCATTGCTGGTATGATTAGAGACCTTGGGCCGAGTAGCTGCAGCGCTCATTTTATATTGCCGAAAAATCGCAATGCGATTATTCGGCAATAGCGATATCGCGCGATTATTTTGTATTGTAATATATCACGAATATTCTGAGCCAATCAGAGTGCTCCATTCTGCATTTCTCGAAATTTCGCAATTATTTTATATTGTAATATATCACAAATATTCTGAGCCAATCAGAGTGCTCCTTCCGCATTTCTCGAATATTCGCAATTATTTTATATTGTAATATATCACGAATATTCTGAGCCAATCAGAGTGCTCCTTCCGCATTTCTCGAATATTCGCAATTATTTTATATTGTAATATATCACGAATATTCTGAGCCAATCAGAGTGCTCCTTCCGCATTTCTCGAATATTCGCAATTATTTTGTATTGTAATATATCACGAATGTTCTGAGCCAATCAGAGTGCTCCTTCCGCATTTCTCGAATATTCGCAATTATTGTGTATTGTAATATATCACGAATATTCTGAGCCAATCAGAGTGCTCCTTCCGCATTTGCCGAATATTCGCAATTATTGTGTATTGTAATATATCACGAATATTCTGAGCCAATCAGAGTGCTCCATTCCGCATTTCTCGAATATTCGCAATTATTTTATATTGTAATATATCACGAATATTCTGAGCCAATCAGAGTGCTCCATTCCGCATTTCTCGAAATTCGCATTCGCAATTCGCAATTCGCATTCGCATTCGCGATAGCGAAAATTCGCAATCATTTCATTTCCAAAAAATATCACGAATATTCGTATTTAGCGAATATATCTCGAATATTCGACTATATATTCGAGATATATCGCGAAATCGAATATGGCATATTCTGCTCAACACTACTATTTCGCAAGTTCTCCCACTTGGAAATCATGGAGGGGTCTGAAATTGTCATCGTAGGTGCATGTCCACTGTGAGAGACAATCAAAAAAAAAAAATCCAGAAATCACAATGTATGATTTTTTTAACTATTTATTTGTATGATACAGCTGCAAAGAGGTATTTGAACACCTGTCTATCAGCTAGAATTCTGACCCTCAAAGACCTGTTAGTCTGCCTTTAAAATGTCCACCTCCACTCCATTTATTATCCTAAATTAGATGCACCTGTTTGAGGTCATTAGCTGCATAAAGACACCTGTCCACCCCATACAATCCGTAAGAATCCAACTACTAACATGGCCAAGACCAAAGAGCTGTCCAAAGACACTAGAGACAAAATTGTACACCTCCACAAGGCTGGAAAGGGCTACGGGGAAATTGCCAAGCAGCTTGGTGAAAAAAGGTCCACTGTTGGAGCAATCATTAGAAAATGGAAGAAGCTAAACATGACTGTCAATCTCCCTCGGACTGGGGCTCCATGCAAAATCTCACCTCGTGGGGTCTCAATGATCCTAAGAAAGGTGAGAAATCAGCCCAGGACTACACGGGAGGAGCTGGTCAATGACCTGAAAAGAGCTGGGACCACCGTTTCCACGGTTACTGTTGGTAATACACTAAGACGTCATGGTTTGAAATCATGCATGGCACGGAAGGTTCCCCTGCTTAAACCAGCACATGTCAAGGCCCGTCTTAAGTTTGCCAATGACCATTTGGATGATCCAGAGGAGTCATGGGAGAAAGTCATGTGGTCAGATGAGACCAAAATAGAACTTTTTGGTCATAATTCCACTAACCGTGTTTGGAGGAAGAAGAATGATGAGTACCATCCCAAGAACACCATTCCTACTGTGAAGCATGGGGGTGGTAGCATCATGGTTTGGGGGTGTTTTTCTGCACATGGGACAGGGCGACTGCACTGTATTAAGGAGAGGATGACCGGGGCCATGTATTGCGAGATTTTGGGCAACAACCTCCTTCCCTCAGTGAGAGCTTTGAAGATGGGTCGAGGCTGGGTCTTCCAACATGACAATGACCCGAAGCACACAGCCAGGATAACCAAGGAGTGGCTCTGTAAGAAGCATATCAAGGTTCTGGCGTGGCCTAGCCAGTCTCCAGACCTAAACCCAATAGAGAATCTTTGGAGGGAGCTCAAACTCCGTGTTTCTCAGCGACAGCCCAGAAACCTGACTGATCTAGAGAAGATCTGTGTGGAGGAGTGGGCCAAAATCCCTCCTCCAGTGTGTGCAAACCTGGTGAAAAACTACAAGAAACGTTTGACCTCTGTAATTGCAAACAAAGGCTACTGTACCAAATATTAACATTGATTTTCTCAGGTGTTCAAATACTTATTTGCAGCTGTATCATACAAATAAATAGTTAAAAAAAATCATACATTGTGATTTCTGGATTTTTTTTTTTGATTATGTCTCTCACAGTGGACATGCACCTACGATGACAATTTCAGACACCTCCATGATTTCCAAGTGGGAGAACTTGCAAAATAGCAGGGTGTTCAAATACTTATTTTCTGCACTGTATGTAACCCACTTTGACTCCCGGGAGTTATTGAGGATGAAGAGTCGGACATGGCTACCAAATTATTCCTTCGACTCCGTTCCTACTATGTTCGGAAAATTATAGCAAGGAGGTAGATCTATAGGGAATCCTTAACTTTGGAAATGTGGAAAAAAAGGATTAATGCAGAGCTTCTACTTTACAGAATGACATATGAGGGTCTCCTTAAATTTTTTAGGAAGGTGTGGTTCTGGAAACTGTATCTTTGAATGGGGAGTGGGACTTGGAGTCTTGCACACTCTAAAGGACTGTTGTAGTTTTCTTTATGTGCTGGTTTGTTATCTCTGTTTATGTTTTTTATTCAGGGTTGTCATACCCAAAATGCATCTGTTTTTTTTTTGGGGGGGGGGGGGGGGGGCAAAAACAAAAAACAAAACAAAAATGACTGTTAAGCCTCATACACACGGTCGGACTTCAAACAAACTTTTCCGTGGATTTTTGTTTGAAGGGCGTTGGCCGTGAACTTGGTATGCATACACACGGCACACTTTTTCAACAAACTTTCCAAAAATCATGTGGTTTTTCAGCTCTTTACCGCCACCCTTTGGTTCTGCTATTGTTGGGTGATTTTAACATTGGTTCTGAGCATGTGTGTTTGTACTTTGGACTTCTGTACACACGAAACGATTTTGCACCATAGGACTTTTGTTGCCGAAAAGTTTGTCTGTTTGCAGAGCGAATATTTGTCCGATTAAAACCGAAAAATTTGTCTGGAGTGTACACAGAGTCATATTTTTTTGAAAACCTGCTAATTTTGAAGTTTGTTGTCAAAAAGTCCAAATAGGAGGGAGTATGAGCTTTAATGTTTGCAGCACTAGAGGTCTAACTAAGCAGACGGAGTGCTGGACCTCTTCAGAGAGACCACTGATTTCACAGAGAGAGCAAGGGTCCCTCTCTGTAGCATGCTGGCAGGAAACAGGCTTTTCTACTCAGATTTTAATTGCGTTATAAAGAAAACAAACTTTCAGGGCCCATTCACACCTTCCCAGAGACCACTGCAGTGCGTTAAATGAACATATGTTAAAGCACGTTTTATCATTCATTTGATATGGTTGCCCAACCCAAAAACCTTGCATGCAGCATTCCTGACAGCACATCACACTGCAAAGCATATTGGCACTCAGAATAAATGGCACTGCATTTCAGTAACATGTGCAATGCATTTGTCACTGCAACACACTAGTGTGAATGGGCCCTAAGACACCTTTTTTATTTTTAACGCACGTAGAATTCTGTTAGCTAATTTTAACTTAAAGGTTAAGTGGGCTTTAATAATATCATATAATTCAGAATAGTATTGATATACAAGACTCCGTAAATTTTCATAGGTCAAATGCACTGTGATACCTGCTATCTGATTACATTGTGTGACCTAGGTTTTGTATTTTTACGATAAACATGAACGATTAAATAAATTCAAAAGAACCTCTAAATAAAGAAGAACTGCAGTCTGCTCATATAATTTGTAATAAAAAACATTCTGAAGCTTCTCTCCAACCACTTTGCATATTATTTTATATATACTGTACTTGCCAAGTATGCTGCAAAAATCTCCCTCCACTGAGTCTGTCTGCAGCCATTTTAACTGTGGGCAGCTGAAGCTGCTGCCTGATCACTTCCTGGATTTACACAGACACACAGAGGTACACCTCCAGCTCTGCAGCTCTCATTGGCCCTCTCATCCCCCCTCCCTTCCTGGCAAACTCTCACAACAGTGAGAGAGAGACCTACGCATGCAGTATCAAACCTAGGCTTTTTACCAGACAAGAAACAGGAAGTGGACTGTATAAGGTATTTACCGGCAGAAAAAAAATGTTTTACTATCCAAAGTTAAACAACAAGGGCAGAAGATTTAATAGATGGAAAGATGAAAAATGAATGAAGTTCTGCTCTACGATTATTATTTGGAATTGTTACTTCTATCGTAACAATCCAGATGGTTTAGATATGACACAATTCAGGGTGATCATCTCAATTGAAGGTACTTCTGCTATTCAATTCTTTCGTTGGCACCAGTTCACACCAAAAAACGTCCTCCAGATCCATTCTTAATGTGTTTCTGCATGCGCGGTTTTAACACTTTTTTGATGATTTTTTACTACCTTCCACTACAGTTCTGTGCAGGAAAAAGGCTGTATGTTTTTTTCCGGAACTAAAAATCACTGGAATGCACTGTGTATCCTCCCTGAAAGTCCTACTTTGACACCCACCTCCCCCCCTTTATATGAGGAGAAAGAGGGTAGTATATTGCAATGTTTGGATTGATGGGATGGTGCCCCAAGGCTAGGTTCACACTTGTGCGGTTTGCCATTGCTTGAATGGGCTGCTGTATCCACTGAAAATTCAGGGAAAAGGTCCCCGCACCTTTTCATAAAACACGGCCAGTGCATAGGGGTGCCAATAGGATTAATGGTATGCCCACACATTTCTTGAGCTGTACCGTGTTGTTCTGTGCGGGTGCTTGTGGTTGAGGGAACAGGTACGGTCCTGCAGTGGCAACCAACCACACAAGTGTGAACTTAGTCTAAGGGTGAGTTTAGGAGGATTCCACCATTTTAATATTTTGGTTATTTTCATTTTGCTAATTTTTTAAACCAGAGTAAACATTCCTCTTTGAATTGTACAAAGCACCTAGTCATTTGTAAAAAGTGTACAAAAACATAAAAAAGTCCCCATTATTGGTAAAACTGAGAAAATGGTCATTTACATTCTAACTTGTAGATTGACATCTAACCCCTCTCCAGTGACGGGAGATGACAAAATGGCTTCCACCCTATTTAGGAGCGAGGGGGGCTACAGTTTGTACTTGACACATGCTCTTCATAACAAAATCTGTTCACTCAGCTGTGTGAATGTGGTGTATGAAGAGGGTGAGATGACATCATCCTACCATTACTATTCAAGGCCCCCCGCCGAGGCGCTAATAAGAATGAATCTCTTGGAGATGTTATGTATCCTGACAGGAATGCCAATGAGCTCAGCCATGCTATCGCTTTCACTTCCCATGCCTCACTGCCGGGAAGAGGAGGCCCTCGGCAGAAGATATCAGATGTTTGTATGAAAACATCCTGACTGAACGATATAACCCTGGACTATATTTAAAGAGCAAGGCCTACATGTATCACATTGTACTGTATATGATCCACCCCAAGGACGTGATTAAATTGGAACACGATTAACGCAAGGTCTACGTGATCACTGGAAGCCAGCTTTGTACAATATGTCAGAAATTCACTGATGTAATTAAAGCATTCACAGCTTAATTTACATCCATGTCCTTTAAAGGACTAGAGCTCAGTCCTGCTAGAGACAACAGTTAAAAAAAAGACCAATTCCATCAAAAATTGCTGGGGAAAAAAACACGTCAGCAAAATCCATGTACCTAGGGGGGCTTAAAGGCCTGCCGATTGGGATGCACACTGTCAATACATCTGGCAATGACAAAACCTACTTAGGCTCCCACATGCTCTAGCATTTATGTTTAAAGTTCTATTAAAAGAGCCTTTTTGGATGATTTCCCCATACCCTTCATGTGGTCTCAAAACATTGTGTGGGATCCTCGTGGAAATTATCTTGATGGGGGTACCTTTGGATTCTTGCAGCTTTATGTTCTCAGGGTTCTACATATAATACATATTGTTTATGTGTTGTAGTCCTTGTTCTCAGCGTTCTACATATAATACATATTGTTTATGTGTTATAGTGCTTGTTCTCCTGAGGACGCTACTTTCAATTTGAAACATGTCGAGAATTGACTACAGCAAATATTGTTGCTGATGTAATTGAAAATATCATATGGGCAAGATTTTATAAACCATACCTGTTACCTGTATGATATTAATACTGGTTTTAATGGTTTTAATATGAAAATATGCAAATATAATTGTCCTTGGTAAATGCAATGTTTCATAGTCAGTGCCTTTAAAATTTCACTTTTGTGTTGTTTTTTTCCTGTACCTAATTTACAGATGTGGTGATTTTGATTTCTTCTCTAGTCCAGATTATAAAAAAAAAATATCTAAAAGCCCTATTTACGATATTTACATTTGAGGCCCTATGAGTCCTATCTTCTTCACTGCAAAGATCCTTCTTTAAGTGCCCATGTTGCTGCCTAGGTGAAATAGAAATTTCACATTGCATATCCAGTAGTGGGGTAACCTAACCCCATCATTGGACCAGATCACCAGTTGCCATTTACAGAGAAGCACTGCAGAGTTCAAGACAGAAGACTCAGGTAAGCAAGTAATGCTGTAATGCCACGTACACACGATCGGATTTTCCGTCTGAAAAACCTTGGATGTTTTTTCCGATGGAATTCCGCTCAAGCTTGGCTTGCATACACTCTGTCACACAAGTTCTCTGAATGTTCGACCATCAAGAACACGGTGACGTACAACACTACGACGAGCCGAGAAAATTAAGTTCAATGCTTCCGAGCATGCGTCTGAATTTTTTGCGTCGGAATTGCTACAGACGATCAGAACCAGCTCTCAATCTTTTCTTGGCGAAAATTCCGACAGCAAAAGTCTGATGGAGCATGCACAGGGTCGGAATTTTGGACTAAAAGCTCACATCGTACTCTTGTTGGAATTTCCAATTGTGTGTACGCGGCATTAGAAGTTCATATTGTAATGGGTAGATAAGTGGGACAAAGGGGTAGGGGGTTAATGTTACACATAGATGGGCTTTAAATTGTAAAGGTTTTGAATAACGTGCTGCCTTCTTGCCTTTTTCCAAGACTGCATTTGTAGGATTTTGTGTTTACGCGCCCCAAGGCGATACAGAAGCCATAACTTGAATGAAACATTTTTATGAAGCAAATAAACAGAAAAACTCAACCAACACTAGAGCTGCAAAACAGGAAGCTGAACCTGTATATCTAATGGGCAAACATGGCTGCTTCCTTGTGCATCAATAACTACAAATTATTTAAAAAAAATAGGGTTTGTAAAATATCCATACATAAAAAATGTACATCACAATGAACTACATGTTGATCTAAAAATATACTGAAAGTACTATACATTCCCTTCCAATAGAAGGAAACAGCTGCTCAATTACCCTAAACATTTTGCAACACAGGACACTATTCCTGCAAGTTGATCCAAATTATTCTGAAGGCATTTCCAATAAAAGGCACCTACATACCTAAGATAACTTAGCTGCCCTACATCGTTTTTCCCAGCGCATCGTATGATCAATTTTAAAGGAAAGAACCTAATTGTGATTCTGTAATATCCAACTAGGGATTTCCCTGTTCTCTTTCCCTTTCCTCATTGTTGGCACACTTTCCACTTCTATGTGTGCTGATGTTCTTATTTGGGTCACAGTAAAGAGAATCAGATTATATGTCATATCTTATTACCGTGTAGGAAAGCAGATCCATCCCTAATGGTCTTTTCAGGAGATAAAGAGTGCAATCGGCCATAGAGTCTTTTCTGAAAACGGAAGTGACATTGGTAGTGTGGAAATCCAAAGGAACCCGGTAGACCAAGCTGAGCCTATACACTGTGTTTCTATAGGGCAATATAACGTTACAGGGTTTGCTCCTCAGACCGAAAGTGACTATGGGATGCCTACTTAAAAATTATTCACATTGTTTTTTTAAAAACAGGTCTGCAATAGCAGTTTCCATGCTTCTAAGGTGGACCTGAACTCATAAAGCCATTGTAGCGCCCCTGTACTACAGACGCTGTGTAAATTTAGAGGGAGATAAGAGAACTACTTGGCTCTCATCAGTGTCAATTATGTTAGATTAGTGATGTGCTGTGCTGCGTTCCAAAGATGCCTTCCCATCTTGGAATGATAGGTGGACGGCAGTGAAGACCAGTGGGAGCGCACTCTTGCCAGCAGCCAATTAGAGGAGTTTTTCCCTCACGGGGC
The DNA here is from genome assembly GCA_029574335.1 of Rana kukunoris. Lineage (NCBI taxonomy): Eukaryota > Metazoa > Chordata > Amphibia > Anura > Ranidae > Rana > Rana kukunoris. The sequence continues at coordinate 155,332,396 of CM056057.1, forward strand.
ATGCTGGGGGAGGTAACTTCTGGAGGATGCTATTTTGGCGTCGGAGAGTTTGAGGTTGGATCCGGGTGCGGCACCCACCTTTAGGGTGTGCGCACGTCACGGGCCCCTGCGAAATGGTCTACCAGGCCAGGGCACACGTGCTACATGGAATTCTTAACTCCGGGCCCTCATGGCCTGGAGCAACTAAAGCTGCAGTGACTTACTGGGTCCCCACTTCTATGAGAAGATCCCAAGCGAGTTGCGCTGTTCGGTGGGGAGTCAGTCTGAAAAGAGCCTGGAGACAGGCGATCCAATAGGGCCTAGACGAGCCATCGGAGATCAAGGTAACCAGACACTGGGAGTTTGTTATATGGCAACCTGTCAGTCGGTGACCTAAAAGTCGAGAACTATCTGAAGACAATTCAGACAAATGCTTTACTGAGAAGGAATTGCTCCGTCAAGTCGCATTCCAGAGCAAGGGCCTGTGGCAGAGGCACCACTCCTAATTTCCATTGACCCAAGCCTGTGGCAGAGGTTTGTTTCCTTCTTAGGGGTCCGAGTGACACCCTGGCTACCAGTTCTGTGAGAGAGACTGTCTGGGTGCGCTATATCCACTCCGGCTGGAGTGGCGACGAATAAAAAAGGTATCATTGAAAGCAGGACTGTTTCTGCGCAACTTAGGCCTGAATCTGCAACTTCTTCTTTTCATCACCTTTCCTCTATTCACCTGAAGTTACCTGTTTCCGTGTTAGGCGCAAGAATAAAAGCACAGAAAACGACACCTTGCTGTTTGGACATTCTATTATTGCTCACATCATCTACTTTCATCATACCCCATCTTTACATTGTAGAAATGTTATTGTGCCCAAGCAGTACCCTGAAAATGTTCCTTTGTCTTGAATCCCTCCTGAAAAAAAGCCACGTATTCCCTGTGCCTTGAGCCTAAAAGCTGTATATTCACCATGTGATTGCAAATCTCACCACATTTGAAGTGACATTTAGTGATGTCACTACGATGCTGTTTCCTGTTTTCTTTGCCAGAAAGGAAGCTGTACCTGAGAATCTGCAGTGCAAAGATCTCCCTATTATGGCTTCATGAATTCTATCTGTGCTAATTCCACCTCTCTTTCTGCTTATTTATTATTCCCCCTTTATTTATCAGGGCCCCTTTGCTTGCTCTTTTTTGGGCTTCCACAGTTCAGTTTTTTTTTTAAAGTAAAGCAAAGTGGCCTGAAAATTGGAAAATATAAACATCTTTCTTACATAGATTAGCATAGGTGTTAGGAGGGGAGCAGTTTTAGAGTTAGTTAGGTGTACAGCCAGATTCCACATTAAAGGGGTGTGCCGGGGAAAAAATTTATTAAATGCCAGCAGCTACACATACTGCAGCTGCTGCCTTTTAAGAAATGGAGACTTACCTTTCCTGGTGTCCATCGATGTCGGCACCGCAGCCGATGTTTCCCTTCAGCTGTCGGATGCTGCCATCGCCATTGCGGGTAAGAGAACCCGGCAGTGTACCCTTTCGGCTTCACACCGGGAACCCTATTACACATAGGCGAGGCCTGCTCCTCTCTCCAATTAGCCTGGCGGCTAGGGGAGGAGCCCCGCGGTGATGTCATGGCCACGGCTGGACTCCCGAGAGTGGGGAAGGATACCTGTCTTTGACAGGTATCCTGTCAGGCCTCCCCCCAAAAGGTGCCAATTGTGGCACCGGAGGGGGCAAGGAATCCGATGAGCGGAATTTCCACTTTAGGGTGGAACTCCGCTTTAATGCCACACTCCCCAGCAGCACATACTCATGTTCCTGTTGCTCACTCCTGCCTCATTCAGCTCCAGGTGCTAAGAAAGGAGGCTTAGTGCAAGGTCCATCTGGAATATATACAGGGCTCACAACTGTCTTCCCACCCTGTATGGAACAAGTAAAAATAAGGCGCTGGATTAAAATTATCAGAAGATCGATCAGATTGTTATAGGACACAATGGCTCTAGTAAACCCGCTCTCAAAAAAAAAAAAAAAAGTGTTTCTCAAACAGGGGGCCCAGATTTGAAGATTTGAGTCTGAGAATCCAAAAGCTTTTAATATTAGTATTGATTAACAGACAACAACATAGAACAGCCAATACATTTCAGGGGTTTAAAGACCTTTTCCTTTTTGGTCTTTGAGCCCCTGGAACACATTATCTGTTTGGTGTTGTTATTTGTAACCCAGTACTGATATTAAACGTTTTGGACGCTAAGACGCTGGCCCTGGCATTAGTCTTTATACATGCGACTATCCAACCACAGGACTGGCCTTTTTACCAAGAACCAGCACCGTCAAATGAGAGGAGGAGAGTAAGCCACATGAAGTAATCGGAATTTACCTAACTCTTGGAGACTGAGTGGAATGGCAGGGGAGTGAAGAACGTCAGGGTATGTGCTGCTAGTGGGGTGGAGGGCATTGAATTTGTAACATGTAAACTTTTTTTGGGCGGCATAAATGTGACCGTTCAATGGTCTACATCAGAGGTCTTCAAACTTTCAAACAAAGGACCAGTTTACTGTTCTTCAGGTTTTTTAGTGGGCTGGACTGTTGCCAGTGGAAGGAAAAAAATGCCCAATCATTGATTTTAATGGGAGGAATAGTGCCTTATTGATGCTATTACTGAAAGGAATGGTATCCCCTAATTTTTGTCAGTGGAAGGAATAGTGCCCCATTGTTGCTGTCACTGAGAGAAATGGTTTCCCATCATTGGGGTTAATAAAAGGAGTAGTGCCCCAAATGCTGGATAAAAGCAAGCAAAAGGCCACAGTTTGGAGACCCCTGGTCTACATGGGGAAAATGTAATCTGCTTTATCAATTTATAGAACTGTAATTCCAATTTGTCATTCTGTATGGTGAAATCTAAATTACAGTACATTCTAAATGAACCATCACCTAAAGATTTACCAACAACTAAGTACAATGGCTGACCTAATTGGATAATGATTGAATTAATTACTTAGATAGGCCCTTGCACAGTTGATTGTAAATTTAAATTAATTTGTACAAATGCTTTAGACAGGTGTAATATGACTAAGAGCTCCCAGATGTGGTATTTAATGCCTTGTACACACGATCAAAATTTCCGATGAAAAAAGTCCAACAGAAGTGTGTGGGCCCCATCAAACTTTTTTCAGAGTTTTGTCGGAGTTCGTTGAAATTCCAATCGTCTGTGTGGAACTCCGACGGAAAAGCACTCATGCTCAGAATCAAGTCGACGCATTCTCAGAAGCATTCAACTTTATTTTTCTCGGCTCGTCGTAGTGTTTTACGTCACCGCGTTTTGGACGGTCGGAATTTGGTCTGGCAGTGTGTATGCAAGACAGCTTGAATGGAATTCCGATGGAAAATTCCATTGGATTTTATCTCAATGGAAATTCCGATCGTGTGTACAGGGCATAAGAGTTTTTCATGCTTAGTAAAATGCTACCCCAGCTTTACTATCAGAGCAGCAGCATGTACCAAGGAAAAGAAAGTCATGAAAGTTCCAAAGTAATCAAAACTCCAACGAATTTCAACACAGGAAGAACAAGTGATGACTTTTAAGAACTGCTGAACATGAAAATGTTCAATGACCTTGCGTAAACCTATTGAAACCCGCTTATGGGGTGATAAAATATGACCTCCTGTAAAGCTAGTCAGACATTAGTTTAGGAGGTTAGGAACAATTGTTGGGCCTATAATCTACCTCTACATAGATTATAAAGCTAATAAATATATTGTTAAAAAGTATTTGAAAAATAAATGTATTCCCTTGACATCAGTTTAAGAATGATGGTAAAGCTCTTTAATTATTTGCCCATACTCAAGATGGCCACGGACATACTAGGGGGGGGGGGCGTGGATCCGAGCCAGCAAAGAGGAACCAAGGAGAAGGAGGTGGGTGGAGCCTTGATGAGACACAGTCACACAGCGTGAACAAGTCCCCTGGCTGCAAGTCACTTTGTCTGGACACCACGGCCGGAGGAGAGGAGGTGGGTGGAGTCAGAGTGCAGAACACCGCTAGCTACATGTGTCGCTCTTCTGCACCTCGCTCTGAGACTCTGCTTGTGACGTCACTCGTTGCTAGACGCCGAGCGGGGTGGCCCTAGCAACTAATTAAGGCAATTAGCTTTTTTTTTTTTTTTTTTTTTTTTTTAAGTGTATTTTTTTTTTTTTTGTGCGTGAACTCGAGAGAGAGGAGCCGGACTGCAGGAGTTGGGAGTAGGCAGACCCTCCCCCCGGAGGCAATCTGCCATCCTTCTCCATGCCCCTGGTGGCAATGGCGGGTGTGAAGGGGGGCCTCCCACTCACCCCACCCTACCTGCTCCTCTTGGGAGCCCAACTGGGGCCCAACGGGACCCCAATGGGGTAGAGGGACTCCCCCTATAAGGAAGTGAGGGGGCCTAGCCCACCCAGCCAGCCCCGTAGGTCCTTCGCCTCTCTTTTATTTTAGGAGACCGCATGGCCAAAGTGCGTGTGTTTTAAACCAATTTGGTGTGCGTGCAAGTGTGGTGGTTTTTTTTTTGTGGGGGGGGGGGGGGTGGGCGTACTAAGCACAGGCGTACCTTGCATAGCACACCCACTGGGAGCCGGGCTGAGACCACCAAACTCAATTCACATGTAGCCGAGACCGGGATCCGAACCCTTGGCTGCAGAGGTGAATGGCTTGTCAACGCAGTGCCAATCACGTTGAGCCACCACAGCGCCCCAAGGCAATTAGCTTTAATGGTGGCTGACTGGCTGTGTGTCTTTCATTCCCTAATTGTTACTTAGCCACTCAAGAGCGTCCCCATTATACGGCACCCATGGCACTTGCTATACCTTGGACACACCACTGTGGGGCCCCATGAGCACTTGGGGCCCCTGGTCCGTGTGCGGGTGTGCCCGCTCGGTAAGACGGCCCTGGGGGGCGGGGGTGTTTTTTTTAAACAAAATAAAGAATGTGAATTGGATTTGAAAAATAAAAATGTATCATATACTTTTTTTTTTTAGTGGTGTTCAGATGTAGTGTAGTTCTGCTTTAATATTTGGGTTAAACCATAGCATTGTAGGCACAGAAACCTCGGCAGTGTATTGCAAAGGCCCCAATATGTCTCAATATTGCCCTGCTAGGGGGGTGGCTACATTTTCTCCCAATGGGTTTAGCCATTCCTGTATAAAAGTGAAGTGGTAGGCTTGAAAATAATGGCATATATTAGACAGAGAGAAGCCACCATCTGCCACTATGGCCTATAAGGATGTTCTTACAATGCAGTGCTATTGTGCCAAATAAACGTTGACACCAGAGTGTCTACTTTCTTTAACAGGTTACAGGATGGGAATACCATGCCTGCCCTTAAAACATTAAAATACATTTGAGGCAGAAAATCATTTTAACCAAGCTGATGCAGTCGGTGAGGCTTAGCAGAAGGGTATTCCATATAAGATAATTGGGTTTACATTAAGGCTGCATTCACACCTAATCGCGCGTCTTGACCCGCGAATTGCGGCGACAAATGTGAGGCGTTTTGTACTGCGATTTGCGGCGACAAAACGCCTCGTTTTTAACCCCCCTTTTTGGAGAGGTCCATCATCTCCTATGCCGAACACCGAAGACGCCTGAAAAAAAGGGTCCGGGACTTGTTTTGGGCTTCAGGCGTTCAGCGTTTCGGCGTTCGGCGTGGAGATGTGAACCATCTCCATAGAGGGGAATGTTAAATTTCCCCTCCAGCGTATGCGGCGTCGGGCGTAAAAACGCCTAGATGTGAATGCACCCTTAGTGGTTCAAAAGACTTGTATGTATTTGTATACCTAAGGTTGTAAATTCTTCTACTATTTGAAGTTGAAGTTGTGATTGGGGAGATATTCTTCAGTCATAAAATATTAATTAATCTAGTATTAGACAAGTTGTCTTTAAAAGAAAGGTGTGGGATATGAAAAAAAACATCCATAATGACCTATGGGGATGCAGCATTGGCACAATGCTGCATCTGTTTCCTGCTGCCTCTAAGGCCGCGTACACATGATCAGTCCATCCGATGAGAACGGTACGAAGGACCGTTTTCATCGGTTACCCGATGAAGCTGACTGATGGTCTGATGTGCCTACACACCATCGGTTAAAAAAACGATCATGTTAGAACGCCGTGACGTTTACATGTTTTGACACAACGACGTGCGGAAAAAAAATGAAGTTCTATGCTTCCAAGCATGCGTCGACTTGATTCTGGGCATGCGCGGCCTTTTAACCAATGTTTTTGCATACTAACGATCGGTTTTGACCCATCGGTCAGGTGTCCATCGGTTAAATTGTAAAGCAAGTTCTCTTTTTTTTGACCGAAGGATAACTGACCTATAGGGCCCACACACGATCGGTTTGGACCGATGAAACGGACCTTCAGTCCGTTTTCATCGGTTTTGACCGATCGTGTGTATGCGGCCCAAGACCGATAACCATGTGATCAAAGACCATTGATCTCTCAGTTTAATCTTCAGAGAGCTGGTGGCTGTCAGTGACCAAGCTTCCTGCTCTGTCCCTCCAGCACTCACTGAAGAGCTGGGCTGTGGAGGAGCGGGAGTGGCTGCCTCAGGCTCTGGGATGCTGAGGCATCTAGATGAATCCTGACACTAAAGTTGGGATCCCTCCAGAGCAAAGGCCCAAACTCCCAGAGTCTTGGACCGGCTGAGTGACGTCTTCCACCGGTGGGCTTTAGCCCGCTGTTGGTTGAATACAGGAGTGCAGAACATGGTACACTACCAGGAGATGTAGGGCCAAAAGAGCTTTGGGCCTACTTCTCTTTTAAGGTCTTCCTACCAGACACCAGCAAATATCAGATAAAAATACAATTGGTGAAGTCAAGTCAAAATATCAATAACTAGCAGTTGCTATATCTAATGCCCTGTACACACGATTGTATTTTCTGTCAAAAAAAGTTGGATGTGAGCTTTTGGTCGGAAATTCCGACCGTGTGTATTCTCCATCCAACATTTTCTGCCAGAATTTCCACCAGCAAAAGTTTGAGAGCAGGTTCTCTATTTTTCCAATGGAAAAAGTTCTTGTCGGAAAATCCGCTCGTCTGTATGTAATTCCGAGGCACATAAAAAACATGCATGCTCAGAATCAAGTGGAAGAGCCGAAATGCCTATTGAACTTCATTGATCTCAGCTCGTCGTACATCTTGTACGTCACCGTGTTCTTGACAGTCAGAATTTCAGACAACATTTGGGTGACCGTGTGTATGCAACACAATTCTTGTCGGAATTTTCGATCTTGTGTACGGGGCATAAGTGGTGAGCAGCTGGTTTCAAAAATATACAGAAGCACCAATAGCATTTTAAAAATAAAAGATTTGGACAAGATGGCTACTCCACCATCTGTATACCTCATACAACCAACATTTTTCCATTCTAATGCCACGTACACACGACCGTTTTTCACGTTGTCGCTTTTCATGTCATAAAAAATGGTCGTGTGTAGGCTTTAACGATGTGAAAGCAAGTTTTGAGACGGGAGCGCTCGTTCTGGTAAACTAGCGTTTGTAATGAAGATAGCGCATTCGTCACGCTGTAACAGACTGAAAAGCACGAAGACTGAAAAGCACAAATCCTCTCTCACCAAGCACCAAAAGCAGCCCCAAGGGTGGCGCCATCCGAATGGAACTTCCCCTTTATAGTGCCGTCGTATGTGTTGTACGTCACCGCGCTTTGCTCGAGCATTTTTTTTTTCACGATCGTGTGTAGGCAAGGCAGGCTTAACAATAATCGGGTTGAAAAAAAAACGTTGTTTTTTCTAGACCATTAAAAATGGTTGTGTGTACGCAGCATAAGATCTCACAACAACTACATACTAATTGATGTTTTAGTACAAAGAGACATTTAAGGGCTTTTCACACAACAGTAGGTAACCCAGTTCTGAATGTTGTGAAATGAGGTAACATCCATTAACTAAATTGTTAATCTGTCTGCTTGAAATCAGGCCAAGGAGAGGATTTGCCGATAGGTTCAGGATGTTGTTTTCAGCAGAATAATAACGCTGCTGGTGGTCTAAACCTGTTGATATAGTTTAATATAGTTCAATTGCTATACTTTACGTACATTGCACAGGTTAAAAAATCCTGTTCATTGAGTTCAACTAGCAAGTTCGAAAAACCTTGCATATTTAGAATTTACAGCCAGTAGTTAGTCAAAAGAAAGACAAACACCCTTAAAGGAACACTAAAGGCAAACATAAAAAATAAATAAAATAACAAACATGTTATACTTACCTCCACTGTGCAGCTCAATTTTGCACAGAGTGTCCCCGAACCCTGTCTTCTGGGGTCCCTCGGCGGCTGTCTTGGCTCCTCCTCGCAAAAGCTTTCCATCTTCATGCGAGTGAGCTTGCATGGTGGAAAGCTTTTGCGAGTGCACTCCCGTGATATGGTGGCGGGCATAGCCGCCGACTGTATCACTCGGCCCCGCCCCCCGTGTCATCCACTGTGATTGACAGCAGCACCAGCCAATGGCTGCTCTGCAATCAATCCGTCCAGCCTAGCCAATCAACGACCAGGCTGGGAACCGAAGAGCATCACGGGGATGCGCGCGGGACTTTAGAGGGGTCAGGTAAGTAAAACGGTGGTTTCAGGGGGGGGGGGTACCGACGGATGTTTTTTCACCTTAATGCATAGGATGCATTAAGGTGAAAAAACATTTACCTTTAAAACCCCTTTAAGCCCTGTACACATGACCGTTATAAAGTCGGCCGGGAATCCCGACGGGAAAACCTGCTCGGTAACTTTTCCCGTGTCCCGGCCGTGTGCATGCTCACTCGCAGATTTTCCCCATAGGAAAACTGCTGGATTTAAAACCGCCTGGAAAATAGAGAGCAGATTCCCGGGAGTTTTCCTCTCGGAAAAACTGTGAGGAAGCATACACTTGCCCGGGATTCCCGGCCAAAAGATCTCTTGGTAGTTTTCCTGGCAGGAAAACCAGTAGTGTGTACGAGGCTTTAGAAAGCATGGTTCACATTGGTCTGGCTGGGAAAAAAATCTGTCCTGACCACAAAGCCATATTGCAATGCTGCAAGAAAAATAGGGGCTGGTTGTGATCATTGATCAACAATTAAGCCAAATATTGGCTTCATAACTTTTGCTATACACTGGTGGTTTTGGATGTAATTCTACTGGGGCATAAAAGAACGATTTTTATAGTTCGTATAGGGTATACTTACAACCATGGGCGTCCGCTGAAATTTTTTCAGGGAGGGGCGCTTCGGCAGCAGCGATACACAGTCGTATTTAACCCTTTCTTCAAATTCTAGCGGGGGTTAAACGCGCCCCGCAAGCGACAGAAAAGCGCAGCTAAAACTTTGGTAAAGCGCCGCTTTTTAGCACCGCTTTACCGATAATATGGCCAGCTGGCAGTGTGAAATAGCTCTTGAGATAATTCAGCCTCACTCCATGCCCATATAAATATAGCCTAGAGAATGTACAGACCCCCCTTCAGCAAAGATGGACACCCTTCCCCTTCAGCACAGACCCCCCATTCTGAACAAACCCCTCCATTCAGTACAGATGGACACACCCTTCGGCACAGAACCCCCATTCCACACAGACCCCTCCATTCAGCACAGACCCCTCTTCAGCACAGATGGACCCCCTTTAAGCACAGACCCCCCTTCAGCACATACCCCCCTTCAGTACAGATCCCCCCCTTCAGCACAGACGGACCCCCTATTCAGCACAACCCCCCCCCTTCAGCACAGACCCCGCTCCCCCATCCCATTCAGTACCTCAGATCAGCCATCAGCGCTGCACAGGCACAGCAGGTTCCCTCCCCCTGTGTGTACATATAGACTGGAGGGGGAGGCGGCTTCACTCTGCTCGCTGTGCCTGTGTGACATCCGGCCCGGGACCGCTCAAACAGCCCGTGGCCGCAAAACTCTTCAACGCCTTTTCGATTTTCCATGGGGGGTCAATTGCCCCCCCCCCCCCCCTTGCCCTATGGAGCGGACACCCATGCTTACAACCTATGCATTTATTATTCAGAAGAAAAAGTAATGACAACTATAATTTTATCAGAACCAGTTAAACAAAAACTATGTTTGCACGCATTGCAGAAAAAAAAACATTTGATGTGGTCTAAATATAACAAAAAACCTCAAATGACAATGTTATGTGGTTTTACTTTAGCTGAATTTCACAACATGGCTGTAAATGCTGAGATAGCGTAGATGAAACATGTCTTGCCAAGCATTTGGCAGAGGCTGTGCATCACATGAACAGTAGGATCATCCAGGCAGTGAATGATGCACTTGCTCAATTTATTCAGAATTGTTTTTTCAGCTTAGCTTTAATTTTGCTGAATGGAACTTGTGATTTCTGGGAAGGTGAGGGGGAGGAAAGTAGGCAAACCAGTTTCTTTGTGAATTATTTGGTGCATTCATTGTTCTGGAGAAAATTGGCCTTCATAAGAATTTGGAATTATCTCCCAATAGGTGGGCAACCTTTCCTTTGCTCTAAGTTTGAACCTTCTAAAGAGCTTGCTAAAGGGTCAGCCCACCCATAACTGGATTTTTTTCAACTGATGCTTGACTCTGCAGAGTCCCTCCTTACAGTGAAAGTGAACTCTGCGGATTCAGATGTGAAAGGGGGACTCTGTGGTCTCTGATGTAAAGGGGGACTCTGTGGTCTCTGATGTAAAGGGGGACTCTGTGGTCTCTGGTGTAAAGGGGGACTCTGTGGTCTCTGGTGTAAAGGGGGACTCTGTGGTCTCTGGTGTAAAGGGGGACTCTGTGGTCTCTGGTGTAAAGGGGGACTCTGTGGTCTCTGGTGTAAAGGGGGACTCTGTGGTCTCTGGTGTAAAGGGGGACTCTGTGGTCTCTGGTGTAAAGGGGGACTCTGTGGTCTCTGGTTTAAAGGGGGACTCTGTGGTCTCTGGTGTAAAGGGGGACTCTGTGGTCTCTGGTGTAAAGGGGGACTCTGTGGTCTCTGGTGTAAAGGGGGACTCTGTGGTCTCTGGTGTAAAGGGGGACTCTGTGGTCTCTGGTGTAAAGGGGGTCACGGTGGTCTCTGATGTAAAGGGGGACTGGTAGTCTCTGATGTAAAGGGGGACTCTGTGGTAGTCTCTGATGTAAAGGGGGACTCTGTGGTGGTCTCTGATGTAAAGGGGGACTCTGTGGTGGTCTCTGATGTAAAGGGGGACTCTGTGGTGGTCTCTGATGTAAAGGGGGACTCTGTGGTGGTCTCTGATGTAAAGGGGGACTCTGTGGTGGTCTCTGATGTAAAGGGGGACTCTGTGGTGGTCTCTGATGTACAGGAGGACTCTGTGGTGGTCTCTGATGTACAAGGGGACTCTGTGGTGGTCTCTGATGTGAAGGGGGACTATGTGGTGGTCTCTGATGTGAAGGGGGACTCTGTGGTGGTCTCTGATGTAAAGGGGGACTCTGTGGTGGTCTCTGATGTAAAGGGGGACTCTGTGGTGGTCTCTGATGTAAAGGGGGACTCTGCGGTGGTCTCTGATGTAAAGGGGGACTCTGCGGTGGTCTCTGATGTAAAGGGGGACTCTGCGGTGGTCTCTGATGTAAAGGGGGACTCTGCGGTGGTCTCTGATGTAAAGGGGGACTCTGCGGTGGTCTCTGATGTAAAGGGGGACTCTGTGGTGGTCTCTGATGTAAAGGGGGACTCTGTGGTGGTCTCTGATGTAAAGGGGGACTCTGTGGTGGTCTCTGATGTAAAGGGGGACTCTGTGGTGGTCTTTGATGTGGACAGCCTTCCCAGAAGAGTTGAAGCTTTTTAGCTGCAAAGGGTGTAATATGTTTTGCAATAGTTGCCCTTTAAGTCAAAAGCTGCAATAAAAATGTAAAATATGTTCTCACTTATAATACACAGCAGAATTCCTACAAACAAGCAAAAACCCCCAGACAAAAGAGCAATGCAATGCACATTCAACCACAGACTTCTGCCAGGAAAAGGAAACCTTTTTTACGATTTACACATACATACCCCCAGTATAGTCTACAGACTCATGGAGCCGTACTGTAATCACACGTAATTAGAAAATTGAAGCATAAGAGAACCTCAAGGGTGATGCTGGTAATTAAAATGTATAGTGCCGCCTGGATTTGTAGGGCAGATGTGCCTTGGTTCTGTTCTGTGCCACAGCCTGCAAGCTGTGTTTAGTGATGTTCTGAATTGAACAGTGCAGAGCTCTGTAGAGAACCAATCAGAATTTAGCTTTTATTTGCATGAGTACCCTGAAGTGGCAGATACTAGATGACAGATAAATACGCCACTATGATGTGACCGCTAATGCCGCGTACACGCGTCGTTTTTTGTGATGAAATAAAACGACATTTTAAAAAACGTCATTTAAATTGATCGTGTGTGGGCAAAACGTCGTTTTTTGTCTTAAAAAAAACGACCAAAAAAAAATTCCAACATGCTTGAATTTTTTGTGTCGTTTTTCAAAACGTCGTTTTTTGTTTCACAAAAAGTCACTGTGTGTAGCAAAAACGTTGTTTAAAACAACGTTTTTCAACCCGCGCATGCCCAGAAGCTAGTTATGAAGCGAGCTTCAATGGAAAAGAGTGGTGAACGTAACCTCGCTTTTTGTGAAAAAAACGATGGTGTGTAGGCAACATCGTCTTTGAAAGTGACGTTTCAAAAACGTTGTTTTTTACTTCACAGAAAACGTTGTTTTTTTTCATCACAAAAAATGATCGTGTGTACGCGGCATAAGTCACCAGCCACGTGAACATATGAAGCCACAGCAGGTGTAGATGATCCCATGCCTGCCTAAAGTGGAACTTCAGACAAAGAGTTTATTGTCTGTATAGAATTGGGAAAGGTTTCAACATGTTATCTGTAATTTCCAAGAAGCGTGTCAGTAATAGAAATCTCAGCAAAGTAAAAGAAAATCTCACGCTTGGAAATTTCCTTCCACTTTTGTTACAGTGACTGCTGTCAATATTTGGAAATCCCCTCTTAGTTTACAGCCCAGTGACAGCGACAATAGAGAGGGCGCATCTCCCCAGCTCTCGCAAAACCAAAAAAATAAAATGTGGCATTGTTAAATATCTTCTTTCTGTTCACAAAACTAAAAAATATCCGATTGCACATTCTTGATTTATTTCTAAAGTAAACTCATTATAAATTACCCATATCATTTACCGTACAACTTTGTGCAACCTACTGTTCTATACTAGCTAGAATGTTATGTTAAGGCTCCTTACACACGGAGTGGTCCGTTTTTCGGTCCGCTTCGTGTGGCTGTCAGCTCAGCGGGGGGTCTCCGCTCAGCTGTCGGCGGACGGGGCGGTCCCCGCACACTGTGCAGGGACCGCCCCCGTCTCTCCTCCGCTCTCCCCTATGGGGAGTCGGATGGAAACGGACCGTCTGTCTGTTTGCATCCGATCCGTTTGGCCGGACGGAAGAAAAATAGGACATTCTTCCGTCCGCAAAAACGGATGCGGATCTGGCGGACGTTAGCGGATGCATCATCCGCTAACGGATCCGCTCCCATAGGGGACCATTACAAGTCCGTAAACAGACTTGTAATGAGCGGACGAACGGTCCGCTAGTGTGAAAGGACCCTAAGGGCAGGGCCGTCTTTTCGATTGGGCATGTTGGGCAGTTGCCCGGGGGCCCCACTTGGATGGGGGCCCATCTAGCCAGTGAACCCACCATTCAACTTGCTAAGCATCTGTTTAGCCGCGTTACCGCGGGCACCCGGCAGCCTCCCGCCTAATGCACGGGATGGATGGACATGTCATGCCCGCCAGCCAATAGACATCACCGCCGTCGCAGCATCACTCCCATTGTCCGTGGGGGGGGGGGGGGGGGAGTTGGATGTAAAAGCTCCTGCCTGAGTCTGACCACCGAAGAGATGAGGGCGCCGGGCTGCTCCCCCCCCTCCGCTCCCAGAACTTGGATGCCTCCACTCCACCTCCTCTCTGCTCAAGGAAGCGTCCGTGCACCGTGCGGCCCAGGGGACAGCTGGCTGTGAAGGAAGAACATGCCGAAGGTGGAGGCTGCCAAGGAGCCAATGGAAGGAGCAGAGCAGCGAGCACCCCAGCGAGCACCCCCCGGATCTAGAGGGAGACTCGGCGCTGCCACGCTGTTGGCCATCAGGTACCTGGCATCCTGTACACACATGCCAGCACACTGAGAGGGGGCAGGGTGAGCAGAGGAGGGACAGCGCTATGTGGTCTGTCTCAGCCAGATCCCCCTCTTCTGCCTCTGAGCCCCCCCTCCTCTGCCTCTGAGCCCCCCCTCCTCTGCCTCTGAGCCCCCCTTCCTCTGCCTCTGAGCCCCCCTTCCTCTCAGATCTCCCTCCTCTGCCTCTGAGCCCCCCCTCCTCTGCCTCTGAGCCCCCCCTCCTCTGCCTCTCAGATCCCCCTCTTCTGCCTCTCAGATCCCCCTCTTCTGCCTCTCAGATCCCCCTCCTCTGCCTCTCAGACCCCCCCCTCCTCTGCCTCTCAGATCCCCCTCCTCTGCCTCTCAGATCCCCCCCTCCTCTGCCTCTCAGATCCCCCTCCTCTGCCTCTCAGATCTCCCTCCTCTGCCTCTCAGATCCCCCTCTTCTGCTTCTGAGCCCCCCCTCCTCTGCCTCTCAGATCCCCCTCCTCTGCCTCTGAGCCCCCCCTCCTCTGCCTCTCACATCCCCCTCTTCTGCTTCTGAGCCCCCCCTCCTCTGCCTCTCAACCCCCTGCCTCTCAGATCCCCCTCCTCTGCCTCTGAGCCCCCCTCTTCTGCCTCTGAGCCCCCCTCCTCTGCCTCTCAGATCCCCCTCTTCTGCCTCTGAACCCCCCTCCTCTGCCTCTCAGATCCCCCTCCTCTGCCTCTCAGATCCCCCTCCTCTGCCTCTCAGATCCCCCTCTTCTGCCTCTGAGCCCCCCCTCTTCTGCCTCTCAGATCCCCCTCTTCTGCCTCTGAGCCCCCCTCCTCTGCCTCTCAGATCCCCTTCCTCTGCCTCTCAGATCCCCCTCCTCTGCCTCTCAGATCCCCCTCCTCTGCCTCTCAGATCCCCCTCCTCTGCCTCTGAGCCCCCCCTCCTCTGCCTCTCAGATCCCCCTCTTCTGCTTCTGAGCCCGCCCTCCTCTGCCTCTCAACCCCCTGCCTCTCAGATCCCCCTCTTCTGCCTCTGAGCCCCCCCTCCTCTGCCTCTCAGATCCCCCTCTTCTGCCTCTCAGATCCCCCTCTTCTGCCTCTAAACCCCCCTCCTCTGCCTCTGAGTCCCCCCTTCTCTGCCTCTTAGATCCCCCTTCTCTGCCTCTCAGATCCCCCTCCTCTGCCTCTCAGATCCCCCTCCTCTGCCTCTCAGATCCCCCTCCTCTGCCTCTGAGCCCCCCTCCACTGCCTCTGAGCCCCCCCTCCTCTGCCTCTGAGCCCCCCCTCTGCCTCTCAGATCCCCCTCCTCTGCCTCTCAGATCCCCCTCTTCTGCCTCTGAGCCCCCCTCCTCTGCCTCTCAGATCCCCCTCCTCTGCCTCTGAGCCCCCCCCTCCTCTGCCTCTCAGATCCCCCTCTTCTGCCTCTGAGCCCCCCCTCTTCTGCCTCTGAGCCCCCCTCCTCTGCTTCTCAGATCCCCCTCTTCTGCCTCTGAGCCCCCCTCCTCTGCCTCTGAGTCCCCCCTCCTCTGCCTCTCAGATCCCCCTCTTCTGCCTCTGAGCCCCCCCTCTTCTGTCTCTCAGATCCCCCTCTTCTGCCTCTGAGCCCCCCTCCTCTGCCTCTGAGTCCCCCCTCCTCTGCCTCTCAGATCCCCCTCCTTTGCCTCTCAGATCCCCCTCTTCTGCCTCTGAGTCCCCCCTCCTCTGCCTCTGAGTCCCCCCTCCTCTGCCTCTGAGTCCCCCCTCCTCTGCCTCTGAGTCCCCCCTCCTCTGCCTCTGAGTCCCCCCTCATCTGCCTCTGAGTCCCCCCTCCTCTGCCTCTCAGATCCCCCTCCTCTGCCTCTCAGATCCCCCTCCTCTGCCTCTCAGATCCCCCTCTTCTGCTTCTGAGCCCCCCCTCCTCTGCCTCTCAACCCCCTGCCTCTCAGATCCACCTCTTCTGCTTCTGAGCCCCCCCCCCTCCTCTGCCTCTCAGATCCTCCTCTTCTGCCTCTCAGATCCCCCTCTTCTGCCTCTGAGTCCCCCCTCCTCTGCCTCTCAGATCCCCCTCCTCTGCCTCTCAAATCCCCCTCCTCTGCCTCTCAAATCCCCCTCCTCTGCCTCTCAGATCCCCCTCCTCTGCCTCTCAGATCCCCCCCCTCTGCCTCTCAGATCCCCCTCCTCTGCCTCTCAGATCCCCCTCCTCTGCCTCTCAGATCCCCCTACTCTGCCTCTGAGCCCCCCCTCCTCTGCCTCTGAGCCCTCCCTCCTCTGCCTCTGAGCCCCCCCTCCTCTGCCTCTCAGACCCCCCTCCTCTGCCTCTCAGATCCCCCTCCTCTGCCTCTCAGATCCCCCTCCTCTGCCTCTCAGATCCCCCTCCTCTGCCTCTCAGATCCCCCTCTTCTGCCTCTGAGCCCCCCCTCCTCTGCCTCTCAGATCCCCCTCTTCTGCCTCTGAGCCCCCCTCCTCTGCCTCTGAGCCCCCCCTCCTCTGCCTCTGAGCCCCCCCCTCCTCTGCCTCTGAGCCCCCCCTCCTCTGCCTCTGAGTCCCCCCTCCTTTGCCTCTCAGATCCCCCTCCTCTGGCTCTCAGATCCCCCTCCTCTGCCTCTCAGATTCCCCTCCTCTGCCTCTCAGATCCCCCTCCTCTGCCTCTCAGATCCCCCTCTTCTGCTTCTGAGCCCCCCTCCTCTGCCTCTCAGATCCCCCTCTTCTGCCTCTCAGATCCCCCTCCTCTGCCTCTCAGATCCCCCTCCTCTGCCTCTGAGCCCCCCCTCCTCTGCCTCTGACCCCCCCCTCCTCTGCCTCTGACCCCCCCCTCCTCTGCCTCTCAGATCCCCCTCCTCTGCCTCTCAGATTCCCCTCCTCTGCCTCTCAGATCCCCCTCCTCTGCCTCTCAGATTCCCCTCCTCTGCCTCTCAGATCCCCCTCCTCTGCCTCTGAGCCCCCCCTCCTCTGCCCCTGAGCCCCCCCTCCTCTGCCTCTGAGCCCCCCCTCCTCTGCCTCTCAGATCCCCCTCCTCTGCCTCTCAGACAGGGGACGGGTGCCAATTGATACGCTGAATCTGAAGACAGGTGACGATGGCAGTTGACATGCTGAATCTGGTGGCAGCTGACAGTGGCAAGTGACACGCTGACACAAGTGACACGCTGTAAAATAGGTGCGTAAATTGGGGCTTGTAGGGGCCCCATAGCATTACTTTGCCCAGGGGCCCATGATGCTATTAAGATGGCCCTGCCTAAGGGTCTTAAAGAGTCTTAAAGAGACTATTATGGAGGCTGCCATTATTTGCATGTCCTTTTGGAGTATCCTAGTTCCCTCACTGGCACACTGAAGCTTGGCTTCAATGCTTTCTTGCTGACTTTGAAGAAGAACAGATGTTGCTGACCTTGAAGAAGTATAGTAGTCTCTGACCTATAAGAAGTATAGTAGTTGCTAACTAAGAAGAATTATAGTAGTCGCTGACCTAGAAGAGGTCTAATTAACACTTGACTTAGAAGAGGTATAGTAGTTACTGTCCTTGAAGAAGTATAGCGATCGCTGACCTAGAAGCAGTATAGTAGTCGCTCACCTAGAAGAGCTATAGTAGTTGCTGACCTAAAAGAAGTATAGTAGTCGCTGACCTAGGACAGGTCTATTAATCACTTGACTTAGAAGAGGTATAGTAGTTACTGTCCTAGAAGAAGTATAGCGATTGCTGTCCTAAAAGCAGTATAGTAGTCGCTCACCTAGAAGAGGTATAGTAATCGCTGACCTAGAAGAAGTAAAATGGTCACTGATTTACAAGGAGAATAGTGACTGCTGACTTAGAAGAAGTATAGTAGTTACTGACCTAGAAAAAGTATAGTAGGTGGTGACCTAGAAGAAGTATAGTGATTAATGACTTAGAAGAAGTATAGTAGTCACTGACGAAGAAGTATGGTAGTCACTGACTTAGAAGAAGTATAGCGGCTGCTGACTTAGAAGACGTTTAGTAGCCATTGACCTAGAAGAGGTATAGTAGTTGCTGACCTAGAAGAAGTATGGTAGTAGTCGCTGACCTAGAAGAAGTAAAGTAGCCATTGACCTAGAAGAGGTATAGATGTTGCTGACCTAGAAGGAGTATAGTAGACACGGACCTAGAAGTAGTATAGTGACTGCTGACTTAGAAGTATAGAAGAGGTATAGCAGTTGCTGACCTAAGAGGTAAAATAGTTGCTGACATACAGCACAAGAAATATAGTGGTCACTGACCTAGAATCAGTAAAATGGTCACTGATTTACAAGAAGTATAGTGGCTGCTGACTATAGTAGCCGCTGACCTAGAAGAAGTATAGTGGTCACTGACCAAGAAGAAGTATAGTAGTCCCTGACCTAAAAGAAGTATAGTGGTCGCTGACCTAGAAGAAGTATAGTAGTCTCTGACCTTCAAGAAGTATAGTGGTTGCTGACCTAGAAGAAGTGTAGTAGCAATTGACCTAGAAGTATAGTAGCCATTTTTTTAGCAGTATTTGTGACCCTTCCCCCCCCCCTCCCTTTTAGTTCAATGATGAGACTGATTGTAACAAAATGTTTCCTTTGTCAGTGCGTGATCACCCGCAATGCAATATTTATTCCTATGCAGTTGCTGTAGTGATTATCTATCTTGTACAGTTGCCTATACACAGCGGGTGTGAGTCAGTTCTCTCGAGCGGTATAGCTTCTCTATCATTATTTTAAATTTCTTTACCCATCTTAAATATGAGTTCCATATATGTTTCCTGTGTATGTTGGCCACTCTAGGGAATGCTCGCTAATTAAGTTGCGCGCATTTGATTCCCTGCATGGCTGCTATCCACATTTTAAACGGAGAGAAGGCTGAAATGTTTTCTTTTCCCTTACTTTATCCCTTTTCCAAAATGGCGACGATGGGGCCGCTCTCTCGACTGACTCCGCCCTCTGTGGGTACTTCTGCGGTGACGTGGGACGTCGTCCTTATCCCGTGATCAAGTCTTTGTAGACGAAACGTTGGGAGGAGACGTTCTCACGTCACCGCATCCAGACGGAAGGACGCACGCTTTCCATCCAGCCGGCCGGCACTTTGTTTTACATGCCTTATTGATTTCATCTCTTGTAAGTGCAACTTTTACTTTTTTTACATTAAATACCATTGGATTTTACACCATGAGCGGTTCTTTGTTGTTTCATGACATCATCACTACTGTCATCGGGTGATATCCCATGTTTGCTGAACCACGATCCCCTCCTCTGAGTGCCTATACCTACCCCGTGGGGTCCAGATCTGGTAAGGGTCAGTGTGTGCAGTGGTGGTGGGTTTGCACTAATCCCTTCCCCGGTCGTAAGACTGTCTCACACGGGTGTAGTTACATTAAATTATCCATAAGGTTTTATACTATGGGAGTTTTTTTGTCTTTCTTCTTTGTTCTATGGCGCTGAGGCTCTGCGGTCTAGATCCATGCAAGTTGTGATCGACACTCAGAAGATTAACGCATCCATATCGGCTTGAGACTTCCTTCTTTCCTGTGGTTTTTCATTTACATACATGTCAGCAAGGTGGAGACGCTATATTTATTTTTATTTTTTCATTTTTCATTTTATCTGAGGTTTTTCACCACATTGACTTTATTTGGCATATCTCAGACTTTGGATTTGTTTTTTCTATGCCCATTAGGTGGAATTTTATTTTGATTTATTTCTCATTTATTTAACACTTGTGTGGCTTCTTTAGCTTTACATTTACTACACTTAAGTGTGGTGTTTTTCTTTCACATAGATCACTTAACACCAGTTCAAGGAAATTTTTTTGTGGTATCTGGTGGATTCATTTTTGTATCCACACCTGTATGTTATCTATCATAATTGATTATTTCTGTGTGATCACAGGATATATATCTAATTTGTGTAGAACATTTACAGTATGCACTGTGCCCTTTATTGGCCATATATTCACTATTAGCGCGATTCCAACTCTTTTGTATATAGTAGCCATTGACCTAGAAGAAGTATAGTATTCTCTGACCTAAAAGAAGTATAGTGGTCGATGACCTAGAAGAAGTGTAGTAGCCATTGACCTAGAAGTATAGTAGCCATTGACCTAGAAGAGGTATAGTAGTCTCTGACCTAAAAGACGTATAGTGGTGGCGAACCTTTTTGAGCCCGAGTGCCCAAACCGTGATGCAAAACCAACTTATTTCTTTCAAAAGTGCCAACACAGAATTAAACCTACCAGCGGCTCTGTACAGAGGATGGGACTGATCATTCCTCTGAATGAGCCCTAAGGGACTAAAAAACGTGCGATTTTGCCAGATTCGCTCAGAATGCAGGGATTAGGAATGTGTTGTGCTCAGAATGCACTGTGCAACATACACTGACCTACCTGATGCATGCACTCGCCTACCTGACCATTGCACTCACCTACCTGACACATGCTTTCTGCACTACTCACATCCCCATCCCCCTACACACAGTACAATGTAGATCAGAGGATCCATCCTCCCTACCTTTCCATGGCTTCATCATCCAGCTCTCCCCGGGCAGTATTGAAGGAATCCCCGCCATTCAGCCGCTCCTCGATATCCTAGCCGCCGGGAGGTCAGCTAGCAGCCACTGCACCTCTCCCCATGGATGATCTGCTCCGAGCACTGCCCCTCCCCCTCCACTTTTTCACAGGCTGCACTAAAAGGACAGACTGAACCAAAGTCGTCCTGGAGCAGGTGGAGCTGGAATAGGGCGCCTGCAGAAAGGAGTGCCAGAATGCCTTACCATAGGTGTAGGGGTCAGGGGGAGGCAATAAGCTGCAGGGCAGGGTCGGGACAGTGGGGGAAGAATTTTAGACCCCCCCCCTTAAACAGGGGGAATCCCCTGGCGTGCCAACAGAGAGGGCTTGGCGTGCCAGCTGTGGCACGCGTGCCATAGGTTCGCCATCACTGACCTAGAAGAAGTATAGCAGCCATTGACCTAGTAAGAAGTATAGTAGTCTCTGACCTAAAAGAAGTATAGTGGTCGATGACCTAGAAGAAGTATAGTGGTTGCTGACCTAGAAGAAGTATAGTAGCCATTGACCTAGAAGAAGTATAGTGGTTGCTAACCTAGAAGAAGTATAGTGGTCACTGACCAAGAAGAAGTATAGTAGCCATTGACCTAGAAGAAGTATAGTGGTTGCTAACCTAGAAGAAGTATAGTGGTCACTGACCAAGAAGAAGTATAGTAGTCCCTGACCTAAAAGAAGTATAGTGGTCGCTGACCTAGAAGAAGTATAGTAGTCTCTGACCTACAAGAAGTATAGTGGTTGCTGACCTAGAAGAAGTGTAGTAGCCATTGACCTAGAAGTATAGTAGCCATTGACCTAGAAGAAGTATAGTAGTCTCTGATATAAAAGAAGTATAGTGGTCGATGACCTAGAAGAAGTATAGTAGCCATTGACCTAGTAAGAAGTATAGTAGTCTCTGACCTAAAAGAAGTATAGTAGTCTCTGACCTAAAAGAAGCATAGTAGTCACTGACCTAGAAGAAGTATAGTAGCCATTGACCTAGTAAGACGTATAATAGTCTCTGACCTAAAAGAAGTATAGTGGTCGATGACCTAGAAGAAGTATAGTAGCCATTGACCTAGTAAGAAGTATAGTAGTCTCTGACCTAAAAGAAGTATAGTAGTCTCTGACCTAAAAGAAGCATAGTAGTCACTGACCTAGAAGAAGTATAGTAGCCATTGACCTAGTAAGACGTATAATAGTCTCTGACCTAAAAGAAGTATAGTGGTCGATGACCTAGAAGAAGTATAGTGGTTGCTGACCTAGAAGAAGTATAGTAGCCATTGACCTAGAAGAAGTATAGTGGTTTCTAACCTAGAAGAAGTATAGTGGTCACTGACCAAGAAGAAGTATAGTAGCCATTGACCTACAAGAAGTATAGTAGTCTCTAAATAAAAAGAAGTATAGTGGTCGATGACCTAGAAGAAGTATAGTAGCCATTGACCTAGTAAGAAGTATAGTAGTCTCTGACCTAAAAGAAGTATAGTATTCTCTGACCTAAAAGAAGTATAGTAGTCGCTGACCTAGAAGAAGTATAGTAGTTGCTGACCTAGAAGTAAAGAAGTACAGCATTCTGACACTCATTTAGAGCATACTTGTTCTGGGTCTGGGACGTAAAGTCAGACACAGCCAGGCAAGTATCCTTTTCTTCAGGAGGCCAGCAATGGTGGCCCCAGTGCTTCCATCATGGTAGTGTCACAGTTGTTTTGTGGGATAACTGGACAGGTAATCAGCTAGGCCAGGGATTCTCAAACTGTTGCAGAACTACACATCCCATGAGGCATTGTAAAACTCTGACATTCACAGACATGACTAGGCAGTTCCTGAACAACTGGAGGGCCATAGTTTGAAGACCCATGAGCTAGGCACTAGAAATGGCATCCCCCTCTTACTGCTTTGCTTTAATTTTTTCTGATAAAGTCACATCTGCATTTATGTGTAGTTATTGAAACCTCTCTTATACATACTAAAGTTGCACATAGAGTTGAGATGCGTGTCACCCAATCTGGCTAGGTGACACACATCCCACATGTGAACAAGGAGCTCACACCCTGGGAATGCTCACCCTCCCAACTCTACAGCTTAAGTATGGATACAAATGGAAAACTTGTGTGCCAAAGTTGTGTGCCTACGGTGGTAGAAATGCGGCCCTAAGTGTAATTAGAATCAGAAGCTCACCATTTCCGTCTACAAGCTAACCCGCAGTAAATCCAATCAGTCGTCTCTTACCATCTTTGTGTCATGGACTTGAAGGCAGAAGGTCTCCAGGATCTTGGCTAGGTAACGCCGGTACGGGCTGTCCTTTTCTTGCGGCATGAAGCCTTTTCTTGCTGAAAGTGGCACGTTCATACCTGGGCACCAAGATTACTCTCTACTACTTCACGCTGAATGCCCCGATTGTCATGTTTGTACATTCCAGTCACCTCCTTCCTTCTCATCTGTTTGCTTAATGTAAGTTCCTCCCACTTAATACAGTGTTTACCGGCATGACAGGGCAGTGCCCTTACCTGGGTGCATTCATTCACATCGAGTGCCTGATTCATCCAGCAAAGATCCTAGGAAATCCCTCAACAGTTTATTCAAGGAGCAAAGGGATTGTATTCTTTCCCCACAGTTCTGTTTATTGTACAAACACTGTCATTCAAAGCAAGTCAGGACAAATAGAATTAATAGGAAATCATACAGGGCACACGGGGAAGGAGAGACGGCCTTTGCTTTGTGGGCGTTCCTGCAAACTACGTGTATAAAAGGAAAAGATTAGAAGGATTACAGCGTCTGATCTTTACAATGCAGATAGTGGTGGCGTGTATGAACTTGAGCGCCATTAGGAGGCCAGACCACAGTTCTGATGTCCTTAACAAACCCTTCCTAATGCCAACAAAGACATGATGCAGCAAGAGATGTCAGACAACATACACATACAGATATGATCTGGTTACACAACAATCGTTCTCATGACCCATTGATGTACAAACATGCTTGTATGCACCTGACCGATCTGCATGATTATACTTAAAGCGGAGTTCCACCCTTAAAATCACTTTGTTTCATTCCATCCAGCATACTGGCGTCAGCGCCAGTATGCTGTTTATTTTATTTTTTTTAAATGCATGTACTTACTTTATATAAAATCATTGAATTTCAGGCGCACCGCGGTATGTCGCCGCTATAAGGCGTCACGCCTTCTGGAAACAGCCGATTAGCATTCGGCTCTTCTCGGCGCCTGCGCACAGACCCAGGAGCTGACTACACAGGCGCCGTATATAGCCGCGTCACGCCCTCCGAAAAAAGCCGAACTAGGACCGGCTATTTTCGGCGCCTGCGCAGTCAGCTCCTGGGTCTGTGCGCAGGCGCCGAGAAGAGCCGAATGCTAATCGGCTGTTTCCGGAAGGCGTGACGCCTTATAGCGGCGACATACCGCGGTGCGCCTGAAATTCAATGATTTTATATAAAGTAAGTACATGCATTAAAAAGAAACAGAAATACTGGCGCTGACGCCAGTATGCTGGATGGAATGAAACAAAGTGATATTAAGGGTGGAACTCCGCTTTAAAGGGGTTGTAAAGGTTTGTTTTCTATTTTCTAAATAGGTTCACTTACCCTTTCCTTCCATTTCCCTCCTAAATGTTTTATTTTCTTTGTCTGAATTTATCACTTCCTGTTTCTTCTCAGTTAGCATTCCATCATCATCCGAATGGTGGTTAGTCAGCCAGAACAGCTTACTGAACAGCTTACTGAGAAGCAACATTAAGTGAACCAACAATGCACTAGCTTAAAGGAACCTATTTAGAAAATAAAAAACAAACCTTTACAACCCCTTTAAACTGATAGTAAACCTAACGTATATACTCGAGTATAAGCCAAGTTTTTCAGCCATTTTTTTAGCGCTGAAAATTCCCCCCTCGGCTTAGAGGGGTCAGAGTGCTGAGGGGATATCTTGGATGTAGAGGGGTCAGAGTGCTGGGGGGATATCTGGGATGTAGGGGGGTCAGCGTGCTGGGGGGATATCTGGGATGTAGAGGGTTCAGAGTGCTGGGCGGATATCTGGGGTGTACAGGGGTCAGGTAAGCTGGGGCCAAAAAATAAAATAAAAAGGGGAGATCGGCTGGAGTTCCACTTTAAGGGCCCTTTACGGGTGATCCAGTCAGGTCTGCCAGTGAGTTTTTCAGGTCAATGTTGATCGTGTCACGGAGACACGGCCCCACACAGTTAGAATCACTCCCTAGGACACACTTAACCCCTTCCTTGCCCCCAAGTGGTTAACCCCTTCCCTGCCGGTGTCATTTACACAGCAATCAGTGCATTTTTATAGCACTGATCGCTGTATAAATGACAATGACATTGGACATTAAGTTCCCATCGCACGGATTCTTAAAGGGGGCATACAGGTACACCCATTTGCCTACCTCTGCCATTCTGCCAACATATATCGGTGTGCAGTTGTCGGCAAGTGGTTAATACATAAATCTATTTTCTTAATGCAAGTAGTGCAAGTACCTGAATTTCAGGGCCGATCCTAGGGTCAGGGACGCCTGGGTTCAGACATATTTCTGGTGCTCCTACATGGGGCGTGGTCATCTTACCAACTCCCCCCCTTTACAAATGTTTCTATGGCAAACACAGAGATGCTCCCCTAAGAAGTCTTTGTTACCCTGAAGCGCACTCTGTCGCCTCAGCTCCCCACCTCTGTGGCGCCCGGGTGCACTGCACCCTGCACACCCACTTAAGATCGGCCCTGCTGAATTTGACTAGGTATCTGCCTCTTGTAGTCATTGTACAGCAGAGCTTAGAGTGGGAAAAGGAGAAGCAGCACAAGGAGTTGTGCTAACAAGGGACATTCAAAGAGGAGGAGAGAGCAGAGTGACAAAGAAATTACTTATCAGTCTGTCATATATTTTTTTAATTGTCCAATTACAGGCTAGGGGCTGGACAAGACCTTTAAGTGTTAGTGAACTGCAGTAAATCTGAAACGATCAGATCTACCAAATAGGACCCTGCTGTGTGGTACAGCTGTATACATCTTAGAACTGGATGGGCAGAAATACAAATCTTTTGTCAAGTATAATAATTCTACTATTTATATTTAGCAGTTTGCCTGGAGTTTAGCTTTAAGGTGGAAAAACAGACGTGTGAGAAATTCCACTGTGAGGTTGGTCTGCTGCTAAAAAAGCTTTATTAAAAACTCTGATATTTTTTTTCCAAAGATGAATGATTGGCACTAAACTGCACATTTCTTGTGACTTCATAAGTAGCCTCAGGCCCCTCATATAGACCTTGTGAGCTTCCTTCACATGGAGTTTGTGACATGATAACCCAAGAAGAACCCAGAGGTAAAGCCTCTATAGACCTGATCTATCTGAATAGTCAAATTCTCCGCAAGGATCAGAATTTTTCAAGCACTGCAGCCTACTCTAACTGCAATGGCTGTACTGGACTGACACCCCAAGAACAAAGCCCAAAACTTCTACCTTCGGAATTTCCAATGGAAAAAGTCTGATGGAAATTTTTATTAGATATTCCGACCGTGTGTATGCCCCATCAGACTTTTTCCGCCGGAAATTAGAAAGACTAAAGAATTAGAAAGCAGGTTCTCGACGGAAACATTTCTATCGGAAATTCCGTTCATCTGTATGGAACTCCGACAGAGAAAAAAACATGCATGCTTGGAAACAATTTGACGCATGTTCGGAAGCATTGAACTTAATTTCTCTAGGCATTTTGACAGTCGGAATTTGGTGTGTCCGTGTGTATGCAAGACAGCTTGAACGCTTGAACCTGTCGGAGTTTATTCCGACGGAAACTCTGATCATGTGTACAGGGCATTACTTGTCCTAAGATTGCCAAGCACAAATAAGACTATGAAGACAGACAGACAAGTTTCTTCCGGAGCTAGGAAAGCAGAACGCAACAATTTGGCAACAAACACAGTGCTAGCTAAAAGCAACCAAGCTGTACAATATACCAATTTTAAAGTTAACCCATCAATTTGTCCAAAATTAGTTACCCCAATACCTCATATTCCTGATATGTGCCTGCTGTACCATGTATAAAAAAGTATTCTTTTCTCTTTGTATTGCTACGTTTGTGTAAAAACCCTGGTGTTCCTGCCAGTCCCTCTGCTCTGCTTTTAAAAATCAACCACACTAGGCATGAGAGCACAATGTGGTCAGTTTTCTGGCTGTAATGAGAACACAGCCAGCTCTTCTCCAATGATCAGACATCTACTGACATGCCCCCCCACCCCTCCCCGCACAGCCGTATTGTGCTGATGTTTCTCTACTCTTCTTAAATACCAGTCCCCTCTACTACTAATATTTACCGTCCCCACCTTCCCCCATGTGTTTGTCCAAAGGCTAAAATTCTGGTGTAAATTCCAGGTCCACACATGATAGCACTTGTGGCTGGCAACTGGATACCAATGATGGGGTAATATTCTTCCCACTGGTACCAATGACGGGGCACCATTCCTCCCACTGATACCAATGACCGGGCACCATTCCTCCCACTGATACCAATGATGGGGCACTATTCCTCCCACTGATACCAATGATATGGCACTATTCCTCCCACTGACACCAATGATGGGGCACTATTCCTCCCACTGATACCAATGATGGGAAACTATTCCTCCCACTGACACCAATGGCACTATTCCTCCCACTGATACCAATGATATGGCACCATTTCTCCCACTGATACCAATGATGGGACACTATTCCTCCCACTGATACCAATGATGGGGCACTATTCCTCCCACTGATACCAATGATTGGACACTGTTCCTTCAACTGATATCAATTATGGGACATTGTTCCTCCCACTGATACCAATGATGGGGCACTTTCCTTCTCACTGATACCAATGATGGGGCACTATCCTTCTCACTGATACCAATGATTGGGCACTATTCCTCCAATGGCGGGGCACTATCTTTTCTTCCCACTGACACCACTGATGGGGCTCTATTCCTTGCCCTGATACCAACAAGATGGCTCTATTTATTCCTTCCACTAATATCAATGCTGGGGCATTGGTTTTTTTTTAATTATTTTTATTGCAAGCTTTATAAACAAACAAGACACATACAACTTAAGTGCTTACAGTACTCATAAACAACGATGGTGCAACATTACAATTCTGCAAATACGGGTGTGATGGGTAAAGATACATCCATTAAGCGTACTGCTTAATGGATGTATCTTTACCCATCACACCCGTATTTGCAGAATTGTAATGTTGCACCCATGCTTA
This sequence comes from Rana kukunoris, assembly GCA_029574335.1. Taxonomy (NCBI): domain Eukaryota; kingdom Metazoa; phylum Chordata; class Amphibia; order Anura; family Ranidae; genus Rana; species Rana kukunoris. The sequence goes on from CM056057.1 coordinate 155,360,176, forward strand.
GAACAAGGGGAAAAAATAAAAATTTAGAAAAAATTTCCAATCCTCAGGCCGTTTCGGGTTCAGCCAACCATGTACGCCAGACTTTATCGTATTTAAGTGGGCAGCCCCTATTCACGTAAGTATCTTTGTACAAAGGAAGGCTGTTGTTAACCAACCGTTTCCACTGAACCAACAAAGGGGTAGTGGGCTTTTTCCACTGCATTGCAATGTTTTTCCATTGTGAGGAATGTGTAGGGTCCATCTTATGAAGCCTGTGTGGGGTGAAGTATGCCATATGGACTATTTTGAACTGCACCAGTTTGTCACGTATAGAATGTAGCGAACTGAATGGGAAGTCCCAAACATCGTCCCAGTCGTCATTGTCCAGTGTGGGAATGTCACGTTGCCAGCAAGACCAAAGTTTGTCCAGCGGTGGGAGAAACACAAAGATCAAGTGTGCATACAAGTGTGAGGTAAGTTTCTCGGCACAGTCAAACCTGAGTGTCCTCTCCAACTCCGACTGGGCCAGAATACATGAGGTATGAGGGAATTGTGCAGCAAAAGCACGAGACAATTGGAGGTAACGAAAATGATATTGTGCAGGTACATTATAGAGGGAGGATAGATGTGATAAGGGTAGTAGGGAGGTCTACCTTAACTACTAAGGTTGTCCCGATACCACTTTTTTAGGACCGAGTACAAGTACCGATACTTTTTTTCTCGTACTCGCCGATACCGAATACCGATACTTTTTTTAAATGTCTTGTGACAGTTTTCAAACCACAATACAGACTAAGGATATTTTCTTTAGAATTATGAAGAACTCTAACTCAAGACATTATAAAAGAATAAAAATGAGTAAAAATTAATAAAAAAAATGTATTTGCTTGTCACGCAGTAGTAAAAAACTCAAAGAATTTTCACAGAACATGTTGATAAATATAAAAAAAGTATTCTATTTAGGCATCGGGAGCATTTGCGCGAGTACAAGTACTCCCGCAAATACTCGGTATCGGACCCGATACTAGTATCGGTATCTGGACAACCCTATTAACTACCTTAGCCTCCAGTACAGTGGATGAATTTGTTCTGTCTTGGAGTAGCCACCAGGCCACATGCCACCCTGCGTCCTCAGTGGGGCATTGTTTACTTCTAAAACTAGGGCATTTTCTATTCCCATTTGCCACACTCTGGCCTCCTAAAGTCTGAAGGACAGTATACTGTTTTGGGACCTCTGACTTAGACAGTGATGCTCCTCTGTACAGCAGACTGTCTCTCACATTTTAAAGGGGTGTTCCACCCAAAAAAACGACCTTTTCTCAATCCACTCCTCACCCCCATACATGCCACATTTGGCATGTAATTTTTTTGGGGGGGGAGTGGGGGCTTCAGTAGGAGTGGGACTTCCTGTCCCACTTCCTGCTTCCGCCGAGGGGCTGGTTAGGCGATTAAGCCTTAATCGCCTACACCAGCCCCTCCCTGTAGGCGATCACATGGGACAGACAGGTCCCATGCGATCGCCTCTCCAATCAGCGGCGAGCCGCGCCGCGCACGCATGCGCAGTACGGCTCGCGCATGCGCAGTGGGTGCCCGGCCGTGAAGCCGAAGGCTGTCACGGCTGGGTGCCCACAGTCAGGATGGAGACGCCGGCCGGGGAGGGGGGCAGAGGAGCGGAGCCCCGGTCGGCGCGTCGCTGGAACGCAGGAGCAGGTAAGTGAGTGTTTATTAAAAGCCAGCAGCTACACTTTTTGTAGCTGCTGACTTTTAATAAACACAACTTAGGGCTGGAACACCCCTTTAAGCAGCCAGATTGGATTAAAAATTGAACTCTATGAGAGCCATATTACCTAGATTGCCTACATTGGTCAGATTAGGCTGTCCATTTGGACATTGAGTATTATGCATTGGCTTGTTCTCCCCAATCTTTGGCAGCTTTGGAAACTCTTGTTTAACCTCTTGGCTATATATGCGGCCTCTCAGCGGCCGGGTTTTGACGCTGAGCGGTCGCATATTTGTGTGCAATAGTGCCGACAATTCTGTCCCGGCACAGTGACTGGCTCACAGAAAGTTTTCCGATCATGTGATCATGGAACCAGGGGGCGGCAAAATTAGGTTTCGCCCTAGGGTGTCAAAAATCCTTGCACCAGCCCTGCTTTTACAGAAGAAAGTAACAAAAACTTGACTTCGCTAGAATTTAGTGAACCAAATTTCCTGTGATCCCTAACTGACTGTTTATCAACAAACGGAAATCGAAAGTGAGCTGCTATGATTGTAAAATGTGCACTTCATGAATCACCGGGAAAATACCAAGTCGGGTGTTTAGCTTTCATGATGACACACTGCCGGAGAGCGCCTTGAAACTGCTGGTTTGCAACGTCAAAGCGTTGAGAGGAGGGGAAGGAGGAGCTGACTGATGTAAACTACAACAAGGCACTAGGTGCACGCTGCTTCCTCTCTGTGCTTTCCCATTAACATCTCACTCTCATCCACCCTTTGCTGGCTGTGGTGCAGTGCATGAAAATGAATTATAAGGAAAACAGAATTGGGGCCAGTTCATTGCAACAGATAATTCAATGCCTAACAACAACAAAAAATTGACATCCATCTTAGGAATATTTTTCAGTAATAATAGCTATAGATATATATATATATTAGGGCTGTGGAAATTAAAGATTATTTCCTCGATTAATCGTTAATTTTTTTGATCGATCAAAACTCTTATGATTGGCACTAGTGGTGCAATGGACCGTAAATGATCCGTGATCCGAACGTGTCACCATATGCTGATCGGCACGCCACGTGATCTGCGGAGCTCCGCTGCTGTCTCAGCCATAGGAGAGGCCGCGGCTTTGGATTTGGCTCCTGAGCGGATATTACCGTGGGGAGATGTCTGTGGATATTATAGTGGGGGAGATGTCTGTGGATATTACAGTGGGGGAGATGTCTGTGGATATTATAGTGGGGGAGATGTCTGTGGATATTACAGTGGGGGAGATGTCTGTGGATATTACAGTGGGGGGAGATGTCTGTGGATATTATAGTGGGGAGATGTCTGTGGATATTGTAGTGGGGGAGATGTCTGTGGATATTATAGTGGGGGAGATGTCTGTGGCTATTACAGTGGGGGAGATGTCTGTGGATATTATAGTGGGGGAGATGTCTGTGGATATTACAGTGGGGAGATGTCTGTGGATATTATAGTGGGGGAGATGTCTGTGGATATTACAGTGGGGGAGATGTCTGTGGATATTACAGTGGGGGAGATGTCTGTGGATATTACAGTGGGGGGAGATGTCTGTGGATATTATAGTGGGGGAGATGTCTGTGGATATTATAGTGGGGGAGATGTCTGTGGATATTACAGTGGGGAGATGTCTGTGGCTATTACAGTGGGGGGGATGTCTGTGGATATTATAGTGGGGGAGATGTCTGTGGATATTACAGTGGGGAGATGTCTGTGGATATTACAGTGGGGAGATGTCTGTGGATATTACAGTGGGGAGATGTCTGTGGATATTACTGTAGCACCCCCTTGCTCGTAGCATGGGCACTACGCTAAAAACTAGTTGACTCGGAGAGTTACTTTGCTCCCGGTCGCAATTTTTTAGGTTAATGACCTGTGTCATTCTGGAAAGGTCCACTGGCTCGGACTGCATTCTAGGGATGTGAGTATCATCTTTGGCCGGCAGTGAGAGGCAAGGGGGTTTCTGGAGGATCGAGTCTTCCCCAGCAGCCAATTGGAAAGGGTTTTCCCCGCTGGGCATGCTGGGAGGGGTATATCTGTGATGGAGGTTACGTGTTCGGGGTTCTTTTTCCTCCTCCTGCACGGGGTCCCAGAGTCGGGGTGTGGCACCCACCTTCAGGGTGTGCGCATCCATGGACCCTGCCGGCGTGGCCCTCCTGGCCAGGCTTCCAGGCCTTGCTGAGTCTCGGTGTGGGACGAATCCAAAGGGACTCCAGTGACTTACTGGGTTCCCAATGCTGTAGAGAGATCCGGCGCCCGGGCCATAGACAGGTACGCTCTGCTGTCACCCGGTGATCTATGCTGAGATAATTGCTGGGAGGATTTGCTCTGTTCGGACATTGACAAATTATCTAAACTACATTGGCCTGTGGCAGAGGCCTAGAGCCGGGTCAGTGAGAGAGACCTGTTCCTCCCAACCAGCATTTAAAGTGGCGACGCGTGCAAAATTGTATCTGTAAAGGGGCTGATTTCTGCTGTACATATATCCAGGCGAGAATCTCTATCTCCTTATCAGTGTCAGTATCTCCTGTCAGTGAGACTCTGCCAAATGTTTTTTTTTGTATGATTGTCCTGTATTAGTCATTTATGTAATAAATATTTTTTAACACAACTATTCCTAATCATTTTTATCTGTACCGATATAGTCCACACTCCCCTTTCTGGGTAGGCATGACTCCAAGGTTAGCTTCAGCCACTATCCTTCTTGCCCTAACCCTCCCCCTTTTTCAACCTATTCTCCTTTCACCGAGTAGATGTTCGGCTGTGTTGGACTGGAATTAAAGCATTGAGAAAATCTTATTGACGGTGTGGACACTCAATTATTACTTAGTGGCTTCTGGTGCACCCCTAGACCAAGCAATGGTAACTTAATCTGCCGATCCCATATTAATCCAGCGGCCCTTTCGGGGGTGACGCTACATTACAGTGGGGGAAATTGTAGATATTACAGTGGGGGAGATGTCTGTAATAATGGGGCGGCATGATGTACATGTGCCCGAAAATGAAAAAAATAGTCCCCCCAGTGCGCTCCTCTCCTGGGTCCCTAATGGGACCCAGGAAAGTTAAATACCCTCACTGAAAGCAAGTAGCAGTGAGGAAAGAGTTTACAAAAACTTATTTTTTTTTTTAAATGCAGCCTGCAGTAACAAATTGTAATGATGCCCGGGACCCACTGTGTAGCTGATGGGAGCGGGCCCAGTACAACAGGGCTCGCTGTACTGCCCTATCAGTGGCCCTGATCATCACCACCACCATTATCATATTATTATTATATCTTTTATTGCTCATAATCATTATAATCAAGACACAATAATATAACAGGTTTTTCTTCTCCTTCAACCACTCATTTCTAATACCCCCTTCCCCAATGGTCGCACCACCATTGTCTGGGGTCATAGAAATCAGATTTCACCTGCAGCACCACCTATATAAAGGGCCACAGACAGACTATGGGCCAGATTCAGGAACACTTGCGCTGGAGTATTTCGATATGCGCCGCGTAACTGTGATGATGCGCCGTCGTTTCTATGTGCCCGTACCCACCAAACTAGATGCGCCCAATAACGGGTCATTTGCGACTGGCGGAACGTTCCGACGCCAGAGTATCGTCAGCGCTTAATTTCGTTGGGCGCATCAGTCGCGCCTATTGATTTCCCCTGCAAATATGCAAATGAGGGATTTTTCACAATTCACGAACGGATTAGCACCATACGCTGGCTACATGCGCCGCGCGTATCTCGTCCGTCCGGCGCAAAGTTATTTCTACAAAAGGCTGCTTTATCTTTACTCCAGATGGCCACAGGTCAGCAGGAGAGCAGCTACAGCAGCGTTACCGACGATAAGAGCTAGCTGAGCACCCCCACTTGCAGGACAACACCTCTGTCCATGCTTGTCTGTCAAATTTTACAGCCATGGAGGAAGACATCATAGGTCTCCATAGCCGAGATGACGGCTGACAGCTCCTGGCCATTAAAGTTCAGCTTTCTCCTGTGTGTTTGCGGGGAACGGGAGCAGCCATCTCAAAACAAAAGTAACATCACTGCGGGGAGGGGGAGCAGGATATACTTTAGTGCCGAAATGGCGCTTCTACGGGCGCATTTAAACGCCCAACGGAAGGCATTGCGCTGACGTTTCCCGTGAAGTGGTGCCGACGGAAGTTGTGAGCATGCGCACAAAGGGGGCGAGTGGAGCCGCACTCACTGCGCATGCTCCGTGGTTGATGCGCTGAACGTAAGCCTCTGCGCTGGGCTCCGCCCATCATTTACATATGATCACACCCACTTCCACTTGCGTCGGGTTACGCCAGCGCATTATCGTTACTCTGGCGCAAGTTTACGCGCAACTGCTATGTGAATTACAGGACTTGCGCTGAAAGGGTCTTCAGAGTAACGTAAATGAGAAGCGTTACTCTGGAGCAAAGATGCTCTCATCTACCTGAATCTGGCCCTATGTTGGCTATGTCATTTTTAAAATATTGCAAAGGCAATCTTTCCCCTTGTTTACAAGGGTAGTGGTAAGGGCGGGGTTCCTACAAGGGTTTCAGTCAGGGCTCCACTTTAAGTATACAAAAAAAAACATAAAACCACCAAAAAATCACAATCCATGGAATGGTTTTCTATGAACACTTATTTGTCCTAACTTAATTAGGTAAAAATAACGATTGCTCTATTGCATACGTTGGACAGAACTGAACATGACAATGATATAGACACACAAACAGCATGTAAAGGGTTAAGATTCTATGTCAGAAAAGAAAATGAGGACTTGTTACTTAAAGGGGTGTTCCAGCCTTGTTTTATGTTTATTAAAAGTCAGCAGCTACAAAAAGTGTAGCTGCTGGCTTTTAATAAACAATCACTTACCTGCTCCACCGTTCCAGCGACGCACCGGCCGGGGCTCCGCTCCTCTCCCCCCCTCCCCGGCCGGCGTCCTCATCGTAACTGTGGGCACCCGGCCGTGACAGCCTTCGGCTTCACGGCCGGGCACCGACTGCGCATGCGCGAGCAGCACTGCGCATGCGCGCGTGGCGTGGCTCGCCGCTGATTGGACAGGCGATCGCAAGGGAACTGTCATGTGTCCCAGGCGATCGCCTACAGGGAGGGGCTGCTGTAGGTGATTAAGCTTAATCGCCTAACCAGCCCCTCGGCGGAAGGAGGAAGTGGGACAGGAAGTCCCACTCCTCCTGAAGCCCACACTCCCCCCCCAAAAAATTACATGCCAAATGTGGCATGTAAGGGGGTGAGGAGTGGGATAAGCGAAAGTTCCATTTTTGGGTGGAACTCCGTTTTAAAGTGTAAGCTTCAGAGCCGTCATGCTTATCCTTGCTTCCATACGTAATAAATCATCTATCTTTAAGAAGTATGGCCGCACGCTTGTTTTGTTTTGTCTGGTGACACAAGTATAATGCCGTGTACACACGACCGTTTTTCGGGTTGTAAAAAATTTAAATTTTTAATGGTCTAGAAAAAAATATGTTTTTTTCAACCCGATCGTTAAAACGGCCTTGCCTACACACGATCGTGAAAAAAAATGCACTAGCAAAGCGCGGTGACGTACAACACGTACGACGGTACTATAAAGGGGAAGTTCCATTCGGATGACGCCACCCTTTGGGCTGCTTTTGCTGATTTTGTGTTAGTAAAAGACGGTTCGCGCTTTTCTGTCTGTAACAGCCTGATGAATGTGCTTACTCCACTACGAACGCTAGTTTTACCAGAACGAGCGCTCTCGTATCATAACTTGCTTCTGAGCACGCACGTTTTTTTTCACGTCGTTAAAGCTCACACGCGACCATTTTTTACAACGTTAAAAACATTGTGAAAAAAATAGTATGTTCGAAATTTTTAATGCCCATTTGTGAAAAATGCTCTGGAGCCCACACACAATTGTTTTTAATGACATTTTTTACAACCCGAAAAACAGGCGTGTGTACGCGGCATAGGAGTAACAGGGATTGAGCTCTCATAAACATTTCAGCGATGACTCCAGTGTTTCCACACTGGAAGATTTCAGGTCTTTAAAGCAACCAAATCATTTACAACTAAAATAACAATAAATAGAAATGTTGCCCTTAGCAACCAGATTCCAGCTGTAATTTTTTGGCCGGTTGCTATGGACAACACACTTTTCTCCGGTTGTACTTTTGGCATTGCCTATAGCAACCAATCAGATTCAGATATTTATTCTGCTGTTCCAGTATAGGCTTGTATTGAACTAGTTCTTTTAAAGTGGTACAGACAATAATCGGTGATTACGATTGGTCTCATTGATCAAAACATCTAGGAGATTAATCCAGACGCGTTATGAAACAAATCGGCTTCCGACCCCTGTTTAGATCTGAGAATAAACAACGGAATCTGATTGACATCTATATGCCGTCTTTATTCCCTTTACTTTAAATCCTGCCTTCCCCATGGAACAGGGCTCCATGCAATGATGACCCAACAGACAAGACACCAGTTGTTATGCCCAGTGTTTACTCACTTCCTGGTCCTGTAGAGACAGCGGCATGTCCAACATACACATCCTCACTGGCTGCAGCAAGGCTTTCTGAAGGGTAAACACCGGCTTCACCTCCATCCTCTGGCTGTCCTGTCGTTGTGGTCCCCTAAATTCCCTTCTTTGGCTGTTCAGCTGTGATCCAAGCTCAGCACATCAGTCTTTCCCATACCTCGGCCTGTAGATTTTCACCCAACAACAAACCCCCCCTCTCCTCAGTGTAGCAGTAACAGGTGACACTACCGTCTTACAACCATCATGGAAGTGTCATTTCCAATTTCTCTTCTCCCTCCAAGATATGCAATGCTGTGATTCCCTCACCCCACCCTACGAGCGTGCCACAACAAGCAGGGAAGCCTCATCCTCGCAGGCTCATCTGTATGCGGCAGACACACAGAACAGCCCCTCCGCCTGCAGCAGTCACGGCTTCATGAGGCCATAGCGATCTTCCCCATAAGACAGGGAGAGCCAGGCAGGTCTTGGAAAGGGAGGGCAACCAGCATTCTATTCTGCATCCACAAGCAGCTGAGTCACTTAACCTAATGGTTGCCGGCTGGACTGCAATGCAGGTTTGTCCAGGAACTGGTTAAATCAATGTTGACCAGATAAACAAGTAACAGATAGTGCCATAGAAACGCCAACGATAGGAAAGCCTTGATGCCAAGCAGGGATCACCTATAGTCTAGGGTGACCAGACATCCCCAGTTTTAGGGGACACTCCCCGGATTGAGGACACTGTCCCCGGACCAAGTCTGTCCCCGGTTTTGTCCCCAAATTGGATTTAAACAGGGGCTAGGGCAATTTCAAAGACAGTGCAGAATAAAAAATAAAAAAAATATGAATTACACAATTTTCCATTATCTGTGCCCCTTTCTGATGATCATGTGCTGGTCGAAGCGGAGGGAATATTTCTTCAGTTTCGGGTGCATGCCCATTCAGCTCCACACACATGTACTTCTGCCTTGGCTTAAGTCCCGGCCAGCCGCCTTGCCTTCCCTGACGGAGTGATCTTCCTCCGCTCCCCACCCAGTAGTAGCTGGGGGCCCAGGGAGTGAGACTTGACAGGCTGTGAGGCGGGCGACAGCGGCGGACGGAGAGTGGCTGATTGCCGCCATTACTAATAAAACAAAAATATGTCCCAGGATTTCATTTAAAAAATCTGGTCACCTTACTATAGTCAGCTGGTGAATTATAGCAATATCCCATCTACAGTAGGCCTAAGTGACCTGCTTTCCTTTAAGACCCTTTTCGCACTGGGGCGTTTTTCAGGCGCTTTAGCGTTAAAAAAAGCGCCTGAAAGAAGCTGCATCTGCAATCCCAATGTAAAAGCCAGAGTGCTTTAACACTGAGGAGCTGCGCTGGCAGAGCGTTAGAAAAAGTCCTGCAAGCAGCTTCTTTGTAGCGCTTTAGGAGCGTTGAATACACCGCTCCTAAAGCGCCCCTTCCCATTGAGTCGCTTTTTTTTAACGCCAAAGTGCCTGAAAAATGCCTCAACGTGAAAGGGATCTTAGCGGAGCTTTACCAGCGTTTTTTCGAGCGCTGGCAGTGTAAAGGGGCTCTGAAAGCACTTGGGCTTTCACATTGGGATTGCAGATGAGGCTTCTTTCAGGTGCATTACAGGCGCTTTTTTAACGCAAAAGCGCCTGAAAAACACCCCAGTGTAAAAGGGGTCTTAAAACCACAAAGCTCAGCATGACCTCTACACTACGCTGAAAGCTAGGCTGTCACGAGGTCACTGTATTATTGCACAGCCTAGGAATTGCTGTTCATTTTTAAACTCAGGCTGCCATTCCCAGATAGTAAGCTACATTGGTTTGGAAAAATGGAAAATTGGTGTTGTCATAGTAACATAGTTGGCAAGGTTGAAAAAAGACATCGGTCCATCCAGTTCAACCTATGATGTGTGTGTGTGTATGTGTTTATGTCAATAGTACTTTGTATACCCTGTATGTTGTGATCGTTAAGGTGCCCATCTAATCGTTTTTTGTTTTTTTAACTATCGATGCTCCCTGCTGATACCACGGCTTGTGGAAGAGAATTCCACATCCTTACCGCTCTGACAGTAAAGAACCCTCTACCCAGTTTAAGGTTAAACCGCTTATCTTCCAACTTTATTGAATGGCCATGTATCTTTTTAAATTCTATTTCACTGAATATTTTTTTTCCCTATGCTAGGGTCGCCAGTAAGGAATTTGAACATTGATATCATATCCCCTCTCAAGCGCCTCTTCTCCAGAGAGAATAAGTTCATTGCTTGTAGCTGAGGCCCTCCATTCTGTTAATTATCTTTTTTTTGCTTCTCTGGACTCTCTCCGGTTCCAGCACATCCTTCCCCAGAACTGGATGGCATACTCAAGATACGCTGGACCAGAGTCTTGTAGATTGATAGAATTATCGTTTTATCTCTGGAGTGAATCCCCTTTTTAATGCATACCAATATTCTGTTGGCTTTGCTTGCAGCAGCCTGGCATTGAATGATGCCATTGCTGAACCTGTCATCTACTAGGACCCCCAGGTTCTTTTCCATAATAGATTGAGATTCCCACAGAGATTCTCCCCCCAGCCAGTAACTTGCATTTGTACTTTTTGGCACCCAAATGCAAGGTCCATTAAAGACATGGATGAGCGAGTTTGGGGTGGAGGAACATGACTGGCCTGCACAGAGCCCTGACCTCAATCCGATAGAACACCTTCGAGATGAATTGGAGCGGAGACTGCAAGTCAGGCCTTCTCGTCCAACATCAGTGCCTGACCTTACAAATGTGCTTCTGGAATAATGGTCGAACATTCCTATAGACACACTCCTAAACCTTGTGGATAGCCTTCCCACAAGAGTTGAAGCTACGGATCAAGACTGGGATGCCATTAAAGTTCATGTGCATGTAAAGACAGGCGTCCTAATACTTTTGGTAATATAGTTTATATCTGCTTCTGTTCTGGTGACAAAAAATACATTTTGAATTAAAGAGGGTGACACAAACAGCAATAAAAACCTTACTGGGGTTCTACATTCTCTACATTATCCAAACAGAGAAAAACAGGTTTTGGCTGGAGTCCTACTTGACTCTCTAGAACCAAAATGCTGTATAGATCCATTGATGCTTCAGCAGTTGTGGCCAGACATGCTGGGATTTGTAGTTCTGCAGCAGCTGGAAAGTCACCGCTTGTAATAGGATGTACTGTACAGTATCTGTTTGCTAATGTCACACTATGGCCGGCAGACCTGGCAGGTTGAGTCAGTCATGGAAGAATAAAAATGTTCAAGATTCCTGACAGATCACGTGTTTCAGAGTGAGCCAATATCCTTGGGGTGTGAGGAAGAGAACATTGGCTTGACAACGAATAAACAGCTCCAGGTCTTGTTGCACAGCAAGCCAAAATAAATCACTTGCGTATAAAATACCTATGGATCCATTGCTGTGACAGCCAGCATAACACAGAACAAACACAAGTCTAAGGCAAGTAATGATACCCCGTAATCAGGTCTGGACAAAAATCACGTAGATTTCAAGAGCCAGGAGCTATCGGCAAACAATGTCAACCAAGGCTTCCCAATGGGGGTGGAAGCAAGGCACTGGGTGTGAATCCTTAGAAAATGGGTGACAGGTCTTTGTATAAGGCTGAATTCTAGGTATGGATATTGGACCAATGTAACAATGCATATACCATACCTGTGGGATCCCCAGAAGCTGCAAATTACCATAGTAGGCATCCAAATGGGCAACCTCCAAATGGGTAATCTCCACTAGCTTCCGGGTTTCGTGCCAAGTAGCTGCTTTGCCTCATTGTGAACACACTAGGTTGCCCATTTGGCATGGGCACCATTTCGAGAACTTCTTGAATCCTCTGATTGAATTAGGTGGAGCGGTTGATCCATGACATCATGAACTACACCTCATCCAATCAGAGATTGCTTTACAGATCCTGGAAGCTAGTAGAGATAACTGTAGTTGCAGTGCCTACTACAGTGATTTCCAGTAATCTCCACTAGCTTCCGGGTTTCGTGCCAAGTAGCTGCTTTGCCTCATTGTGAACACAGCAGGTTGCCCATTTGGCATTGGCACCATTTAGAGAACTCCTTGAATCCTCTGATTGAATTAGGTGGAGAGGTTGATCCATGACATCATGAACTACACCTCATCCAATCAGAGATTGCTTTACAGATCCTGGAAGCTAGAGGAGATAACTGTAGTTGCAGTGCCTACTACAGTGATTTCCAGTAATCTCCACTAGCTTCCGGGTTTCGTGCCAAGTAGCTGCTTTGACTCATTGTGAACACAGCAGGTTGCCCATTTGGCATGGGCACCATTTAGAGAACTCCTTGAATCCTCTGATTGAATTAGGTGGAGAGGTTGATCCATGACATCATGAACTACACCTCATCCAATCAGAGATTGCTTTACAGATCCTGGAAGCTAGTGGAGATAACTGTAGTTGCAGTGCCTACTACAGTGATTTCCAGCTTCCAGAGGAAGCTTACAGGCATGTTAAAGGCATAATTACATTGGTGCAAGCTGGACCAGTGTAACTATGTACAAAATACTGTATCCATGCCTGGACTTTATCATTAAGGGCCCTTTCACACGGACGTGTCCTTGTGCAGGCTCCGCTTTGCTCTGCGGGGATCGCTCTGTCGATCCCCACTAAGCAGGCAGATGACAGGTCGGTCTCTGCACACTGTGCAGGGACCGACCTGTCAGATCGTCGCTCTCCCCTATGGGGGATTGGATAAAGACAGACCATAGAGTCTTTATCCGATCCGATCCACCAGATGGATGGAAAATAGGATTTTAGATGCATGTATGTGTGTAGCACTACCCCCGGAGGAGCTGCTGGTTTGTTTTGGGTGGCACATTTACCTTGTAGCTCTCACAATTTCTAGGGGTGTATGGTACATATAGCAGAAGTAAGGGCATACCTCCCAACCGTCCCGGAATGGGCAGGATTTTCCCGCAAAGGGAGGGCTTTCCCGCTGTCCCGGAAATGCTCTTAGAATCCCGCAAGCTGCCTACTCAGGGCCCCCGATTTTCTGCAATGTTTTTCCTTGGATCCGATCCGTGGCAACCCACCCCCCCGCTCATCAACTCCGATCCGCGGCAACAATCCCCCCCCCCCCCGCAGTGGAATTTTAAAATGTTGGGAGGTATGGTAAAGGAATGTCCGCAACAGGTGTCTTGTGCTGTGCTCTTTATTACCCAGCCAGGTAAAAACAATAAAAAATGTGGTGAAGAAGGTAGAGTTGAAGGAGGAAGGAGAATAGCAAATTCAGGAGTAGCAATAGGGAAACAGTCCTGCACCCATGTGCAGGGGCGGACTGATAACTCATGGGGCCCCGGGCAATAGAAGATTATGGGGCCCCGGGCTTACAGATGGCCACAATGCCAGAAGGCAGTGCAGAGGCGGGGCAGCTAAAATCTCAGGATTTTCACATCAAAAGCATGTCGGTTTCAGACATATCAGGCACAGATGTAAAAAAAAAACTGGTTTTACTGAGCCTGGCAACCCTGATGGGGCCCCCTAGTGGCATGGGCCCTCGGGAAGTGCCCAAGTGACTCAATGGTCAGTTCGCCCCTGCCCACGTGTAACACTTCTTGTGCCACTCCTGCTTGAGTGGGAATAGCGTACCTGGACAGGCCTCTCTCACTGACCTGGCGGCCAGAGTATTGCTCGAACCTTTAAGGAAAAGTCTCTGCCACAGACCCTCCTGGATATGAATTCAGTGAGAAACCTCTGCCACGGGCCCTCCTGATTGTAGTTACAGAGATGTACCTCCTTGATGAAATTACGCCTGGATCTCCTTCAAATTGCCTTCAGGTACCGACTGACAGGTGACCAGCCTCTCAATGTCCGGATACCTGGATCCCCGGTGGATTGTTGAGACCCTATTGGATCACCAGCCTCTCAATGGCCCTCCTCAGATGGACTCCCCACTGAACAGCTATACCGCTTGGGATCTTCAGGATTGGGAACCCAGTCGACCACTGGGCTCCCGGCCACGATTTAAATGTTCCAGAATGTCCCAGAACCAGGAACTCTGTGTGGCACGCGCCCCCCGGCCCGGGAGACCATAACGCCGGGGCGCCGTGGTGCAGACACCCCAAAGGTGGATGCCGCACTTGAAGAAAGACCCAGAACTAATGGAGTCTCTCCCATAAATACCCTCTCCCAGCATGCTCAACTCTCCTGATTGGCTGCTGGGAAAGAGCACCCAAATCTTGACTCCACTGCTGCCATCTACTGCACTGGAGTGGGAAGAACACCCCAGCAACAACAGAATGAGTCCACAGCACAGGCAAGCTGAGACAGAGACCCAATTTGAATATTTTAACCAGATCAGAGTTTAACTACACTCTGATCTCCCTCTAAATTTAAATAGCACCGGTACTTTGAAGTAACCAGGCTCTACACGTGTATATACATGAATTTTTCTTTTCTGCATGCCATCGTCTTGCATATAGATAAAAATACTCATGTTCAACCATGTATCATATGTTTAAGAGGTATGCTTTGTTTATATGCCAATTAAAACTTTTATAATTTCTCCTACCACGTGTCTTGTGCCTCACTCAAAGTCCCAAAAAAAAACCTTTCTTAAATCTGCTATACAACACTGTGCTCTGTGTTGTAAGACATAATCACAGCATACTAGGAAATAAAGATACAGTAAAACCTTGGTTTGAGAGTAACTTGGTTTGAGAGCGTTTTGCAAAACAAGCAAAATGTTTAAATACATTTTGTCTTGATATACAAGCGATGTCTTGATATAAGAGTAGCGTCATGTCACAACTGAGTATAAAAAAGAAGAGGAGCCTCTAAGTGTAGTAATATTGTTAATTTAATGAAGTTACACCATTTAGCAACGTATTGCTACACATAGGCCGCGTACACACGGAGGGACCGTTTCCAGCGGACATGTCTCCTCCGGATTTTCATCCAACGGCGTGTACACACCATCGGATCAAAATCCAGACAGCGCAGTGACGTGGTGGTGACGTTGACGCAGGCCCGGAGTGGCTAATCGGGAGAACCGGGAGAAATCCCGGTGGGCTGGTCGGGTTTGTGGGCCGCAGTGCTGTCTTACTGAGCGGCCCCATCAGATGTCAAGCAGCGCCGCCGCGCGCCCCCCCCCCCCCCCCCGCGCGGCTTTCTTATGCAGTCATCACAGGCTGGGGCAGACAGGTCTCTGGTCAGCATCACCCCGGCGCTGAGGGGGGCGCTGTCGTGCCCAAGTGTCAGACACTGTTCCCCTCTCTCCCTTCTCCTCCTCTCCTTGTCTCACGTGTGCGTTGTGAAGCAGTCCTAACGGCGCCAGGAGCAGAGGGCACTGTGATGCTGATAATAAAGAGTAAGGTCGCTTCACCCCCTTATCTAGCAGGCAGCAGCAGAGTTGCATCCATCAGTCATGGTCAGTGAAGCTGAGACACCAGGGCCGTCATCGGACGGAGGGAGGGAGAGGGGGGGGAGTACAGATGTATGGGACCCTGTGTGTGCTCGTGCCAGCATAATTCAGTGTCCTGCAAAGTATAGTGTGTCCTCTCCACAGGTCCTCCTGCCCTTTACTGTCACTCTGCTGCCCCCCTCCTGTCACGCTGCCTGCCCCCCCTCTTCTCAGCCCTCCTGTCATCCTGCCCTTACTGTCCCTCTGCCTGCCCCCCCCCCCTTGTATCTCTGCCTGCCCCTCCTCCTGTCACGCTGCCTGCCCCCCCCCTTCTCAGCCCTCCTGTCATCCTGCCCTTACTGTCACTGCCACCCCTCTTGTCACTCTGCCTGCCCCCCTCTTCTCAGCCCTCCTGTTATTCTGCCCTTACTGTCACTCTGCCTGCCACCCCTCTTGTCACTCTGCCTGCCCCCTCCTGTCACACAGCCTGCCCCCCTCTTGTCACTCTGAATGGCCCCCCTCCTGTCAGCCTGCCCTTTACTGTCACACTGCCTGCCCCCCCTCTTGTCACTCTGCCTGCCCCCCCTCTTGTCACTCTGCCTAACCCCCCTCTTGTCACTCTGCCTGGCCCCCCTCCTGTCAGCCTGCCTGCCCCCTTCCTGTCATCCTGCCCCCTTCCTGTCACTCTGCCTGCCCCCCTCCTGTCACTTTGCCTGCCCCCCCTGTCATCATGCCCCCCTCTTGTCACTCTGCCCCCTTCTGTCACTCTGCCCCCCTGTCACCTTGCCTTCCCCCCTCCTGTCACTCTGCCTGCCCTCCTCCTGTCACTCTGCCTGCCCCCCTGTCATCCTGCCTGCCCCCCCTGTCAATCTGCCCCCTTCTTGTCACTGTACCCCCTCCTGTCACTCTGCCCCTCCTGTCACTCTGCCCCTCCTGTCACTCTGCCTGCCCAGGAGTTAAATAGTCCTGTTCCTTCCCCTGGCCCCCAGCTGATTCCACAGAATATACTGGAATGGCTGAACAGCCTTACGGCTCATTTACACATGTAGTGCCCTCTGAAGAGCAATCCACATTTGTATTGCTCTTTAGAGGGCATTTGACAGGCTCCTGTTTAAACCCCACAGTATTGCCCTGCAATTTAATGCATTGCACATGGATGCGGAGAGCCCCTATTAACTTGAATGGGCCACATTCGGCAGGCAATACTGCTCGCGGAACCCAATAGTGCAGACATGTTTTGCCGCACTGTGATGCAAAACATTTTGTCTGTGGCAAGTGTACATCCCCCTATGCTGCCTTTTCAGTTTGAGGGAAATCGTTGGGTAGCAGTAATAACACAGCTCAACCTCAAATTTTTACTGTCCCCCCAACCACAAGTGTAAATGGAGTTGCAGGGCACTCTGAAAAGTGATCCATAGATCCATCATGTTTTGAAGGTATTTGACAGGTGGTGAAGAAGCGTTATGTTGCCTCCTCACTACCTGTTTTTAACCCCTAAAAACCCATGCACATGGCTACAGCACAGCCCCATTCAGGTGAATGGGTTGGGATAAGCCAGCGCAGTGCTGTGTACCACTAAAATGTTCGGGTTTGGCTTAAAAAAAAGGTGGCAACCCTAAGTGTCCCCTCTTTGTTTATGTTTAGGTGACCAGGGGGCGAGGGGTGAAGGTGGGGGGGGGGGCGCCACAGGATTAGCTCGCACAGGGTAACTGAACACCTAAGGCCGCCCCTGCCTCCGCTCTCCGGTGTCCGCCTGACAGTCCGGCACCGAGTCCGCTCTCTGCTCTCCCTCTGCTCTATAGTGGCCATGTGCAGCAGCACAGCCCCCCCCCCCGCTCTTCTGGCCGTGTCACTGGAGCTGAGCACATGTATGCAACATGGAATATAGCATGGCGCCTGGCGATGGCTCTCCGGGCTTGGGGGACAGGTGGAGCCTGGAAGAGGCACCGGACACAGAAGCAGCAGGCAGGTACAGCAGCAGAGTTGGTATGAGCAAGGAGCAGGCAGTAATCACAGGGTCCTCGTTCTTGTTGTCGGAAGTTTGCTGAGTCCAAGACCGTTACCTGGTGACACTGGTGTGGTAAGTAAAAACTGTGGCTTTCTCTCTGAGTTAATGAGACTGTATATGTGATGACAATGACATAGAATTTTAAAATGTGTATCTATATGCATATTGACTGATCTGCCAAATGCCCCCCGAGGCGGCATTGATGGGTGCTGGTGAAATGGAATTTGATGGGTGCTGGTGAAGCGGCATATATTTAATCGGTCGTGGTGAAGTTGCATTTGATCGGCGTTGGTGAGGTTGCATTTGATCGGCGTTGGTGAGGTTGCATTTATTAGGCGTTAACTTATATTTTGAGTTTTAATTACATTATTTTAATAGTCGTGAACTAAAGTGGGCTGGTCTAAGGCATGAAACTCCAGGGCTGAAAATGAGTCCCACTCCGGCCCTGCGTTGACGCCACCACGTCACCGCACCAGGAAGTAAAAAACTTCCACGCATGCGTCACATCCATTCGACGCTTGTGCGGGCAGATATGTCCGCTGGTTAGTGTACTAACCAGCGGACATATCCGACGGACATGTCTCCGGCGGACAAATTTTAAAGCATGCTAGCCCATACACACGATCGGATTTGTCCACTGAACTGGTCCCTCGGACCAGTTTCAGCGGACAAATTCGATCGTGTGTACGCGGCCTTAGAGGCGCCTCTCTTCTCTTTTATACCCTGTAAAAAAAATGCTTGGATATACAAGTGCTTTGGATTACAAGCATGTTTCTGGAACTAATTATGCTCGCAAACCAAGGTTTTACTGTATATGATACAGGTTCAGCTATACTTAGCAGTGTCTAATTATATGCATTCAAGGACGTAAAGGAATGTATTCTCTTTCAGGTATGATTTGTCACCCTATTGTCCCAGGGTTACGGAGTTGTCAGTGCTTTTCCTAGTGCTTTGACGTTGTGAGAGCCACATTGCCCTGGGGCTTCATCATGTGGCAGATTCCTCAGATACCAGGTGACCTGCACACTGTCACCTCATGAAGGCCAGGTTTGGTGGAAGACACACAAAAATCATAGAGGATCTGTAATAAGGTTTTGGGTTAATAAAGTCCCTTTGAAGGTCAAAACAATCTGAAGTAACAGTTGAACAGTAGTTGCTCAACATCCTTGTCTAGTTGACACGGTTAAAGTACAGAGTCTAGAAAAAGTATTCACGCCCCTTGAAATTTTCCACATTTTGTCACGTTACAAATAAAAACGTAAAAATTGGATCTTATGTGATAGACCAACACAAAGTGGCACATAATTGTGAAGTGGAAGGAAAATTATAAAAGGTTTTCTTTTTTTTTTTTTTTACAAATAATAATAGGAAAAGTGTGATGTGCATTTGTTTCCAGCCCCCCGGATTCAATAGTTTGCAGAACCACCTTTCTCTGCAATTACAGACGCAAGTCTTTTTGGGGATGTCTCTATCAGCTTTGCACATCTACTGTAGAGAGTGACATTTTTGCCCATTCTTCTTTGCAAAATAGCCGAAGCTCTGTCAGATTGGATGAAAAGTGTCTGTGAACAGCAATTTTTAAGTCTTGCCACGGATTCTCAATTAGATTTAGGTCTGGACTTTGACTGGGCCATTCTAACACATGAATATGCCTAGATCTAAACCATTCCAATAAAGCTCTGGCTGCATGTTTAGGGTCGTTATCCTGCTGTAAAGTGAACCTCCGCCCCAGTCTCAAGTCTTTTTTTTTTTTCTAAGATTGCCCAGTATTTGGCTCCATCCATCTTCCCATCAACTCTGACCAGCTTCCCTGTCCCTGCTGAAGAAAAACATCCCCACAACATGATTCTGCTACCACCATGTTTCACAGGGGATGGTGTGTTCAGGGTTATGTGCAGTGTTAGTTTTCTGCCACACATAGCGTCTTGCTTTAAGGCCAAAAACGCTATGTGTGGGCTCATCTGGCCAGAGCACCTTCTTCCACATGTATGCTGTGTCCCCGACATGACTTCTCGCAAACTACAAACAGCTTTCTTTCCACAATGGTTGCCACTCTTCCATAGAGGCCAGATTTGTGGAGTACACAACTAATAGTTGTCCTGTGGACAGATTCTCCCACCTGAGCTGTGGATCTCTGCATCTCCTCCAGAGTTACCATGGGCCTCTTGGCTGCTTTTCTGATGAATGCTCTCCTTGCCCGGCCTGTCAGTTTAGGTGGACAGCCATGTATGTCTTGGTAGGTTGGCAGATGATGGATTGAAAAGTGCTCTGTGAGATGTTCAAAGCTTGGGATATTTTTTATAACCTAACCCTGCTTTAAACTTCTCCACAACTTTATCCCTGACCTGTCTGGTGTGTTCCTTGGCCTCCATGGTTCTCTAAGAAACCTCTGAGGGCTTCACAGAAAAGCTGTATTTTTACTGAGATTAAATTACACTCATGTGGACTCTATTTACTAATTAGTGACTTCTGAATGCAATTGGTTCCACTAGATTTTAATTAGGGGTATCAGAATAAAGGGGGCTGAATACAAAATGCACACCACACTTTTCACATACTTATATGTAAAAAAATTGGGAAAACATTTATCATTATCATCAAAAAAAATGGCGGTACTCCATACCAAAATGACTCTGCCTCAAGGCTCAACAGAAGTTTTCGGTAAACAGAAGGAATAAACCACCATCAGCTCAAAAGTCCAGAAATCTTAATTCTTGACAGTATAGTGGCAACTAGTAAAAATGCATTTCTATTGGCTGTCTGTTTACTGTCAGGATTAAGGATTTACCCTAAACTTTTCAGGTTAGGAGGTTACCAACCAGTGGGATCATCCCCCTACTTTCTGTTCTCGGGTTGGCAGGAGCTACCATCAATATGAATATGGAGCTATCCGTTTTTCAGTCAAGTGCCTCATTTTTGTCTGATTTTGTCAATCCTCAACGGGACACTATTTTCCAAGAAATTTTATTTTTCGTAATCGAAAAGCACAAAGTGCTCCCCCAGGAAAACTCATACGTAATACAATGATGAAACCTTTGTTTGGGTGAACCAGAATTTATCTGCAGTTTTATCAGTTGGCTTTGTTGAGAGAAAAAGAGGAAAAATAAACGAGGGAAGGACATAGAAGCTGATAAATAACTCAGAGGCTGGCCTTGACCTGGACACCTCACAGGAAGCTCCACATCCGCTCTTCAGCACACGGGAAAGATGTGGCGACAGACAGACACCGCAGGCACGCACAATCTGGTTAAAGGGTCATTACGGAGGTGCTTAAAAACACCAGCACCGGCACAAAAACACAATTGTGACCTCCTCACAATCAGAACATTCCAGTTAAAGAAGAACTCAGTGGCTCAAGTATTTGACAGCCTGGTAAACCCTGTACACACAATGAGTAGATCACACACATGATCGTCTGGTTTTACTTTTTGCATGCTAATCTCATATCAAAAATTTAGAGGTTACTAAACTTACGAAAATTCTCGTACGACAGAATACAACTTTAGACGTGATGTAATGTGTTGTATTGTATTACATAGTTACAGAGTAAAAATGACACATGTCCATCAAGTCCGACCTATGTGTGTGATTATATGCCACTATTACATTGTATATCCCTGTATGTTGTGGTCGTTCAGGTGCTTATCTAATAGTTTTATTAAACTATCGCCCCCTGCTGAGACCACCGACTGTGGAAGGGAATTTACCCTTACAGTAAAAGGTTTAACCTATTTTCTTCTAATTTTAATGAGTGGCCACAAGTCTTGTTAAAATCCCTTCCGTGAACAAGTTTATCCCTATTGTGGGGTCACCAGTACGGTATTTGTAAATTGAAATCATATCTACTCTCCAGAGAGAATACGTTTTGTGTTCGCAACCTTTTCTCATAACTAATATCCTCCAGACCCTTTATTAGCTTTGTTGCCCTTCTTTGTACTCGCTCCATTTCTAGTACATCCGTCCTGAGGACTGGTGCCCAGAACCCAGGAGAATTATTGTTTTATCTCTGGAGTTAATCCCCTTTTTAATGCATTATATTCTGTTTGCTTTGTTAGCAGCAGCTTGGCATTGGATGCCATTGCTGAGCCTATCATCTACTAGGATCCCCAGGTCCTTTTCCATCCTAGATTCCCCCAAGGGGTGCTCCCCCAGTGTATACATTGCATTCATATTTTTGCCACCCAAATGCATTATTTAAAACATTTCTACATTAAACCTCATTTGCCATGTAGTTGCCCACGCCATTAATTTGTTCAGATCTTTTTGCAAGGTTTTCACATCCTGTGGAGAAGTTATTGCCCAGCTTAGCTTGGTATTGTCTGCAAATACAGAGATTGAACTGTTTACCCCATCCTCCAGGTCATTTATGAACAAATAAATAGGATTGGTCCCAGTACAGAACCCTGGGGGACCCCTGACTACCCACCCCTGACCATTCTGAGTATTCCCCATTTATCACCACCCTCTGAACTCGTCCTTTTAGCCAGTTTTCACTCCATGTACTCACCCTATGGTCCATGCCAAGGAACCTTATTTTGTACAATAAACATTTGTGTGGAACTATGTCAAATGCTTTTGCAAAATCCAGATACACCACATCTACAGGCCTTCCTTTATCTAGATGGCAACTCACCTTGTCACCTATAGAAGGTTATTAGATTGGTTTGGCAAGAACGATTCTTCATGAATTCATGCTAATGATACCGTTCTCATTACTATAATCTTGTATATAGTCCCTTATCATTCCCTCCAAGAGCTTGCATACTATTGATGTTTGGCTAACTGGTCTGTAATTCACAGGGATGTATTTTGGGCTTTTTTTAAATATTGGTGCTGCATTGGCTTTTTTCCAATCAGCTGGTACCATTCCAGTCGGTAGACTGACAGTAAAAATTAGGAACATTGGTCTGGTAATTATGATGATTTATTAATGGTAAGTTTCCCAAGTCTAATTTTAATTCTATGCTCTGTTAACCATGGAGGTGCTTGAACTCTTCTTAAGCCTCTAACCTTCCGGTTAAGTCTGATGTGAAAAAAAAAACATGGAGGTGCTTCCTGTGATGTGTCATGAGGATAAACACTGCAATTTTGGTTACTGAAGCACTCTGATTCCCTCATAAAGACTGAGGAGAAGACTAAATTCAATACCTTCACCATCTCCCAATTCTTTGTAAACAGATGTCCTTCCTCATCCTTTATGGCGCCAATATGGTCTGTCCTCCCTGTTTTACTGTTTACATACCTAAAAAATGTCTTGGTATTTTTTTTGCTCTCCTCTGCTTTGTGTCTTTTGTGTTTTATTTTAGCTGCCCTAATTGCACCCTTACATTTCTTGTTGCATTCTTTATAAAGTCGGAATGCTGATGATGATCCCTTAACCTTGTATTTTTTGAAGGCCTTCTCCTTTGCTTTTTATATGCATTTTTACATTGGAGTTGAGCCATCCAGGACTTTTGTTTGCTCTTTTAAATGTATTACCCAATGGGATTCAGGCCCTAAAGCAAACCCATCCCTCCTCCATGTTCTTTGTTTCTAAGATTATGCCTTTTAGCGAGGTTTGTAGTTTAGGGAAGTTGGCTCTTTTGAAATTCAGTGTCTTTGTGTTCCCTTTGAGATTGCTGTTTTCTATATTGCCCCGTATTTCCTCATCCATGATCAGGTCTGTATTGTTGGTAATTAGTAGATCCAGCAACGCTTTATTTCTAGTTGGTGTGTCTACCATCTGACCAATGAAAATGTCCTGCAAGACATTTAGCAACTGGCAAGCCTTAGACCGGGGGTGCCCAACCTTTTGAAGAGCGAGGGCCACTTAAGCGGCTTGCTAACAGGTCACGGTCCACAGGTCGCCGGTAACCGTTTGCGGGCTACACTCTGCATATGCAGAATGGACACCGCCCATTTGACTCTTTTTTTAAACATTCAAAGTTTATTGTGTCACACAAAATAGAACAATGTAAATCACAAATGTCAGAAATTAACAGCTGCTCGCAGGGTAACACTATTGGTAGAAACATAAGAAGGCAAGCAGTACAATATACCTGAGAATACATAAGCGGGGGGGAAAGAGAAAACGCCCCATGTTAATTAACATCAAGCCAGGTACAAACAGCGTACTAAGCACAGAAGCCCGCCGCCCATTTGACTCTATGGGCTCTCCGATCTGCCCCTTCTGTGTTTTTTTTTTTTTGCGGATCGGATTAAAGGTAGGGGGGTGTAAACGCACACAAGTCTGTTTACATTTGCAGCTCCATAGAGGTGAATGGAGGGTCTGATTGGGTTTTCACACTGATGCGCTGTGGTTTACCGACATCGTGGGTGCAGAGCAGTGCACTTGTGGATTTCCTGCGGGTTAGCTGCACTTTGCTATAGATTTCTAATATATCCTGCAGGTGTGGTGCACTTTCTGAAAGCTCACCAAACCATAGGTAATAACAGAGCTCAACCAGCCATCCCAGAGCAGGAGGTCGCGGGCCACATCAGAGGGCTCCGCGGGCCACATATGGCCCCCGGGCCACTGGTTGGGCACCCCTGCCTTAGACAAATGCGTGGTTCCCTCCATCCAGTCTATGTCTGGATAATTAAAATCCTGCATTATGACACTTCCCATCCTTGCTGCTAATCCAAATTGTGATAGGATACTTGTTTGGGTATTCTGACAGTCACAACACCAGCAGTCAGAATACAACAGCCACAGCATTCTGAGGTTCAGTGACAGTTCAGTATTTCTGTTATCGCAGCTTTCCTTAAAATATCTAGAGCTTCCTAAAGGGCATCATGGTTCCTAAGTGGTTAGCACACTTGCCTGAGAGCACTGGGGTCCTGGGTTAAAATCTCCCCAGGGAAAGTATTTTTGGGGGTTGATTTATAAAGAATTAGCATAGCCATTTGCCTAGTGAAAGTGCACATACATTTGTATGCAAAGGTGCTAAAAATGAATGTAAATAGGCTATTACCTGTGCTATAAATCATTGATTTTAGATGTAAAATACTGCATTTGGCCACTAGATGAAGTGGTAGAGGTAGCTCCTATATTGATGTAGCCCACTGATGTTTAGGCAGAGTTGCTATCAAATTTAGTTGCCAGGTGATAGTTGACCTGGCCAATTGTTAGGAGATAAATTGATTTCTCCCTAATTCAATAATTGCTGCATTTCTCTTTTCAGTCACTAGGTGGCATTATAGCCAATGCTGTATCCTGGCCTAGGCCAACAAGGCCCAGGCCTAGGGCAGCACTTTGCAGGGGGGCAGCACGGAAAGAGTCCCCGCCGGCTAGCACTACACTGTCAATGTAGCGCCAGTCTTATGGGGCGGACTGGGCTGAGAGGAAAATTAGTCTAGCACCCCCATAAAGCGAAGATAAGAGAGGATAAGAGAATGGCATAGCAAGGACTGATTATGAATGAATGGTGTATCTCAGCCAATGAGCAAGGATTTTCTTTGGTCCCTTGGCCTGCTGAGAGAGCCTATTTATTTGGGTGGAGTCAAGTGATCGGGGTTCTGTGCCACTTGGATGGCTCTCTGGGTGGACGTGTGTTATGCTGCCCCGGGCTACTTGGCCGGAAGCCTGAGGCCTATCCTGGGGACATCTGTCTGCTAGGCTGTCTGAGGGCCTATCAAAAGCAGGAGAAGCAGTAAAGGGTTGGGACTGCGGGCTTGTAGTCCAACCAGAAGCAGTGGTTCCCCCAGTCACGGAACTAGCTGTGGTCGAGGGGAAGCTGTCGCCACTAAGGGACTATCCACCTTGTTATCAGAGACCACTGTGAGTAAGCTGAGGCCAATAACCGAGCAGACATCTCACCAGCTGGGGATGTACCAAGCCAGGGACCTAGAGTGTCAGCAAGGGTGACGCTTAAAGAGTATCTGTGAGTGCCAAGCCAGGGACCTAGCAGGAAAGCGGGGGTGATACTTGAGGAAGATGCTAAAAGTGGAAGAGCTCAGGGGATCCAGTGGCCAGTAGATCCGAAGTCTAGTGAAAGACTGGGAGTTCGCTGAGTAAAGATCCATAGTGATTGATTGTGGAGTAAAGAGAACTGTTTGTGTTGCCATTAGTTGAGTACAACCAGGGCCGTCTTTAAGGCAGGGCAAAAGGGGAAGCTGCCCTTGGCCTTGTCATTGTTGTGGGGCCCTAAGCAGCTGCCCCAATACCTGCCAACTATCCCAGTTTAAATTCCCTTGTCCCTTGAAGTTTTAGTCATGTGATGTGATGCTACTAATGCTGCCCAGCTCTGCCCTATTGTTGTAAACAACACCTGCAGACCCTGGCCTGGATTCAGATACATTTGCGTATCTTTGTGCGGGTGTAGCGTATCTTCTTTACGCTATGCCGCTGCAACTTAGAGAGGCAAGTGCTGTATTCACAAAGCACTTGCGTCCTAAGTTACGGCGGCGTAGCGTAAATGTGCCGGCGTAAGTGCGCGTAATTCATAGTAGCCAGGCAGTGGGCATGTTTTAGTAAAAGGAGCCGTGACCCCATGCAAATGAGGGTCCGAACGAACGGCGCATGCGCTGTCCGTGGATGTATCCCAGTGCGCATGCTCCACAATCACGTCACAAATACTCAATGCTTTCGGAACTTACGCACAGCCCTATTCGCGTACGACTTACGCAAACGGCGTAAACAACGTACAATTCGATGCTGTTCCGACGTCCATACTTAACATTGGCTGCGCCTCATATAGCAGGGGTAACTTTACGCCAGTCATATGCTAAACGACGTATATCAATACGCCAGGCGCAACTACGTTCGTGTATCTAGCTTATTTGCACATTTTTAATGGGAACACCGAATGCGTCCAGCGTAACTATGCACCCACGATACGTCGGCGTAGTTACAAGTTACGTTGGATGGCAGAAGCCATGTTTTTCGGCGTATCTTGCTTTCTGAATCGGCGTAAAGATGCGACGGTGCACATTTGAATTTACCGCGGCGTATCAGGAGATATGGCGGCGTACTTTGTTTCTGAATCTCGGCTCCTGTTTTTACATGTAAATAACAGGAGCATGCATATGTAAATGGTGTCAACATTCATATGTAAATGACGACACCATTCATATGTAAATAGCTGAGGCTGGTGGCATTCATATGTAAATAAAGGCAGCATTCATATGTATATCATGCCCCTCTGCAGTGAAGAGATGATGCGCTGTACCCTCTAGCAACCAATCATTGAGCAGTATTACTGTACAGTAATCTCTAGCAACCAAACAAGAAATCATGTGCTTTACCTCTAGCAACCAGTCAGTAAGTGGTAATGATATGCTGTAACCTCTGGCAACCAATCGCAATCACTGCCTTAACTGATACAGTAAACTGATCTTAAAGCGGATCTCCACCCTAAAGTGAAGATCCGCTGATCGGAACCCTCCCCCCCTCCGGTGTCACATTTGACACCTTTCAGGGGGGAGGGGGGTGCAGATACCTGTCTAAAGACAGGTATCCGCACCCACTTCCGGCCCGCAGTCTCGGGCAAAAGACGGGCTTTTCCCGTTGTGTGCTGGGAACTCTCAGCTCCCAGCACACAGCGGGAGCCAATCGCGGGCGCAGTGCGACTCGCGCATGCGCCGTAGGGAACCGGGCAGTGAAGCCGGAGCGCTTCACTTCCTGGTTCCCTCGCCGTGGATGGAGGGGGGAGCAGCAGGGTGATGAGCGATCGCTCATCCTCTGCTGCGGACGCCGCTGGACTCCAGGACAGGTAAGTGTCCTAATATTAAAAGTCAGCAGCTGCAGTATTTGTTGCTGCTGGCTTTTAATATTTATTTAAAGGTGAACCATCCGCTTTAAGACTTGCTGATATTTATTGTATGTCTCAGAGCAGATGGAGAGCAAAATTGCATGGGGGGGGGGGGATCCAAGATTTTTTTTGTCTAGGGTCTAATCAACATTAAAGACAGCCCTGAGTACAACTACCATCAGTAACTGCTACAAGATTGTTGCCATAGGAGACAGCGGTCCTACCTATACAGAAGCGGTCTCCGGCTGGAGGCCTTCCCCTGTATAGCAGTCTGCCTATAGAAGTCTTGGAGTCTGTCAATAACATTGCATCTACCTAAGGGTGTCCTGGCCCTAACCCTCTCTCCCACAGTTCTGTTTAAGAGACAATAAATCTTTTTGCAATCAAAAAGTGTCTGGTGCCCACCATTTCATCCTGCATTATACCCACCATGCCTTGTTACCCACCCTTCACAGAAGGATGTCAGTTGTCCCTAACTTACCATTAGGCCTCAGGGGACCTGGGACTTTGCTACATTGCTTAGCTCCATCTTGTGGTCAAATGCTGTATTTTCCATTTTTACTCAATGTTTTTACATAAGAACACTGAGGATATAACCTACCGTATTTACATTAACCACTACCCGACGGCCGTATGACTTTGTCCATGTCCTGTCAGGGGAGAGAGGAGACCGATCTCTGTCCCTTGTACATAGGGACACAGCATTGGTCCCCTCCCCCAGTCACCCCCCCTCCCCCCACAGTTAGAACACAATTTAGGGTACACATTAACCCCTTCCTCACCCCCTAGTGTTAACCCCTTCTATGCCAGCCACATTTATACAGTAATTAGTGCATATTTAAGTGTCCGATGTCTCCGCCATAATGTCGCAGTCACGAAAAAAAAATGTTGATCGCCGCCATTAGTAGTAAAAAAATAAAATAATGAAAAATATTGTTTTTTTTTTCAAAATTGTCGCTCTATTTTTGTTTATAGCGCAAAAAATAAAAACCGCAGAGGCGATCAAAGACCACCAAAAGAAAGCTCTATTTGTGGGGAAAAAGGACGCCAATTTTGTTTGGGAGCCACGTCGCACGACCGCGCAATTGTCAGTTAAAGTGATGCAGTGCCACAAGCTGAAATTTCACCTGGTCAGGAAGGGGTATATGTGCCCAGTAAGGAAGTGGTTAAAAAAAAATTGTCCCTACCACACAGAGTGCGTGTTAATGCACTTTTGATGGGCGAATGGCTATGCAAATTCTTTATTAACCACTTCCTGCAAATAGACTGCAACTGCAGTCATGATCCTGGTATTTATTTTTAGAGCTGGTGGAAATTTTGAGGGCAGAGAAGAGATCTTGGGTCTAATAGACCCCACATGGACTTGGCCCCCTAGTTCCAATGAAGGGAACTCTTAAGGCTTCAGCCTTAAGAGCCTTAACAGTTTGGGACACTATACTATAAAAATAAATTGGGTGGCAGGGATGCATGTGGCGTTATGTACTTTGCCAAGTTCTATGAAATGGGTCAGTACTGTCAGTTTAGAATATTGAATGCCTCACAATGTTGCTGTTCTCATTTATAATGGAGGAAGTTGTTGGTTAAGTCTTGATACCAATGCCAGGAAATTTCTGATAAGGATACTCCTCTATAGCCATAGAGGAAATAACTGAAAGATTTTGAGAGAAAGGATTTTTTTGGCAGGCCAGGGCTCACACTTTTAGCCTCAAAAGACACAAATATCATTGGAGCACAAAGTACATCTCTGACTCTGCTCAAGGGGGAATTGAGAACTCGCCTCCCCCTCTACACACTCTTGGCGCAGGCCTCTTTGCTATACTTCCTGCTTGACAATAACAGGAAGGCCCCATCCAGAGGGATTAGGAGGGGGGTGTTCCTCCGTCCTCATACAACATGGGCAGAAGTGCAAAGTGAATTATGCCGTTCTTACTCATTTTGCAGACGAAGGGAAAGGCTTTATTTAACCGCAAGAGATAACTTGAAATTGTTTTCTGATGGAATTGTCTTCTGGTGACCCTCAGAGGGGGGCGAGGGAATGCCTTACCATGGATAAAAACAATATATTGCTATGCCAGATGTTTCCGAGTGTTGTCAGATAAGAATAAATCCCTCCAACCTTTGTTGTGGCATTAAAAAAAAAAAAAAAATGAAGAGTTAAATTTATGTTTCATAATTCAAAACCACTTTCCCCATAAGCAGCTCCATATAAGCAAGAGATGCTCTGAATTTTTTTTTCCTAAATAGCTTCCTTTACCTTAGTGCAGTCCTCCTTCACTTACCCCATCCTTCCATTTTGCTATTAAATGCTCTTATTTCTACTGAGAAATCCTCACTTTCTGTTTTTCTGTCTGTAACTCCACATAGTAATGCAAGGCTTTCTCCCTGGTGTGGAGTGTCATGCTCGCCCCCTCCCTTGGACTACAGGAGAGTCAGGACTCCTGCTAACACACAGCTCCTTTCTCTATCTGCAATGTAGAGAGCATCCTGACTTTTTACTAGTAATGGCGGTGATCATCTATTTTTAGCAGGACTGCGACATTGCAGCGGACAGATTGGACACTTTTGATACTTTTTTTGGGCCACTGACATTTATACAATGATCAGAGCTAAAAATAGCCACTGATTACTGTATAAATGTCACTGGCAGGGAAGGGGTTAACACTAGGGGGCGATCAAGGATTTAAGTGTTCCCTAGGAAGGTGTTTCTAACTGTGAGAGGATGGGACTGACTGGGAGTACAGAGAGATCGCTATTCCTGATTACTGGGAATAGCAGATCTCTCTCCACTTCCCTGACAGAACGGGGATCTGTCTGTTTACATTGAGGAGTGATCGTGGGTGGCCAGTGGACATCGCGGCCGCTGGCCACCAATATTGGCTCCGGCATCACATGCTCCCCCTATAGCTCCTAAAGCAGCTGCTGTACAGCTATGATAATTCGCACAGCCGTGCCAACCTGCCGCAGTATAATGACGACGGATGTACAGCAAGCAGTCAATGCCAATAAAATAGGTGACTTGTGTCACAATTGTATATGTGTAGGTATTTGTTTGATTCATGGTAACTGTGTGAGTCTGTAATCAGGTCGGGATACTACAGGTCAGGCTGAAGGGCCCCACAGTGCATGTTTCTGGTACTTCCCCCTGGGTCTGGAGGCTTGGAGAAGCTTCTGGAAGTTAGTGGGCAGAGGCCATGAGGACCTGATCTGCATACTTGGGGAAATCTGACAGAGGGGAAAGCCATGCTAGCAGAGAAGTCTGGTGGAAGATGGATTGCTGAGGATACTGTTGGTGACCTTGGAGGGGAACTCTGCCTCTAGACTAGGGTTCTGCCTGGCTTGAAAAATTATTTTAGTATCCGGTTTGAGAAGGAATCTTAAAAAAATAAAAAAAATAAAGTCTATCTATGACTATTTCAGAGAGATTCCTAATTCACCACGTGGACCTTCACCATTATAGGGAATGGACACCAGTGTTAATGGACTCTATTATGGAGTCAAATCAGCCTGTTAACATTATCCCGTCAGAAGATGCAGGACCCACACGGCTTGCTCATGGTATCTCTGATTCCCCAGTTGCAAATATACATGGCAACACAAGTGATGCAAGA
This sequence comes from Rana kukunoris, assembly GCA_029574335.1. NCBI lineage: Eukaryota > Metazoa > Chordata > Amphibia > Anura > Ranidae > Rana > Rana kukunoris. Next base: position 155,391,122 of record CM056057.1, read on the forward strand.
TTCCACTTTTCTAAAAGTGTCTGTAAGTTACGGTGACCAGATGTTTAAAACAAAATCTGGGGACATATTTTTTTTATTGGCAAACGGTAAACTATTTTATACTCATATGTTCCCCAAATTATATATGCAGTCAGTGGTGTAGCGTAGGTTGTCAGCGCCCAGGACAAGGCGAGAAATTTGCACCCTCTGCCAGACTTTTAGCAATTTGATTCCTACACTGACATACCTGACCACTGCACTAACCTACCCGATTCCTACACTGACCTACCTGATTGCTACATTGAAATACCTGACCACTGCACTGACCTATTGTACCTGATTCCTACACTGACCTACCCGATTCCTTCACTGATCACTACCCTGACCTACCCGATTCCTACACTAATCACTACCCTGACCTACCCGATTCCTGCACTGAAATACCTGACCACTGCACTAACCTACCTGAGTTCTACACTGACCTACCTGATTCCTACAGTGATCACTACCCTGACCTACCTGATTCCTACACTGACCACTACACTGACCTACCTGATATCTACACTGACCTACCCGTATCCTACACTGATCACTACCCTGACCTACCTGATTCCTGCACTGAAATACCTGACCACTGCACTAACCTACCTGAGTCCTACACTGACCTACCTGATTCCTACACTGATCACTACCCTGACCTACCTGATTCCTACACTGACCACTACACTGACCTACCTGATTTCTACACTGACCTACCTGATTTCTACACTGATCACTAACCTGACCTACCTGATTCCTGCACTGAAATACCTGACCACTGCACTGACCTACCTTAGTCCTACACTGACCTAACTGATTCCTACACTGATCACTACCCTGACCTACCTGATTCCTACACTGACCACTACACTGACCTACCTGATTCCTACACTGACCTACCAGATTCTTACACTGATCACTACCCTGACCTACCTGATTCCTACACTGATCACTACACTGACCTACCTGATTCCTACACTGATCACTACACTGACCTACCTTATCCCTACACTGACCTCTACACTAACCTACCTGATTCCTACACTGACCACTACACTGACCTACCTTATCCCTACACTAACCTACCTGATTCCTACACTGAACACTACACTAACCTACCTGATTTCTACACTATCCACTACACTGATCACTACACTGACCTACCTAATTCCTGCACTACTCACCCCCCCCCCCACATGAACAGTGTAGATCGGTTGATTTTGCTGACCTCCGTGATAATCCATTGGAGCAGGGCTCCCTAGCACCAGGCACGGGTCCCAACACCCAACCGCTCCTCGGTATCCCCTGCCAAGAGCTTCTCCAATAACCATTGTACACTCTGCACCGGCCCTCCCCTCCACAGTTCTAACACACGGGCCGTCCGCACCAGAGGGATTGTGGGGGACAGGCTGAGCGGGGGGGGGGGCAACACAGCACACTTGGGGGGCACAGTAATGATTTTGTACCCCCCTAAATGCTGCACCTGGGGCGAGAGCACCAGATGCTCCTCATGCCACTGCACTCCGGGGACAGACTGGCTCTGGGGACAGTGTCCTCAATCTGGGGACTATCCCCGGAAACCAGGGATGTCTGCTCATTCTACTGTAAGTGCCCAAGTAGTGTGGATTCCATTGAGATTCCCTTGTATGAAGACTTGCTGCATATATGTGTACCCTTAACATTGCCCTGTTTCTGATATAGTGAGCTTGCCTGTCAAATGGTTTTCCTGGGGATGCAGCTGCCCAGTAAAAAGATGACATATGACCTAGTTTCTAATAGAAGGGTAGGGCTGTGAGCTGCTGGAGTTATCTGAAGCTGTGAAATAGAAACGAGTTACAGATTAACCCATACTATGTTCTTGGATGGAAAACTGGGCCTACAGCTGTGCTAATGTGTTGTCAGCTGTGTCAATTGTCTTTTGCTGAACTACTCAACCACTCCCACTCTCAGATCTCTACATCTCAGGGACTAATCAATCTGTAGTCAAAATAGAAACAAGGATGGCTGTTTGAGATAACACTGTAACTTTGAGGCTGGGTTCACACTGGTGCGACACAACACTAGTACTACTTTGGATCCGACAGAGACGCGTCCGACTTCAATGAACGGATCCTTGGATCTTTGTGGGTCTGTGTTTGGTATAAATCTTGAGGGAGAACTCCATGTCAAAATTTAAATAAAAAAACCTCATGGATTCCCCCCCCCCCCCCCCAAGAGCATACCAGGCCCTTGGATCTGGTAAGGATTTTAAGGGGGAACCCCTACGCCAAAAAAACAGCATAGGGGTCCCCCCAAAATCCATACCAGACCCTTATCTGAGCACGCAGACTGGCCAGTCAGGAAAGGGGGTGGGGGCGAGCGAGCGCCCCCCAGGTGAATGGGTAGGTGTATGATGTACCCCATACTCATTCACATAGGGTGGGGGCAGGGGCGGACTGACAACTCATGGGGCCCCCGGGCAAAAGAATATTAAGAGGCACCCAATCTTACAGATGGCCACCAAGCCAGGTGGCAGTACAGAGGCGGGCTAGCAAAAATTTCGGGATTTTCACATCAAAAGCATGTAGGTTTTGGACATATCAGGGACAGATGTAAAAAAAAACAGAGATTCTTACATACTGTCCCTGGGTTTAATGAGCCTGGCAACCCTGATGGGGCCCCCTAGTGGCATGGGGCCCTCGGGCAGTGCCAGAGTTCCTCAATGGTCAGTCCGCCCCTGGGTGGGGGGCAGCCAGAGCATCTCCTCCTGACTCTTCCAGTCTTCAGTGACCTACCAGTGGGCAACGGCATTCTGCAATGCTGGCTGACTCAGACCCATGGCTTGGCTACCCGTCCCGACTCCCGCAGCGCATTGCCCGACTTCTCCTCCTCCTCCCGCCCGTGGCTCGAGTTGATCAACTGCCTGAGTGGGGACCCAGCCTGGACCGGGGAACGAAAGACCGGTGCTCAATTACTCACCAGACTAGTCCAGATTAGAAGGTGAGCAAATGGAACCTGATTGGAGCAGGTTAAGTGACAAGTCGGGCCGCTGAGGCTGGGGAAAGTGCAGTAAAAATGAGTGCTGCCCTGGGGGGCAATAAATAATAAGGCTGAAATAGTTAGTACACGGGCCTCCTCGTGAGCTGCTCAGTTTTTGGGCTAAACTAACAGAAACCATACTTTGTGTACCAACATGTAAACATGACATGGTCTACTCTCTGCTACATTGTGGACGTTTCAGTTCATTAAAAACTGTAGAAAGTCCGTCTTCATTCAGACAGATTTTAGTAAACTTCCAGTGAGATAAGACCGTCGGCTACACACAATCATAGTGACATCTTCTGGCTACCATGGGTAGCGTGATGTCGATTCTTTTTTTCTTGGATGTCGTTTTTACTATTCAGCTTATTGGACTATTTATTGCTAGTTACCATTATGACAGGTCAGGTCCAGACAAACAAAAATGAATATACATATTTTACGGAGGACTGTGCTAAAGAGATATTTGTGCCTGAGCTCCAGCCACATGAAATTACCATTTTACTGATATTAGGCTGTTGCAGATATTGCAGCACCAGTACTGAGACTTCCTGGTTATTTTCAACAGGTCTGAGAAGATTTCTCTTTTGGAATGTGAAAAATATGTGAGAACCCGATGGGTAGTTTAAAGGGGTTGTAAAGGTTTGTTTTTTCATTTCTAAATGGGTTCACTTACCTTTTCCTTCGATTTCCTTTCTAAATGTTTTTTTCTTTGTCTGAATATCTCACTTTCTGTTCCTCCTTAGTAAGCTGTTCTGGCTGATTAACCCCCATGGATGATGGGGGCAAGCTTACGGAGGAGGAACAGGTAAGCCTTCTCAGTAAGCTGTTTTGGCTGACTAACCCCCAGTCAGAATGGCTCGGATGATGGGGGCAAGCTTACTGAGGAGGAACAGGAAGTGAGAAATTCAGACAAAAAAAAAACATTTAGAAAGGAAATCGAAGAAAAAGGTAAGTGAACCAACAATGCACTAGCTTAAAGGAACCTATTTAGAAAATGAATAAAGTAAACCTTTACATTGACAATACTAAACTGAACCCTGCACAGGGCTATGCACAACCTCCCTGTTCCTATGTGACATCGCTAGGACCTGACACATTGTTTAGCCACTGAGTGTTACATTGTGAAATACCAGAGGGAGAGTGCCATGTTCTAGGTCAGGGGTGTCCAAACTTTTTACAAAGAGGGCCAGATTTAGAAAAGTAAACATGCGTGAGGGCCGACCATTTTGCCTGACATTCTTTGAACCATTAAAAATAAATGGCAATTAACTAATACACTGCCCAACAAGAATTCGCTTGTGTGTGGTGAAGAGTCTAAGGCCCATTTCTCACTGGGGCGTTTTTATCGCTATTAAAACGCTCATAAAACGCTCTCCATGCATCTCAATGGACCCTTTCACACTGAGTCCTGTAAGCAGCATCTTTGGAGCAGATTTTGGGCGCTGGAAAAAAAAAAGTTTCCAAAATCGCCCCTCTCTATTGAAATGAATTAAATGCGCTGTAAAAACGCCTTACCCTTTCACACTGAGGCGTTGCACTGGCGGGGCATTGAGAAAAGTCCTGCAAGCAGCATCTTTGGAGCAGCTTTTGCGCGCTGAAAAAAACGCTCCAAAAACGCCCCTCTCCATTGAAATGAATTGAAAGCGCTTTAAAATTGCCTTACCCTTTCACACTGAGGCACTGCAAAAACGCCCTAAAACTTTAGGGTCTTAGTGGTGCTTTACCAGCACACTGGGATTGCAGATGAGGCTTTGCTCGAATAACGCTTGAAAAACGCTTAAAAAAACGCCCCAGTCTGAAAGGGGCCTATGGGTGAGCATGGGCTGGTTATTTGCATATTTATCTGTGTTTAACACACACCTCCACTTTAAGAGGGAAGTTTCTGGAAAAAAATTACATTTTAAATAAAGAACTGTGATGCAAAATAAAAGTCAGTGCCCATCAATGCAGCCTAATCAGTGCCCATCTGCAACCTCCCCATGAATGCAGCCTCACCATTGCCATCAGAGCAGCCTGATCCATGCCCATCTGCAGCCTCAGAGGGGACAGTGAGGCAGGTGGGACGAGCGCCAGCAAATTACATACAGAAGAATCACCTGTTTACTTGGCGGCCTCTGTAATATAAAGTCACGCCTCTTATGATAGACAGAACAGTCGTCCAATGCCAGCCTAGGAGATACACAGGAGATTCTCCTGTATGCAATCTAATGGCACTCGTCCCACCTCACCCCTGTCCCTTCAAAGGCTGCCAGAACAATAAATACAGTATATATCTTTTGTGGCCCCTCAACAAATCTGGCGCTAGATGATTTGTTGGGGGCCACAAAAGATACATATATCCAGATTACCAATTGGCCCACGGGCCAGACTTTGGACATGCCTGTTCTAGGTATTTCTTGGCAATGCATCAGTTGGCAGTGAAGCAAATAGTGCCTGCTTAAAGTACAGGTCTGGGCAAAAAACCAAATATATATAAAAAAACACATAGTACATCTCTGCAGTATAAGCAGAGTTCCGATACTTTGTCTCTTTTAAACTGTTACAATGTAATAATAAATCTGCCTGGAATACTGTGATCTCCTATTTTCCTGTTTGTAGCCACTAACTCTGTCTCTGGTGCTTTGAAATCCCAAGCAATGTTGTTGAGCCGTGTACACACACGATTGTTTTCATCGGTCAAACCGATCGTGTGTGAGCCCCATCGTTTTTTTTCCCATTGGTGAAAAAAAAAAAAATAGAACATGTTTTAAATTTTTCCTATGGATAAAAAACCGATAGAAAAATCCAATCATCTGTGTGGAACTCCATCAGACAAAAATCTATGATGCTCAGAATCAAGTCGACGCATGCTCGGAAGCATTGATCATTTTTTCGGCTCGCCGTAGTGTTGTACGTCACCGCGTTTTTGTCACGATCGGATTTTTGACCGATGGTGTGTAGGCAAGACTGATGAAAGTCAGCTTCATCGGATATCCGACGAAAAAATTCATCAGATCAGATTCCATCAGATATCCGATCGTGTGTACAGGGCTTTAGCCCTTCCAGGACTACAAAACAGTTCCCTGTCCCCTCATCTCTTAAAGCACATGTGTCAAACACAAGGCCCAGGGGCCGATGGTTTAAATCCCAAGGAGGGAATTGGCATGTTCTCCCTGTGCCAGCATGGATTTCCTCCCACACTCCAAAGACATGCTGGTAGGTTAATTGGCATCGGTAGAAATTGGCCTATATGTATATTTATGAATGTGAGATAGATACTTTACATTGTAAGCTCCTTGAGGGCAGAGACGGATATGAGTGTATAATATATGTAAAGCACTGCATACATTTGTTGGCACTATATAAAATACTTGAAATAAATAAAGTACCCCTAAAAATGAACCTGTTCCAGGCTGGGCATGGTACATACTCACATAAATCTTTCTGCCCCATACCAAATGCCAAAATATCAGTAGGATAATCCAATAATATATTTTATCGGGGAGGCTATTTAAAGGGGTTGTAAAGGAATTTTTTTTTGTTGTTTTCATAATAAGCATCCTTTACCTGCAGACATTCCTCTTTTCACTTCCTCATTGTTCATTTTGGCTCAGAAGTTGCTCTATTTCTTCTCTGTTCACTTCCTGCTTGTCTGATTGTTACTCACCACCGTGAAGGGAGGCTTTACTGCGGTGGTCAGTGACGTGCTCGCCCTCTCCTGGGAACTACATCTATGCGGCAATACGCTCTCTACATGTTAGAGACTTCAAGGAGGTGTGAATTACTGGGCGTGCCGCAATGCATACTGGGAAATGTAGTTCTTACATGAACGAGCGCCGCAAACCAGAAAGTGAATGAGAGAACAGAAACTAGAACACCGGAGGTGATATAGATGAAGGAATTTAATAGGTATTTACTAGTTTTTTAACAGAATCATTACACTATTCTGTCTGTCTACCTTGCAGACATTAATTCTAGGGAAAATTTTTTTTTCCCTTACAACTCCTTTAAAAGAAAATTATTCAAACCAAATTCACAGACCTGTCTATACTTTACTTGTGCCTGGTATGCAGTGTTGTAAGTAACGGAGTTACAATAAACGCAGTTACCTAACGCAGCCCCTTTTGAGGGTAACGAGTAATCTACCTGATTACTCTTCCCCTCATGGTAACGCAGTTCCCATTACTTGGGCGGCGTTACTGCAATTACATCTACCGCCACTAGATGGCAGCAGAGTAATTGCTTCTGCCGGCGCTGTGAATATGAATATGGGTGGAACTCCGCTTTAGAATCATGTGACCGCTGTGATGGCCTGTTTTTGGTCAGTGATTTCATCTCTTCATCAGACAACAAAGAAAAATCAGACATCCCCATTCCAGATCCCTTGCATCTAATAAAGCTTATATAACATAAATAAAAAAATAAACAATAAACTATAGAAAATTCTTATAAAGCCCAATATAAGATTTTAAATTACAGACTCTGTAAATGTCAAGGGAATGTATATTATAAACATACATTTTAATCCAGCTTATAATTTGAATGTAATATGTAGCAGATGGATAAGGGTTTTAAGTCCTATTAGCTGCACATACATGGTGGGACGGATGCACCTAGGCTGGGATATACACGAGATCACCATTTGTTTCCGGTTTTCTTCTCTCAAGGATCTGGCATTCTTTTGTCTTGGAGTATTAACTCACTGCTCCCTGGCAAGCGCCCGTCATCTGCTTCTCAACAAAGCTTTGTAGAATATTAAAAAAAAAGTCAGTTACTTTGCTGAGTAACTAATTACTTTCTCAATGTAGTAACTGAGTCACTAACGCGATTCATTTTTCGGAGAAGTAATTTGTAACTGTAACTAATTACTTTTTTAAAGTAAGATGAGCAACACTGCTGGTATGTTTGCTTATCTGGGAAAATCTTTGGGAAACTTTTATGTAAGTGAAACAAATTTTCCTCCTATTCCTGATGAATAAATCCCGAAGGTCTCATTGACTGTACTTTACTGTTCCCTCTTCACAGTGCAACTCTATTTGTTTGCTAAAGGCCCGTACACTACATTGGATGTTCCAACAACAATTGTCAGACTTGTTTTTTCGGATAATCCGACCGTCCGATGGAGCATACGCCAACATTCGTTGTTGGAAATTCCGACAACAATTGTCCAATGGAGCATACGGACGGTCGGATTATCTGAAAAAACACGTCCGTCTGACAATTGTTGTTGGAATATCCAAAAACAGAAATATCCAGTGCACAAATCCGTCAGACTAAAATCCAAAGTACAAACACACATGCTCCAAACCAATGCAAACTATCAGACAACAATAGCAGAAGTTGCCCAAAGGGTGGCGGTAAAGAGCTGAAAAAACACAAAGTTTGGTGTATGTTGGCTGAAAATGTTCTGCCATCTGTATGCAGATTTAGAGTCGGTTCACACTGGGGCGACTTGGGATCAGACTTGAAGTCGTCTCAAGTCGTCCCAAGTCGTGCTGTCCAGAAAAGCAATGTAAGTGAATGGGAGCGGTGTTAATACACACTACTCATGTCGCTCCGACTTCAGAAGAGGTTCCTGTACTACTTCAATCAGACTTCTAGGCGATTTGTACCCATTGATTTCAATGGAAGTCGCTTCCAAGTCTGATCACTGTTTTAATTGAAGCTACTTTCCAGCAAGATAACATACATTTCTCAGACAAACCCCTCCCTCCCCTTCCCTCTCACAGAGCTGATTGTTGTTTTATTGGCCACTGGAATGTCTCCTGACCTGAAAAGGACTTCAAGTCGTGTTGTAAATCGCCCCAGATCGCCCTGTGGTTCATGCTCAAGTCGTGTTGAAGTTGCTTCTGAAAGTCGTGCTGGAAGTCGTGTCGCCCCAGTGTGAACCGACTCTTAGCAGAAATGTTGTATGTTTTGTTGCGCTTAAGTCCCTTATGTTATAATTTTGATATTGATATTTTTTGGGAAAGCGGTGTTAAGGGGTCCCTTTCAGGTAGGCTGTACAGGGCCCTGTGATTAATTTACAACAGTGGCCTTTGATTTGAGATTTGCATTTTTTTTCTTCTACTTTAGCAATTAAACCTGACAGGGGATCTAACCCATCCACACCCTGTCCATAACATAATAGTTTTGATTTTCTACTTGCAGTAGAAAATGTTGTATTTGATTGCTATAGACCAACATTTCCCAATCTTTTTTATCTTAAAGGTACCCTGGAAATAATTTCAGGTGTCATGGAACCCCCTCTTAAAACCATTTAGTAGGTCAGTGGGCAGATGCCCTCCTTACATTGTCGTGAGAATGCCCCCCCCCCCCCCCAAACGGATGGCTCAAGTGATAACTGGTGTCATGACGCTGACATCACCAAGTAGCATTGGCACCATTGAATGGGAAGGCAATCAGGCACAGTGCAAGGAACCCTTACCAACCTCTGGAGCAGTGTTGCCAACCTACCAGATTGAAATTTACTGACACAACACCCAAAACTTACTGGCACAGCCAAGTTTTTACTGGCATTTCCAAAAGTTACAAAATCACAGTTGTAAGTGCAAATTTGAGTATTTAGGCTACAAACAAGTACAATATGCAATTGGTAATATAATTTAAGGTAGATAATAAGGCAAAGTACATATATATATATATATATATATATATATATATATATATATATATATTATATAGTAAGTAGCTTAGGGACCGGTCTCAGGAGAGCAAGAAATCAGAACTGGCAGTACACATACATAAAATTTACTCTCACAGTGACACTGACAGCAGTGTGTGTAGCAGCACAAATGATGATGACACCTCAACGACATGTCCTCTCCTGAGTCACAGTGACAGTCTCTCCCCGAGCCTAGTGGTCCCTTCAGTCCACTCCAGTCTAAACAGCACTGACGGTCCCAGTCTCAGCCTGCCTTGTTCCCATATCACAGACCCACACACAAGGCTCTGGCAGCTCTGCTTGGCTCCATAGCACTATGACATCACACAACATGCTCAGGCACCGCCTCCGCCATAGCTGACCAATCACACTTTAGCAAGCACTCGGATGGTCCCAGCTGGCTTCGGACCAAGCTGAGCATCACAGCCATATTTTTTACTGGCAACCTTTTACTTTTACTGCCACTTACTGGCGGTTGGCAACACTGCTCTGGAGGAACCTAGGGTTTTATGGAACCATAGCTGAGATTGGTTGCAATAGACAATAAACTTTAAGTTCCATCAATGTACTGATTACAGTTTTCAGAAAGTTTCTGATTTTCCCATTGCTTTATCAGCATGACTAAACTGCCTGTAATGATGGTGGAAGATTACATTGTATAACTTTTCAAGGAGTTCTTGTCTCTAAATTTATCACAGCGTGACAGAACAACAGTGCACACCCACTCCTTTTCCTTTTAATGGCTTAGAATGTCAAGAACACAATTTTCTTGATATTTTCATTATAATACTGAGAGACAGATTTTATAGGTTAGGAAAATGTACAGAATTAAAGGGTCAGTCTGTAAAAAAAAAAGATTATTTCTATTATTGGTGATGATATATAGCGTGCTGAATCACCGACTTGTTCCTGGGCACTCCAGCAGTGAGTTCCCAGCTTCGCCTACCTGACATTTCTCATTTCCACGGAATCTGGAATTGTAGGGTTCTTGTACATTTTAACCACTTATGGACCGCCGCATGTACATTTACGTCGGCAGAATGGCACCGACAGGCACATCAACCTATATATACGTTGGTGCCTTGAGGTGGGTCGGGGGTCCGATCGGACCCCCCCCCGGTACATGCGGCGGTCCCCGTAAGACACTTACACCGTCAGATCTTAGATGTAATTCTACGCTGGCCGCTAGGTGGCGTTTACGTTGATTTCTCATTTGACTATGCAAATGAGCCTAATACGCCGATTCCCGAACGTTTTTGCGACACCTCGTCGTCGTTTACATTGTTTAAGTAAGCGTAAGGTTACTCCTGCTATATGAGGGGTAACCTTACGTCAGTCTGCCGTATGCCATGTTAAGTATGGCGTCGGGACAGCGTCGTCTTTTTCCGTCGTTTACGTAGTTTTACTAAGTCGTTCACGAATAGGGCTTTACGTCAATGACGCTCACGTCGGCTTCATTGACGTTTTTCGTCGTGAGCTGGAGCATGCGCACTGGGCTATTTTTACGGCCGGCGCATGCGCAGTTCGTTCGGCGCGGGGGCGCGCTTAATTTAAATACAAGCCGCCCCCTTTGATTTACGCGGGAATACGCCGGGCCATTTACACTACACCACCGCAAGTTATGGAGCAAGTGCTTTGATAATACGGCACTTGCTCTAGTAAGTTGCGGTGGCGTAGTGTAAATGGCTTACGCTACACTACGCCGGAATCTACGTGAATCTGGCCCGCTCTCTTAGTGGTGTAAGCATGCATGCTTATGCCACAATAATTGAACACAACAAATGCTCAGCTCTGCTGATTTTATCATCCAATCATGTGCAAGCTAAAATTCTGTTTTTTATTTTCCTTGCATATCCCCAGCGACTGAACCTCCAAGTGCACTTTCAGTGCAAAGTGGATTTTTCTTTTCGTAAATAACCCCCAATGCCTTCCTAATTTTTCCTGGATATTTGCTACTTAGTCACAAAAATTGGTCAAATTAAAATCTCCTGTCTATGCTAAGCAGTCATGACACAATAAAAACAATATACAGTCTTAGGAATGGATAAAAATCATAAACCTCAGCTTTTCAGGGTCTTTAAAAGACTTCTGAGGAGACCTGGCTTTAGAGAATTGTAAACGTTTGCTTTTTATTTTCTAAATAGGTTCCTTTAAGCTAGTGCATTGTTGGTTCACTTACCTTTTCCTTCGATTTCCCTTCTAAATTTTTTTCTTTGTCTGAATTTCTCACTTCCTGTTCCTCCACAGTAAACTGCTCTGGCTGACTAACCCCCAGCCAGATGATGGGGAAAGCTTACAAAGGAGGAACAGGAAGTGAGAAATTCAGACAAAGAAAACAAAGAAAAAAAAACATTTAGCAGGGAAATGGAAGGAAAAGGTAAGTGAACCAACAATGCACTAGCTTAAAGGAAACAATTTAGAAAATAAAAAACAAATCTTTACAACCCCTTTAAATAGTCAAGTGGTAAATGCAGTTGAAGGTGTAGAAATCTGTGAGACTGGGTCATTGTCCTATAACGGAACGCCCAAAGTTACATTTTATCCATACTCTATAACTTCTACAGTAATGGTGTCACCTTTCTACAGATACCACACAGTTAAAATGCAAACAAAGCTATATTGCAATACCCAGAAGGCTAATAAGACAACATAGACCTCCTAGGAGAAAGACTCATCGTGCATCTGTTATATTTGGTGTCTACCGAATCATAATTTCATTCTGCTAAAAGATATGCTGGTTTGCAGATTGTGAAACCCGCTCATATGGCAACATAGATGTACCCAGGATTAAAGGGTCACTAAAGGAAAACATTTTTTTTGCTGAAATGACTGTTTACAGGGTATAGAGACATAAAAGTTAACTGATTGTTTTTAAAAATGATTAAAAATAGATAAAAATCAATCATATAATGTGCCTCTAGTTTAACTTTAGTTTTTAAAATGATTTCATGTTTCTGTGAAGTAGAGAAGACACACAGAACAAAAACAAACAAATCCAGGGCAATGTTTTGTTTTTTAAAATGAATCTGATTGGTTCTGAGGAGTTTTAGACACACAGCTTGGACCACAGTAAAAATCTGCCATGAGTTTTTTCATAAGGAGCCAGACAAGCAGGAAGTGTGGAGATCAGAGAAGTATTACAGCTACTTCAAAGCAAAAACGAACAATGAGAACATGAAAACAGCACTGCATTAAGGTAAAGGAAGCTATTTAGCTAAAAAAAAAAATTCTGATAGTGATCCTTTTTAGGAAGGACGGTCAGCAGGCAATTTCTTTCTGTGACAGGTTTCCTTTAGCCTCTTGGAAATAAACAGGTCATTGCTGTTCTGTAGAGTGTTATAGCCATCACATCACAGGAGCACTGGCCTGTAAATGGTGCCTCAGCATGAAATCTCAGCTGTGTATCAGGCCAAAGTAGGTCAGCTGCAAAAATAATAAGCCAACATTGACATATACTTCGGATTCAATACAAAACCCACAAAAAATCAATTAGGAGCGGCCGCAAACACTCTCCAAATGCTAGCTTAGTACAATAGACTTTCCTGGGTTTTTACATCAATTCTAAAAATCACCATTTTTTTTAATGAACTGCGTTCGAGGAAATGTTTCCTAGGAAACATGGAAATGGCCATTGCTGAATTCTCATTCTGAAATTGCAGGTTTTCTGGCTGTCATTCTCATACTTTTGCTTTTATACTTGAACCCATTACTTACATGGTGTGTGGAAATAAGGACTTTGCTGTGACTATCCTGATCCTGATTTGTATACTTGCTGCAGGTCAGCAACCAACTCATCAGCGTAATGCCGCGTACACATGATCATTTTTCGGTTGTACATTTTTTTTTTATGTCATTAAAAACGATTGTGTGTGGGGCCTCAGAGCATTTTTAGGGTTCTAATAAACAGCAAAAAAAAAAAAACGTTTTTAACGGGTTGTAAAAAATGGTCGTGTGTGGGCTTTAACCATGTGAAAAATCCGTGCATGCACAGAAGCAAGTTATGAGACGTGAGCGCTCGTTCTGGTAAAACTAGCGTTCGTAAGAGAGTAAGCACATTCATCACGCTGTAACAGACAGAAAAGCGCAAATTGTCTTTTACTAACAGGAAATCAGCTAAAGCAGCCCAAAGGGCAAAGGGCAAGGCCGTTTTAATGATCAAGTTGAAAAAAGCGTTGTTTTTTCTAGAGCCTGAAAAACTTTGTTTATTACAACCTGAAAAATGATCGTGTGTACGTGGCATAAGAGCCTGCAAATCAGCATTCGTCATGAACAAAAATAAAAACTATATACAGTGCCATGAAAAAGTATTCATACCCCTTGAAATGTTCCACATTTTGTCATGTTACAACCAAAACATTTAAATATAGTTTATTGTGATTAACCACTTAAGACCCGGACCAATACGCTGGCAAATGACCCAAGGGGTTTTTGCGATTCGGCACTGCGTCGCTTTAACAGACAATTGCGCGGTCGTGCGACGTGGCTCCCAAACAAAATTTGCGTCCTTTTTTTCCCACAAATAGAGCTTTCTTTTGGTGGTATTTGATCACCTCTGCGGTTTTTATTTTTTGCGCTATAAACAAAAATAGAGCGACAATTTAAAAAAAAAATGCAATATTTTTTACTTTTTGCTATAATAAATATCCCCCAAAAATATATAAAAAAACATTTTTTTTCCTCAGTTTAGGCCGATACGTATTCTTCTACATATTTTTGGTAAAAAAAATCGCAATAAGCGTTTATCGGTTGGTTTTCGCAAAATTTATAGCGTTTACAAAATAAGGGATAGTTTTATTGCATTTTTATTAATTTTTTTTTTTTTACTACTAATAGCGGCGATCAGCGATTTTTTTCGGACACTTCGGACAATTTTGACACATTTTTGGGACAATTGTCATTTTCACAGCAAAAAATGCATTTAAATTGCATTGTTTACTGTGGAAATGACAGTTGCAGTTTGGGAGTTAACCACAGGTGGCGCTGTAGGGAATGTGTGCCCTAATGTGTGTGTTTACAACTGTAGGGGGGTGTGGCTGTAGGTGTGACGTCATCGATCGCGTCCCCCTATTACAGGGATGACGCGATCGATGCTCCGGCCGCAGAGAAGCACGGGGAAGCCGTGTGTACACACTGCTCTCCCCGTTCTTCCGCTCCAGGGATGGATCGCAGCACTGCAGCGGCGATCGGGTCCGCGAATCCCGCGGTCCCGGTCCTGGAGCTTCGGACCGGGTCGCGGGCGCGCGCCCGCGACACACGGCTGGGTACTAAAACCAACGTATATATACGTTGATGTGCCCAGCCGTGCCATTCTGCCGACGTAAATGTGCAGTAGGCGGTCCTTAAGTGGTTAAATGGTTTTCAATTTTTTTGACAAATACATATCTGAAAAGTGTGACATGCATTTGTATTCAGCCCTCTTTACCCTACCTAAAATCCAGTGGAACCAATTGCATTCAGAAGTCACCTAATTAGTAAATAGAGTCCACCTGTGTGTAATTTAATCTCAGTATAAATACAGCTGTTCTGTGAAGCCCTCAGAGAACCTTAGTGAACAAACAGCATCACAAAGGCCAAGGAACACACCAGACAGGTCAGGGATAAAGTTGTGGAGAAGTTTAAAGCAGGGCTGGGTTATAACAAAATACCACAAGTTTTGAACATCTTAGGCCGCGTACACACGATCGGTCCAACCCGATGAGAATGGTCCGACGGACCGTTTACATCGGGTCACCGCTGAAGTGGCCTGATGGTCTGTCAGTTCAAAAAACGATCGTGTCAGAATGCGGTGACGTAAAACACAACGAAGTGCTGAAAAAACGAAGTTCAATGCTTCCAAGCATGCGTCGACTTGATTCTGAGCATGCGCAGGTTTTTGAACCGATGCTTTTGCGTACTAACCATCGGTTTGGACCGATGGGCAGGCGTCCATCAGTCCGATTTTAAAGCAAGTTTTAAAACTTTGGTCCAAAGGACGACTGACCGATGGGCCGTACACACGGTCGGTTTGGACCGATGAAACTGCACTTCAGTCCATTTTCATCGGTTTGGACCGATCGTGTGTATGCGGCCTTAGGGAGCACTGTTCAATCCATCATGTGCGCATGGAAAAGGAGTATGGCACAACTGGAAACCTACCAAGACATAAACTGACAGGTTGGGCAAGGAAAGCATTAATCAGAGAAGCAGCCAAGAGGCTCATGGTAACACTGGAGGAGCTGCAGAGATCCACAGCTCAGGTGGGAGAATCTGTCCACAGGACAACTATTAGTTGTACATTCCGCAAATCTGGCCTTTATGGAAGAGTGGCAAGAAGAAAGCCATTGTTAAAAGACAGCCATAAGAAGCCCTGTTTGCAGTTTGTGAGAAGACATGTGGGGGACACAGCAATGTTGAAGAAGGTGCTCTGGTGACATGAGATCAAAATGTAACTTTTTGGCCTAAAAGCAAAACGCTGTGTGTGGCTGAAAACTAACACTGCAAATCAACCATCCCCACAGGGATGGAGGCACATGGCTGTACCCAC
This sequence comes from Rana kukunoris, assembly GCA_029574335.1. Classification (NCBI taxonomy): domain Eukaryota; kingdom Metazoa; phylum Chordata; class Amphibia; order Anura; family Ranidae; genus Rana; species Rana kukunoris. The sequence goes on from CM056057.1 coordinate 155,407,327, forward strand.
TCATGGCCTCACATAAAGTCCCAAATTCCCCCAACCCCCCCCCCCCCCATTTTTAGAGTTGATGGGAAGATGAATGGAGCGAAATACAGGGCAATCTTAGAAGAAAACCTGTTCTGCAAAAGACTTGAGACTGGAGGGGAAGGTTCACCTTCCAGCAGGACAATGACCCCAAACATACAGCCAGAGCTACAAAGGAATGGTTTACATCAAAGTATATTCATGTGTTAGAATGGCCCAGTCAAAGTCCAGACCTAAATCCAATTGAGAATCTGTGGCAAGACTTGAAAATTGTTGTTCAGAGACACTCTCCTTCCAATCTGAGAGGCCTCGTACACACGACCATTTTCCTCGGCAAAATCCATCAAGATAAATGCTGGCAGAGCATTTTTGCAGAGAAAAAAGGTTGTGTGTATTTTTATCGTTGAGAAAACTCCTGTGGATCTCGACGAGAAAAAAAGAGAACGTGTTCTCTTTTTTCTTATCGAAACATTACTTCCTGAAGAGACAGCCACTGCCGGGTGTACCAAGAGGGCCGCCGCTCCGGAGCTAGGCCGAAGCCAGGGACTTTTGTGGCTGAGGAGTGCTCCACAAATACTGTGGTGTGCCGATCCGAACAGGGTGACCAGTTTGCACAATCGGTGACGAGGTGCACAACCTAATGCTATAGGCTGCACACACCGATGGCTGGCAAGCTGACACATTTCAGAGGTGCCAGCTTGCTAGCATAGCGTGGTGTACTTGGAGCATGCACATCCTGCAATGTATGGCATCTTGTGGTTTATTGGCTTTCATAGGCGTGCGCACAGGGTGTGCCAGGTGTGCCCAGGCACACCCTAATCACCCTGTGTAGCACCGATTTTCCCTACTATCCTGGTTCCCCCTCCTTCCCCCCACATCGCTTCCGGCTTGCTGCAGGGAGGATTTAGAATAAGTGGGGGAAGGAGCCGGTAAATATGTAATTTACTGGCCCCTTCACTTTATGAATGAACATCGTAAGTGATTGGTAGTGTGTGTTTGAGCTTTGGGGTGCACACCCTAATGCAAAAGGCTGCGCACACCCATGTTGGCTTTTACAAGTTGCACTTCTGTGAGAATCCATCTTTTACAGTTTTTTAAATCAGGGGTGTCCAAATTTTTTTTAAAAAGGGCCAGATTTGATAAAGTGAACATGCGTGAGGGCTGAGCATTTTGCCTGACATTCTTTGAACCATTAAAATCCGGTCTAAGTTTGTTCATCTGGGCACTAATACACGGCCCAACAAGAATTCTCTTGCCTTTGTGGCTGTGTGTGGTGAAAAGATGAGCTTGGGTGTGTTATTTGGATATATGCATAGCATACTAGCTCATTATAAAATACTCACCTTAGATAGAAGCCCCCGCAGAGGTCCTGGCACATTGCTCTTCCTGGGTTATTTCCGGGTATCGCGGGCTCCGACGATGTAACTTCCTTGAGCCGCAATGACGTCACTCCCACGCATTGTGCGCTGGAGCAGCCGGTAATGGCACATCAGCTGAGGAAACGCCCTAAACTAGGTTTAGGATATATATCCGGGGTAGCTACAGGTAAGCCTTATTATAGGCTTACCTGTAGTGAAAAGTGGTCTGTAGGGGTTTACGACCACTTCAATGCAGCCCATTTAAGTGGTTGTAAACCCATTACAACCACTTTACCTACAGGTAAGCCTAGATTAAGGCTTACCTGTAGGTGCAACAAATAGATATTTGCAGAAATTGCGGCACCGATGTCTACGGCGCATGCGCCGTAAACATCTGGGGCATGTGAACTGAGCGTGCTGCTTCTAACGGCGATCATGCCGTTAGTGGCGGCACCTGTGCGCATGCCCGGGAGTGACGCCATCGCTGCTCTGGCCAGTCACAGCGCCGAAGCATCACTCCGGGTATCATAGTGGCGATGGAGGAGGTGACCAAGGACCTCTGGGCTTCGATCTCAGGTAGGGTTTACTTCCTCTTTAATGCAGCCTCACCATTGTAAATAAATCCTTGAACATCTGCAGCCTTGTCAGTGCCGGATTACACAGTGCTGCGATTTTCAGGTTACCCCGCGATCAGTCACACACAGTCCCACCTGTGATAGACAGAACAGGGGTCCAATCCAGGACTTTGTGTGACTAACCACAGGGTACACAAGAGATCGCTACTCTGTAATCCGGCGGCACCGCCGTCCCCTCCTTCCATTTAGAGACAGCAGGAATCGGTGTATAACACGCACACATGGTTACCCCCTGATTTTCATTTAGAAAAGTGTGTGTTCTACACCAATAAATACAGGTATATATTTTTTGTGGGCCCCTGCGGCGCTCTGGGATTCGTTGGGGGCTACAAAAGATATACATATAGCCAAATTACCAGTGGGGCCGATTGAAACCGGGATTTAGGCCGCAATTGGCCCACGGGCTGGACTTTGGACATGCCTGGCCTAAATATATTTTTGGTAATGCACTAAGGTGATTGTGCCTTCATGTCCATTCCTTACTATGGGCCTGATTCAGGTAGAAGTTACGCGGCTTATCTGTAGATAAGCCGCGTAACTTCTAACCTACGTCGTCGTATCTGTTTTCTGTATTCAGAAAACAAGATACGACGGGATAGAGTTCAGATACGAGCGGCGTAATTGTATTTCGCCGTCGTATCGGAACTGCAATTTTAAAATGGGCGCTAGGGGCGTTCCCGCTGATTTACGCCGAGAATATGTAAATCAGCGAGATACGCCAATTCACGATCGTACGCGGGCCCGACGCAGTGACTTTACGACGTTTCCGTAAGAGATACGCGGCGTAAAGAAAAACATGCCCCCTAGGTGGCGCATCCTATGTTAAGTATGGCCGTCATTCCCGCGTCAAATTGAAAAAGTTTCACGTCGTTTGCGTAACTCGTCCTTGAATGGGGATTTACGTCATGTAGAAAACACCGTCCTAATGTGGAGCATGCACACTGGGATACATTGATGGCCGGCGCATGCGCAGTGCGTTCGCCGCGGGATCGCGCCTAGTTTAAATACTACACGCCCCCTACCCGCCCAATTTGAATTCCGCCGGCCCATTTTCGCTACGCCGCCGCAACTTTAGGAGCAAGTGCTTTGTGAATACAATACTTTCTCCTAAAGTTTCGACGGAGTAACGTAAATGAGAAACGTTACTCAAGAATAAAGATGCGCCCATCTACCTGAATCTGGCCCTATGTTTTTTTTTTTTACTCCACTGGATGGCTGGGAGAGGCCATGACCATCTAAAACAATGAATGGAGCCAGGGAAGCATATTCACACAAGACCCAACAGGAGTGTTCTTCCTGCATAGGCTGTGTGGCTTTTGAGAAGATCTCGAGAGTATGGATGTAAGTATTTTACTGTGAATGAATGAAGAACTTGAATGAAGAACTTGTATAGCGCAGCACATGCGAAGTAAATCGCCTCTGGGCGCTTGTTGTTCCTGTCTCCTTTGAGATCAAAAGAGATGCGTCTTAATCTTTCTCCTGAAGACCAAGTAGTTCTCCTCCAGTCTAATGCTGACTGGTAAGGCGTTCCATAGTCTGGGACCTTGGACAGCGAATCTCCTGTCTCCTTTGGACTTGTATCTGGCTTTCGGTATTTGAAGCCGATTTTGATTGTTGGATCGTAGAATACGATTGGGATTGTACATTTTTAATTTTTCGCATAGATAATGGGGAGCATTCCCATGGATACATCTATGCGTTAGACAGAGTGCTTTAAAAGTGATTCTGTCATTGACTGGTAGCCAGTGAAGGGATCTCAACGAAGGTGAGATTGATTCCCAGGGTTTTTTCCCAGTCACAAGTCTGGCGGCCGTATTTTGCACGACTTGAAGACGAGCGATTTGGTACTTGGGGAGTCCGAGGTAAAGGGCATTTGCATAGTCCAATCTGGAGTTTACAATTGCTCCCACCACGACCGCTATGTCCTTCTTCGGAATAAAAGGCGTGAGTCTGCGTAGTAGGCGCAGCAGATAGTGAGATCCGCTGACTACTGCCCCTATTTGTGCGTTCATTGTCATGTCGGAGTCAAAGATGACCCCAAGACTTTTGACTTTGGCGCTGGGGGTGATGACTTTGCCCAGAATGGGCGGGGGGATCCAGGTTGTTATCGGTTGATTCCTGCGCTTGGCGTGAAACAGAAGAAGTTCTGTTTTCGCTCCGTTGAGTTTGAGATAACTCTTTGTCATCCAATCCTCTATCAAAGAGAGGCATGTCTCTAGATCGAGGTGGTGATCCTTTTTATTGCTAATGCGGAAGTACAATTGCGTGTCGTCTGCGTAAGAGTGATATAGCAGTTTTTGGCTGCTGATGATTTCAAAAAGAGGACGCAGATAGATGTTGAATAACATTGGCGACAGGGGAGATCCCTGAGGGACCCCGCACGATAATGTGCGTTGTTCCGAAGTGAATGATCCTTGCTTGACTATTTGCGATCGGTTTTCCAAAAAAGAGGAGAACCAAGATAGATCGCTTTCTGCGACTTTGGCTACTTTAGCCAGCCGAGTCAATAACAGCTTGTGATCAACTGTGTCAAAGGCTGCGCTTAGGTCCAGCAGAACCAGAAGAGAAGATTCTCCTTCGTCTGCGGCCTCAAGAACGTCGTCCCATATCTTAAGCAATGCTGTTTCCGTCCCGTGTCCGGGACGGAATCCTGATTGCAATGGGTCGAGTAAGTTGTGGGTATCTAGATGCTGTTGCAGCTGCTGTACCACTGCTTTCTCCATTACCTTGGAGAGAACATTTAAGCCTGTTATGGGGCGCCAGTTGAGTGGATCCTTAGGATCCAGGGTGGCTTTCTTCAAGATGGGTTGAATGAAGCCCTCCTTCAGCTGGGAGGGCATTATGCCCTCCCTGAAGGATTGGTTAATAAGCTGCGTGACAGGAGGTGCCAGGATGTCGGCGCATTCCTTCAGCAGTTTGGTGGGGATAATATCATTTGGCGCCGTGCTGTTGCGCAGAGTGCCGATGATATTTTTAGTGGTCTGAATGGAGATGGGTTCCAGCGTGAACTCACCAAACTGTGGTGAATTACTGCCGGTGCTGTGTAAATGACTACGGGGGGGGCTGGGAAGGCAATTGTTCCGCTGAATGCTTTGCCGGATTGCCTCAATTTTGTTAATGAAGCAATCCGATAACTCATCGCAAAATTCTTGTGTATCCAAGTTGGGGGCTTCAAGACATCCTGGATTCATGGTCTGAGTGACCAGCTTGAAGAGTTCGCGGGGGTGATTTAGGGCACCGTTGATAGCCTCAGAAAAATAATTTTTCTTGGCTTCGAAGATTTGCTTGTAGTATTTTCTGGTTATTGCCTTGTAAATCGCGAGGTTCTCATCTGAGGAGCTTCTCTTCCAGGCTGCTTCTGCCCTTCTGCGCTCTTGCTTCAGTAACGCCAGCAGGTTGTTGAACCAGCCGGAGTTATGTTTCCTGATCTGGGTCTTTCGTTTCGGCGCTATCAAGTCAGCTGACTGCAATAGTGCTGTGTTTATGGCCTCCAGTGTTTCTGCCGCTGTTTGGTGCGGCTGAATTGTGTTTATTTTTACCCCTAACGTAGTTTTGAAGAGTTCCGAGTGGAGCTTCTTCTGACATCTGGTCCAGTGTGTTGTCACTGGATTTGATGTTTTTGTTAAGGGGGGGAATTCGGAAATAATGAATTTAATTGCATGGTGATCTGTCCATGGCAATGGTTCATTTTCCAAGATTTTTATTTCCAGATCTTGTCTGAAAATAAGATCGAGCGTATGACCTGAAGCATGTGTGGGCCCACATACTAGTTGCTGAAGCCCTAATCCTTCCAGGTGGTCGATGCAGGCGTCGGCAATGGGGTTTTGCGGGGAGTTGGCCCAAAGGTTGAAGTCCCCGAGCAGCAAAAGGTGTTTGCTATTCAGGGTATAGGTGGAGACAAAGTCCGTCAAAGATGGGAGCAGCTGCGACTTGGGGCCAGGTGGCCTATAGCAGAGTAGAATCCGGACGGTCTTCTGGCCGTTTACTTGCAGTTGAAGAGTAAGGGTTTCCATGAACGGAAGAGGGTTTTGGAGGCTTGGTTTAGTGATCGCAAGACGCGTCTTATGGATCACTGCCAATCCTCCTCCTCTTTGCCCTATTCTGTTTTCCGTAATAATACGGTAGTTTTCTGGCACCAGTTCTCCTAGAATGGTGTTACAGTCGGCTGTGAGCCAGCTCTCTGTAATGAAGAGGCAGTCTAGGTCGTGTTGTAGAATGAAATCATGGATTTCAAGTCGGTGTTTTACTGCCGATCTTGTGTTGATCAGAGCACATGAAATGTGCTTAGGTTGGGGTAAACGGCTAAAAATTTTGACGGTCGATCGTCGATCGATCCTCAAAAGGTGCTCAATTCTTAGGGTCTTTTTGGTGATGGCTGGCAGTATTGCGGCGAAATGCCTCAAATTCCCAATGGTTTCTGCGGAGTACCGCAGATTAGCCATGGTCGCCATTCCCCGGGGAGAAAAGTCGTTCCTTTTGGTGGCGATGATCAGCTGGTGGTGGGGAGAGGAATCCTTGAATCCTCTCTCCTAGCTATTTTTTATTTGGTCCAGAGGAAGGCAAAAAACACCCTGGCCCAGCTAAGCCAATGTGCTGGGCAGGGAGAAAAAATTCCTTCCTGATCCCTAAGAGGCGATCGGCACAAACCCTGGATCAAATGCTGATATGATTGTGAGGGGCTGGGGTGAAAGGTATTGCTAAAGCTGGGGAAGGGGAGGTGTACCAAGATGGCCGCCGACAGAGGCCCCAGGCTGGGGAGCTAACACTGGCTGCAGACAGCCAGAGAGGGCTGGTTAGGTGAATCGGGGATGGCTAGGGTCTTCCAGGGGGTGAGGGGGGGTATGCCAGGTGAATCTGGGTGTGATCCCGAGCGATGTTGCGGTGCGCCGGTAGGCCGCGGTTGAAGCCGCGGACTTTCCTGAGCCGTGGATGCCGCGGACCTAGCATAGGCTGGCGCGGACCGCCGAAAAGGACAGAAATTTGCTGCGGGGGAGGGGTGGCGAGGGGGGGTGCCTCGGTTGTGGACTGTGGTGAGTGTGGGCTGATTCCTGGCTAAAAACAAGCTGCAGCTTGTCCTGAAAAGGACGGCCGCTCTTGATTTCCAGGGGGGGGGGCAGGTTTTACCTGCCAGATGAAGTCCAGAGTAGGTTTGATGGAGAGAGGCTGGAGGAGGCCCGGAGGAGCCTGAAGGAGATCCGGATCCAAATGCAGGTAGGTGGTACAGTAGGAGCTGAGGCTGGAAGGACTGGGGGAGACCCTGCCTGCCTGCTGCCTACGCCTGCCTGGAGCTAAAGCAGCACGCTCCTACTCCTAGGAGCGAGTGCCGATGGGGGCTCCTGCTGCTACTCCGCTGCCTAACTGACTGACTGACTGACTGATCCAGTACGAGATCCAGTCCTCAAGGGGGCAGTGTCTGGAGTGTGCAACACTGGCTTGGAAGTCTATTTAAAAGACGATTCTCTAAAAATGTCAAGTTGTCCTTTAAACCACCTAACGGTTCTTTATATGGTATATGTTCTTGAGTCCCTGGGTCTACAAACTCACCATGGCTTCTACTAACGATCCAGGGCCAGATTCTCAAAGGAGATATGACGGCGTATCTCCAGATACGCCGTCGTATCTCTGTTTTTGCGGTGTCGGATCTATGCGCCTGATTCTTAGAATCAGTTACGCATAGATTTGCCTTAGATTCGACTGGCGTAAGTCACTTACACCGTCGTATCTAAGTTGCATATTTACGTTGGCCGCTAGGTGGCATTTCCGTAGATTTCCGCATCCAATATGCAAATGAGCTACATACGAAGTTGTTTTTTTTCGTCGTTTACGTCGTTTGGGTAACTCGTTCACGAATAGGGCTTTGCGTAAGTTACGTTCACGTCCAAACCAATGTATCTGCGGCGAAATTTGGAGAATGCGCACTGGGATACGTCCACGGACGGCGCATGCGCAGTTAAAAAAACGTCAAAAACGTGGGGTCATGATTGATTTACATGATACACGCCCACCTCATCCACATTTGAATTACCCGGGCTTACGCCGGGCCATTTACGCTACGCCGCCGCAACTCTGGACGCAAGTGCTTTGAGAATACGGCACTTGCGTCTCTAAGTTGCGGCGGCGTAGCGTATCCTATTTAGATACGCCTATGTCTAGATTTATATATTATTAAAAATTGTAAAAAATAAATGCAGCAGATATGACAACACACAAAAGTGGGTGCTAAAAAAGCAAATTTCCAGGGGTGGAGGGGGGAGTAAAGCGAAGCAGTAAAATTTCACTACTGAAATCCTCAAGAGGTATCAAAAGTCAGGGGGGTGACTGCTATGCTGTGCCAATGTAGGAACAAAGGATGACAAATTCCCCCAGTCTAAAATAATTCTAGAATCCATCATAATTCTTTTTGTGGCTCTTTGCTTTACTATTTTGTCAATTTTGAGGAAATCCTCGAAGGTGGCTTTATAACGCCCTACAATGAGTCACCCACCACTTATCTTACTGGCAGGTGCTATGAAGCCTGGTAATTGCTTTACATCAGCCTAGGATTGAACAAGCAGACAACATGTATCCAAAGAAGCTGATCTCATCTATAATTAATAGAAGAGAGAAAATTTACATCTAATGCCTTCCTAAGTGATGTCTGGAGTAGGAAGGCAATCCCATTTTATCCCTTGGAGTCTACTGCCCTCAAGTGGGCACGTTATATACTGCATCTGGCATGAACATTTCCTAATTTAAAGACTATGGCCCAAATTCACAAAGCACTTACGCCGACGTAAGTGCAAATGTGCGCCCGTAAGTGCAAATTTGCGCCGGCGTATCCCACAAACCAACACAAAACCGCCCACCCTACGCCGACGTAGCTTACTTACCCCCATACCTCCCAACCCGCACAGACAACAGCCTCCCGCAGTCCCGCAAATGGGTTAATTGTCCCACACAGGAAGCTGTGCAAGAAGGGGGAGCAGGGAAGGACGAAGAAAAGCTCTGAGAAGAGAGAGACATCATGTGCACAGGTGAGAGGACAACTTTGGTCGCCCATCCCCCCACCCGCTCAACAACTTCCATCGCGGCCCCCCCCCCCACTCAACAACTTCATTGAATAACTTGTCTTGCCCCGCAGTGGATTTTTCAAATGCTGGGAGGTATGCTTACCCTGGCATAGCGTGGGCGTACTTTTCGTCTGGGCGCATGTTGCTGCTCCCATTGATTAGGCATTCAAACATGCAAATGAGGGAAATACGGCGATTCACAAACGTACGTGCGTCCGACGTGCGCGTAAATTGTACGTCCGGCATAAAGTTATTTCCCATAGATGAGGCGCAACCCGGCAACAGATATGCAAAGGTCTGCCCCAGAGGCCGGCGTATTGGGCGTACCTTACGTTCACAGCGTACGTGGTGATCCGGCGTAGCTTAGGCAGTTGTGCCGGCGTAGTTGTGAGCATGCGCATAAGGGTGCAGTTTCATGCGTCCACGTCACGGCTACATCACGGCGCATGCGCAGTCCGTGATACGCCGGGCGTAAAACACTGCACCATGCTTGGACTAACATTTGCATGGGGTCACGCCCACTTCCACCTACGCCGGTCTGCGCCTTCGACAAATATGCCACGCCGACGCAGCGTTGGGAGAAATAGCTTGCTGAATACAGTGCATGCCTCTCCACGCTGCGCCGGCGTGACGTACGGCGTTTGTGCTACGGCAGCGTAATGTGCGCCCAACTCTCTGTGAATCTGGGCCTAAATTCTTTAGAAAAAACCCTTTCACGGCTAAGCCTATTTCTGACATTTGGTGTTTACAAATTAAAATCTGTATTTTTTTTGCTAGAAAATTACTTAAAACCCCCAAACATTATATATATATTTTTAGCAGAGAATCTAGAAAATAAAATGGCGATTGTTGCAATATTTTATGTCACACGGTATTTGTGCGGCGGTGTTTTAAATGCAACGTTTTTGCAACGGGAAGACACTTTCATGAATAAAAAAAAAAAATGAAAAAGTAAAGTTAGCCCAATCTTTTGTATAATGTAATAGATGATGTTACGCAGAGTAAAAAGATACCAAACATGCCACGCTTTATAATTGCACGCACCCGTGGAATGGAATGGCGACAAACTACTGTACCTAAAAATCTCCATAGGCGATGCTTTAAATTTGTTTTACCAGGTTAGAGTTACAGAGGGGGTCTATGGCTAGAATTATTGCTCTTGCTCTGACGATCGCGGCGAGACCTCACATGTGAACACTGTTTACATATGCAGGCGCAACTTCTGTATGCGTTTTCTTTGCTGTGCAAGCTCGTGGGGACAGGGGCGCTTTAAAAAAAAAATCGTATTTATTTTAGTAATATAAAACTGTGTTTTAAAAAAAAAAAAAAATTGTATTACTTTAATTGCTGTCACTAGGAATGTAAACATCCCTTGTGACAGTAAGGCCTCGTACACACGAGCAGACAGATTTGTTCAAATCTGTCTGCTGGGATTTTGGTTTGCTCGCGTGTACACACGAGCAAACCAAAATCCCCGCCAGCAGACAGCGCAGACCGTTTCCAGCAGACAGATTTCATCGTGTGTACGAGGCCTTATAGGTGGTGACAGGTATTCTTTATGGAGGGATCGGGGGTCTAAAAGACCCCCGATCCCTCCTTTGCACTTCAAAGTATTCCGATTGCTGAAAACTGTGATTCTGAATACTGTGTATTTTTTTTAAACCGGCGCCATTGGCAACCGAGTAAACAGGAAGTGACGTTGTGACGTCAATTCCGTGTTTACACTGAAGAGACTGGATCGAAGCCATTCGCGGCTTTGTTTCAGTCTCTCTCTAGGCACTGTACACAGCGGATCGTGGATCGCGTCTCCTGGTGGGACGGGAGGCCCGGTAAGAACGACGGAAGCGTCGGGAGGTCCCCTCCCGCTTCTTTGGTATAACAACTGAGTGGCTTTTAGCCATATCAGTTGTTATTCCTGGAAAGCCAATCGCCGGCTCTACAAAAAGATACCAGGATGATGCCTGCAGCTGCCCCCGAAAGCCGAGGACACATATGTGCGTACGCTCGGGTAGAAGGGGTTAAAGTGGTTGTAAACCCTTTTTGTTGCCTTTTACCTATAGGTAAGCCTAGAATAAGGCTTACCTATAGGTAGTGGAAATAGCGCCGTTTAGGAGATATTTCAGTTGTAGTGCGCCAGTAATGTAAACGGCACATGCGCTGGGAAGAAATCAAAAATCCATGCCGTGTCTTCCCTAACGTGTGCCGTTTCTGGCGGCTCCCGTGCGCATGCTCGGGAGTGACATCGCGGCGCCGGAGCCGTGATACCCGGAAGTAACCTTCGGGAGAGATTTCTGCGGCCAGAGGGGGAGACAAGGGTGGCTTCGGGGCTTCTATCTAAGGTAAGTGATTCATAATGAGCTAGTATGCTAGTCATATTAGCTCATTATTCCTTTGCAGGTTTTTTCTCCTTAAGAAGTTATTTCATCTACATGCCGTAGTCAATTAAAGGTGTCTTTTTTTTTTTCTCCCTGTTGGAATTTTTGGTGTTTCCATTCTCTTGGGTGGGTTTCAATTTTTCCTTTTACATTATTCAAAAGATAAAGATATATTGTGAATTTTAGTGATATTGTCAAGGCAAGGCAACCAAAAAAGGAGTCATATTGTACAATATATCTTTAGTCAATGTTTTTACACATATTAAAAATTAAATAAAATTCAGAATGCTATTAAAAATGCCCACGACATCACAGTGCACCCCCTTTTCTTGTGCTGCTGCTGGGAAGAAGGTAGATGCATTGCTTGAAAGCAGAAAGTAGGGGTCTGTAGTATAAGGTGACCAGATTTTGAAAATGAAATCCGGGGACATATTTTTTCTTTACTAGTAATGGCGGCAATCAGCAACTCTCTGCCCGTCGCCGCCCGCCTCACAGCCTGTCAAGTCTTACTCTTCAGGCCCCGGCTACTACTGGATGGGGAGCGAAGGAAGATCACTCCGCCAGGGAAGGCAAGGAGATAGGCAGGTGGCTGGCCAGGACTTGAGCCAAGGCAGAAGAGCATGTGAGAGGAGCTGAATGGGCATGTGCCTGAAACTGAAGAAATATTCCATCTCCCCCGACCAGGACATGATCATCAGAAAGGGGCACAGATAATGGGAAAAATACAACCCCCCTATGCTAGTAGGCACGGCGGAGCTGGGGGTGTAATTCAATTACAATTCTGCACTGACTGTCTTTGAAATTGCCCCTGCCCCCTATTAAATCCAATCTGGGGACAAAACCAGGGACAGACTTGGTCCAGGGACAGTGTCCTCAATCAGGGGACTGTCCCCTGAAACTGGGGATGTCTGGTCACCCTACTGTAGTAGGACCAGAGGAGGGCTGGAGCTCTTCTGCAGTTGCAGGAGAGGTGTGAGCAGAGGTGTATTTAGGTTTTGTGCTGCCCTAGGCCTGACTAAACTTGCGCACCCTCTAATTTAAATATGACCCACCCCTTCCTGTCAAAGCCACATCCCTGTCATATTCATGGGAAGAGGACAGAGGGACGCCCTGGGAGAAGGACAGAGGGACGCCCTGGGAGAAGGACAGAGGGACGCCCTGGGAGAAGGACAGAGGGACGCCCTGGGAGAAGGACAGAGGGACGCCCTGGGAGGAGGACAGAGGGACGCCCTGGGAGGAGGACAGAGGGACGCCCTGGGAGGAGGACAGAGGGACGCCCTGGGAGGAGGACAGAGGGACGCCCTGGGAGGAGGACAGAGGGACGCCCTGGGAAGAGGAGAGAGGGACGCCCTGGGAAGAGGACAGAGGGCCGCCCCCCACAAAGTGCCGCCCTAGGCCTGGGCCTTGTTGGCCTAGGCCAGAATACATTCCTGGGTGTGAGGGCAACATGAAATTGCCTGGAGAGCCGGATTCGGCCCGCGGGCCTTCTGTTTGACACCTGTGGTCTAGGTGTTCTCTCTTTCTTTTCTGCTCCTTATGCCGCGTACACACGATCGTTTTTTGTGATGAAAAAAAAAACGACGTTTTCTTTGAAGTAAAAAACGACGTTTTTGAAACGTCACTTTCAAAGACGATGTTGCCTACACACCATCGTTTTTTCACAAAAAGCGAGGTTACGTTCACCACTCTTTTCCATTGAAGCTCGCTTCATAACTAGCTTCTGGGCATGCGCGGGTTGAAAAACGTCGTTTTAAACTATGTTTTTGCTACACACGGTGACTTTTTGTGAAACAAAAAACGACGTTTTGAAAAACGACACAAAAAATTCAAGCATGTTGGAATTTTTTTTTGGTCGTTTTTTTGAAGACAAAAAACAACGTTTTGCCCACACACGATCAATTTAAATGACGTTTTAAAAAACAACGTTTTTTTTCATCGCAAAAAACGACCGTGTGTACGCGGCATTAAGGTTTGGTTCAGACTTATGCAGTTTGCTTTTGATCCATTTCTGCAGTGCTCTTTGCTGTGCGTTTTGTTTTTGCACATGCATTTTTGGTGCTTTTTTGATGCATTTTGCATCTTTTATGCTTTTTTCTTTTCATTTGGCCAACTTGTTGTTGGGCAGATAAAAAAAATGCAAAATGCAAAAAGCGTAAAAAACATGACAAAAAATGCACTACATGCTTTTCTGCAGCATCTCCCTTGAAATCTATTGAACCAAAAAGTACCGTTTTATGTTTAAAAAAAAGTCCCTGACCATTTCCAAAAACGGAGACACAAAAATACATTGATGGGAACATGTTCCATAGGAACCCAAGTTAAAAAACGCATTGGTGTGAATCGAGCCTCATAGTGTGTTCATTTATAAATCAGAGATACGGCTTCACCACAGCTATACCGTTGCTTTCAATAAAAAAAAAGACAAAAGGTAGTTTGCTTTACATAAAAATAAATAAATTGAATGGAGGGATAAACAAAAGGGCAGAGGAGGAGCCTGGACACTTGACCTGTCAAATCCTCTCCTCCAAGTTCTGTCTGCTCCTCTGTGTTAGGTAGAGAGCTCCGTGCGGTACCACAGGCTCCGCAGCATAGTCTGCATTTTATGAATGGGCTGCAAAATGCAGACTGTGGTGTGGAGTAGCAGAGATCACTCTACTTAACCACTTAAGGACCCCTGCACGCACATATACGGCCACAGAATGGCACGTACAGGCACAAGGGCGTAAATTTACGTCCCCGCCTAAGTGCGGTTCGGGGGTCCCATCGGGACCCCCTCCGCGGCGTGCGGGGGTCCCCCTGGCTCCGGGAGCGATCCGGGACGAGCGGGCGGATGTCGGCGTTTACCCGCCCCCCCGTGATCGCTCCCAGCCAATGCGCGCGCTCCCAGCTCCTGTCACTTCCTCCTCCTGTGTTTACACAGGAAGGAGGAAATGATGTAATCTCTCATCGCAGCGGTGTTTCCCACCGCTGCTGATGAGAGAAGACATCACAAGTAAGTGTGCACCAACACAACACTGACACACACTCACATAGGCACATTAACCCCTTGTGATCGCCCCCCCCCCCACCCCCCTGTCAGTGTCACTGAATGCAGTGATCTAATCACTGCATTTAGTGTCAGTGTGACAGGCAGTGTAAAAAACAGTTAGTGTTAGGTTCAGGATAGCCCCCCCACCCCCCCTAATAAAGTTTTAACCCCCTGATCACCGCCCTAGTTAACCCTTTCACTCCCTATTCCCAGCATCACTAAGCAATCATTTTTCTGATCGCTGTATTAGTGTCGCTGTTCCCGCTAGGTAGCTATTTTTTTTTATTGCGATTTTTTTTTTTACTAAAGACATGTGGCTAAATAAATTTTGGCCTAAATGTTTGACTAAAATTTAGTTTATTTGATTTTTTTTTTAACAAAAATTAAAAAATAGTGTTTTTTTTTCAAAAATTTCGCTCTATTTTTGTATATAGCGCAAAAAATAAAAATCGCAGAGGTGATCAAATACCACCAAAAGAAAGCTCTATTTGTGGGAAGAAAAGAACGCAAATTTTGTTTGGGAGCCACGTCGCACGACCGCGCAATTGTCTGTTAAAGCGACGCAGTGCCGAATCGCAAAAACACCTTGGGTCATTTACCAGCGTATTGGTCCGGGTCTTAAGTGGTTAATAAATTAGTAGGTTGTTGCTCTTTAAAAAAATCTTTGTTTTTATTGACAAGCCACAGTGAACAAACGCAAAACAAACACAGATGAAAACAACTGACGCGTTTCAGCCTATAAAGCCTTAGTCATAACCACATGACTAAGGCCTTATGTGCTGAAACGCGTCAACTGTTTTCATCTGCGTATGTTCACTGTGGCTTGTCAATAAAAACGAAGATTTTTTTCAAATCGCAACGACTGGAGTGTGGATCATTTTTCCTACGTTACTTTACTCAGCCAGCAACTGTGGATCGAGCACCCGGGAGCTCTGCTATCTATGTGTTGTATGGGTAGTGGGACTGACTTTTCTATTTATACTTTATAAATTAGCCCCTACTTGTTGCATTAATGCACATGTTGTGCTGCTTTAAGGGGCCATTTAAAATTACAGGACCACAACACACCACCCCTTAGGGCATTAAAGAGGGACGTCACACTTTTTTTTTTTAAATCAGCAGCTACAGTATATTTTAGAAATCAGATACAAACCAGTCCCTGGAGTCCAGTGCTGTCTTCCTGCAGCAGGTTGTTGTTACTGCTGTGGGTCTCTCTAACAGCCGGCTCCTACAGCCTTCTGGGAGCGGGTACCAACTTGCTTTCTGGGCAGAGGTAGGGATAAGGATTAGCTGTAGTAGTAGTAGGCCTACTGAGGAAGCCCTGATATTGGGTGTAACATGTATAGGAGTGGAGCCATGCAGAGGCGGCTCTAGGCTTTGTGAGGCCTTATGGCCCATACACACGATCCGAATATCGGCCGACGGATCGTACGACTTTTTTCGCTTAATAATCGCAAGTAAAATAAAATAGGTTTTTAAACTCACGAAAATTCTCGTACGATGGAAAAAAACGATCGGAAGTGATGTCACGTGTTGTAATGTATTTGTATTGTATTGTCGGACGACGGCTGTACTGACTAAACGAAAATCGGACGATCGGACGAGAAATTTTTTCGCGCTTGTCCGATCGAATTTAATCGGATGAACGGTCGTGATCGGCTGTCGAAAGTAGTGTACACACGCTCCGAAAATCGTACGATCCATCATCGGACGATCGTTTTCGTCCGATATTCGGATCGTGTGTATGGGCCATTAGGCAAATCTGAGACATGTGGCCCCAATCACATCCGTAATGGGAAAAATAATTCAAGCGATAAAAAGTAACCAATTGTTTAGGCAAATTAGGCTGCCGCGAAGCCCTTGTGGGGGGAGGCCTAAGGCCGCGTACACACGATCAGATCGGTCCGATGAGTTGTCATCGGGTCACCGCTAATGTGGCCTGATGGTCTGATGTGCGTACACACCATCAGTCCAAAATCCGATCGGGCCAGAACGCGGTGACGTAGAACACAACGACTTGCTGAAATAACGAAGTTCAATGCTTCCAAGCATGCGTCGACTTGATTCTGAGCATGCGCGGGTTTAAAACTTTGGTCCGATGGACAACGGTCCGATGGGCTGTACACATGATCGGTTTGGTCCGATGAAACTGGCCTTAGGAATCTGGAGCTGCTGAAGCAGGAGACTACAGAAACATGCTGGAGGAGGCATCCCCTTGGTGTTGATGATTTAAGCTTTTATGACCTAGATATTATTATGTGGTACACATTTGGAGGTGATCACTGGATGGTTGAAGGCACAGCACAACATTTTGGGAAGTTGATAGAAATCTTCCCATATGTATCCCAATGATGTAACACATATGACTATTGATCGTCAGAAGTTTGAACTTTTATTTATTTTTGTACTTTTTCAATATTTTGTATTTCTTTTGTTTGCACTACATTATTCTTGTATTATGATGTATAGTGTGGTGGAATGAACTATTGATGTTTTGTCACAATCAAGGATTGTCTTCTCTATCAAATTGAATGTTATATTTACACTTATCGGGCGACATTCAGCCTGTGTGTACTGCAGCCGGTCTGACAGAAGCTGGCTGTTTACTTTTGGGTTTACTGATAAAAAGGTAAATGCAGCCCAATCAATCAATCAATCAATCAATCAATCAATCAATCAATCCAGCAACACAGAATCCCTCCCAGCCTCAGCAGATAAAAATTAAATACATCATTGTATCTTCATTAAAAAATCTGTTACCCTGGCCTTGCCATGTATGGCCATGCAATGTACACTACCCCTGGTGTTCCATATTTTTGAAAAGAGGAAGGTGTTGGGAACTGTGGTCTGTGACACTAACCATTATTCCCTAAAGCCGAGTACACACGATCGGATTTTCCGTCAGAAAAACCTTGGACGGTTTTTCCAACGGAATTCCGCTCAAGCTTGACTTGCATACACACGATCAGTGGCGGCTGGTGATCAATTTTTTTTTGGGGGGGGGGCAAACAAATGGAAAAAAAAAACAACAACAATTGTAGCCTCACTGTGCCCAACAATTGCAGCCTCACTGTGCCCAACAATTGCAGCCACTGTGCCCATCAAACGCAGCCACTGTGCCCTGCCATTGTCACCACTGTACCCTTCCATTGTAGCCACTGTGCCCTGCCATTGTAGCCACTGTGCCCTGCCATTGTAGCCACTGTGCCCTGCCATTGTAGCCACTGTGCCCTGCCATTGTAGCCACTGTGCCCTGCCATTGTAGCCACTGTGCCCTGTCATTAACCATTGTGCCCCCTAAAATGCCCCCCCCCCCCGGCACTTACCTGGGGTCAGCCGTGCTTCTTCTTCTGTCCCTCGATGTGTTCTTCTGCCCTCGTTGACGCTTCAGCCAATCAGGTTACTGGTAACCTGATTGGCTGAGACGCCTGTCACGCTTATCCAAGGAACGCACATACCGTGCGTCCCGAGGATAAGCATCCGGAAGCCGACTACAGCCTGAGGGCTGTAATCGGAAAGCCTATCAGAGCCGCCGGCTGTCAAGAACGCGGTGACGTACAACAATACGATGAGCCAAGAAAATGAAGTTCAATGCTTCCGAGCATGCGTCGGAATTTTGCACGTCGGAATTGCTTCAGGCCATCGGATTTTCCTGGCGGAAATTCCGACAGCAAAAGTCCAATGGAGCGCACACACGGTTGGAATTTCCATTCAAGAGCTCACATCGGACTTTTGCTGTTGGAATTTCCGGTCATGTGTACTGGGATATGTCTTCAATCCCTGCCTCAATGCAGGATAATTGCCAGTAGATATGTAATTCTGTTCAGTGAGTCTTGTGACTTTTGTCCTTCAGACAGCACAGCTGTTAAGAAATCCAGCATGGTCACCGATCTGCCTCCAGCCTGCTGATTGGATACTAAATGGGCATCCCCAGACTGATAAGGTCACCCCTCTGCTCTCTTTTGCACCTGTCAACAAGTTTCCACTGTTAGACTGACAGCAATGTGTATTGTAGAAGAACCCGATTGGCTCTTACTATTACATTTCCACTCCCCGTATGCAGATAATATATAGATAGGTTCAGGTGCTTATATTATTCTGTATTTAAATTAATTACATTCAATAAATACATACATACATTTTTTTTGCATGGAGTTTGTGTGTAAAGATTCTTCTCTGAAAGCCAAACTACAGTTCCATAATCCTTCTAACTCCAGTCATTAATGTTCTGTACTTCTCTTATGCCTCGTACACACAATCTCGATTTCCGACAGGAAAACGGCTGAAATTTGTCTTGCATACACACGGTCACACTAATCTTGTCTGAAATTCCGAATGTCAAGAACGCCGTGACGTACAACACGTACGACGAGCTGAGATCAATAAAGTTCAATAGGCAGTTCGGCTCTTCTGCTTGATTCTGAGCATGCGTGTTTTTTTTTGCACGTCGTAAATGCATACAGACGAAAGCGATTCATGACAGGAATTTTTCCTGTCACAAAAATTGAGATCCTGCTCTCAAACTTTTCTTGGCCGGGATTCTGACAGAAAAAGTGCGATGGAGCATACATTAGGTCAGAATTTGCGACAAAAAGCTCACCTCGCATTTCTCTCTTCGGGAATTGAGATCGTGTGTACGAGGCATTAAGGTAAGGTGACCAGATTTTTAAAATGAAATCCGGGGACATATTTTTTGTTTACTAGTAATGGCGGCAACTGTCTGCCTGTCGCTGCCCGCCTCACAGCCTCTCAAGTCTTACTCTTCAAGCCCAGGCTACTACTGGATGGGGAGCGGAGGAAGATCACTCCACCGGGGTGGCTGGCCAGGATTTGAGCCAAGGCAGAAGTACATGTGAGTGGAGCTGAATGGGCATGCACCCAAAACTGAAGAAATATTCCCTCCGCTCCGACCAGCAGATGATTATGAGAAAGGGGCACAGATAATGGGAAAAATACAACCCCCTATGCTAGTAGGCATGGCGGAGCGGGGGGGGGGGGGGGTGTAATTCAAATGTATTTTATATTACAGTAATTCTGCACTGACTGTCTTTGAAATTGCCCCTGCCCCCTATTAAATCCAATCTGGGGACAAAACCAGGGACAGACTTGGTCCGGGGGGACAGTGTCCTCAATCAGCATTAAGGTGAACCTGTGACTATTCAAATCCTGCCTGCAAATTGTGGAATGCAGATAGGAGAAGGCCAGGGCTGAAAGTCAAGGGAAAAGTCAAATGGGTGTTGGTGGAATATTAGACCCAAATGCAAATAAAATCTGATGTAATTTCCAGTCTTTAAGGAGAACTAATCCCTCCTATTCTTTACAGTTAAAGCGGAGGTTCACCCTAAATATAATATCTCCCATGCGATCCAGCATACTGGCGTCAGCGCCAGTATGCTGTTTTTTTTTTTTTTTAATAGCACACTTACTGTATTATTGTAGAATTCCTTTTCTGTCCCCCGCGGTGGACGGCTGTAGTATAGCGCGTCACATCTTCCTAAAATACCCGATATGGACTCGGGTAATCTTGGCGAAAATGCGGCGCCTGCGCACAGACCTAGGAGCTGACTGCGCAGGCGCCGTATTTCTCCGAGTCCTATTTCGGAGGGCGTGACGCGCCATAGCCGTAGGACTCGGAGAAATACGGCGCCTGCGCAGTCAGCTCCTAGGTCTGTGCGCAGGCGCCGCATTTTCGCCGAGATTACCCGAGTGCATATCGGGTATTTTAGGAAGATGTGACGCGCTATACTGGCGCCGTCCACCACGGGGGACAGAAAAGGAATTCTACAATAATACAGTAAGTTTGCTATTAAAAAAAAAAAAAAACAGCATACTGGCGCTGACGCCAGTATGCTGGATTGCATGGGAGATATTATGTTTAGGGTGAAATACCGCTTTAAGGAAGCGGCCATCTTAGCCTCTGTTTGAGTTGCAGTTTCCATGGTGCTGCACAGGTGATCAGCTATAAAGCCAGCCATTTGATGTCTTGACAGTTTGGTTGAGAGCTAACATAAGCACACTAATACTGTAGTAATTATAATTCATGGCATGCCTTGAATGTAACTGTTGTGGGAAACTGTTAAATCAGCAGGTTCAGTTCCGTTTTAGAGGCAGCTTTCGGACATACAAGGTGTCCATCCCTATGGGTTTACAGAGCAGTCCAAAGATAGCGTAAAGGAGGACAGTGATGGAACTTTATAAATCCAATAAAGATTTTTAATTATTATTCTTGATAAAAGATCACTAAATAAAGCCAATATGTTTTGTGAGCTCACAATTAGCCTTCATCAGGGCCGGACAATGTGAGCAAAGGTTTAATGTTTTGAATATTATCAATGGCAGACTGGTGCCCCTAATTATATTATACAAATCTTTGCTCACATTGTCCAGTATTTTCTCCTATCAAGGCCCACATTTAAGCCCTGATGAATGGGGAAACCCTGAGCCTCCGGAAAGGGTTGCCCTTGCCTTGCCTAAGGGAAAAGTCAAGGAAATCATGAAGTTCATTTCATGGTTCAAGGTAGGAGGAGGCTCCCTGATGCACACCTTGCACCTGCTTAATGGAGATGATAGGGTCTGACTTACCACTTCAAAGGAAACCTGTACTAGGACAACAAGGCTGCCATTGCTGACCTTACCTATAGAAAATACTAGTCGTTTCGATGTCAAACGGATCCAATAGCTTCATCTCTTTCAGAGACACATACCTTGCACAAGTATGCAGATCAGGACTTGACTCCGACTTCCTAATCTACGTACTTGTTCCAAGTCACTGACTTAAACAATATTAAAACTAAAGACAGCCAAGTGAAAATGGCAGCCGGAGCCAACGAACCAACGATCAGAGAATCAACAATTTGGATTTATGCATAAAATACATCTAAATCAATAAACTCAGCAATGCCAAATGTACACTTTAAATCAACACAACTCACCGGAGTATCAAACATCATCATCGTCGGCTGCTCCTCATCCTTGCCTTGTGGTCAAGGAAATCCAGTGTAATGATATAGGAAACTGAGGTGGTCGAGAGGGTCTGTCAAGTTCTTCTGCCCCTCACCCCTGCCTCAGACCAGACAGTGTGGGATGTAACCATGCGTCGAGGTCACTTGAGATGACAGAGATCACCGACCTGTCAATGGATCACCCATGGTGTGTTGGACTCACTTAATCCAAAGTGCCAATCCAAAGTGCCATCTACAGCCTTCCTCCAGCAGAAAGATGGTCCACCTTAAGAGCTAACCCTAATATCTCAAAGGAAGCTGAAAGCATATCAAGCGACCAATAACCAACCTTGGGAAAATGCAACATCAACGCAAAAAAAAGCCAATGCAAACGATGGAGTCCTGCAGAAAAGTAGTCATTTAAAGGGACAAAGACTCACATCCTATCTCCAGAGCCTTAGAATATCCACCATTGTGCAAAGATCACAGCATCTGTGCAAACATTCAAAAATAATCAGCCATTCCTCATCATGTTTAGAAATCCATTGTGTGTGGACTCGAAGCTGGAGACAGCGGCTGGTGACATCTGTCCTTGTCTCACCTTAAGGGTTGAGGCATCTAATGAGAAGATGGGGGGTGCACACAGAAGCCGATCACCCCTACAGAGGGGAACCAAGGACCTGTGTGATCTTATTAGGGATAAGGATAGCGGTGTCAGTTTGCAGAACAAGGCAGCCGGCTTGTATGTGGCAAGGGAGGAGGAGGGGGCTTCTTGGTCTGGGGGTCTGTGGGTGATGGACAGGGACAGTGCAGGAATCCAAGTCCCCAGGTTAGGTGAAGACACATTGCTGTATAGCTACAAAGGCCATGCAAGCAGGGAGGAGAGAAGGAGAGAGGGAGAGGGAGAGAAAGAGGGATGGGAGGAGGGGGAAGAAGAAGAGAGTCTCTTGCTAGCCAATGACAGCAGCACATCTGCACAATCCAATGGCTGAGATGCAGAATGAGATTTGCTCTTTCCAATTTGGACTACACTTCAGAATCTAAATTCCACAAACATAACGCACCGCTTTTCACCCTCCACAGCGCAACGCCTGGAACATTTTATGTGCAAAAAAAGATTTTTTATTGCATGCAAACACTGGCAGCTGGAGTGACAGTTTGCAAAGGGCAGGCACTAGGGAGTGCCCCGTTTAATTGCCTGTATCAAATGTCCCCCTCCACCCCCTCCTTTCTTCAATAAACCAGCCATTTACGGCTTTAAACCACCCTACCCCTCCCTTGTATGAACACCCAGGGGTCCCAAATCCCAGCGCTGCAAAGAAGGCTGTCACTCTGAGCCTGGATGTTGCTGTGTGTCTGTATTATTAATAGACACTGGATGTATGCAAGGCTGCTGAATGCAATCTATGCATGTGTGTATATATATATAGATAGATATAGATAGATAGATATATATTGATAGATAGATAGATACAGAGATAGATAGATAGACAGATAGATAGATAGATAGATAGATAGATAGATATGGATAGATAGATAGATAGATACATAGATAGATATAGATAGATACATAGATAGATACATAGATAGATATAGATAGATAGATAGAGCAGCCTGTCTGCCTCTGTCCTTCTCCTTCATGGCCAGACAGGTGTACTGCACTGACCATAAAGGTCACTGGGTGGAACTGACGCCACTCCTTAGCATTACTGGGGTAGGGACATGACTGTATGTGATAAGGTATGGAACGAATGGGGAGCATCTAACGCTTTTTAAAGGTCAACTCCACCCAGAACTGATATTTCAGTTTTGCGCGGGAGCAGGGGGGTTAAATCGGCCATTAGCATTCTTTTTTTGGAGGACATTTGTTGTCTCCGCTTGCAACTTTATAAAAAAAAAAAATGAATAATGGTGTAGATTAGGCGCAATAAAAATAATTTTACCATAAATCAACACGATCAACGTATTGACCACTTCAGCCCCGGACTATTTTGCTGGTCAATGACCGGGCCACTTTTTGCGATTCAGCACTGCGTCGTTTTAACTGACAATTGCTCGTGTGACGTGGTTCCCTAACAAAATTGTCGTCCTTTTTTTTCCCCCCACAAATAGAGCTTTCTTTTGGTGGTATTTAATCACCTCTGCGGTTTTTATTTTTTGCGCTATAAACAAAACGAGAGCATTGATTTTGAAAATACTTTTTTTTTTGCTTTTTGCTATAATAAATATCCCCCTAAGAAAAAAAATTCCTCAGTTTAGGCCGATACGTATTCTTATACATTTTTTTTTATAAAAAAAAATCGCAACAAGCGTTTATTTATTGGTTTGCGCAAAAATTATAGCATCTACAAAATAGGGGATTGTTTTATGGCGTTTTTATTAATATATTTTTTTTTTTACAACTAATGGCAGCGATCAGAGACTTCGGACACTTTTTTTGGGACCATTGGCATTTTTATGGCGATCAGTGCTATAAAAATGCATTGATTACTGTAAAAATTGGACTGGCAGGGAAGGGGTTAACACTAGGGGGCGGGCAAGGGGTTAATTATGTTGCCTAGGTGTGTTCTAACTGAAGGGGGGGTGGGACTGACTTGGAGAAATGGCAGATTGCTGTTCATACATTGTATGAGTCATTTCTCCCCCTAACAGGACCAGGAGCTGTGTGTTTACACACACAGCTCCCGGTTCTCGCTCTGTAACGAGTGATCGCGGGTGCCCGGCGGTGATCGCACCCACCGGGCACGCGCATCAGCACCAGTGTGCACACGCCCCTAATGGCTGGAATGCGAAATAACATATAGCTACGTGATTTCGAGCAGCCGAGCCGACCTGCCGCCAGGGGCGAACTGACCATTGAGGAACTCGGGCACTGCCCGTGGGCCCCATGCCACTAGGGGGCCCCATCAGGGTTGCCAGGCTCATTAAAACCAGGGACAGTATGTAAAAATCTGTGTTTTTTTTACATCTGTCCCTGATATGTCCAAAACCTACATGCTTTTGATGTGAAAATCCCAAGATTTTAGCTGCCCCTCCACTTTACTGATGGCCACCTGGCTTGGTGGCCATCTGTAAACCCGGGGGCCCCATAATCTTCTATTGCCCGGGGGCCCCATGAGTTGTCAGTCCGCCCCTGCCTGCTGCCGTATAACTGCAGCGGCTGATCGGCTAGTGGTTAATAACAAAATCATGAGATAGTGATGTGAAAGTTTAGGCTGCTTTGACACTGCTCTGCTGAAGAAAAATAAAACGCGGCAAAAACGCATATGCGTTTTTCATGCATTTCCAGTGCATTTCTTGGGTGCCTATTACCCAGCATGCACCTGTGAAGCGTGGACATGTGACTCAAAAAAGCAACACAGGTGTATGAGCTTTTTCCATTCATTTCAATAGGGACCTACGTTTTTGGTGCAGTTTTGAAAACCGCACCAAAGATGCAGCATGCAGGACTTTCCAAAAAACGCACCGCACTCACAGTGCAGAGGTGTGAAGAGTTCCAAAGGATTTTGCAGTGTTGTTGCTTTTTTAACACAATATTTTTATTGTTATTTATTGTTAACAATATATTTATTGTTTATTGCTGCAAAAAATTGATCAGTGTGAAAGCAGCCTTATAAAAATGAATAAAAATAATAATAAAAAAATAAAAAATGCTTTTGAATCAATCGTTTGATTATCTGATCTTTAGTACAGAGCTTTAACATAACAGTTTCTTCCAATATTATCCAATCGGACAAGTGCAAAAATTGTCTTTGTGCGATACCAGATCATATGATTTCATTTAGTCAGTACAGTTGTCTTCCGAAAATACAATACAAATGCATTAAAACACATGACATCTGTTGTACGAGAATTTTCATGACTTTAGTAACCTATTCAATATCTACTTGCGACTATTAAGCAAAAAAAGTCGTCCGATTTTTGGATGGTGTGTACGGTGCATTATTGATTTACATCTATGCTTGTTGCTTTTGAGCGTTTCTTCAGTACTTATTGCTGTGCTTTCCGATTTTACTTGATTTTGCATTGATTTGTGTTTTTTTGCTTTTTTTTTTAATTTGTTGGGCAGATTAAAAAACAAACAAATTGCAAAATTGCGGTAAAAACGCACTACATACTTTTCTGCAGCTTCTCCATTGAAGTCCAACGAACCCAAAAAAGCACCGTTTTGCGTTTTAAAAAAAAACACTGACCCTTTCCAAAAATGCAGAGGCACAAAAATGTATTGATGTGAACTTATCCCATAGGAAGCCATGTTAAAAAAAATGACCTGCGTTTCTGCAAAATGCATGAAAAAACGCATTGGTGTGAATGGAGCCTTACAGGATTAGAAAATGTTAATTTTAAGAGGAAGTAAACCCTGATGGGGTTTTTTTTCTCCCTCTTTGTTTCCCTGCACAGGTAAAGCATAATGGGCTACTATGCATCGCATTGAGGCCAGTTTCACACCGAGGCGGTTTTCATGCGTTTTAGCGCTAGACATAACCTCTAAATAATGCCTGAAAACTGCCTTCCATTCATTTCAGTGTGGCTTTTAACACTGGGGCGGTGCGCTTGCAGGACGTTAGGAAAAGTACTGCAAGCAGCATCTTTGGGGCCGTTGCCCATTGAAATGAATGGGCAGCGCTTCAAAAGCACCTGAAAAGCGTTTTGGAAACGCCGCAGCATAGGCGCTTTTAACTTCTTCTTCGACCGCTTTTGCAACGGCCGGGTGCTGAAGTGTTTAAGTAGCCTAAAGGAAGACATTTGGGAGACAGGAACAGAGCATTGTCAACCCTAATACAGGATGTGCCTGGACAAAGAACCTTCATGGCAGGATCACCAGGTATGATTGTAATGAAAATTACATTAAAGCCCAATTGTACTTTCAGTTTAAATTGAGTAAATACATTCCAGGTGCATGAAACCATAAGGTGTGCAAAGTCAAATATATGTGTTGTGGTAACATCAGCATTTTAGTGTGTATTATCACAGCACACGTACCGCAATGTACTGCCATTCCAAAAAGACGTAAACCCATACACAAAATAATAATCAGTTCTGCCCCACAAGCTTTTAGCTATAATGTGCTAGTATGCACGTGTAGCATTACCCCCATTGGAGCTGTGGATTTTTGGGCGGCATGTTACCTCGTGGCCAGAGGCAGCTCTTTAATTAGACGGTTGCCTAAGGCCTCGCACTCACAGGGGCCTCTCAGCCGCCAAACTTACCCAATGCATTACCTCAGTTTTGAGGGACAGGGGACCTTAACGCTGCTGTGCTCAGGCAGCGTTAAGAGCCCTGATTTAGGAGAGTGGGCCACCAGCATCCCTAACAACCAGTGAATATCGGTGACACCACCACTTGTGATGTCAATGACACAGCATGCCCTCAGTCAATGAATTATTAAAGAGCAGGATCTGTGGGCCGCCTTGTTAAAGGGGGCTTCCAGCTTCCCATAAACCCCCCGACACGCAGACCCCCCAAAACCACCGGCCAGGGTTGTGGGGAAGAGGCTCTTGTCCTTGAATTATTTTTCCCATCATGGGTGTGAGTGGGGCCCCATGTCAAGTTTTGCCTAAGGCCTCACAAAGCCTAGAGCCGCCTCTGCTCGTGGCTCCTCCGAAGGGGTGAGTGATGCGTATATGCATAAACAGAAGGAATGTCCACGACAGGTGCTCTTTTGCTGTGCTCTTTATTACCCATCCGGGTAAAAACAATAAACTTGCAGTGAGGAAAGTAAAGTTGAAAGGAGGAAGGACAGCATATTCAGGCGTAATGATAGAGTAAGTGAGTGAAAAACGTATATAGGACAGCACATGCGAACTAAATCGCCTCCAGTCCTGCTCCCAAACGTAACTCCGCCGGAGTGGGTTCAGTGCACCCGGACAGGCCTCTCTCACTGACCTGGCAGCCAGAGTATCACTCGGCCAATTATAGGAATAAGTCTCTGCCACAGACCCTCCTAGGTAAACTTGAACTTGGGAGAAAGTCTCTGCCACAGACCCCTCTCAAAGAGCCTCAGGAGATACCTCTGCCACAGGTCCCTTCTGGGTGTAATTCTTGGAGATATGCCTCCTTACTTGAGTTACGTCTGAATCTCCTTCAACTAATCGCCCAGGTACCGACTGACAGGTGACCAGTCCCGACTCCCGCAGTGTCCGGTTACCTGTGATCCCTGGTGGTTTCGTCCAAGCCCTAATAGACCACCAGCCTCTCAATGGCACTCCTCAGACAGACTTCCCACCGAACAGCACACAGCTTGGAATCTTCAATAGGGGAAACCAGCCGCTCACTGGATCCCCATCGCTGGTTCAGATGATTCGCGCCAGCATGGCCCTGGAACCAGGAACACCACGTAGCACGCACGCCCCGGCCAGATAGGCCATAGCACCGGGGGCCCGTGATGTGGCCACCCTAAAGGTGAGTGCCACACTGGATGAAGAAAAGACCCAGAACAATGGCGTCTGTCCCATAAATACCCCTTTCAAGCTTGCACGACAAGGACAAACCCTCGCCATTGGCTGCTGGTAAGCGCACCCAAACCTCGACTCCACTGCTGCCACCTGCAGCACTGGGGCTGGAAGAACACCCCAGCACAGCAGAATGGCCCACAGCACAGCCAAGCTGTGACAGAGACCGCAATTTGCCACTAACAATCAGGTTCAGAGTCTAACTACACTATGATCTACATTTAAATTTGACTAGCACCAGTACTGTAAAGTACATAGGTGCTACACACTGGTTGTTAGCACATTATAGCAGACTTACCTGGCTAGTAATCCCTCCAGCACTGCACCATCAGCGCTCCCACCGGTCACAGATTCTGCCATCTTCTCCCAGTTGGCCTTCCAAGTTTAGCAGGACCCCGAAGGTGTCAATTTTATATAATTTCCCAAAAATTGTAATAAAAAACTAAAAAAACACCATGCCTCTTACTGAATACCTTGGACTGTCTTCTTTTCAAAAAAAGGGGTCATATGGGGGATATTTGTACTGTCCTGGCATTTTAGGGGCTCAAGAAATGAGATAGGCCGTCAGTACATCAGGATTAGTCAACTTTCAAATATACTGTATATCCCATAGTTTGTAGACGTTATAACTTTAACACAAACCGATTAATATACACTTTTTGGGATTTTTTGTAGCAGAATCAGTGGTGGACTGTAATGTAGAGTGTAAGGAGCCGGACGCATGGTATCCAAAGTTTTTTTACATTTTTTTTTAGAAGCACGTGATTAGAGCCAGAGGCTCTAAAATAAATATTAGGCTTCAAAAAAGGTTGGGCCCAGTTGTGTGACAATAGCGAATGAATGAATATTCGCTATTGTCTTCATGATTCTACTCCTGGCCAATCAGGAAGCGGGTCCTGAGAGCCGTTACCCGATTGGCTAAGAGGAGAAGCAATCCTATTGGCCACCAAAGAAAGAGCGATTCCCGCGCATGTGCCTGGCGGGCACGATCGCCGCCGGGCACCCGCGATTTCTCAGTACAGAGCGAGGATCGGGAGCTTTGTGTGTAAACACAAAGCTCCCGCTCCTGTCAGGAAGAGAAATGCTGAGCTACTGTTCATACAATGTATGAACAGAAGATCAGTGATTTCCCCTAGTGAGTCCACCCCCCCATACAGTTAGAACACACCCAGGAACATACTTAACCCCTTCCCCGCCCCCTAGTGTTAACCCCTTTACTGCCAATGGCATTTTTATAGTAATCCAATGCATTTTTTTTAGCACTGATCGCTATAAAAATGCCAATGGTCCCAAAAATGTGTCAGAAGTGTCCGCCATAATGTCGCAGTACTGAAAAAAAACGCTGATCGGCGCCATTACTAGTAAAAACATTTTTTTTTTATAAAATTGCCATAAAACGACCCCCTATTTTGTAAACGCTATAACTTTTGCGCAAACCAATAAATAAACGCTAATTGCGTTTTTTTTTTTTATGAAAAATATGTAGAAGAATAAGTATCGGCCTAAACTGAGGAAAAAATATGTTTTTTTTTATATATTTTTTGGGGATATTTATTATAGCAAAATGTAAAAAATATTGCATTTTTTTCAAAATAGTCGCTTTATTTTTGTTTATAGTGCAAAAAATAAAAACCGCAGAGATGATCAAATACCACCAAAAGAAATCTCTATTTGTGGGAAAAAAAGGACGCCAATTTTGTTTGGGAGCCACGTCGCACGACCGCGCAATTGTCAGTTAAAGCAACGCAGTGCCGAATCACAAAAAGTGCTCTGGTCATTGGGCAGCAATATGGTCCGGGGGTTAAGTGGTTAAGTAACATCACATGATACTTGAATAGGTTCTAACAAGCCAGATGAAAATTGATTGTCTAGGATACATAGAGTACATGAATTTTAATGGTAAAGTAATTATGTGAGTCAGATTTGGAGGCAGGATCAGGAGAGGATTGAGTGCATTGTCACACTCTCTATCTGCCTGGTGAATCAATGATAAATACAAGACACTGACAGCCTAGAAGCAATCCCTGAGGGTAAGTGAAAGTCTGTCAAGGGCTCACATTGCATTCTCTCTGGAAACTAAGCCAGGTCAGGGAAACCTTAGAAGCCTCATGTATGGCATCTGCTGAATCACATAGGAACATCTGTGACTCATACTTCCCGGATGGTCACTCAGCACGGTCAACAAAAATGGTGCAGATTTAACAGGTGTAGCCGGTTGCTTAAGGGTTGTCTGATCCCTACCTACATTGGGATATGGTGGGCCATGTCCTATTGAAATCCTTTGCGCCATGTTCACGAAAACAGAACACATTGGTACCACTGCTCATAGGGTTCAATGAAGTCTAGGACTAGTGGGTGGGAAACCAGGCAAGGTAGAACTCAGATGGCAGCCTACTGCACAAGAAAACATGGGGTGGAATCGATGGACCTAGAAAAGTATGGGGGGAACTCTAGAACCAAACTAGCAAATCTTAAATAACATGTTTTCAGAGGCAACTTTAGATACAATTGTTAGCTTCTCCACCAGACCCCCCCCAAGGTTCCCCATTAAGGCTTGAAATAAAATAAAAAAATCAGGAGGCTGCTCCCTATACACTAAAGCACTGGTGTCAAACACAAGGCCCGCGGGCCGAATACGGCCCTCAAGGCCATTCCATGTGGCCCTCGCACCTCTCCTGAGGCTGCAGGAGCACTCCAGCCCTCATCTGGTCCTCCTCCAGACCCTGTACTTTCTGCTTTCAAGCAATGCATTCAGCTTCTTCCAAGCAGCAACATAAGGAAAGGGGGTGCACTGTGATGTAAGGGAGAGTGGGGGACTCAACTTCTGTTGGTGGGGTGGCTCTTGACATCTAATGTAAGGGGAGGAGATGCTCTGGACATCTAATCTTACAGAGACAACCGGCCCTTTTGAGGGCAATCATAATGCTGATGCGGCCCACGATGAAATTGAGTTTGACACCCTTGCACTAGAGTATCCTTGACAGAGAACAGTGGAAAAATGTGAAAAGAATGAAGCTGGCCATAAATTATACCAGTGGTCTCGAAACTGCTGACCTGAGGCTGAACGTGACCCTTTGCTTGCCTTTATCTGGCCCTTGGGGGACTATTTCACCAACTGACACCAATGAAGAGGCATCATTCCCCCTACTGACACCATCAATGAGGCACAATTCACCCCCTGAAACCATGAATGGGGCACTATTTCTTCTATTGAATCCAATGATGAAGTACTGATGTTGGGGCGTTTTCTACTCCCACTGGCCACATTCCAGCGCCCCTAAATCCTGGAAGACAGTAAACCGGCTCTTTGCTTAGAAAGTTTGGAAACCCCTACAATTTTAGATTTACCAAAATCATATAATATAAAGTCAAACCTAAACACTTTCAATTGGTATGCAAGTAGGGAGGCCCACTGGACTACACAGTTTAAAGTGGAGTTCCACCCATTTTTTTATGTTTGTCTGTGCTGCATGCCCTAATCTCATAGTGTTCAGAATGGACAATTTTTATTTATTTTGTTGCTTGTAAATACCTTTATTTTGTAGTCCTTCATTACTTCCTCCTCCTTATTAGCCTAGGCTATTAAGTCACAAGGATATTTGCAAGGGTTTCTGGGATAGGCATCATGTTTCCCAGTAGTCCTTGCAAACCTGACTAAAACCTAGTGTGCAGCACTGAGCATGTGCGAGATATGCAAAGCTGAAATCCAGGAAGTCATACAGTCTGGCTTCATGATGCCCACACTTAAGATGGCCACGGTCTATTTCTAGATTATAAACTAAATGCTGTAACAACCTAACAAAACGGACCTTATTTTACAGACTAACTTTACTAGAATACATTAAGCTTGTGTATTACAGGGGTATTTATATTTAAAAAGTGAAATTGTGGGTGGAACTCCCCTTTAAGGTAAATCTAAAGGAAATTGAATAAAAAATGGTATAATGTATGGCCAGCCAGCTTACTGTAAGTCCAGGAGGTTTTCAACATAGGTCAACACGTTCACATCTCCCCCTTCATCAGGGCTAGGAAATAAAATAAAATAACATACCATAGTATAAAACATCGTCAACTTATAGGCACATATGTAAAAGTGTCCTAATATCAAATGATTTAGGTGTATTATAGCAGATGACCTAAAATATGATTAGATATAGAAATGACATCATAATCATACTTTGAAACTATCTGCTACATTACATCTGATTCATGTATTTGCTAGTAGGACACGTATTGATGTGTCCATATAAGTTCTCCATGTTATATACTGTAGTACCTTGCAATGCAATTTTATGTCATTTCCTAGCCAAGTGTTACGCAACCTTTTTATCAGTCAAGGCACCCTTTAAAAATTATAGACAATCTCAGGCACCCCAATTTTAAAATATTAAAAAACGACTGATTAATTCAACATCCACAAGTTCAAGTTGGGGACCCAACATTAAAGGTGATACAATTTTGGAAACTGGTACTGACTAGTATTCCAGTGTTTCTCTTCTCCCTCACTCATGATAATGTGACCCCCAAATACTAATGGAGAGGGGCAAGGGAGGGTCAAACAAGGATGCTGTGCAGGTGACTGACATCCTCCTTATCAACTGATGATGTAATTGGCCATAAGGACACCAGCAGCTAGAAGGTTGTTGTCAGAGAAACAATCAGTCTTGCCGTCTCAGCCGTATCCCTGTGCGCATGCGCGTCAGAACAGTGCTTTGGCGCACGCGTGTTTGCGGTCTGACGGAATGGCACGCGTGCATGCGCACTAGCGCACATTCAACGTGACTCCCTGGCCGGCCTATAAAGGCTGCTCAAGCGCTCAAGCAAATTGCTAGTTTGTCTTCAGCTTCCTGTCTGTGTATAGACCTGTTTTCTGCATCTGATTACCGGTTGTGACCAGAGTTGACCCTGACTACTCTGTTCTTCTCCTGGACCCGACCCATGGCCTGTTTATTGGACTCTGCTTTTGTCTCCAGTGTTTGACCCTCTGCCTGTGACCCGGATCTGTCTCCTGTCTCCTTGCCTTGACCCTCTGCTTGTGACCTATATTTGCCTTGTGTCTCCTGAACCCTGAACCTCAGCCAATGATCTGAAATTACCTTGTTCTTCAGTGTTTGACGCTCAGCCTAGCCTGGACTTTCTGCTTGGTCCCTCTAAGTGGGCCATAGTACCTACCAGTCCATGTACAGCCATCCAGCTCTACAGAGACCTCCACGCAAGTCTTTTCCTGCCTGCTGGTAGCCTGTGCCTCTTCGTGCCATCCACTCCCTGTATCACCTTCAGGGGACGGAGTGTGCCTAGTCGCAAGTGCGAACCGTTCTCGCCATTTCGGCCTCGGTAAGTACTTTACCTGACAGTTGTAATGGTGCACAATGAAGACATGTGGCTTTGTGTAAATAAAAGGCAGCCTTCATCCACACGCCAGCTTGTATACAATTTATGGACAATTTTTCAGCATTATGCCAAGGCACCCTTGAAGAAACCTCAAGGCACCCCAGTAGGCCTGGGCTCCCTGGTTAAAAAGGCTGTTCTAGCCTTGAGAAAGGAAGATGAGAGTCCCTGAAACAAGTTGGCCCTAATGTGTGTTTAAGTACAATAAAAACTTATTGGACTTTCACTAGTTCTGCGGCAGTATTATCCTTTCTACATTTCTGAGAGTGTTCTGGGAACTTTTTGAGGACACCCCTGTTTATAGAGAGCAGCCTCCTGAGTTTTTTTTTCAAGTCGTCTCCACTTTTGTTTTTTGAACTATTGCTATGAATTTCAGACTAGAAAGACACAGGTTATGTACATTGATCAGCCATAATGTTGGTAAGTCACTGGGATATATAAGACACCAAGGAAACATGTTGTCTCTGAAGCTA
Source organism: Rana kukunoris (assembly GCA_029574335.1). NCBI lineage: Eukaryota > Metazoa > Chordata > Amphibia > Anura > Ranidae > Rana > Rana kukunoris. Next base: position 155,441,044 of record CM056057.1, read on the forward strand.
ACAAAGCGTGCGCACATAGGGTGTAAGGTGTGCCTGGGCACACCCTAATCACCCTGTACTGTGCAGATTCCCCCTGCTGCCGAGAAAGGAACTGTGGAATCTCTGTCCTTTTCTTTGTCTCAAAAGTTAGACCTCAGCGGTCTGTTTAGACCACTGATATTTCACCAAAGCCCCCCAACAGGGCTCCTAAAATATATATATATATATATAAAAAAATAATAATACTAATACAAATAAAGACACTGACACCAATCTCTGCCCTGCTGACAAAGCCCTACTGACTTGCCCACTGCCATATATGGTATATTACACACGCATGTGTGTTTGAGCTTTGGTGTGCACACCCTAATGCCATAGGCTGCGCACACCTATGGAAGCTGATGTGTTGAAATCAGAAAAAATGGGCATTATGGTTTGTCCTTTACGGGGCCGTGTAGCCACAGATCGGTCAGGGTGCCCATGCTGACCTGTAACCACAGCCATAAGTGCGTACAATGGGCACATGAACATCAGAACTGGACCACAGAGCAAGGCAAGAAGGTGGTCTGGTCTGACCGGGTGCATATTGCTTATCTGGGAAAGAGATGGCACCAGGATGCAGTATGAGAAGAAGGCAAGCTGGTGGAGGCAGTGCAATGCTTTGGGAAATGTTCTGCTGGGAAACCTGGGGTCCTGTCATTCATATGGAAGAATGAATGAATGAATGAATGAAAACTTATATAGCGCAACACATGCAAACTTAATCGCCTCTGGGCGCTTGTTGTTCCTGTCTCCTTTGGTCTCAAAAGAGATGAGTCTTGATCTTTCTCCTGAACGCCAAGTGATTCTCCTCCAACCGAATGCTAGTTGGTAAAGTGTTCCATAGTCTGGGACCTTGGACCGCAAATCTCCTTTCTCCTTTGGACTTGTAATTGGCCTTCGGTATCTGGAGTAGATTTTGATTGGTGGATCGCAGAACGCGATTGGGATTATGAGCTTTTTTTCGCATAGATAATGGGGAGCATTCCCATGGATACATCTATGCGTTAGACAGAGTGCTTTAAAAGTGATTCTGTCTTTTACTGGTAACCAGTGGAGGGATCTCAGTGAAGGTGAGATTGATTCCCAAGGTTTTTTCCCAGTCACCAGTCTAGCGGCCGTATTTTGAACGACTTGTAGACGAGCGATTTGGTACTTGGGGAGTCCGAGGTAAAGGGCATTTGCATAGTCCAGTCTGGAGTTTACAATTGCTCCCACCACGACCGCCAAGTCTTCCTTGGGAATAAAAGGAATAAGTCTGCGTAGTAGGCGCAGCAGATGGTGAGATCCGCTGACTACTGACCCTATTTGTGCGTCCATTGTCATGTAGGTGTCGAAGATGACCCCAAGACTTTTGACTTTGGCGCTAGGGGTGATGATTTCGCCCAGAATGGGTGGGGGGGTCCAGGTTGTTGCAGGTGGATTCTTACGCTTGGCGTGAAACAGGAGAAGTTCTGTTTTTGCTCCATTGAGTTTAAGATAACTCTTTGTCATCCAGTCCTTTATCAAAGAGAGGCATGTCTCTAGATTGAAGTGATGATCCTTTTTATTGCAAATGCGGAAATACAGTTGCGTGTCGTCTGCATATGAGTGGTAAAGCAGTTTTTGGCTGCTAATAATCTCAAAAAGAGGACGAAGATAGATGTTGAATAACACCGGTGACAGGGGGGATCCTTGAGGGACTCCACACGATACTGTGCGTTTCTCAGAAGTGAAAGGTCATAACTTCACTATTTGCAATCGGTTTTCCAAAAAAGAGGAGAACCAAGCTAAATCGCCTTCTGCGACTCTGGCTACTTCAACTAGCCGAATCAATAAAAGTTTGTGGTCTACTGTGTCGAGGGCTACGCTTAGGTCCAACAGAACCAGAAGACAAGATTCTCCTTTGTCTGCGGCCTCAAAAGCGTCATCCCAGTAGGTTGTGGGTATCTAGATGCTGTTGCAGCTGTTGTACCACTACTTTTTCCATTATCTTTGAGAGTACATTTAGGCCTGTTATGGGACGACGGTGGACTGGGTCCTTGGGGTCCAGGTTGGGTTTCTTCAAGATGGGTCGAATTATACCCTCTTTCAGCTGGGAGGGCACTATGCCTTCCCTGAAAGATTGGTTGATAAGCTGCGTGATAGGAGGTGCCAGGATGTCGGCGCATTCCTTCAGCAGTTTAGTGGGGATGATATCATTCGGCGCGGTGCTGTTACGCAAAGTACTGATGATATTTTTAGTGGCATGGATAGAGATAGGTTCCAGCATGAACTCACCTGGTTGTGGTGAATTACTGCAGGTGTTGTGTAAATAATTACGGGGGGGGGGCTAGGTGGGGAATTGTTTTGCTGAATGCTTTGCCGGATTCCCTCAATTTTATTAATGAAGTAATCTGATAATTCACTGCAAAATTCTTGTGTGTCTGAATTGGGGGCTTCAAGACATCCTGGATTCATGGTCTGAGTGACCAGCTTGAAGAGTTTGCGTGGGCGATTAAGGGCGCTGTTGATAGCCTCAGAAAAATTGTTTTTCTTGGCTTTGAAGATTTCTATGTGGTATTTTCTTGTTGTTGCTTTGTAGACGATTTTCTTTTCCAGGCGGCTTCCGCCCTTCTGCGCTCTTGCTTCAGTAACGCCAGTTGGTTGTTGAACCAGCTGGAGTTATTTTTTCGGATGCGGGTTTTGCGTTTCGGCGCTATTAAGTCAGCTGACTGTAATAGTGCTGTGTTTATGGTATCCAGTGTTTCTTCAGCCGTTTGATGTGGCTGAATTGTATTTATTTTTTTCCTTAACGTGGTTTTGAAGAGTTCCGAGTGGAGCTTCTTCTGACATCTAATCCAGTGTGTTGTCACTGGATTTGAAGTTTTAGTTAAGGGGGGGAAATCGGAAATAATGAATTTAATTGCATGGTGATCTGTCCATGGCAATGGTTCATTTTCCAAGATTTTTATTTCCAGATCTTGTCTGAAAATAAGATCGAGTGTGTGACCTGAAGCATGTGTAGGCCCACATACTAGTTGTTGTAGCCCTAATCCTTCAAGGTGATTGATGCAGGCATCGGCAATAGGGTCTTGCTGGGAGTTGGCCCAGAGGTTGAAGTCCCCGAGCAGCAAAAGGTGTTTGCTGTTACAGGTATAGGTGGAGATAAAGTCCGTCAGTGATGGTAGAAGCTGCGATTTTGGGCCAGGTGGCCTATAGCAGAGTAGAATCCGGATGGTCTCCTGGGAGTTTATTTGTAGTTGCAGGGTAAGGGTTTCCATGAATGGAAGAGAATTTTGAAGGACTGGTTTAGTGATCGCAAGACGAGTCTTATGGATCACCGCCAGTCCTCCTCCTCTTTGCCCTATTCTGTTTTCGGTTATAATACGATAGTTTTCTGGCACCAGTTCTCCTAGAATGGTGTTACAGTCGGCTGTGAGCCAGCTCTCTGTAATAAACAGGCAGTCTAAATCGTATTGTAGAATGAAATCATGGATTTCCAGTCAGTGTTTTACTGCCGATCTTGTGTTGATCAAAGCACATGATATGTGCTTAGGCTGGGTTAAACGGCTGAGATTTTTGATAGTCGATCGTCGATCGATTCTCAAAAGTCGTTCAGTTCTTAGTTTTTTTTTAGTGATGGCTGGTAGTATTGCAACAAATTACCTCAGATCCCCAATGGTTTCTGCAGAATATTGCAGATTAACCATAGTCGCCAAACACCAGGGGGGAGGAGGGAGGGGAGGATTTTCAAGGATTAGTTTAATCCTCGATCCTGGCTTGGTCCAGAGGGAGGCAAAAAAAACCTGGCCGTGCTACGCCAATATGCTACGACAGGGAAAAAAAAATCCCTTCTGACCCCTTAAAAAGGCGATCGGGCGAACCCTGGATCAAGTTCAAATGGTATTGAGAGAGGGGGGAATGGGGCTTGGGTGTTGCAAGATGGCCACCACTCCGGCTGCAAAAAGCCAGGTGGTGACCTCGAGGGGGGGGGGATTGCCAACTGGTAGTTATTGAGTCAGGAGCGGGTGGTAGGTGATCCAATTACAAAGGGGTAGCAGGCTGGTATCTGGAGGGGAGGAGCAGGGGCCACTCGGTTGTGGCGATGAACAGGGGGGGGGGGGTGGAAGGGGCCCTACCTACCTACATCCCGTGGGCCACACGTCCTACTCCTAGGAAGCGTGCGCCGGTAGCTACCGGGATGCAGTTCTAGCCCTAGGGAAGAGGGGGGTCCTGCTGGGGGCCAAGGGGGGGATAGATGTGCAGCTGGCAGGTCGCATCGAAGAAGCGGGGGGGGGAGGGGGCCCTACCTATCTACATCCTGTGGGCCACACGTCCTACTCCTAGGAAGCGTGCGCCGGTAGCTGCCGGGATGCAGTTCTCGCCCTAGGGAAAGAGTCTCACTTCCAGACAGGCCTGAAGTCAGGAGCACAAGATATGACACCAAGTCTAGGTGTGCCAAGATGGCCACTAGCTGGGATCCGAGTCTGGGGCTATGAGTCTGGGGGTCTGCAGCGTCTGGGTCTGGATGTGACTGCTGCTATGTAAGGCTGCCTGAACATTTGCCAATCAGCTCCCAAATACCGTGCTGCACTGGGCAATGCTGTCGTGTCTGATTGGCTCACAGTGGTGGGACAGCACCAACACCAACACCTTCCCAGAGAGACACAAGGCACTGTAAGGTGGTTTACCTACCTATAAAATCTGCCTGCACTGCCAACTGCGACCAATCAGATTGAAGCTGTAAAGCAATTTGTGTGGCAAGGTTAGGCCACACAAATATCTGACTTATTCCAAACCAGGAGATATCCGGATTTTCCCAGTAACCATGGTAACAGCTGAGAAGGATGACAAGAAACATGATTCTGCCTTTGCATTGATATGTGAGTCTATTCTTGGGAGTCTGGCTTGGAGAAAATGCATTAATATTACATAACGCAGGCAGTCAATACATGCTGTTAAAAATAGTGAGTCAGAGGAGGATAGCCAATGCAGACGTGACTATGGGCGCTTGTATTTTTATCCACATGGATCGGCTTTCCTACTCTGAGAACTTTTTTCAAAAATACATTTTAGGAGTAAGAATGGTAAAGGTTTAAAAGAGAGAAAAAGCACGCTAGTGTTTCTAAATATAATATCACAAAGCAGCTATCTCAATATACTAGGTATATACAAACTAGGAATCATACAGCGCAGAGCATAAGATATCGTATATCCATAACAAGCAAGTGAAAAAGGTATAAAAATTGTATGTGATTATAGATTAAAAAACAGATCGCTTTAACCTGTTGAGATCCGCACTATAGCCGAATGACGGCTTCAGCGCGGATCTTAATATCCAACAAGCCGTCAATTGACGGCCTGTCACTAGCACGTTCCCCTCGCGCTCCAGAGCGCGCCGTGGGGAAATTCTGTGTTGGCCGTGTCCCTTGGACACAGCCAATCACAGATCGCCGCGAACGGCCAATCAGAGTGCGATCTGCACGGCCAATGAGAGATGATCTCATATGTAAACATATGAGATCATCTCTCATTGCCGTTTTACACAGAGACAGCGTCCTGTCTCTGGAGAGGAGACCGATCTGTGTCCCTTGTACATAGGGACACATATCGGTCACCTCCCCCAGTCACCCCCCCTCCCCCCACAGTTAGAACACAATGCAGGGAATACATTTAACCCCTTCCTCACTAGACATGTGCACAGAAAAAAAAAAAGTTTTTTTGGTTCCGTTTCATATGGTCCCGTCGGTTAGTTTCCGTTCGTTTTTCGTAAGACGACCGTTTTCCCGTTCGTTCCCGTTCATTTTTCGTACGACGCGATTTTTTCGGATTCCGATCGTTTCGTATTTCCGTTTCCGTTTTATTTTCGTACATGCGGGATGGTTTGTTATTCTGTTTTATTCATATTCGTTACTTGTTTGACGAAAATTCACGAAAATGATTGTCTATGATTTGCATTCTGTATATCTTGAATGCTTTTTCTTTTATTTTGAGTCATATGTTCATTGTTTAATGACATCTATAACAAAAGAATTTCATTATGTATATTGTATTGAATTCCTTTTTTCTGTTGGTATTGTGTATTCAAAATACTGAATGCAAATCTTTTGTTATAGGTGTCATATCAACATACGAAAATAACAAAAGAAAACGGATTTAAATGCAAATCTTTTGTTATAGATGTAATTATCGTTTTTTTGAATGGCCAGTGAGTTAGTAAGTGAAGCAGCTTCTCTTTTGTGCTGAGTACACTAGTACAGTGAGTAGTACAGTAAAGCCAAATAAACTTTTCTGTGGATTTTCATCTGAAGGGAGATCAGTTGGCCAGACTTTTGAACCCAAAAATGGTTTTCTGATGCAGTTTAAAAACGAACACATTTTCTGAGAACGATCGGAAAACGATCGTTTTTATGTTTGTTGTTAAAACAGTGCCGCGAATCCCGCAATATATTTAGGAAAGTACAACATGACGAAAATCCTTTTTTCTGTTCATATTTTCAGTCACATGTTTAATTGTTAATGTATATATTTAAATGTTTATAACTTTTTTGCTATCACCTATGACCAATAGCTCCTATGTGATAGCATATAGGTGACAGAATCACTTTATGAGAGGTCATACACTCCATTTCCTGGCCATGAGCCAATAAGATCCGCCAAGCTGGCAGTGTTGCAAGTGGAGGTAGAAGAGGATTAGGGCCGGATTCAGAAAGAATCTACACCGGCATATCTCCTGATACGCTGACGTAAATTCAAATGTGCGCCTTCGCATCTTTACGCCGATTCTAAAAACAAGATACGCTGAAAAACATGGCTTCAGTGGTCCGGCGTAACTTGCCTACGCCGGCGTATCGTGGGCGCATAGTTTCGCTGGCCGCATTAGACGTTCCCATTAAAAATATGCAAATTAGCTAGATACGCCGATCCAGAAATGTAGTTGCGCCCGGCGCATTGATATACGTTGTCATGGACCGTGAAATCATACTTCATGTATTACATAAGATGAGACATTATGTATATGACATATTGCAGGATGCCTTTGGACATTATGAGGTGTCTGTCTAGATGTGGATTGCAACGGAATTAGCCTATTGAGGAATATTGAAATGCTAAGTGACTTGTGAAAGACATACCATGTTCTATTGAGTAAATGTCTCCTGCCCTGTCTCAACCCTCCAGACGGTTCCATTGTTCTGTGGCTGGCTATTGTGTACATTGATTGACCTGGGGCTTTTGTCTCAATACATATAAGTCTTTCTATTCAAACCTTTGGGACCAATCCAATCTCTGCTGAGACATTTTGAAGTCCTAATTTGCATGGGAGAGGACCTGATGGGAGACTGATGGGAGACGGCCTGGACTTGAAAAAGGACCAATAGGAAAGCAATTGCTGGGGGCGGGATATTCCAAATTCTGTATAAAAGTGTGCTGTGTACTTTCAATAAAGGAGTTCTGGTTGAACATTCATACAACTCGTTTGGTGTGTGTTCTTCATGGATCCAATCGGCACATAGCTGTAGGTTGGATCCTGGAATCTTGGATGACTGGACCATCAGATGTTGCAATCTGCAAGCTGATCCGATAGAAGCAGAGGAGTGTCGGGAGAGCAGGACCTGGGCGAGAAAGGGTCTCGTCACATACGTCATTAACGTAAGGCGTATGACCGGCGTAAAGTTACCCCTGCTATATGAGGCTCAGGCAATGTTAAGTACGGACGTCGGACCAGTGTCAAATTTTCCGTCTTTTACGTCGTTTGCGTAAAACATACGCGAATAGGGTTGTGCGTAAGTTACGTTCACGTCGAAAGCATTGCGTATTTGCAACGTGATTCAGAGCATGCGCACTGGGATAAGTCCACGGAGGGCGCATGCGCCGTTCGTTCGGCACCTCATTTACATGGGGTCACAGGTCATTAACATGTATTACGCCCACCTTCCACCTACTTTGAATTACGCAGGCTTACGCCGGCCCATTTACGCTAGGCCGCCGTAACTTAGGACGCAAGTGCTTTGTGAATATCCCGCCAGCGTATCATTGTTTTGTATTCTCAAAACAAAATACGCAGGAATTAGGCTAGGATCCGACTGGCGTAAGTCACTTACACCGTCGGATCCTAAATGCAATAATACGCCGGCCTCTAGGTGGCGTTTATGCCGATTTCAGCGTTGAATATGCAAATGAGCCTATACGCCAATTCCCGAAAGTTTTGCGCCGCTTTGCCGTAGTTTACGTCGTCTCCGTAAGCGTAAGGTTACTCCTGCTATATGAGGGGTAACCTTGCGTAGGTCCAGCGTACGCCATGTTAAGTATGGCCATCGGGACTGAGTTTTTACATTGTTTACGTCGTTTACATGACTCGTCGCAAATAGGGCTGTGCGTTAATTACGTTCACGTCGCAACCAATGTATTTGCGGCGTACTATGGAGCATGCGCACTGGGCTACGTTTACGGCCGGCGCATGCGCAGTTCGTTCGGGGGGGGGGGGGCGCGCTTAATTTAAATACAGGCCGCCCCCTTTGATTTATGCGGGGAAACGCCGGGCCATTTACACTACGTCGCCGCAAATTACGGAGCAAGTGCTTGGAGAATACGTCACTTGCTCCTGTAAGTTGCGGCGGTGTAGTGTAAATAGGATACGCTACGCCCCGCTCGTAGATGAGCCGATCTACGAGAATCTGGCCCAGTGTCTACAAAAACAGTACAGCCGGACCGCCTCCTCAGCCGGTACCTGCCCCCCCCCCCTTTTGAACTGATAGGGACCGGGCCAGGGGTCAAGTCCTGGGGGAAAAAGTGTGGGAACTCCCACCCAAGATCCACTACCCCACCAAAAAAATAAAAATAATTATACGCTCATATGCATATATATTTCACAGAAAATACTGGTGCTGGCCTGGCTGGTCTCTGTACTGGCCTGACTGGTTTCGGGGCTGGCCTGGCTGGTCTCAGGGTACTCGGTGCTGGCCTGGCTGGTCTCAATGCTGGCCTGGCTGGTCTCAGGGTACTCGGTGCTGGCCTGGCTGGTCTCAATGCTGGCCTGGCTGGTCTTAGGGTGCTGACTGGCTGGTCAATCTATATATATATAAATATATATTATAGCAGGGTTACAGCTCACTGCATCCACAGTGTCAGTGTGCCAGTGTCAGGGCAGAGTGCGCGTGACGCAGAGGTGTATTTAGGTTTTATGCTGCCCTAGGCCTGACTAAACTCGTGCACCCCCTAATTTAAATATGACCCACCCCTTCCTGTCACGGCCACACCCTTTGTTGTTTAAGACCCGCCCTGAAATTTTCGATTGAGGACACTAGTTCTGAGGGCATGGGGGGGGGGGCAATGGATTCCCTTAATTTACTTAGATTTCCCCTTACTTCCTGGTTGCCCATAGAGCAGGGAGTGAAGGGAAATATTTGCAATGGGACAGGGATGGTAAACGTGTTGCCTATAGTTCTACTTTAAGTAGATGGTGCAGCAGAAACATATAGCACAGTGAGGAAGGTTTGTGGTCCAGGATGACAAAACAGTCAAAAGTGTAGCGCAAACCAGCGGGGACTCTTTTCGTGCTGCCCCCCTGCAAGGTGCTGCCCTAGGCCTGGGCCTTGTTGGCCTAGGCCAGGATACAGCTCTGGCCGTGACGGTCTGAGGAGAGGAGACGCGGGTAGCGTTGCTGTGTGACTTCGCCTATGCGTGATGTCACACGCAACTGGCCACGTACTGAAGGACAGGTGGCAGGCGAGGTTGGAGCCTGGAGGAGGAGCTCTGAGTCTGCTCAGCTCAGTTCGCCTGCCCCTGACAGTGACTTGAGTCGAGTCCTTTACTATGCGGCATCGCCGTTTAGTGAAGAATCGGCTCGGGTGGCTCGGCTGCTCTTGTCCTGCAAAGGGAACGGCGTTCCTGCTGTGAAAAAAGTGCAGGGACGCCGTTCCCACGCGTTCCCGCAGGACCAGGACGAGTACAAGAGGGCTGGCTGTACTCCCTTATTAGCAGCCCTTACTAGGGCCAAATTAGAAAAGAGCCAATTAACCTACTAGCATGTCTTTGGAGTGTGGGATATTGGGATTTAGCCAAGGACTCCATTGCCGCAAAGCTAACCGCTAAGCCACTGCCCAATCTTAGGTCCAGCACCAACCCCTCATTCTTCTGCCATTCAGTCTCGCTTCTCTTGCTTCTGTACAGCACTCAGCATTCTCTGTCAGAAAAAATAAAAGAAACGTCTAACAGAGTAGATGGAAATGGTCTCACAATAGAAGCAGCAGGTGGGCAGAGTTTTTTTTTTTTGCGTTTTTTGATTAGTCAGCTTGATTAAATATATAAGTGAATAAAAATGAATATAAAAGCCAAAAATCAAAGCAGATTATCAAAGCGCGGAGTAAGAGGCCCCCACAGCGCTTATCCTCGGTCAATTTGCACGTTTCCTTGAATGCCAGATATTAAGAGATTTGACATGGCCTCAGCGGGAAACCCTGTAATGGGAATCGCAGAGTGCCCGGTCACCTGACAGAGCTGGCAATACTGATTAAGAGCCGAATCAAATGCTGGGAATCCGTCGCTGGTACAGGCAGGATCTCCGTTGCCGTTCCCATGGCGACCGCTAGATTAACTGAGGCCGTCTGTGTTCCTTCCTCCCAGCTATTGTAAGCCGGGAGCCCGGAGGAGAACACATGGGGGTGGGGATTAGTCCATTCATTGGACACCAGAAAATACCTTTAAACTCCTAATTACAGAACGCTATTGTTTTTATGTACCAAGGGAATAAAATAGCTCTTCATAGCCTGATTTTCTGCCACATCAGATACAGAAGGTTAACGCTGCTCCCTGATCCGTTACAATACTGCGTTTGCTATCTGAATGTAAAATCTAGTTTTATTTCTGCAGATAGTCCTTTGCATCATCAGTGTTTCCTGTGTAATATGGCCGCCTTCCTTGGAGGTCTGATGGGGGGGGTCTAAATCCTAGTACACGGGCTTAGAAAATCGTACACAAAAATACCGCTTTCCAAGCAATCGTACAAAAATCTGATTGTTAGTACACGTAAAGATTTTTCTTACACTATACCAGATTGTACGATTTTCCTTTAACCACTTCAGCTCCGGAAAGGTTTACCCCCCTTCATGACCAGGCCATTTTTTGCGATGAGACACTGCGTTACTTTAAGGGCTAGTTTACACTTGTTTCAAAACATGGCTTTGGACAGGCTCTCTGAACGCCAGTCGCAGCTCCAGTCACTAAATAAAATGGTTAGCTTACAGTTCTGTTTACACCTTGCTTTTACTTGGTGCTTTGGTGGGCCTTCAATGAGGCTTTGGTGGAGCTTCAATGAGAATTTGGTGGAGTTTCGATGTGAATTTGGTGGAGCTTCAATGAGGCTTTGTTGGAGCTTCGATGAGAGTCTGGTGGAGCTTCAATGAGGCTTTGATGAGGCTTCGATGAGCCTTTGGTGGGGCTTCGGCTTCGGTGGGACCTAAAGCAAGCTTTTCCATAGACAGGCTCCCTGAACGCCAGTCAAAGCTCCTGTCATTAAATAAAATGGTTAGCTTACAGTTCTGTTTACACCTTGCTGTTGCTTGGTGCTTCGGTGGGGCTTCAATTTGACTTTGGTGGGGCTTTGGTGAGACTTTGGAGCTTCGATGAGAATTTGGTGGAGCTTCGATGAGGCTTTGGTGGAGCTTCGATTGAGAGTTTGGTGGAGCTTCAATGAGGCTTTGGTGGAGCTTCGATGAGGCTTTGGTGGAGCTTCAATGAGGCTTCGGTGGGGCTTTTATGAACCTTTGATGGGGCTTCGGTGAGGATTTGTGAGGCTTCAATAAGGCTTTGGTGGGGCCTAAAGCAAGCTTTTCCATAGACAGGCTTTGTTAAAGCTCTCTGAACACCAGTCAAAGCTCCTGTCATTAAATAAATTGGTTAGCTTACAGTTCTGTTTACACCAGGGATCCTCAAACTACGGCCCTCCAGATGTTGTAGAACTACACATCCCATGAGGCATTGTAACACACTGACATTCACAGACATGACTAGGCATTATGGGAATTGTAGTTCCTGAACAACTGGAGGGCTGTAGTTTGAAGACCCATGGTTTACACCTTGCTTTTGCTTGGTGCTTTGGTGGGGCTTCAATGAGGCTTTGATGGGGCTTTGGTGAGGCTTTGGAGCTTCGATGAGAATTTGGTGGAGCCTCGATGAGGCTTTGGTGGAGCCTCGATGAGGCTTTGGTGGAGCTTGGATGAGAGTTTGGTGGAGCTTGGATGAGGCTTTGGTGGAGCTTCGATGAGGCTTTGGAGCTTCTGAGAGGCTTCGTGGGTCTTTGATGAGCCTTTGGTGGGTCTTCGGTGAGGCTTCGATGAGCCTTTGGTGGGGCTTTGTTAAGGCTTCGGTGGGGCTTAAAGCCAGCTTTTCCATAGACTTCTATGGAGGCTTTGAAGATGCTTTAAAGCACCGCTAAAGCTGTGAGATGTTTTTTTACCTTAATGCATAGGATGCATTAAGGTAAAAAAAATTGTACCTTTACAACCCCTTTAACAAAGGGTGTCCGAAACCTTGTTTTGAAGCAAGTGTAAACTAGCTGTTAATGTGTGTTGAAGTTGAAGCCGGTGTAAATGAGCCCTTACTGACAATTGTCCTGTCGTGCGATGCTGTATCCAAATAAAATTTATGTCCATTTTTTTCTTACAAATAGAGCTTTCTTTTGGTGCTATTTGATCACCTCATCATTTTTTTGCACTATAAACAAAAAAAGAGGCTGACAATTTGGGAAAAAAATTAAAAATGTACTTTTTGCTATAAAACATATCCAATAAAATTTTTAAAAAAATGTCTTCATTATTTCAGGCCAAAATGAGGAGGGCTGGAGCTCTTCTGCAGCTGCAATGAAATGACCTGGAGGGCCTTGTGTTTGACACCTGTGATCAGGGGCAATCAAGGGTTTAAATGTGTCCCTAGGGAGTGCTTGCTAACTGTGTGGGGGATTGCTTGTACTGTGGGAAGACAGAGATCTGTGTTCCTGTTTAGCATAAACACAGGGGCCCAGATTCACATTCCTGGACGCCAGTGGGGGCTGGTGCTCAAAATTTTTTTTGGGGGGGGGGGGCGCAAAGGAAAAATTGCAGTCTCACTGTGCCCAAACGCAGCCACTGTGCCATCAATTTGCACCACTGTGCCATGCCATCAAATGCAGCCACTGTTCCATCAATTCACACCACTGTGCCATGCCATTAAACCAGCCACTGTGCCATCAATTGTCACCACGGTGCCATGCCATTAAACCAGCCACTGTGCCATCCATTGTCACCACTGTTCCATGCCATTAAACCAGCCACTGTGCCATCCATTGTCACCACTGTTCCATGCCATTAAACCAGCCACTGTGCCATCAATTGTCACCACTGTTCCATGCCATTAAACCAGCCACTGTGCCATCCATTGTCACCACGGTGCCATGCCATTAAACCAGCCACTGTGCCATCCATTGTCACCACGGTGCCATGCCATTAAACCAGCCACTGTGCCATCCATTGTCGCCGCTGTGCCAATTGTCCCCACTGTGCCCTGTCAATAGCTCTCTTCGCCCCCCCCCAGCCCGGCACTTACCTTTACTGGAGTCAAGCATCTACATCCCACGATGTCTTCTCCCGCCCTCGATGACTGACAGGCGTCTCAGCCAATCAGGTTACCGGTAGCCAGAACCGGCCAACCTGATTGGCTGAGACGCCTGTCATCTTATCCAAGGGGCGTACAGTCTGTGTGCTCCGAGAATAAGCTTCCGGGACCCGAGGGCTGTATTGGGAAAGCCTATCAGAGCTGTTGGCTCTGATAGACATTTCCGTACAGCCAACCAGCTGGCGTTATTCAGATGGCCGGACATGAGCCCCGACCATCTGAATAACAGCGGCAGCGGCGATAATAACATATATTTGTGCAATGCATGAATCTATGTTATTAGACTCAGTGGCGGTGAGAGCCAGAGGGGGGCGGTGCTCCAGCGCCCTCTATGGACGAACCGCCACTGCTGGGCGCATCTTTCAGCCGGCGTAGTGTATCTCCTTTACCAAACGCCGGCGCAATGTTGAGAGGCAAGCATGATATTCACAAAGTAAATCCTCTCAACGTTGCGCCGGCGTAAGCCGACGTAAGTCAAAGTAGGTGGAAGTGGGCTGGAAGTGGGTGTGATATATTAAAATGAAGCTTGACCCCATGCAAATGATGGGCTTAGCTTCATAAAACAAACTGCGCATGCGTCGTCTCTTGGACGCATCCCAGTGCACATGCTCACAGTCACGTCGAAATAGCTGCCTAAGATACGTCAATACACTGCCTACGACGTGAACATAACCTACGCACAGCCCTATTCACGTACTACGTAAACGACGTAAAATATGACGGCTGTTCCCTGGTCCATACCTTTAAATGGGTTGCGCCACCTATATGAGGAATAACTTTACGACGGACGTAAGCCTTTACGCAAATCGCTTAAAACATGCGCCAGATGCAAGTACGTTCGTGAATCGGCGTATCTTACTCATTTGCATATTTAACATGGGTACGCTGAATGCGTCCAGCGTAAGTTTGCGCCCACGATACGCCGGCGTAGGCAAGTTACGTCGGACGGCTGAAGCCTTGCTTTTCGATGTATCTAGCTTTGTGAATCGGCGCAGAGATGCGACGGCGCACATTTGTACTCACGACGGCGTATCTTTAGATACGTCGGCGTTAGTCCGACGTGAATCCGGGCCAGGATCTCTTTCTTACCTTGTCACAGAACGGCGATCTGCCGTGTGTACATAGGCAGACCCAGCTGCTCTGCCTCTGTCAAAAACGATTGGCGAGTCCTTGTGGACATGAGGTCCGCCAGATCCGCGGATTGGCTCCTGCTGTGTCCAATCACAGCATGAGCGTGGCACCGCAGACCCAGAAGTGCAGAATCATATACCTGAACGTGATTCTGCCTGTAGGAGCCGCAGAGGATTTAATAGATGGAAAGATGAAAAAGTTACTGAAGTTCCGCTTAAAGCTTCTGTTAGTCTTGGGCTCTGGGCTCTGGGCAACTGTATTCACTTTACTGTACTGCACACTGATGTCTTCATAACCAGATGTCTAGCAATCTATATCTGGGAGGGCCACACACAGATTGAAATTCAACCGGTGGTCCCCGCTGAACTGGCTGAACTTCAATCTGTTTTTAACCAGACACAGAGCATCCTCTCACCTTGTGACTTGCTACAAAGTTATAATGTGCAGTCTGAGTGATCACTGGCAAAGAGGAGATGGAGGAAATGTTTTCTCCCAACAGACATCATCTCAGCATAGAAAAAGTCACTTACCTGCCGCTCTAGTGCTGTGTTTTACTAAAAGGTACATATTTCCTATTAAATTATATTGTTGTGGTATAATGTGACATGTCATGAGCGCATTCATATACACACACACACACATTGACACACACGCACACACACGCACACACACACATGTACACACACACACGCGCACTTGCACACACGCACGCACACACACACGCACGTACACACACACACACGCACGTACTCACACACATGCATGTTCACACACGCACGAACGCTGTAAGCGCCACTAATCAGGACTAATGCTGATTCTTGAAGTGTTAAGTGATGCTGACACCTGTGTGTACATGTGTGTGCGCGTGTGTGTGTGTGTGTGCAAATGCGCGTGTGTGTTCTCTGCTCTGCACACTTCCTGGTTGTCTGTTTCCTTATGAAAAAAGTATTGGGAGCTTCTCTCTGTGGTCTCTATTTAAGAAGGTGTGATTACTGTGTGTCTAAACCCCCTCAGAACCAATCAGTTTCATTTTAAAAACAAACACTGCCCTCTATTGGCTCCGTGTCTCTGTCCTTTACAGAAGCATGAAACTAGATGAAAAGCGAAACTGAAACTAGAGGCACATTATATGATTGATTTTTATCTATTTTTAATCATTTTTAAAAGGAATCAGATAACTATTATGTCTCTACACCCTGTAAACAGTCATTTCAGCCAAAAAATGTTTTTCCTTTACAACTCCTTTAACCTGTCACACATCTGGGCAATCCAGCCTGAGCATATGATGAAAAAACACATATCCAGAGATTTCTGCATTGGAAATTACTGATAGGTTAGGAGGTGCAGGCAGCTGAGTTCAAGTGTTGATGTGAAGGGCTCGTTCACAGCTCTTGCCACCCCCTATGAAAAGCGATCCCTGGTGGATTTTTTTTCCAGAGGAGTTTATGGCGTGTGTACAGTTTTTGCATGTGTATAGCCCTCAGCAACTGTGGATCTGTGTCTGAATAATTGGTGGGTGGTAAAACCGCAGCTCAACCATCTGGTTTTACCACTCCCCTGGCTAAACGTGTGAATGAGCTGTAGGCAAACTTTTTTCAGTTTTGATTGGAGCAGGGAGCGGGGTAGGATCGGTCATATTTTTATTGCTGTGTCCCAGTGGCGGCTGATGCTCAAAATTTTTGGGGGGCCGTAAACAAATGAAAAAAAAAAACATCAATTGTTGCCACTGTGCCCGTCAATTGTTGCTACTGTGTCATCAATTGTCGCCACTGTGCCATCAAACACAGCCACTGTGCCATCAAACACAGCCACTGTGCCCATCAATTGTCACCACTGAGCCATCAAACGCAGCCTCTGTGCCCATCAAACGCAGCCACTGTGCCCATCAATTGTCACCACTGTGCCATCAAACACAGCCACTGTGCCATCAAACGCAGCCACTGTGCCCATCAATTGTCACCACTGTGCCATCAAACGCAGCCACTGTGCCATCAATTGTCGCCACTGTGCCATTAAACGCAGCAACTGTGCCATCAAACGCAGCCACTGTGCCCATCAAACAAAGCCACTGTGCCATCAAACGCAGCCACTGTGCCATCAATTGTCGCCACTGTGCCATTAAACGCAGCCACTGTGCCCATCAATCGCAGCCACTGTGCCCATCAAACGCAGCCACTGTGTCATCAATTGTGGCCACTGTGCCATCAAACGCAGCCACTGTGCCCATCAATCGCAGCCACTGTGCCCATCAAACGCAGCCACTGTGTCATCAATTGTGGCCTCTGTGCCCATCAAACGCAGCCACTGTGCCCATCAATTGTCACCACTGTGCCATCAAACACAGCCACTGTGCCATCAAACGCAGCCACTGTGCCCATCAATTGTCACCACTGTGCCATCAAACGCAGCCACTGTGCCATCAATTGTCGCCACTGTGCCATTAAACGCAGCAACTGTGCCATCAAACGCAGCCACTGTGCCCATCAAACAAAGCCACTGTGCCATCAAACGCAGCCACTGTGCCATCAATTGTCGCCACTGTGCCATTAAACGCAGCCACTGTGCCCATCAATCGCAGCCACTGTGCCCATCAAACGCAGCCACTGTGTCATCAATTGTGGCCACTGTGCCATCAAACGCAGCCACTGTGCCCATCAATTGCCGCCAGTTTTCCCCAGTGGCGGTGCGTCCATAATGGACGCAGGAGCACCGCCCCCTCTCTCTGCATTGCATGAATCTATGTATTGTCGCCGCTGCCGCCCACTATTCAGGAGGCCGGCCCCCTGTTGATCGCCGGCCATCTGAATAACAGCGGTGGGTGTGTTTTGGAAGTGTCTATCACAGCCAGCGGCTCCCGATTACAGCCTGTGGGATCTAATTGCCTTCCAAATGATTAATCAGAGGGCGCACAGAGTGTGCGTTCCCTGGTTAACACTGACATGCGTTTCAGCCAATCAGGTTCACTGGGTCTGGTTACCGGTCACCTAATTGGCTGAAGCGACATCGAGAGAAGTCATCTAGGGAACGTGGAGGAGGATGGCTGACCCGAGAAAGGTAAGTGTAAGGGGCAAACTGGTGGTATTTGATGGGGCAATCTGGCGGCAATTTACGGGTTAAACTGGTGGCATTTTATGGGGCAAATGGGCGGTATTTTACGGGGAAAACCAGTGGCTGCTGGTGTTCAACATTTTTGGCGGCGCAAACAAACTGAGAAAACAAACAAAAACAAAAACATCAATTGCAGCCACTGTGCACATCAAACGCAGCCACTGTGCCCATCACGTGCAGCCACTGTACCCATAAATTGCCGCCACTGTGCCATCAAACGCAGCTCCTGTGGTGGGCACAGTGGCGGCAATTGATGGGCACACTGACAACAATTGTTGTCAGTGTGCCTATCAATTGCCGCCACTGTGCCCATCAATTACTGCCGGTGTGCCCCAATAATTGCTACCAGTGTGCCCCATCAATTACTGCCAGTGTGGCCCATCAATTACTGCTAGTGTGCTCCATCAATTACTGCCAGTGCACCCCATCAATTGCCACCAGTTTGCACTATCAATTGCCACCAGTGTACTTACCTGTCTCGGATCACGGTGTTGTCCTCCACGCTCCCTCCGAGTCCTTAATGTCTACTTCCATCCTCTTCTGCTATGATTGGACGCCTGATAGGCGTCCAATCATATCACCTGTCGCTTCAGCCAATTAGGTGACAGGTAACCAGACCCGAACATCTGATTGGCTGAGAGGCTGGTCAGTGTTAGGGAATCGATTTATTCTCTTCTCTAACACAACACTGTATAAACAGTGAACGCACTGCATTACGCACGCTGTTTACCAATTTGGAAGCCTATTAGAGCCTATGACAGTGTAGTCTCAGTCCGTTTGAAGGTGGGGGGGGGGGCAGGGGAGTCCCGTGCCATTCTAGGCTATAGGGCTGTGTGTTTCTATTGATGCACACAGTTTAGGTACACACAACTTTAGTCCCTGTATGCAAGGGAGACGCCAAAGGATGCTGCATGAGACAAGCGCCACCAAGTCATGGTACCAATGTAAACGGTACAATAGGCAAGGAATACAAGATAACAAAGCTGCGTATTTAGTAAGTGATTAAATCTCTGAAGGTTTATTATTGTAACTTTCTTATACACCTCCCAATCAGTCTCATGTATTTAAATCTGAGCTGTCTGTATTGCGTCACAACCCAGAACGTACCGGTCTACCAGCACTAAAAATAGATGGGCATTTATAATGCATTATTTCCCCATAAAATCAATGGCTGTACATGAGGCTGAAGGATAACTGACAGCTAGTGATAGTGTTCCATGTTATTTGTAATGCTGCCATCTACTGCCTGTTTTGGAGATTGCATGTACTAATTGGCGCTATGTTGTTTATTCGGGCACAGTACAGCTTGTACCAGCTTGATAGACAATACAAAGTGCCAAACTCCCTCCAATAATAGATATGTTGCTAAACGAACCTGAGATAATGAATGCAGACCATGGATTCATTTGTTTTTGGTATAAGGAGCCTTGAATTGGACCTCCTCTGACTCATACTATAAGAATACCTCCCAACTTTTTGAGATGGGACTGAGGGATATCTTTTAGCAAAAGTATGTAGGCATAGGGCACTCCTCTGCCACGCTCCCTTAAAGGAGAATTATGCAAAAAAAGTTTTAAAGCCACAAGTACTTTTTTTGGCCACTTCTTCTATATCTTTATATTGGCTTTTTACATTTACAAATGCAGCAATTTAGAAATTGGATGAAATTGGATGAAAGGTTTAGCACCGGGAAACACTTTTTCAAAGATAAAAAGTGCATTTTATATTAATGTAGCGCTACCCAGGCCCGGATTTCCCACAAGGCCACCAAGGCCAGGCCTCGGGGCGGCAGGGTGCCATGGGGTGGCAGTGGCATGGAGTCTCCCGATGGCCGTAACATACAGTTAAGGGCGGTAAGTTGCTGTGTGGGGGAATTGAGTGGGGGAAGCCGCTCGCTCGTTGTCGATGTCGCCAAAATCACTTGTCAAATGTGTGCTGCTGTCCGTCCTCCCCTACCCCCACATACCTCTCTCTGCTTTCTCTGCCTTCGGGACTCCTCCGTCCTCCCCCCAGCGGCTGAGTCTGTCTCCTGTTCCTGCCTCCGATGTGCACAGTGAGAGGGGTGAGCTGTGCTCTTCCCATCTCAGCTGTGACAGGAGTTCTAGCACAGTGCTAGGACTCCTGTTTTGGAGGTGACAGGGTCAAAAAAGAGAACCTGTCACCTCCAATTGCTATCGCACAGGGAATTGTTTTCTCCTGTGTGATAGCAATAAAGTTAAGTGAAAAAAAATGATAAAAAATAATAATAATAAAATTAAAAAGTAATTAAAAAGTAAAGAATAAGACAAACAGTATTCAAAATAATAAGAACATTACACAAAAATAAAAACAAGTAAATGTCAAGCTACAAAAAAAAAGTGCTAAAAAAGTAAAAAAATAAAATAAAAAATTTGAACTAACCGTGCCACCCCTGTCCCCTCCGGTTGCCATTCTCTGTTGATTGGGGGGGTGGGTCGGTTGGCAGGGAGGGGGTGCATTGTGGAACCTGGCCTTGGGGCGGCAGGGAGAGCAAATCCGGCCCTGGCGCTACCCCCAGAGGAGCCGCTTAATGTATGTTTAGTTCTATACTCTGCCTCTGAACCCCAAGAATGGTCTCGACCCCTCTGACACACCTGCTTGGTAATATTAGTGCGGAACTATTAGTGCGGAACCCAGCATGTAGAGAGAAAACACAATTATGATAAACCATGAAGTATATTTACAGAGGCCCTGGGTTCCATCACATCACCAGCTGTGGTAGTAAATAGAGACTCACAACACTGAACCACTCAGATATGTTTACTGAGGAAAAAAAAATAAACACAATCAAAGAGTATGAATAAAAGATAAATGAACACAGGTTATGATTGACCAAGATATATGAACACAGGTTATGATTGACCAAGATATATGAACACAGGTTATGATTGACCAAGATATATGAACACAGGTTATGATTGACAAAAATATTATTCAGTGCACATACATCATGTACTTGTACCCAATAACAACCTCATAGGGGGTACTGTATATGTGAACAGGTGCACAGGGAGATAGATCTTCAATACTTCTTACTTCTAACACATGTATTGAATACCTTCCTATTGAGGCCTCATCACACAGACCAAGGCACAAAGAAATTGTACAAACAGTGAATACAGTAATACAATGCAAGTTCTAACTATATTTCACTAAATGGCTTCCCATAGGTTGCAGTTCGGTCGTTGTGGATGCCAGCTGGCTGGCAGACTCCATCCGGAATCACCCCCCTGTGCCTCTGTTAGGAAGGATGGCTTTGCCACGGTGTGCTGCGACTCCCTGTGGGCTAGAATATGGATGGCTTCAAATGCTCTGAAGGGCAGGCCGATCCTTCTGCTCGATTAGCAGGGTTTTTTCACAAGGATACCTCTGTCCGGGCGATTCGCTCTCTGCTGTAGGCCGCAGTCTCTCAGTCCTGGTCCCACACACAAACCTCCTGCTGGCAGTTGAATAAAGTCCAGAGAGGCCGAAAGCAGGCCACGCCTGTCCTTTTATCTCCCCTCCCAGCAGGCTGTTTTGTGACTTGGCATTGTGGGTCTGTGACTTGGCATTGTGGGTCTGTGACTTGGCATTGACTGATTTAAACAACTAGTCACTTCCTCATCAAACTACATATCCCACAATGCGTAACTGTTTGCTTCTTAAACAGAAGGAAAAATCAGTGGTCACTAGAGGGAGCCAAACCCTTACTTAAGAAACAATGAACGACTCAACATAATAACTTTAGTAGCAACCCCTGGGCTACATTAACCACTTAAGACCCGGACCAATACGCTGGCAAATGACCCAAGGGGTTTTTGCGATTCGGCACTGCGTCGCTTTAACAGACAATTGCGCGGTCGTGCGACGTGGCTCCCAAACAAAATTCGCGTCCTTTTTTTCCCACAAATAGAGCTTTCTTTTGGTGGTATTTGATCGCCTCTGCGATTTTTATTTTTTGCGCTATATACAAAAATAGAGCGACATTTTTGGAAAAAAATCAATATTTTTTACTTTTTGTTATAATAAAAAACCAATAAACTAAATTTTAGGCAAACATTTAGGCCAAAATTTATTTAGCCGCACGTCTTTAGTAAAAAAAAAAAATCGCATTAAAAAAAAATTAGCTACCTAGCGGGAACAGCGACACTAATACAGCGATCAGAAAAATGATCGCTTAGTGATGCTGGCAATAGGGAGTGAAAGGGTTAACTAGGGCAGTGATCAAGGGGTTAAAACTTTATTGGGGGGGGGGGGGTGGGGGGGCTACCCTGACACTAACACTGACTGACTGTCACACTGTCTGTCACACTGACACTAAATACAGTAATCATACATGTATGATTACTGCATTCAGTGACACTGACAGGGGGGAGGGGGGGGGGCGATCGCGGGGGTTAAATGTGATTTTGTGTGTGTGTAGTGTAGTGTTGGTGCAGGACTTACTTGTTGTGTTGTGATCTCTCCTCAGCGGCGCTTAAAACAAACGCCGAGGGAGAGATCACGTCGCTTCCTCCTTCCTGTGTTTACACAGGAGGAGGAAGTGACAGGTCAGGCGGGCGTGCGCATTGGCTGGGAGCGATCCGGAGGGGGCGGATGAAAACGGATAGCCGCCCCCACTTGTCGGATCGCTCCTGCAGCCGCGCGGACCGCCGCATGTACGGGGGGGGGGTCCGATCGGACCCCCGATCCCCCCCAAGGCACCAACGTATATATACGTTGATGTGCCTGTCGGTGCCATTCTGCCGACGTAAATGTACATGCGGCGGTCCTTAAGTGGTTAAGGTGACCAAATTCTTTAAATGAAATGCGGGGACATATTTTTTTTATTGGCAAATGGCACAGGACTGCATCATACACAGAGCACTGGGCACAGTATTGCATAATACACAGAGCGTTGGGCACATGACTGCATAATACACAGAGCGCTGGGCACAGGACTGCATAATACACAGAGCGTTGGGCACAAGACTGCACAATACACCGAGTGCTGGGCACAAGACTGCACAATACACAGAGCACTGGGCACAGGACTGCATAATACAAAGAGCGTTGGGCACAGGACTGCATAATACACAGAGTGCTGGGCACAGGACTTCATAATACACAGAGCACTGGGCACAGGACTGCATCATACAAAGAGCGTTGGGCACAGGACTGCATAATACACAGAGCGCTGGGCACAGGACTTCATAATACACAGAACACTGGGCACAGGACTGCATAATACAAAGAGCCTTGGGCACAGAACTGCATAATACACAGAGCGTTGGGCACAGGACTGCACAATACACATAGCGCTGGGCACAGGACTGCATAATACACCGAGCGTTGGGCACAGGACTGCATAATACACAGAGTGCTGGGCAGAGCTTTTTTTCTCAGAAAATAGGTGCAGGAACTCAACCACGACCCCGTTCAGATTTCACAAACAGTAGAAGGGTCTTAAAGGGGCATTAAATACCAGAATTGCACTACATATAGAGTACAGAGTTCAGGGGGGGGTTACACACAGAGTGCAGAGCTGTCACTTGTAAACACAGAAACCAGACTTCTGTGTTTACAAGTGATTGTGGTGAGCAGGCACCAAAGGGTCTGGGCCAAAGGTGGTGGAACTGAGTTCCCCCAAGTTCCCCCAGAAAAAAAGCCCTGGTGCTGGGCACAGGACTTCATAATACACAGAGCGCTGCGTCGCGCCCGAAAAAGATCGTGAATTTCCGACTCCCGCTGATTAACATATTTTTTCAGCGTTAATCAGCGGGAACGCCCCCGGCGCCATTTTTAAGTTGACCCAGCATAGAATTATCTGATTCCAAATGGTAAGAAGGATATTAGAACAACATTCTGTATATAGCAACCAGCCAGGATTAAGGCCTGGTTCACACCTATTCATTTCTTTGTGCGTTTTTAGTTTTGCAGAAACACACTACAGTACATTTAACATGGTTTCCTATGGATGTAGTTCATATATGTGTGTTTTATGGAAAGGTACAGAGGCTTTTTTCTGGTTTTTGGTTCCATAGACTTCAATGGATGAAAAATGTGTATTGAGAAAAAGCAAAATGCACCTAAAATATTTTTTTTACCTGATTATAGCTGGTTGTTAACCACTTAAGACCCGGACCTTTAGGCAGCTAAAGGACCCGGCCAGGTTTTGCAATTCGGCACTGCGTTGCTTTAACAGACAATTGCGGGGTCGTGCGACGTGGCTCCCAAGCAAAATTGCCGTCCTTTTTTTCCCACAAATAGAGCTTTCTTTTGGTGGTATTTGATCACCTCTGCGGTTTTTATTTTTTGCGCTATAAACAGAAATAGAGCGACAATTTTGAAAAAAAATCTATATTTTTTAGTTTTTGCTATAATAAATATCCCCCAAATATATATAAAAAAAAAAATGTCCTCAGTTTAGGCCGATACGTATTCTTCTACCTATATCGGTTGGTGTGCGCAAAATTTATAGCGTTTACAAAAAAGGGGATAGTTTTATTGCATTTTTATTATTTTAATTTTTTTTACTACTAATGGCGGCAAACAACAGCGATTTTATTTCGTGATTGCGACATTATGGTGGACACATCGGACACTTTTGACACATTTTTGGGACCATTGTCATTTTCACAGCAAAAAATGCATTTGAAATGTATTGTTTATTGTGAAAATTACAATTTCAGTTTGGGAGTTAACCACAAGGGGATGCTGAAGGGGTTATGTGTGACCTAATGTGTTTACAACTGTAGGGGGTGTGGCTGTAGGTGTGACGTCATCGATTGTGTATCCCTATAAAAAGGATCACACGATCAATGACGCCGCCACAGTGAAGAACGGGGAAGCTGTGTTTACACACGGCTCTCCCCGTTCTTCAGCTCCGGGACCGATCGCGGGACTCCAGCGGCGATTGTGTCTGCGGGTCCCGCGGTCCCAGTCACGGAAATTCGGACCGGGTCGCGGGCGCGCGCCCGCGACCCAAGGGTGGGCACGGCTGTGGTAAGCAGGCACCAAAGGGTCTGAGCCAAAGGTGGTGGAACTGAGTTCCCCCAAGTTCCCCCTTAAAAAAAGCCCTGGTCTTATGTAAATTACAAAGCTTAAATCTTATTTTAACCACACAGATACAGGTAAAGAGACAGAGATTGCCGCTCCAGGCAGGTCTTGTTGGGTAAAAATCTTCTTCTCAGGAACTGAGGGTGCCGGCAATGCACATGATAATTAAAAACAAAAGATGATCAGGACAGCCGCACTCCAATCCAACGTAACTTTAATGTAAAAAGCTGGAACAGGCACTACAAGTCACAGCAACGGAACCTAGGACAGCTGATGCGTTTACTCATAGCTGATACAGGTAATCAGAATATAAGTCTGGTGGACAGAACAGTCCCAGAAAAGCTTGCTTGATATTACATCCAGCAGTTTTAACCCTTTTTGGCCCTGGATGTGAAGGGACTCACACTGTCCCTGAAAATCCTGCTGCCTCAGAACAGACGACTGCTCAGGCATCCTACTGTACAGGTTCTTCTTCACAAGCCAGGGGGTCTTCCAACCAAGACCTTGGGATAGTAGAGATTTCTCTGTACTTCTTCGTTTCTCAACTCCTAGCCTGAAGGCAGAGCACCCCTCAACCCGGGGCCCCCTCCCTGGTCACACAACACAACTTTCTCTTTCAGCTCCCAGCCTGGAGGTATAGCCCACCCTCACACAACACAGCTTCCTCACTCACTCTTCCACTCAACTCCCCTGCTGGCCAGACCCCCTTATATTTAAGGCCTGATCCAGCCACCCTGCCAGGGCCTTGTGCCTGGGGATTGTCCAGATTCACTCAAGTATGCAGATCAGGACCTCTTGACCTCCACCCACTAGCTTCTATAAGCTTCTTCAAGTGTCTAGAACCAGGGAGATGTACCAGAGGCCCACCCTGTAGAGCCCTTCAGCCTGACCCAATTACAGACTCATACAACTAGCATGAATCACACAAACACATTTTCCTACACTAATGTAGCCCTAGGGTGCTACATTGGGAACACAGAAAACAGCAGAAACACACTTTAATGTATTGAAAATCATACTTGACTCTTTTTATGTAACACAGGTACATAGTCTAGTCGGGTGGTGGCATCACAAGTTACATGCATTTCTGTGTGTTGTGGTAATGCAAATATTATCCCAACGCATTAGTGGTAATGGGCCCTTAATGTCACAACAAGCAGTCAAGAGAAATTTCCCCAGAGGTGACACAGGCAAGTTGTTACCCTTCCCAGTCTATCCCAGAGAATAATAATACATGGAATTCCACTTCAACGCTTTATACTTTAACTTTATTGCTGACACGCATTGTGTTATTGTTGGAAACCATTTGTGAAAATCTTTCTACCTAGTGTGATAACATATACACAGGGGCTGACAGGTCTTGTGTGACTTTACCTGTGACTCACCTATGTGTTCTATAGAAGGCTGGGTGCTGCCTAGGTGTTCCCATAAGAAATAATTAGTCCTATATTATCAGTGCCTGTTACTGACACCTACCAAAGTATGGAGGGAGATATTAGTGCTATCAGCAGCCACCTGTATTTGCAAACAATGAATTAGCAAACCAAAGGTCCCATTCACACTTGTGTAGCGCCCCCTTACTTTCAGTATGGGCACTACGCTAAAGTTAGTTGGAGTGGGAGAGTTACATTGCTCCCATTCATGATTTACCTAAATTGTGACCTCTATCATTCCAGAAAGGTCCACTGGGTCAGTCTGCATTCTGGGGATGTGGTATCATCTCTGGTCGGCAGTTGGCGCCAGAGGGGTTTCTGGCAGAGCAAGTTTTCCCCAGCAGCCAATTGGAGGAGTTCTTCCCTCGCGGGGCATGCTGGGGAGGGATACATCTGTGACGGGTGTCATGTGTTCTAAAATCTTCGCGGGGTTCCAGTTCCAAGTGCGGGATCCACCTTTAGGGTGCGTTCATCCATGGGCCCCGCCGGCGTGGACCACCTGGCCAAGCTTGCAGGCTTCACCGAGCCTCAACCGGAGGCGAAAGGGGACCCCAGTGACTTACTGGGTTCCCAGTTCAATTGAGAGGATCCCAGGCTGGGTGCCGTGCGATTGGGGGATCGGCTTGAGGGGAACCCGGAGGCAGGTTGTCCAACAGGGCTTGAACGAACCAATCGGGGATCTAGTGACCGGGATGCTGACAGGTACGCTTTACTGTCTCCTGGTGACCTGTGCTAGAGTCTACTGGGAGGATACGCTCTGTTCATCCACCTAATCTCATTTAAATGAATTGGCCTGTGGCAGAGGCCCTAGAGCCGGGTCTGTGTGAGAGGCCTGTTCCTCCCAGGGATCCAAAGTGACGACTCTACAAAGGATGCAGTCTGTCGCCACTGGAAGCCGACAATTGCATGTAATCGCTCATTCAGCGAATACAAGTGATCAGATGCTCAAGCTAATTTACCCACAACACATACTCAGGGATGTATTTAGGTTTTGTGCTGCCCTAGGCCTGACTTAACTCGTGCACCCCTAATTTAAATATGACCCACCCCTTCCTGTCAAGGCCACACCCCTTGCTGTTAAAGACCTGCCCTTCCCTTACCTTACCCTTACTTTATCCAAATTTAAATAGAAAAGTGTTCCTAAAGTTCTACTTTAGGCCCAAAATTCTGATAATTTTATGGAGAGGACTAAAAAGATATAACCATGCCAATGGTACAGCAGAAAACATATAGCACAGTGAGGAAGGTTTGTGGTCCAGGATGATAGGACAGTCAAAATTAGAAGCTCCGCCCCCCCTACAGTTGCGGAATGCTTGCCTCTCTGCCCAGTCCGCCCCATAAGACTGGCGCTACACTAACAGTGCTACACTAATGGTGCAAGCCGGCGGAGACTCTTTCCGTGCTGCCCCCCTGCAACCTGCTGCCCTAGGCCTGGGCCTTGTTGGCCTAGGCCAGGATACAGCTCTGCACATACTGTCCTTTTGGACGCAGACAATTGCAGATGTAACATCCTGATGTTTAGGCAGGGTTTCTATTAATATTTTTTAATTACATTTATTTCCCAAGTGATAGTTGCCTTGGCCAATTGTTTGGAGGCCAATTGATTTTTGGAATTGCTGCACTCCTCTCTTCTATCACTATAAATAAATTCTCATCGGATGGACCGATCGTGTGTACGCAGCTTAACAGGATCACAGAGTTCAGTGGAGGATAGAGAGCTACATGTTTAGGGAGCACCGCCCCTTTGTCAAGCCAAGGGTCCAAGGGCTTGTCAAGTCAAGTGCTCGACAAAGGTAAATGGTGTGCTTCTGAAACAAGTTGCCACATCCTTCTCATTACCCTCCAAATCCTTCTAAACACCCTCCACAACACCCTACATTCTTCTTATCACCATCCACGACACTATACATTTATTAACAAATAATCAGAAAAGATTATTAGAAAAGAAAGCAGTACAATAAAAAAAAACAGAAAAGTACGATCCAATTTTCTTCATCAGATGAAAAAATTCCTTCCTCATCCCCCAAGAGGCAAATGGATATTCCCTGGATCAACTTTACCTATAAATGTCAGTGACCAGTTATATTATGTACCATTGGGAACAAAACCCAACCTTTTTTAAAGTAATTTACTGAGCTGGCCAGAACCACCTCTGGAGGACAGATGTGCAGGATAAGGAAGGTGAAGGGGTTAACATATAGGCAGAGTGTAATTTGTTTTTAAGCTAGCTAGTAAATGTGCTGGGAAAACTTTCTTGGTTTGCATCCTACAACCTTGGGATTCACTTTGATGCTGATATCATATTTGTAATTTCCTCTGATTAGTCGTCACATTGTACAGAGCCACTGAGATCAGCTCTGTACACAGCCATTAACAAGTGCATGAGAAATAAACACTTACCCCTTCACTGTTCAAAAATTGTATAAGACAATATATAAGTGGTTAACCGATGTCATGTACAGATCAAATTTCTCACCTTTGCTCCACATATGAATGAAATAGTATATACAATGACACAGTGCATTGTTACATTGTATTTTCTCAATGACACTTTAGGGCTTTAGATTATTTGCAAATATCATTTTACAGGAGAGATTGCATTTTGGCAGCTGTTACTGCTGCGCAATACATAGCTATTCCTGGCTGTTTGACAGCCATTAATTACCAGTAGTAGTGGCAGTGGAAGCAGTGTTAGTGGGAGAGCAGCAGTGTCAGAGGAAGAGGATATGTGGAAGATTTTTAGTAGATATCTCCCATGTTTAGAATCCTCATGTGGCTATTTATATTATTATTGAGGGTGGATTATATCAAGGGCCAAATAGGCTTCTGGATCTGGGAAGGAAACTTTCTTTAACCACATTGGCTCCAGAGAATTTATTTTTCTTTGTCACATACATGTAAAAATACATTATGGGCCAGATTCAGGTAGAGTTATGCCGCGTACACACGGTCGTTTTTTGCGATGAAAAAAAACGACGTTTTTTAAAACGTCATTTAAATTGATCGTGTGTGGGCAAAACGTCGTTTTTTGTCTTCAAAAAAACGACCAAAAAAAAATTCCAACATGCTTGAATTTTTTGTGTCGTTTTTCAAAACGTCGTTTTTTGTTTCACAAAAAGTCACCGTGTGTAGCAAAAACGTCGTTCGAAACGACGTTTTTCAACCCGCGCATGCCCAGAAGCTAGTTATGAAGCGAGCTTCAATGGAAAAGAGTGGTGAACCTTGCTTTTTGTGAAAAAACGATGGTGTGTATGCAAAATTGTCTTTGAAAAGTGACGTTTCAAAAACGTCGTTTTTTACTTCACAGAAAACGTCGTTTTTTTTTTTATCGCAAAAAACGACCGTGTGTACGCGGCATTAGGCTGGAGTATCAGTGATACTCCAGCCTAACTGTTACTTTGAGCCGGCGTTTTTGTTTTCTGTAACCAGAAAACAAGAAACGCCGGGTTGGAGTTCCTATACGAGCGGCGTAATTGTATTTCGCTGTCGTATCGGAACTTCAATTTTAAAAATGGCGCTCGGGGCGTTCCCGCTGATTAACCCCGAGAATATGTTAATCAGCGGGAATCGGAAATTCACGATCGTATTTGGGCCCGACGCAGTGACGTTCCGACGTTTCCGTAAGAGATACGCGGCGTAAAGAAAAACCAGCCCCCTAGTGGAGTATCCTATGTTAAGTATGGCCGTCGTCATCGCGTCGAGTTTACAAATTTTCACGTCGTTTGCGTAAAATGTCCGTGAATGGGGATTGACGTCATTGACGTTCCCTGACAGAATTTGGAGCATGCGCACTGACAGTCGACACATGCGCAGTACGTTTGCCGCGGGATCGCGCATAGTTAACATAATACACGCCTCCTACCCGCCCAATTTAAATTTCGCCGGCTCATTTTCGTTACGCCGCCGCAACTTTAGGAGCAAGTGTTTTGTGAATAACAGTACTTGCTCCTAAAGTTACGGCGGAGTAACGTAAATGAGAAACGTTACTCCAAAGTAAAGAAGCGCCCATCTACCTGAATCTGGCCCTATATATTTTCTGAAAGCAGAGGCCCTGTAAAATAAAAAGATGATAGTTGTAAATTTTTGTTTCACGAGATATTTAGTTTAAAAAATATAATAAAATGCAAAACTACACTATATAATACAGATTTCTGGTTAAAATATAAAAGATGAGGTTGCATTGAGTAAATGGATTTCTAACATTCCATGTTTTAAGATTGCGTGCGCCCACGATATCGCCAAAAATTATGGTGCCCAAAAATCACCATAGGTGACTCTTTAAAGCCCTGTACACAGGATCGGTCCATCCGATGAGAACGGTCCGACGGACCGTTTTCATCGGTTCACTGATGAAGCCGACTGATGGACTGACTTGCCTACACACCATCGGTTCATGAACCGATCGTGTCAGAACGCCGGGACGTAAAACACAACAACGTGATGAAAAACGAAGTTGAATGCTTCCAAGCATGTGTCGACTTGATTCTGAGCATGCACGGTTTTGACCTATCAGTTAGCCGTCCATCCATTCAATTTTAAAGCAAGCCCTCTGTTTTTGGAAGGATAACTACCGATGGGGCCTACACACGATTGAACCGATCGACGGTTTGAACCGATCGTGTGTACGTGGCTTAAAAGCTGTTACAGCTCATCAATTTAGAGTTAAATGGGAGCTCTTGTGTGTTGGATTTATTGTTCTCAACCAATATGTCTGGTGTGTGTGGTGCAACCACGGCTTACATACACGTACGCACCCTGGGCGTGCATACGCATTTGCACAGGTGTGTGAGACAACAGGAGTTTTGGCATTTTATTTTAATACATTTTATTATAATTTATTTGTGGAGGGAGGGGGAGAAGAAAAGTTCCTTAGACATACAAATAACCACTCCACAAGTCTGATCAGGGGTGTTAGCCAATTAAAATTGGGGGTACTGTTTACGCCAGAAGGGGGGTGCAGAAGGGGAAAAAAATAATTACATTTTGGATAGCTCCGTTATGTTACTCATTTTGTTTTGTTGATTCGTTTCTGAATTTTTTTGGTTTCATTTCATTTAATTTCGTTAATAGATTTCTAATAAATTCCACATTTTCGGAACAATTTGAATTTAGATCGGTCGAAAAACGATGTGTGAAGAATAACGGGTTGTTTAGGAGTGGACCGGGAAGCCGGCTGTTGCGTCATTAACTGTCAGTGGGCTTCCCCACTGACAGCTGAAATGTAAACAAAAGAATGCGGGCAATGAAAAATTAAAAAAAAAACAGTGTGGGGTACCCCCAATCTATACCAGGCTCTTTGGGTCTAGTATGGATTTTAAAGGTAACCCACGCCAACATTAAAAGAAAATGGCGTGGGATCACCCAAAATTCATACCAGGCCCTTATCCGAGCATGCAGACAGTAAAGGGGGGCAAGCAAGCGGTCCCCTTCCTGAACCATACCAGGCCATATGCCCTCAACATGGGTGTCATGCTCACCCCCTCCCTTGGACTACAGGAGTGTCAGGACGCCCACTAACACACAGCTTCTTTCTCTATCTGCAACGTAGAGAGCGTCCTGACTCTCCTGTAATCCAAGGGAGGGGACGAGCACGACACTCCACACCAGGGAGAAAGCCTTGCATTACCGTGTGGAGCTACCGACAGAAGAACAGGAAGTGAGGATTTCTCAGAAGAAATAAGGACATTTAAAAGCAAAATGGAAGGATGAGGTAAGTGAAGGAGGACTGCACTAAGGTAAAGGAAGCTATTTAGGAAAATAAATTGTACCTTTACAACCCCTTTAATGTTACCAACATGATAACTAAATCAATTAAAATTACAAGCAGCCCCTAAATATATATAATTTGGAATTATTGAAGGATAAACTTATTTTTTCAGTTTTTTTCATTTTCTGATCTGCAAAGGTGAAATTACTCTTCCAAAGTGCTCCTTGTTTTCGTCCAGCTCCATAAGCAAGTGTTGAAAAGACAGTTACAAGGGGTCGCAGTCCAGTTCTTCCGGGGAAAATACAGGCATTACAGCATAAAGGAAATAACACTTTTCAGAAGTTGCCTTCAATGCACTAATCATGAGCTTAAAACGTATAAAACAGAGAAGTGAAAACACACCTACAGACAGTTAGAATCGGAGTTCTAATGCGGAGGACAGACAAAGACATCTGATATCTGACTGACATAATGTGGGTTTCAGTGCTTCCATTGATCTTCATGTTGAACTATCTCAGCACTGCAGAGGACTCGTGTCCAGGTAAGTCACTAAGGTGGCTTTAAAAGGCCCAGTGTCACCTTAGATCTGACACAGCATGATGCTTGAGTGATGTTTATGCATTTACAGTGACCTTGGGGATTGACAATGAGCTCTTCTATCTACAGCAGGGGTGTCCAAACTTTTTTCAAAGAGGGCCAGATTTGATGAAGTGAACATGCGTGAGGGCCGACTATTTTGCCTGACATTCTTTGAACCATTAAAAATGTGTTCGTCTGAGCACTAATACACTGCCCAACAAGAATTCTCTTACCTCTGTGGCTGTGTGTTGTGAAGAGATGAGCTTGGGTCTGTTATTCAGATATACTGCATATATATTTCTTTTGTGGCCCTAACGAACCCCAGAGCGCTGCTTAGGACTAAGGATGAGCTTGGGCGTGTTATTTTGGTTTTCCGTATTTATCAGCGTATAACACGCACAGGCTTACCATTGCCATTAATGCAGCCTCACCATTGCCACTAATATAGCCTCACCATTGCCATAAATATAGCCTCACCATTGCCATGAATGCAGCCTCACCATTGCCATGAATGCAGCCTCACCATTGCCATGAATGCAGCCTCACCATTGCCATGAATGCAGCCTCACCATTGCCATGAATGCAGCCTCACTATTGCCATGAATGCAGCCTCGCCATTGCCATTAATGCAGCCTCGCCATTGCCATTAATGCAGCCTCGCCATTGCCATTAATGCAGCCTTGCCAATGCCATTAATGCAGCCTCACCATTGTCATTAATGCAGCCTCACCATTGCCCTGAATGCAGCCTCACCAATGCCATGAATGCAGCCTTACTATTGCAACCAATGCAGCCTTACTATTGCAACCAATGCAGCCTTATTATAGCAACCAATGCAACCTCACATATGCCATAAATGCAGCCTCACATGTGCCATAAATGCAGCCTTACCATTGCCATCAGTGCAGCCTAATCGATGCCCATCTGCAGCCTTGGAGGGCAGAGGTAGGGGGGCGGGACAAGTCCCGACAGATTACAAATAGGAGAATCTCTTGTTTACCCTGTGGCCTCGTCCAATGGCATCCCAGGTGACGGGACTTCCAATAGAGACGCTGCGGAGTAAACAGGAGATTCTCTCCATGTAATCTGACGGCGCTCATCCCTGTCCCCTCCAAGGCAGCGCTAATAAATACAGTATATATCTTTTGTGGCCCTGGGGGCCAAAAACGATAAATATATCCAAATCCCCAGGAGGGCCATATTAAATCAACAGGGGGGTCGCATTTGGCCCCCGGGCCGGACTTTGGACATGCCCGATCTACAGTATGCATTCATTATTTATTGCTCAAAAAAAATTCCAATTTGTTATAAAACTCTGTAGTACCAGACTGATATTTCTCTATTCAGTGACAAACAGGAGTTAATTGTATAGTATGTGGCACTGTAATCTATTAGACATGAAACTGCGGTGGATTCTGGCACACAGATGCCTGGCATGCCTTTTCTATCTGTGGCTAGCCTACAGCTGCTCATACATGTCACACTTTTAGATTTCCAAAATGACATATAGAAAATGGAGAGCAATATTCCTATTGATAGGCTAACCACATATAAAGTGCTGGTGCAATATATGACAATATATATATATATACACTGTGACAAAGTCGTAGAAATAGCGATAATGTCATGCAGCAAAGTCGCTGATCTTAAGCAATAAATATGGCTTTATTGCACTCAAAAATAAATAATACAAAAACAAAATGGCCTACTCCAATTTAGGAGGCTAACTGACAGTAGTGTCCCTCACTACACTGTACTGGAGGGGCTATTCCGACCTCCAGTACAAAACAAACAGAATACCAGTCCAAAATAAACAAATCTATGACAGACCTTGTTCCTTCCATGCAGACAGTTTCCAACCTGTCCGTCCAGCTCAGCATACCTCTCACACTGAGCTCTCACTTCCCATTTCCCTACCAGATGACTGTTAATTAATAGGGGGAAGAGAGGAGGTTTACCTGTTGGCCAGGCTTAACCCCTTCCAGGGCAGGGAAAACTGACCTTTCCAGCCTCTCACTGGTGTACATACAATCGTGTACCCTGTCACACATCCTCCCCCCCAGCTTAACACTTGGGTGGGAAGCGGCCATCTCTACAAACCCATGCACTCGGGACAGAGCATCTGCATTACTGTGGAGGAGACCTGCCCTATGTCGTACCACAAAAGTAAAGGGCTGTAGGGACAGAAACCACCTCGTGACCCGAGCGTTCTTGTCCCTATTGGTGTGCATCCACTTTAACGGAGCATGGTCTGTGACGAGGGTAAACCGCCTGCCCAACAAATAGTAGCGGAGTGTTTCTACTGCCCACTTGATTGCCAAACACTCTTTTTCCACTGTGGCATAGCGCTGTTCTCGAGGTAACAACTTCCGACTCAAATACAGCACAGGGTGTTCCTCACCCTCCACATATTGGGACAAAACTGCACCCAGACCCACCTCTGAGGCATCGGTCTGGAGAAAGAACTCCTTTCTAAAGTCAGGAGCCACAAGCACAGGTTGGGCACAAAGCGCTGCCCGCAGACCAGCAAAGGCTTCCTCAGCCTCGCTGTTCCACTTTACAGTGTCTGGACTTCTGGCTTTAATAAGGTCTGTGAGCGGAGCAGCCCTCGTAGCAAAGTGAGGAATAAACCTCCGATAGTAGCCTACAATCCCCAAGAAAGCTCTGACTTGTTTTTTCCTCAATGGTCTGGGCCAGCTCTGTATAGCTCCTATCTTGTTCAACTGTGGTTTAACAAGTCCTCTGCCAACCAGGTAACCCAAGTATCTAGCCTCTGCTAGACCCAAGGCACATTTAGAGGGGTTAGCTGTCAGACCCGCTCTTCTAAGAGTGTCCAAGACTGCCTGTACTTTATCCAGATGGCTTTCCCAGTCCGGGCTATGAATGATCACATCATCCAAGTATGCGGCTGCATACTCAGTGTGGGGCCTGAGCAACTTATCCATTAGCCTTTGAAAAGTGGCTGGAGCCCCATGGAGGCCAAAAGGCATGATCCTGTACTGGAATAGGCCATCAGGAGTGGCAAAGGCTGTCTTCTCTCGGGCGTGCTTTGTCAATGGGATCTGCCAATAACCCTTTGTCAGATCCAACGTGGTGAAGAACCTATCTTTGGCTAATCGCTCTACTAGTTCATCCACCCTAGGCATGGGGTAGGCGTCAAACTTAGACACCTCGTTTAACTTCCTGAAGTCATTACAAAACCTGATGGACCCATCAGGTTTGGGCACTAGAACAATGGGGCTGCACCACTGGCTATGAGACTCCTCTATCACTCCAAGCTCAAGCATTTTCCTGATTTCAGCCCTTACAGCTTCCCTCTTGGCCTCCGGAATGCGGTAAGACTTCACTCTTACGACAACCCCTGGTTCTGTAATAATGTCATGGGTAATCTCTCGGGTTTGTCCAGGGTTGGGGGAGAAAACATCGTTATTCCTCTCAACCAAGCCTCTAGCTTCTTTTATTTGCTCAGGTGTCAGCTCTGGAGAGATTGTCACCGAAGGACTAGGTGCCTGTGGACCAGGTGTGGTGTCCCCCACTGCGGCCATGCAGTCCTCTCTAGTCCTCCATGGCTTAAGAAGGTTTATGTGGAACACGGCCTCCTTTTTCCGGCGTCCCGGCTGACTAACTTTATAATTTACTGGGCTCACTTTTTCCAACACCTCATAGGGTCCCTGCCACTGTGCTAGAAGTTTGCTTTCTGCGGTGGGTACTAGAACCATTACTCTGTCCCCTCTTTCAAACTGTCTCACTAGGGCCCTCTGGTCATAGTAGGACTTCTGCCTACTCTGCGCCTGCTCCATATGCTGGCGAACAAGAGGGGCAATCTGAGCCATACGCACCCGCATATCTTCAACATACTGGAGGACATTGGTCCCAGTTACCCCCTGTTCTTCCCAGGTTTCCTTTAGGATATCCAGAATACCCCTGGGATGCCTACCATATAAAAGCTCAAACGGGGAGATGCCCGTAGAACTTTGGGGAATCTCTCGAACTGCAAACAACAGGTAAGGAAGTAACAAGTCCCAATCCTTCCCATCCCTGCTAACCACTTTCCTCAACATCCCCTTTAGGGTCCGGTTAAACCTTTCTACCAACCCATCTGTCTGGGGGTGATACACTGACGTTCTCAGAGTCTGTACATTAAATAGTTGACATAGCTCTTTCATAATACGGGAGACAAACGGAGTCCCCTGATCCGTGAGCAATGTCCTGGGTATCCCCACCCGTGTAAACATCTGAACCAACTCTTTTGCAATACTTTTAGCATTCGCCTTACGTACTGGAATGGCCTCTGGGTATCTGGTGGCATAATCGACGATGACAAGGATGTACTGGTGACCTCGAGCTGTTTTCTCTAAGGGACCCACTAGGTCCATGCCAATCCTCTCAAACGGAACGTCAACTATGGGGAGAGGTATGAGTGGGGCTCTCAACTTCGGTCTGGGAGATGCCAGCTGGCATTCCGGGCAAGAAGCACAATACTTTTTAATCCCCTCATATACCCCAGGCCAGAAAAACCTCCTGAGCACCCGTTCTTGTGTTTTCTCCACCCCTAAGTGTCCCCCCAGCAGATGAGAGTGAGAGTAATCTAGGATTTTTCGGGTGTATGATGAAGGCACAACCAGTTGTTCAAGCTCTTGTCCCTCATCGGAGGCTACTCTGTAAAGAAGATCGTTTTTAAGGATAAAATAGGGATAGGCCTTTCCTGTTACCC
This sequence comes from Rana kukunoris, assembly GCA_029574335.1. Lineage (NCBI taxonomy): Eukaryota > Metazoa > Chordata > Amphibia > Anura > Ranidae > Rana > Rana kukunoris. The sequence continues at coordinate 155,478,377 of CM056057.1, forward strand.
CTTCTACTGGTACCCCATTAACCTCTACAACATTACTCCTGGCTTCCTGCAGCAGGGGATCATCTGCCTGGTCACGGCCAAAGCCACTACCCGAGATATCGAGGATATCTGTATCCCCTTCATCGTCTTCACTGGTAGCCTCTGGGGCGGGTTCCGGTTGACCAACTTCTGCCTCATCTTCTGTCTGTCGTGGGGCCCCACCTCTCCTGGACTGCTCCCCACGCTGATTCAACAGGACTTCCTGGACAGCCCTATTAAATCGTAGCTTGCTCTCCCTGCGTTCCCGTCTTGTTTTACCTCTTTTTGGATTAGAGATATACAAGTCAGGATGAGCAAAGGGAAATACTTCATGGACCCCTGTATTTCTCTGCTCCACTTCAGGTTCCCCTTGTTCTCCCCTCACAGGGGGCTGTAACAGAGCGTGGAAATTAGGGAAATTCCTTCCTATTATCAAAGGATATGGTAGACGGGGAACTACCACAGCTACGATCCTTACCAAACTGCCCTGTACTGACACTTCTATGTTGGCAGTAGGATATCGCACAGTACACCCATGAATACACAACACCCCCATGGTTCTATGCTTCTGAATCCAACAAGGTTTTTACCAATTTACTGGCTACCAAAGTCAGGGCACTGCCAGAGTCCACCAGGGCCACTGTCTCTTGTTTGTCCAGCAGGACAGGTACTCGGAAGGTATGTCCCCCTTCTACCAGGCCTGCTAAACAAATGAGCCCACAAAAGTCAGAGGAATCTTCCCCTAGTCCACACTGCATTGGCTCAGGAAGATTGGGACATCTCGCCCTGACATGTCCTTTGGCGCCACACTCAAAACAAGTTATGGAGTTTCTCCTAGGGTGGTCCTCTTTCCCAGGGTTTTGACTTCTAAAGTCAGGTTTGGAGAAACGGGCTCCGGATCCGAAGTCTGCTTCCACTCCACTCCTCCGGCCTCCTGGTCTCTGTATTTTCCCGATCGTCCTAGAGAGAGATTGGTCCAAACTTTTGGTAGATAGGTACCGCTCCACTTGTGCGACCATACTATCACAGTCCAGGGGACTTCCCTGAGTGACCCACTCCCGGAGGCCATTTGGAAGCTCTCTCACGTAACGGTCCAGTACAAGCGCTTCTATAATCTGTGCAGGGGTTTGAGCCACTTCCGCGCCAGATGAATTAAATCGAACATCTGGGATCTTGGCGCTTTTCCTTCTTTAAAGCTCCAGTTGTAGAAACGCTGGGCCCTCACTATGGAAGTCACCCCTAAGCGAGCCAGGATCTCTCCTTTCAGTTTGGGATAGTCTGCAGCAGCCACCTCATCCAGATCAAAATAGGCTTTCTGTGCTTCTCCCAGGAGGAAGGGTGAAATGATTCCAGCCCACTGTTCCGGGGCCCAGCCTTCTCGGGTAGTGGTCCGTTCGAACGCCAGTAGGTAAGTCTCCACATCATCATCCGGGGTCATTTTCTGCAGACAGCTGCTGGCACGTATTTGGCTTACCCCCCTTGCTGGTGGGTTAGAAGACCCTTGGGTAGTCATGTGATCCAGGGTTGCTTTGAGAACAGCATGGTCTGACTTTTGTGCTTCAGCTAGCTGTCTATTAGTTTCTTGTTGTGCTGCAGCTGAGGCCGCTATCTGTATGATAGTCTCTTGTTGCGCTGCAGCTACCTGTCTATTAGTTTCTTGTTGTGCTGCAGCTGAGGCCGCTATCTGTCTATTAGTCTCTTGTTGCACAGAGACCGCTTGTAACAGGGCTTTCCAAATATCTTCCATTTTCTGGGTCCTGTACCTTTAAGGCCACTGTAACTGTACATTGACCGGTACCACAGCAAACATCCCACTTCTGACCACCACTTGTGACAAAGTCGTACAAATAGCGATAATGTCATGCAGCAAAGTCGCTGATCTTAAGCAATAAATATGGCTTTATTGCACTCAAAAATAAATAATACAAAAACAAAATGGCCTACTCCAATTTAGGAGGCTAACTGACAGTAGTGTCCCTCACTACACTGTACTGGAGGGGCTATTCCGGCCTCCAGTACAAAACAAACAGAATACCAGTCCAAAATAAACAAATCTATGACAGACCTTGTTCCTTCCATGCAGACAGTTTCCAACCTGTCTGTCCAGCTCAGCATACCTCTCACACTGAGCTCTCACTTCCCATTTCCCTACCAGGTGACTGTTAATTAATAGGGGGAAGAGAGGAGGTTTACCTGTTGGCCAGGCTTAACCCCTTCCAGGGCAGGGAAAACTGACCTTTCCAGCCTCTCACTGGTGTACATACAATCGTGTACCCTGTCACAACACATACATATGTATACAGTACTCAAAATAATTATGTGTGATCTGTAAAAAATCGCAATGTCCTTTTCTTCTTTATATATTCGCTTGATAAGTTCCGTGGCATAGTTCTGTTAAAAAAATTTCCTTGACACTTAGGCCTTGTACACACTATGGGATTTATCCGCTGTAAACGGTCCCTGGACCGTTTACAGCGCATATTTACGCCGGGATGTTTTGATCCGATGGTGTGTACAGACCATCGGATCAAATTCTCCGCTGGCGGACAGCGCGGTGACGCGGCGGTGACGTTGACGCCGCCACGTCACCGCACCAGGAAGTAAACACTTCCACGTGCATGCGTCGGATCCATTCACAGGATACGACGCATGTGCGGGCAGATATGTCCGCTGGTTTGCCGTACTAACCAGCGGACATATCTGACGGGCAGCTATCCGGCGGAAAAATTCCAAAGCATGCTTTGAAATTTTTTCGCCGGAGGAATACGGCCAGAACGGTCCGTTTGCCCATACACACGAGCGGATTTTTTGGCTGAAATGGTCCGTCGGACCATGTTCAGCGGATTTATTCCCTCGTGTGTACAAGGCCTCAGATTTACCAAAATATGCGGTGGTCCTGGCACTGCAAAGCTTTTTTTTAAATCTAATGCTCATCATGTTTGACCAACTAACTGCTAATAGTTGTCCTGTGGACAGATTCTCCCACCTGAGCTGTGGATGTTTGCTGCTCCTCCAGAGCTACCATGGGCCTCTTGGCTGCTTCTATGATTAAAGCAGAGTTCCACCCAAAAATTGAACTTCCACTTTTCGGAACCCTCCCCCCCGGTGTCACATTTGGCACCTTTCAGGGGGAAGGGGGGTGCAGATACCTGTCTAAGACTTGTTCATTCCCCGACTTAGTTGGGCTAGGCGGTACAATTTGGTGGGGGTGGGTTAGCCACGCCCTGTGACCTTTGACCTCTGGGTACCCGCCTTATGACCTTTGACCTTTGGGGAGTTCCCTGTTCCTGAGTCCTAGCCATATTCTTTAATGGGAAACCCTAACCCTAGGCCGTAACCCCTAACCCTAGCTGACCTTTGACCTATGAACTTTAACCCTAAGTGCATCTCCACTTAGTGATTCTCCCCACCCTAAACCCCTACCTTTCCCAGATCCCGCTCTGTTTGTTGGAAAAAAATATGGGTATTTGCACCCACTTCCGGGAATAGACTAGTGCGGTAGCCACACCCCTACCCGCAGCCCCCGCTGTCTTCTGGGAAACACACTGTTCCCAGGAGAGAGCGGGGACCAGTGATGGCACAGTCACCCCCTACTACTAGTGCATGTGATGGCTCGGCTTTGGCTGCTGACATCGCGGGCGCACTGGACAGATAAGTGTCCATATTTTAAAAGTCAGCAGCTGCCGTATTTGTATCTGCTGGCTTTTAAAAAAAATGTAGGCGGAACCTCTGCTTTAATGCTATACTCTCCTTGCCTGGCCTGTCAGTTTAGATGGACGCGATGTCTTGATAGGTTTGCAGTTGTGCCATACTCTTTCCAATTTCAGATGATGGATTAAACAGTGATCTGTGAGATGTTCAAAGTTTGGGATTTTTTTTTATAACCTAACCCTGCATTAAACTTCTCTACAACTTTATATCTGACCTGTCTGGTGTGTTCCTTGGCCTTCATTATGATGTTTGTTCACTAAGGTTCTCTACAAATCTCTGAGGGCTTCACAGAACAGCCATATTTAGACTAAGATTAAATTACACACAGATGGACTCTATTTACTAAGTAGGTGACTTCTTAATGCAATTGGTTCCACTACATTTTAGTTGGGGGTATCAGAATAAAGGGGGCTGAATACAAATGCACACCACACTTTTCAGATATTTATTTGTAAAAACAAAATTGAAAACCAAGTATTGTTGTTCTGTGGGAGCAGGCTCTCCAAGCAATCCATCTTAAATATAAGAAATGCAGCCATTTATAAATTTTCATTTTTATTATGGGAAACTCTGGTCTAAAGTCAAAACTGAGGTTGGAACTAATTGTATTAAAATTCTACTACAACAAAGGTGCTTCTAATCACTTGCAATCTTTTGTATCTGATTTGCTCGTATAAAAACAGTATACATTAAACGAAAATCGTTAGTTCTGTTCACGTATGAGAAAAATCGAAAATTTTCGTTTGGAAAGTCTGAATCGGATGTCAAAAGTTCTGTACACACTATAAGAAAATCAAACAATCGTGCCTCGTACAGAATTTTTCTTTTGATTTTGTTATGGTGTGTACCAATCTTTATGGTCATTACACTTTAAAATAAGTTAACTCTTATCCTTGTTTTATCTTTTGTGATCTTTGTAGACATAAAAGTTATTGGGATTGGAGAATCGGACAAGCTGACCATTCTCAGAGGATGTCCTGGTCTTCCAGGTCCAGTTGGAAACAAGGGAGAGCCTGGACTAGATGGGCAGAAAGGTTTGTATAATTGCAAATAAAGAGGGTCCAGCAGAAGGTTGTGAGAAAGATAAATGAAAAACAAATCAGACCTTCCCTCCGTCTCTCTCTCCCGCCTCACTTTCTTTACTTTTCTACCTCTATGTCAGAGCTCTTTCTCTCATGCCCTACAACATATACTAGCACAACCCCGGGACCACCATTCATGTTGTTATAATGTTGATTTAATTTACATTTTTTTACCTTTATACCTAACTTTGTTTCATTTTTTGTGGACCCAGCATGGCTGTTTTTCTGACAGAATTCCACTCAAGCATGGCTTGCATACACACGGTCACCCACAAGTTCTCTGAACTTTCGACCATCAAGAACGCAGTAAAGTACAACACTACGACAAGTCGAGAAAATTGGATTTTCAGATTTTTTTCTGTGTCGGAAAATTTGAGAACCAGCTCTCAATCTTTTGTTGGCTGAAATTCCGACAGCAAAAGAGCGTAAACACGGTCGGAATTTCAGTTCAAAAGTTCACTTTGGACTTTTCCTGTCGGAATTTCCGATCGTGTGTACGGGGCATAAGAGTTCCAAGCAGGAGTGGCCACATATGGTTCCAAATTTGGCTGGTTCCTGCTGAATTTTAAAACATTATAGCCAGATTCAGGATGGAGAGCGGATCTTTGTGCCGGCGTAACGTATCAGATTTACGCTACGCTGCCACAACTTTTACAGGCAAGTGCTGTATTTACAAAGCACTTGCTCCATAAGTTGTGTCGGCGTAACGTAAATGGCCCGGAGTAATTCAAATCGGGCAGGTAGGGGGCGTCATGTATTTAAATTAAGCGCGTCCCCGCGCCGAACGTACTGCACATGCGTCATCTATGGAGGTATCCCAGTGCGCATGCATATTCCAAATTATGACGCTACGACGCATTGTTTTCGACGTGAACGTAATTGACGTAAATCCCCATTCACGGACGAGTTACGCAAACAACGTAAATTTTTTAAAATTACTTAACACAGGATGCAAAAAAAGAAAAGAAAGGAGGGCGCACCGACCTAGTGTATTACCACTTAAAATGTATTATTAAAATGAGAAGAAAGCAGTGATCCTACTCACAAAAGAAAGTAGAGTGAACGCTTTTCAGACAGCTGGACTGTACCTTATGGCACCTGCCAGTAGATCATCAAAACATCAGGATGACTGATGCGTTTCTGGGCGTACCCAGGTTTTGTGTCTTTTAACATAGGATGCGCCATTTTTTTGGTGCTTTATCTTTACGCCGGGAAATGCCTTGAGTAAACGGCGTAAAGTCACTGCGTCGGCCGGGCGTAAGTTCGTGAATAGGCGTATCTCACTGATTTACATATTGTAGGCGTAAATCAGCGGGAACGCCCCTAGCGGCCATTTTAAAAATGCAGTTAAGATACGACGGCGTAATACAATTACGCCGGTCGTATCTTAGCTGAAACCCGGCGTATCTTGTTTTCTGAATACAGAAAACAGATACACCGGCGTAGGTTAGAAGAGATAGATCTCTAGATGAGCCGCGTAACTTCTTACTGAATCTGGCCCTAAGTTCCAATTTAACATTCTGTGATTGTTGTTTATATTCCACTGCTGATATCTTTTTTTTCTCTTTCTACTTTTTTGGTTGACTTACCAACATGGCTTATCAGGACAAGTTGGAGAGCGAGGATATCCTGGTCCATCAGGGCAGAAAGGTTTGTGTCAAATCGATCATTTATAAACAAGTGTAAATGTGGTTAGAAGAAAATCTTAAATTCTTCTAAAAGTGGAAGTACACTGTATTTGTGCACCACACCTCAAAATCTCTGTTCAATTCATTCTCGTTATTCAAAGCAAACGCATCCATCCATCCACGTCTCCTTGCTTTATTTTGCTGAGAAATCACTTTGAAAAGCAATCCCTAGCATTTGAGTGCTGCCATCTTGAGTAAGGGCAGGGGATTCGTGTAGCATTTAGTTCCTGGAATCTATCTGCCCTTAGCTCAGTCATGCAGGCAGAAGGGTGTGCTTAGCTCAGCAAACCCCTCCTTCCCTCCTGAAGACCCTTGAGATGTAGGCTTGAAAACCAGGAAGTAACTGAAGAAATGTAAGGAAAAAAAGTTTGAAACAAGTAAACTTACTTTCCTATCTATTCACTAATGCACATCCTCCCCAATGCTGTGTATCAGCAAGAAATTCCTGCCAGCAACCCTCCAGTGGTCAACCGTTTAATGTGGACCTTAAAGGCTTTCACTGCCTAAAGCGACTTTGCACACACGTTTAAAAAATCAGGTCTGAAGATTGGTTAAAAGCCCCAAACATTTAAAATTTTCTGAAAGCAGACACCCTGGAGAAGAAAATAGTGATATCTCCAATTTTTTATGCCACGCAATATTTATGGAACGGTTTATTAAGGGCAACATTTTGTTAAAAAATACATTGAGGTTAATCTTAGGTGACGGTCACACAGATGCAATATATTACCCAATTGTTTTGATAAAAATATAAACAATGAAGTTGCGGCGAATCAAACGTGGCTCAACTTTTACCACCTCTCTATCGCTAGTGTAAACAAGGCGTAAAGAACTTATATTGTGAGTCCTTCTCCACTGTACATATTTAGTTGGGTATAACTGCTGGGCGTTTAGGACCTGCTGTGAGTTTAAACCCTGGTGTCTTAGGCCCCTTTCACACTACCACGACTTCAAAGAGGTGCGATTTTGCAGTGATTTTACCGGATTTTGCGGCCGTGATTTTGACGTGATTTCAGGGAATGCCTGTGTAACTCACATCAAAGTCAGACCAAAGTAGTGCAAGGACTGCTTTGAAGTCTGCACCACTTAAAGTCATACTAATATGAATGGTAGTCATTGGAAATCATGGGGAACGACTTGTCATGCTACTTTGCAGTGCCAAATCGTATGACAAGTCGTGTGTGAAAGGGGCCATTTTTTTTTATCTTTTTTTTTACTACACTGGGTGAGAAGTTTTTCATTTCTTTAGGCATGTTTAGAACTAAAATATACTCTTTTTTTTAAAAGTATGGACTGTTGGACATTTTCTCTATATTATTAGGGCAGAAAGGGGAGAAAGGAGAGAGGAGTGAACCTGGTCCATTATATGGTAGGTAATACATTAACGTTCAGTAATATTAAAGGCAATGAATAGTGTTTTTGTATATATATTCTTTTGTTTATTTTGATCAAGACTAAAAATGAAATGTAATTTTTTAGCCAGTTTAGGCCCCTTTCAAATGGGCACTGTTGGGATGCAAAAGCAGGAGGTTTAGGTGCATCTTTAACTTGCTTCAGCCACCTGTCAGGACCAGAACATGGCTGCTGGACAGCTCCATATACATTTTAGGGCCCTTTCACGGGGCAGAAAACAAAAAGCCTGCCACCCATCCCCATAGAGGTGAAAAGACCATGGGACAACACCAATGTCATTGAATCCATGGACCCATTGGAGTCAACAACCAGGTTAAGGTGAAAGAAGCGTTATTTCATATACATTTTTCCTATTCTCATTTTAAGCCAGCATTTGGAGCTTTGGGCATTTTTTTTTATTCCTTTATTGACCAAAGAAAGTTACATGTAACAGTCAAAGAAACCAAAATTCACAGGATGTCTATTAAGTAACATTTAGGCTCTTTAAAGTAATAAAGTAACAGGCCCAGCGCTGCACAGAATACGTGGACTTAATAACGACAAATATAGGGATATTGCTTAGTGCTTCACGCTGGAACAACTCGAAAATTCCTACACAAGGTCGAGGCAGTTACGCTTAAAAGACAAAGAATAGTGAGACATACCAATCATAAAACAAATGATAGCAGGGGGAAGGGATGAGCCGAACACCCCCCGCGTTCGGTTTGCACCAGAACGTTCGAACAGACCGCCCGTTCACGCGATCATTTAGAACCCCATTAAAGTCTATGGGACTCGAACGTTCGAATTCAAAAACGCTCATTGTAAAGCCCAATATTCAAGTTATTGTTGGAAACGTAAATAAAGAAAAAAGGAAGGAGAGAGAGAGAGAGCAGAGAGCAGAAAGGTTTAGGCCTTTTTTTTGTACATGTTTTACAGTCCTTCTTACCTGCATGCCTTCAAAAAAATCTTTAAAGTCCAACTGACTTTTTCCATCGGAAATTCTGACCGTGTGTATGCCCCATCAGACTTTTTTCTAAGGAATTCCATCAGAGTTTAGATAGAGAACATGTTCTCTTTTACTCTGATGGAATTCCGTCGGAATTCCGATGTGAGATTGGCAGGGCAAAAGCCAGATCGTGTGTACGGGGCATAAGGCCTCGTGCATACGAGGGAATTTATCCGCTGAAAATGGTCCGACGGACCATTTCAGCCGAAAAATCCGCTCGTCTGTAAGGGCAAACGGACAGTTTTAGACGGATTTCATGCTTTGAAACTTTTCCGCCGGAGAGCTGCCCATCGGATATGTCCGCTGGTTAGTACGCCTAACCAGCGGACATATCTGCCCGCAAATGCGTCGTATCCTGTGAATGGATCCGACGCATGCGCGCGGAAGTGTTTTACTTCCTGGTGCGGTGACGTGGCGGTGATGTGGCGGCGTCAACATCACCGCCGCGTCACCGCGCTGTCCGCCGGCGGGGAATTTGATCCGATGGTGTGTACAGCCACCGGATCAAACAACCAGGCGGACATATCCGATGGAAACGGTCCGTCGGACCGTTTCCATCGGATAAATTACATTGTGTGTACAAGGCCTAAGTGTTCAATAGCTTAGGCTGAGATTTACATCTACAACTAAGTGAGTCAGAGCAGTGATTTCTCCACCTTTCCTCCCCCTGCTTGCTCACATATGAGAGTCTGCAGTCGGAAGTTTCAATCAGAGAGACGCAGCCTGAAAGTGAGCAAATTGTGATGTGTTCTTTTCCTACAAAACCCATTGCTTGCTGAATTCTGTGTAATAAGTCCCCATGTAGTAATGTAGATATAAAACCTAATTGAATGACACTGAATATCACAAACCACTGACAACTTTTTTATTCATAAAATATGTTTTCATCCTTCATTGCATCTCAGTGCTGCTGATCAGCTGTACTCTATTTGTAGCCACTTTCAACCCACATGCATCCCAGTGATGGCAGCATTCCCAGGGTAGTTCTCCTTATGGTAATAACAGCAAGCCTTGTCTGTGTGATGAAAGAGCTACTTGTAGTCTCCATCAGAACTGTGTGTCAAATGGTGACAACAAAGGAACACAATAAAGAGACAGGGACTGAGTGTTGTCACCCTATAATAGAAGGTGCCTTCATGACAGGGCTACCAGGTGCTATTTTACTAAAAAGAGCAAATTTAAATATGATAAAAGTGAAAGTCGAAATTACATTCAAGTTACTTGTTCGGCAGTCAAAAAACTTGTCGAGACAGATTTTCCCATTGCCCAACGAGGAAATAGAGAACATGCTCTCTTTTTGGCTCGACGAGTTTCTCGGCGGGTTTCTCCACGAAAAGTGTACACACGACCGGTTTCCTCGGCAGAATACGTCTCCCATCGAGTTTCTTGCTGAATTCTGCCGAGGAAACCGGTCGTGTGTACGCGGCCTCACAGGCAGGGCTCAAGTCCTGCAGGGACGCGTGGGAACAGAGTTCCTGCACTTTTTTCACAGCAGAAACTCAGTTCCCTTTGCAAGATTAGAGCAGCCGAGAGCAGCCGAGCCAATCCTTCACTAAGCGGTGATGCCCAGCTCGAGTCACTGTCAGGGGCAGGTGAACCTTAGTAATCCTTTATGTTACTGGCCGCTTCCTGTATATGGATACATCAGGTAGTGTGCGGGTATTCCGTCACTTCCTCGATGCCACAATGTCTCCTGAGAGCTTTTGTCATTGTTCCCAGGAGAAATTGCAGAGGTCTGCCGCGAGTTATTGCGGGATTTAGAAAGAACTTGCGGTTTAGTAATTATGCATATGAGCGTATCATTGTTTTTTTTGGTGGGGGAGTGGATCTTGGGTGGGAGTTCCCACACTTTTTCCCCCAGGACTTGACCCCTGCTTACAGGAGATTTTAGTTGACTTTGCATATACATTAATAGTTTATTTGTGTAACACAAATTGTGTATATACTGTAAAACACAGATATAAATAAATAGTTTAAAACACAGGCTTAAAAATCTAAAATTATACAAGTACGTTAGAGCAAGGGTGGGCAATTAATTTTCCCAAGGGGCCACATGAGAAACTGGGACTGTTGTGGATGGCCCAACCAGTATTTATATATTTTCTTTATTGTTATACTGTACACTTCCCTGGCGTGTGACATCACTACTGCAGCAAAACAAGGGTTATGTGTAGGTTCACATATATAGGTATGTGGTTTGGGGAGGTGTGTTCCCAACATGCTGCACTTTAGCAGATGCACAAGGTACCAATAATTCCTAGATGGCACTCCCACACATAGTAAAACATGGTGTGTTTCTACATGCAAAACTGTGTAGTGCTGCAGCACCATGCTGTATTACATGGGTCTTTTAAGAAAAAAAATTGGGGACTTTTTCCCCCAGATTTATCTGTGGATACACACATGCAAACATGTGAACATAGGCTAAGGGCAACTAGTGGTGGTCCTTTATCGGTGGAGTGGAGAGCGGGATCTGGCAACACCTCTCCAGATGTCCTCAACCGCATCATATCTCTAGAGGGGCGACACTGCCCATCCTACAAGGCAGAAACTGTTAAAAAATTGCATATTTGCGACCTTCACCATCATTGTGACCAATGGACTAATGAGGGCAGAAGCATGGCTGCCAGCTTGTTGACTGACTGGCCTGGTTCCAGAAATTTCTAGTTTTTCAATGACCTCACACAGGGACAGCTAAAGGGCCGGATGTGGCCTACAGGCTGTAAAATACTCAGGCCTGTGATATGGGAAGGAGGCAGAAGTGAAAGTTATATTCAAATGGAAAAAAGTCCACTTTAAAGGGGTTGTAAAGGTTCTTTTTTTTATTTTCTAAATAGGTTCTTTTTAGCTAGTGCATTATTGATTCACTTACCTTTTCCTTCCATTTCCCTTCTAAATGTTTTTTTTCTTTGTCTGAATTTATCACTTCCTGTTTCTCCTCAGTAAGCTTGCCCCCATCATCCGAGCTGTTCTGGCTGGGGGTTAGTCAGAAAGTTAAATTCAGACAAAGAAAACAATGAAAAAAAAACATTTAGAAGGGAAATCAAATGAAAAAGGTAAGTGAACCAACAATGCACTAGCTTAAAGGAACCTATTTAGAAAATAAAAAACGAACCTTTACAACCCCTTTAAAGGTGCATTTTCTGTATTAGGGACTTTTAATCTTGTGTCATATTATTACGCTTTCATAACTCCCAGGCTCCACCAGCTAAACTACGTGCATCAGTGATCACTCCCCACAGTATGCGCCCATGACACACAGCAAGGCAAGCCAGCGGCAGATAGAAATCTGAGCGGGAGGCGGCCGCGATAAGCTGCATCTGAGTCGGGAGGACGGGTGGGGGTTTTCGTGCAGGGGGGGCAGCGAAACGGCGTTCCCCCGCAAAGTGCCGCCCTAGGCCTAGGCCTTGACGGCCTAGGCCAAGATACATTTCTAGATGTTACAATATGCCAGGTTTGCAGAAATGGGATTGAAAGGAAGCAGCTTTTTCCTCTTGCGGTGTAGTTGTCACTATGTTGCTACGCATTTGTAGCTGCATGAATTACGATAAAGAATATGAAAAGAGTAGCTCTTTCTATAATGACTACACAATGCATTTCTATAGTCAAAACCAGCAGTCCAAACCACTAAAATTATTTTCTCACCATGATGTACAGTTTATGTTTGAATTTTCTTGCTCAGTTGCCAGAAATTGCAAAGAAATTCAGAATCACGGAGAAGTGCTGAGTGACTGGTACACCATATACCCAGATGGCACGCAGCCGCTGAAAGTCCTCTGTGATATGCATACTGATGGAGGCGGATGGATAGTGAGTATAACCATATATCATTTATATTTAGAGGTACCATAGGTGGTCAGTGGGTGCCACATCCCAACATTTGGTTCACATAACAAAGTTATACAGACATGACATGACAAGGCACCACAACAAGAAACAAAACCCATGTATAAAATTGTATTGTATAAAAAAAAGTATAACAAAATGTATTAGAACATCAAACATGTTTTTTTACCCAGAAGCATAAAAGTATGGGAAAACACATATTGTGAGAATTTTGTTCACCACTCCATATTGTATGTCACACTCCTATTACCATAGAATACAATTATAGAATATAGAATATAATAGAATATAATTATAGCAGACTAAGCATGCAGATCTTCAATGTATAGTCCCCAATATCCAAAGGTTGCAGTCTCAATGTGTTTCGCAGTCATTAATGCCGCTTCCCCAGAGCTTAGTATAGCGGAATCTCTTGGAATTGTAAAAACTCCGGGCCGGATTCACAAAGCACTTACGCAGACGAATCTCGAGATATGCCACGTAAGTGTAAAAATGCGCCGTCGTATCTGTGTGCCGTGCCCACAGAACTAAGATACGCCTAAAAACAGGCTTCAGTCCACCGACGTAATTTTCCTACGCCGGCGTAGAGTGGGCACATAGTTACGCTGGACGCTTGTGGCTTTCCCATGGATTTTTTATTCATATATGCAAATAAGGGAGATACGCCGATTCACGAACGTACTTGCTCCCGGCGCAAGATTTAAGCTATTTGCGTAAGGTTTACGTTCGGCGTAAAGTTATTCCCCATATTGGAGGCGTAACTCATGCAAAGGTATGGACCAGGGAACGAACGCCATTGAAATTTACGTAGTTTACGTTGTACGTGAATAGGGCTGGACGTAGGTTACGTTCAAAATGTATCACCTATTTATATGGGTGACTGATTAATATATGTCATTCACTTTATTGTATTTTCATTTGATTTATTGTGGGTTCATTCACTCATATTTTAATCATGTTACATGATACATCTATTGTTGGAATGGGTGGTGTTTCCTTGTAAATGATTTATTGACCTACTGTTATGGTATTACAATTATAATCAATCAGTTAAAAAAATTTAGCCCCCCCTTTCTTCCATTTTTCACTCCATTAATCATCTGATTATTTTTGGGGAGCAGCTGATTTACCTACCTATCTATTTATTTTTATTTTATGTGGCACAAGATTTTCTTTTTTTATGTAGGTTACGTTCACATCGTAGGCAGTGATTCGACGTATCTTAGGCAGTTGTTTTGTCGTGATTGTGACATACGCTACGGCGGCATATATATGCGCCGATGTCTGTGAATCCAGGCCTCCATCTACAGTAATTATTTTATTGAATAAATGTATATATTTGCAGTTTTTACTATTCTTTGTTCACGATAGACCCCTTCATATTAGGCTCCTGAGGAAGCAGCATTAATGGCCATGAAATGCATTGAGACTGTAACCTCTGGATATACAGTAGTGGGCCATATATTGAATATATGTTTAAATCATTTGTCACTAAAGAGTGACTACAGCTGAATAGCTGAATACACAATTTAAAACAGATCAGATGCACTGGAACTGTTTTACCTGCCAAAGTTTTGGAAGTGATTCAGGTACCCCCATAGCTGTCTGCATGCCAGGTGTAATTCTACAGACTGTGTCACTGCCCTGCCTCCTGACTGCTAGAAAAACATTGCTGCATTGGAGATGAGCACCCTGGGTTCTCACTTCCTTGTAAACCCACCAAATGATTTGTAAATGTAGTGCTCTACTAATTCTTGCTTGGTGTGCATTTCAACGGCTTACCATCTGCCGAACATATATAAATGTCCATGGACAGGAAGGTAGATAAGCCTGGTCACCACTGCAGAAAATATTCTGCCACCAATTCTCTACAAAGTAAAAGTAGTCCTATCAGATAAAATGCCACTGGATTACTTTTACAGGTGGGGGGAAGGGAGTACCACCCTCCTCCCGCCACCACCTTTATTTGGGTTTTCCCTTCATAATTGGTCAAGACTAGAAGTGGTTAAATATGAGTCTGAGTAACTAAAATGTGTTCAGTTTAATGCCCCAAAGTAATAAATAAATACATGCAGCGCCCAATCTGTATAATTATCTATGCAGGTGTTCCAGCGTCGTTGGGATGGATCAGTCAGCTTCTTTCGGGACTGGCATGCCTACAAGGAAGGGTTTGGCAGTCGCTTGAATGAGTTTTGGCTGGGAAATGACAATCTCCATAAAATAACATCTTTAGGTAATATAGTTTATATTTATTAGTCTTTATTTACATCCTTGGAAAAAATTTTCTTACAAAGGGTTAGTAATTTGTCTATGATTATTGTCATGTCATGATTTTTATCATAACGATTAGGAATTAAAGGTGATTAATTTAATTTCATGAAATTGTGCAGTGGCAAAGAGGTTGGGATTTAATACCAGCATTACACACATACGTTTCTGTAATCGGAGGGCCTGTGGAACCCAGAATCCCTTAGAACAGTGGTTCTCAACCTACTGGTGCCGTGACCCCTTGATAAAATTTCCCAAGTTGTGGGACCCCTAACAGTAACATTTCTGTAGCGTGGGTTGTCAGCACCCAAGGCAAGACAAGTACTTTGCGCCCCTAACCCACGGACATTTAGCACTCCCTGAGCCCCTTCCACTCGTACAGTAATAAAACCCTTTATGGTACATTTTAGGATGTACTACTCTGCCTTTGTTCTCCTTTTTTTCCCCTTTATCTCTCTCTAGCCTAATGTCTTGATTTTTTCCCCCCATTCCTCACTCTAGCATCTTTCTTCTTCTCTCCCTTTTTCTTTGTTTCTCCCCCTCTTTTCCTATCCTTTCCATGTATTCTCTATTTGTATTCCTTCATCTTACTCCTTGGTGGGGGGAGTTGGGATGAGTGGCAGTGCTAGTGGGGGGTGGGATCAGTGGTAGTTCTGGGAGGGAGTTCTGATCAGCCAACTTAGGTGCTCTTGATCAAGGTCATCTGCTGATCTGAGAACTGTAGTGGGAACTTTAAATGGCATCTCTAAACACAGGTAGTGTTATTCACTGTGTCTCCAGCTATGTGGTGTCTTGCAGCAGTGAACCCCTAGGCTGAAATCAGGAGATTAGGGTCTCCTTCAACCCCTTCTATTTCACATTCCTCACCAGTCAGCTGACCTCTAGTGTCTGGGCGGCTGTAAAGAGGCTGAGTGGGTGGCTGCGGGCTCCAGTAACAGCCCAGCTGGGTGGCCCCAGGGACAGCCCTGCTAGGCGGCCGTGAAAAGGCTGGGAGAGTGGTGCAGGCTTCAGGAACAGCCCAGGATTCGGCAAATCGTCATTTGACCCCAAGGGGGTCCCGACCCCCAGGTTGAGAACCACTGCCTTAGAACGTATGAGATAACCTTGCTTTAGCTCCCCATGCATCTCTTATGTCTAAATCACCCTGTGTCTATTAGGGGCACAGGGTGAGCAAGAAAATAATGGACATTAAGAAATGTCTTGGATTACTTAAAATGGGACAGTAATATTTATCCACAATATCTGACAGGATATATGCCATATTAGAAAGAGTGACTCATTCATACTGTTGAGACATATACTGGAAGTAGATGCTAATGTGTTCAACTTCAGTCCCCTGTCTGTCTGTTATAATGTAAATGAGTCTAGGCTAACTTCTAAGGATCTTTCATTGTGGCTTGTGCTAATTGACCCTGTAATTGTGTGAAGGAGTTCTGTGTTAATGTGTATTGTAGTTAAGAAGAGGTGACAGCCAGGCTAGGAAACTCAAAGGTCATGCATATAAGTCATGCTGCTTAAAGGGATTAGTTAATTAGCTCATGTTAATTTATGTCTCTGTGTATTGCTAGAGTAATATGAGCAGAATGTAGAACGCTCCACTTTTGGTGTATATAAGAGCCTGTATTCCTCAATAAAGATTGTGATTCCTGCTTGAACCTCATACAGAGCCCCGTCTCGTATTTGGGGGAGAATTATTCATATGGGTTTCTTGTTCGCCTGACTGGAGTGTCAGTAGCTGCCTTAGTGTTTGGGAATGGAATGTCCTAAACAACTTTAAACCTTCTCAGGGGGGTTGTTAGTGTATCCGTGTATGGTTGAGGGTTTTGTGCAGAGAACACGTTCACTACACACTGCTAGCACACTGACCAAGCTGTCATAGACAGCTTCCAGTATCTAGTAAAGATTGGGAGGGTGCTTCCGATTATGTGACCATTGTGACAGCCAATCACAGTCCTTCCCACCCCCGGGCATAGACCTAGTTATATTTTAGCTATAGTGTCTGAGTCAGCTTCTGTCTTTTTTATGTATAGAATGCTGGAACAATGAGATCTCTTTGCCATAATTCCTGACTCCTGGGAATTTTGAGTATCACATCCATCTTTGTATCACATCCACCTTAGCTACTCTTATTCTATTCCTCATGATATAAAATTAATGAAAAATTATAGGGCTATCAAGTAGTGGATGTGTATGGATTTTTTATGGAGAATAAGGATGTGGGTTGTCACTTTAACAGTCCAGCATCTACCAACCACTGAACCATCAGTTTTGGGCAACATTACATAATTAGGCTGTTACTTCACACTACAGGCACTTGGGAGCTTCGTGTTGATCTGCAGGATTTTCAGAACACAAAACAACATGCCACGTACAAGTCATTCAAAGTTTTGGGAGAGGATGAAAAATACAAGCTGGTGCTGGGAGACTTCAAGAGCGGTAATGCAGGTATGTATTAAATATGGCAAACGTTTCTGAATGATAACTTAGAACAGTCTGTACCTAACCATGTGCACCTCCTGCAAAGCATGGCGTACAATTCCCACTGCTGGGTTTGCATATGAACTCTGAACCCAGAACTGAGCCATAGGTAAAGAATAAAAGTAGAGTACCATTGGGTTTTCTGTACATGAGAGAGTGGGACAATCCATGAACTTCTTGCAGAAGATCGATTGCTGAATCCTTGAATTGGCAGTTATTGTGGTTTTGTCATTGTGACGGTAGTCGAACATATCTCCGCCATCCTCTCCCTTCTTCTCCCATAAAAGAAATCACCCAATATTCCCCGACTTAGGAATATCCCTGGAATCGCTGAATAATCCATACATGAGCCATGGCTTAATGCTGAATGTAACAGGACACACTTTAATGAAAGTACACAGCACACTTTATACAGGATTTGGAACATCCCGCCCCCAACAACCGCTTTCCTATTGGTCCATTGTAAAGTACTCAGTTTTTCACTCTGGTCCTCTTAAACCATGCAAATGAGGAATTGAAAATGTCACTGCAGAGATTGGTCCCAAAGTTTGAATAGCCTGAATATGTGTGGCTGGCCTGTGATGTGTTTTCAGACAAAAGCCCCAGGGGGTCAATCAATGTACACAATAGCCAGCCACAGAACAATGGAGCCGTCTGGAGAATTGAGACAGGGCAGAAGTCATTTACACCTGATAATAGAAAGGCTTTACATAGGGTTATCACACAATGGACAATGAGTATTTCTTATGAGTCTGTTGACCTGGCTGGGGTTCAGAATTACATCTTCTGTAATACATGAATTAGGATTTCAGTATTTCATGGTCCATGACAGTCATCTCATGTTTATGCTCGCTGAAAGACTTTTGCTGAAGTTGTTCTTGCATATTATTGTCAAACTGGGAGAGGTCCCCAGAATAAAAATTCAGGGTATGTGAAAGGATTTTCCCATGTCTTCCGTGTATAATGGGAACATCAAAATTCCTGCTAAAAGGTTTAAAGGTTATTTAGGTCTAGGGCAGGGATGTCAAACTCAATTTCATCGTGGGCCACATAAGCATTATGATTGCCCTCAAAGGGGTTGGCTGTATCTGTAAGGTTAGATGATCCCCTTCCCTTACATTAGATGTCAAGAGCCACCCCACCATCAAAAATTGAGTCCCACAACCTCCCTTACATCACAGTGCACCCACTGCTGCTGCTGGGAAGAAGCTGGATGCATTGCTTGAAAGCAGAAAGTAAGGGTCTGGAGTAGGACCAGAGGAGGAATGGAGCTGCATGAGAGGTGCGAGGGCCACATGAAACTGCCTGGAGAGCCGGATTTGGTCCGCGGGCCTTGTCTTTGACACGTGTGATCTAGGGGAACAAGAAAAGCACTTTTACTCACAGGGTTCTCCATGCTGCTAGACCGGTCTCCGTAGCCTCTTCTCCCCTATGCTCCAGTGGTACAAGTCATCTGGCTTCAACCAATGGCCCTGCATTAGATGTGAGGACACCAAAGAACAGTCCACTGCTAGATCATACGTGAGCTGGGGATAAAGTTATACTGCTTTTCCTGTACCAGCAAGGTAGGATATTTACTTTCCATGGAGTTGAGCTTTCAGTCTCTGACTTGATATAGGAAGGTTAGGCTGGCCTGCAAGTCTATTGCCCACTATGACCATTGCAGATTGAAAGCATAGGTAAAGGCACTAGAGTAAACACAGTGTCTATTCAGTAGAGAAACTCTTGACGTATGTGTTATACAACTTCAAGTAAATAATTAAAATAAATTGCAAAAGTACCATTAAATTATCTTGTAAAATAAGGTCACGTGACATGAATGCTCTGCTTACAATAACAAAATATGAAGGGAGGTATTACTGCAATGTATTAACATAAAAGGCAAATCCCATTGGTCAATGTTAAATATTGATTCAGATGGGTAAAAAATTGCATTGACTTCCAGTTTAAGCAGCATCATTTAGAACAGGGGTGCCCAACCAATGGCCCGGGAGCCACATGTGACAAGTGGACCCCTTTTGATGTGGCCCGCGACCTCCTGCTCTGGGATGGCTGGTTAGCAAGCCCAGATTGCAGGTTGCCGACCTGTCAGCCGAGAGCATCAGTGTTGTAAATTAAGTAGAAGAAGCAAGTGACTTTTCAGAAAGTGCACCACACTTTCAGGTGTGCAGGATATATTAGATGTCTATGGCAAAGTGCAGGTACACTGCGTCGCAATAGACCGCAGACCATCAGTGTAAAAGCAACCTTAAGCCCCTTTCACATGATCGGCCCAACCCAATCGGACCCTTCATTCACCTCTATGGAGCGGCAGATGTTAACAGACTTTTGTCCATTTACACCTGCCTACCTCCAATCCGATCTGCTAAAAATAAAACAGAAGTGGATCTGCCCCCTTCTATCTGATTGTATCGGAGGGCCCACAGAGTAGATTGGGCTGTGTCTGTGTCTAATTTGCATATGCAGACTGGACACAGACCTATCATCTGCCCACTCCGCTCATTATGGTCCGCGACTGGTTACTAAGTCGCTTAAGTGGCCCTCAGCCTTCAAAAGGTTGGGCACCCCTGGTTTAGGTTTAGGCCGACCGTTTCCAGCAGATAGATTTGATCGTGTGTACGTGGCCTAAGACAACGTGTAGAAGAGAATTTAGGTTTTCATCACCTTTGAAGAAGAATAGGTTCCACGTTTCTTAAGGAGAATAAACCAGGAGAAGTCTCCAAACTTTTCAGCGTGAGGTCTATATAATTTTACAAGTATTACAGGCCAAAAAAAAACTGTTTTATAAATAAATGAATAATCAAAAAATAATAATACTTTTTTACTTTTTTTTGGAATCCACATAATATCATTCAGAAAATAAAAATAACTCTAGGAAAACAAAGTTCTTTCTTAAAATTGCGCCTCCCACCCTAACATTCAGGTCCCCATCACAGCCCCCTTTTCAACAGGGTGCACATCAGAGCCCCACTTTATCAGGGTACCCATCAGAGCCCCCCGTACATCAGAGTCCACTATAGAAGTCCACTCTCACATAACAGTCCCTCCTTAGTTCACGGTCCCCATCAGATTCTTCCTTTCATTATGGTCTCCACCAGAGCCTCCCTTACATCAGAGTCTGCCTTAGTCTGCTCCCCCTTTGCATTAAAGTCCCCATTAAAGCCCCCCACCTCAAGATTCCCATCTGAAACCCTATTACATTATATTCTCTATCAGTGGTTCATCCTTATATTGTTTACAGCATATAGTCAGTGCAGCAGCAAAGTGGGAGCCCAGAGGCAGAGCAGGTATGGATGGAGGAAATTCTGTCCTGCTGGGCAAGCTAGTAATCAGTTGGTAGGACATTGGCAATCCTAGCAAACAATTTACTTGAATAAAGCAGAACAATGGGGGGGAACCTAACCCTAGTTGTGGGCCAGATGCAATCCTGTAGCGGACTGTAGTTTGAAAGCCCCTGCACTGGAGGGTAAGGTGAACCTTTCTTCAACCTCTGCACTCTAGTAGATGCCCAGGAATATATGGAAAACGCAATTTGGCTAGTGGTAGAAGTTTAGCAGTTGTTGCAACTACCTTAGGAATGGGGAAATATCACTCCAGCAAGGTGTTGTAAACCTTTTACCGGGACTGAAATCTGTCCAATTATCCAAAAATGGAAAACAAACATTAAATGGCATGAAAGTTTAATACTTTGTTGATTTATTGACAGGTGACTCTATGAAGAACCACGATGGTCATAAGTTCAGTACTAAGGATCAAGATAATGATCCATATGCCGGTCACTGTGCTGAAAAGTTTAAAGGAGCTTGGTGGTACTACGAATGTCATGACTCAAACCTAAATGGGCATTATTACCTTGGAGTACACAATACTCATTCAGATGGCATCAACTGGGGATCTGGGAAAGGCCATCAATATTCCTACAAGTCTTCTGAGATGAAAATTAGGCCGGTGTAATGCATTTTACATAGACAAGAATATTCTTTGTTTTTTTGTCTGTCGTGTACTTTTTCTTATATCATTTTCTGTCTTTCTACCTGTGCTGTTTTTGTAACTTTGTCAGCTTGTGTTGTATACTTTTATTGTATATTTTTATTGTAGAATCTCCAGGGATTCTAAAAGCAACATTAGTAAATGTAAAATCAACCCAGCAAATTCAGCTACCGACTGTTTTCTTTTTTTCAGGCCTTAAAGAAAAACTACAATGTGAAGGGGGGCTTCCAATGTGAAGTTAAAGTGGTTCTAAAGCCTAAACATTACCTGCATTAAGATAAAAATGCTTAGGCATCAGTATCACCTCTTCACCCCTCCCCCTTATAGTAACCCTTAGAGCCCCCCCAGGAAATTTGAGCAGCAGCTTGACAGAAGATATAAGGAATAAACAATATTTCATAAATTAACCATAAATTAATCATAAATTAATGAGTTGAGAGCTGATTGTGTTGACAGATCTAAACCCACAATTGAAACATAGTCCAGGATTAGCAAAAATTATGTATATAGTAAAACGCATGATTGATGATAAAGGAATTGCATCCTTATGGCTCAACGCGTTTTGTGGAATATGCTCCACTTGCCCAGGAGCAGATGCAAATCTAAAAAAAAAATATATATATATAATATATAAATGTTGTTAGGGTCCCAAATGCGGAAAAAAGAGGGGGGAAGTAAGCCCATCAAGAACCTTAGTGAACCTACCTTGGTAAAATCACGAGGCTCAACACACTATACTATATGCAGGTCGTCAGGGGGCGTCTGCCCCGGGAACTGTGGGAGTACTGCCACATGCCCGCCAGGACACACATGCAAGGACCTGGAGAAAGTTGCAAATCTGCATGGGGTAATGGATAGTAACTTGACTTACAGTCCAAGGAATTTTGAGGAGAATTATTTATATATATATATATATATATATATATATTAGGGTAAGTATAATTATTGTCAATGGACATATATAGTATGGCTGCCAATGTATCCCAGAAGAAAAATGAAAGTAAAAACTCGCTATGAAAAGTGCTCGTAGGTAGCCTCACAAATTATAAAATAAACATTGGGGGTGCCAATGCCACAGATTGAGACCGAAGAGTGGGATAAAAGGTGTGCAAGTGATAACATTCCCAATTAGGAAGGAATGAAATGATGTGAAGTATAAACAGTGATGGTGACTGACATAAAAAACAACAATTGGCAAGCAAAGGATGGGGTTTACCAAATAATGCACCTGGCAAAGCATGGTGCATAGTGTGATCATTGACCAAGGTGCATGTTATCCCGACAGAAAGAAGTAATGAGAGATATTTGGTAAATATACCCCCGATGTGGCCAAGGGCTCCTCCCAGTGTCACGCTAACGCTCACAACTGGGAAAAGCTGAGACCACACCTTCGGTGTCAATTCCACCAGACCTCAACCAAACAGCCGCATGTGAATAGCTTAAACCATGGAAGTGAGACATGTGAATACATACTCTTCTTTTTCTAACACATACAGGGATGGAGGCACGTGGTCTAAGTATACCCCATTTAAAGTCCCAAAACCCCCTTTCTTTTCACAGTGTAGCGCCCTCCCCAACCTCCAAGGGCCTGGTGGTGACTCTCAGAGCCAGGAAGGGCCCACATTCCTCCTTAGGGTGCAGGTTACTGGGCATGGTGGGTATAATGCAAGGTGGAAAGATGGGCGCCAGTCACTTTTAAAAATGTATTTCTCCGAACAGGAAAGGTGGGAGAGAGGGGTGGGGCACAGGACACCTTTAGGCAAATGCAATAGCAACTTGGCAGACTCCTTAGACAAAGGTAGAACTAGGCAGGCAGTAATACAGAAAAAGGCCCTTCAAGCTTTACTCACAGCTACCCGTTGTACTTTTGGGATGAGTTCTCTCCTGAAGCTTTCCCAGCTACTTCACAGTCCTTGGATGATGAAGAGTCTCCTCTGGTAATCCTTCAAAACTCCATCCCTTTACACCTGCCTATGGCAACAAGAGTGGTTGATACTCTGGCAACTTCTTTTCCCTTGCCTCCCGGAAACGATCAAGCTCCCCTCAGGCCGAGCCCCTTTACACGTGGTTAGGCCTCAGGTTCAGGCCTACACCTCTGCTGCTCCTCCACACGCAGAACCCTGGTCACCTGACTCTCTCCGAATAAATACCTTTACCCAGCATCTTAGTGGCCAAAGAAATTCCTGCTGATTGGCTAAAAAAAGTATACTCACTCATAACCTGAATTCACTGCAATTCACCATACTAATGCCAAAGGTAACAGTGACACCTATTGACAAAAGGGAGAAACCACAGTTAAACCCATATTTAAAGCGGAGGTTCACCCTAAATATAAGATCTCCCATGTGATCCAGCATACTGGCGTCAGCGCCAGTATGCTGTTTTTTTTTTTTTTTACTCGCACACTTACTGTATTATGCCGGAATTTCATTTTTTTCCCCCGCGGTGGACGGCTCTAGTATTGCTCGTCACATCTTCCTAAAATACCCGATATGGACTCGGGTAATCTCGGCGAAAATGCGGCGCCTGCGCACAGACCTAGGAGCTGACTGCGCATGCGCCGTATTTCTCCGAGTCCTATTTCGGAGGGCGTGACGCGCCATAGCCGTAGGACTCGGAGAAATACGGCGCCTGCGCAGTCAGCTCCTAGGTCTGTGCGCAGGCGCCGCATTTTCGCCGAGATTACCCGAGTCCATATCGGGTATTTTAGGAAGATGTGACGCGCTATACTGGCGCCGTCCACCACGGGGGAAAAAAAGAAATTCCGGCATAATACAGTAAGTGTGCGAGTAAAAAAAAAAAAACCAGCATACTGGCGGTGACGCCAGTATGCTGGATCACATGGGAGATCTTATATTTAGGGTGAAATTCCGCTTTAAAAGAAACCTATTTGATCAAAGACTACTAATTAGTCAGGCTAGTTACCACCTAGCACAACTAAATTTACTACCAGCCCGGTTTAGGGTGTTACAAAAGCATACTGCAAGCACAGAAAATATAAATGAGAACATGAGAAAAAAGTTTATTTAGCATGCAATACAAGTACAGCAACTAGACCAAAAATATCTACCCATTGGGTGGAGAAACACATTTAATGTAAATGCATGCCATAGCAGTATGCTGTGTAGACATAAGATTTTGATACCTCTTAAACAGGACCTTGCTTACGTACTTAGTATTTTTAAGGACAGAACCTAACTGTAAAACAACAAATAACACAAGTCGGTAGCACTGCAATAGCTCTCCGAATTACTATCAGGATATTTGTCAACAGAACAAAGAGAAAAAAAAAGAGGGGGGGTGAGGGGTGCAGGGAAAACAGATATAAACTATATTAATTCAGCATCTCCATTGAAAAAAAAAAAATATTCAAAAAGGGCCCCATTGAAGCTAGCTGAGAATGATTTAATCTTTTCTCATATATGAATATATATATATATATATATATATATATATATATATATATATATCCAGCAGGATGATTGTATTCTTTATTGATAAAGCCCTGCAGGCAAATTCAACTATACCTCCATGGAGTTATTTTTTTTTTATCCAGCTAATTCTTTTTTTTTACTTTATTATAAACTTAAAATACCGTATTTGCCGGCACATAAGGCGTATAAGACAACCCCCTAATTTTACAGTTTTTTAAAGATTTTTTGCCTGTACTCACCGTATAAGACGACCCCCATTCAGATGCTTCATATTTCTTTCTTCTGGAGCCATATTCTTCTTCATTCTTGCTGGAGCTGGAGCCAATCCTGGCGAGCGATGTATTCTATTAATGAATACAAAGTC
Organism: Rana kukunoris; assembly: GCA_029574335.1. Classification (NCBI taxonomy): domain Eukaryota; kingdom Metazoa; phylum Chordata; class Amphibia; order Anura; family Ranidae; genus Rana; species Rana kukunoris. The sequence continues at coordinate 155,503,657 of CM056057.1, forward strand.
TGCTTGGATTGGCAGAGGTTGTAACATCATCAGCATCTCTGACTCTCAAAGCCAATCTGAGCGGGCTACTGTATGTAGGCACTCGGATTGGCAGAGGTTGTTACTCCAATCTGAGCAGGCTCTATATTCATTAGAATACATCGCTTACCGGGGATTGACTAAGCGGTATATTTTGTATGTAGCCAAAGCTACATACAGTATTACCGCATATCCAGCAGGCATCCGAGCAGCTTACCCGGCGTATAAGACGACCCCTGCTTTTTGGCCAGTTTTTTTAAGTGTAAAAGGTATTACTGTATTTATTTTTTCTGTTTTTGTTTATTTATAACCTTGGTGGTTTTGTTAAAGCTTTTTTTTACATTACATCTCTTGGTCTCATCTGACTGACCAGAGCACCTTATCACACATGTTTGCTGCCCCCTCCCCAAACTGCAATGGCTTTCTTTCAACAATGACTTTCTTCTTGCCACTTTTCCATAAAGGCCAGATTTATGGAGCGCACAACTAATAGTTGTCCTGTGGAAAGATTCTCCCACCTGAGCTGTGGATCTCTGCAGCTCCTCCAGAGTTACCATGGGCCTCTTGGCTGCTTCTTTGATTAATGTTCTCCTTGCTCGTCCTGTCAGTTTAGGTGGACGGCCATGTCTTGGTAGGTTTGCAGTTGTGCCATACTCTTTCCATTTTTGGATAATGGATTGAACAATGCTTTGTGAGATGTTCAAAGCTTGGGATATTCTTTTATAACCTAACCCTGCTTTAAACTTCTCCACAAATTTATCCCTGACCTGTCTGGTGTATTCCTTGGCCTTCATGATGCAGTTTGTTGCGAATGGAGCCCCTGATGTCCCCGCTGGTGGCCGCATCCATCTTCACCCCTCTTCCTTCTAGGGATGTGGACTCCGGCTCTGTGACTAGCCGGAGTCACGTGATGTCACTGGCGCGAATGCGCGTGGGAGCCGCCAGTCTTGACATGAGTCCCTTAGAAATGCTACGATTGTGCCCTTTCTTGAGTGTGCATGCGCCGATGACGTTGGCGCAAGCATATATGGTAAATATCTCCTAAACTGTGCAGGTTTAGGATATATTTCCAGTACCTACAGGTAAGCCTTATTATAGGCTTACCCGTAGGTAAAAGTGGTGTAACTAGGTTTACAACCACTTTAATGCATTAAGATGAAAAAACTTCTGTGTAGCAGCCTCCCCAGCACCACCTAATACTTACCTGAGCCCCATCTCTCTCCAGCGATGTCCACGAATGTCTTAGCCATCCAGGACTCTCCTCCTGATTGGCTGAGACACTGCAGAGGTGGTCAATCAAAGTCAGTTAGCCAATCAGGGTAGAGAGGGGCCGGGTCGAGGCTCTGTGTCTGAATGGACATAGGGAGCTCTGACTCAGCTTGGGTGCCCCCATAGCAAGCTGCTTGCTGTGGGGGCACTTGACAGATGGGAGGGGCCAGGAGCAGCAAAGAGTGACCTGATAAGAGGAGGATCCAGGCAGCACTGTCCACTGCACAGAGCAGGTAAGTAGAACATGTTATTTTTATTTTATTTTTAAAACAAGACTTTACAATCACTTTAATTTACACACAGGTAGACTCTATTTACGAATTAGATGACTTCTGAAAGCAATTGGTTCCACTAGATTTTAGTTAGGGGTATCAGAGTAAAGGGGGCTGATTACAAATTCACGCCACACTTTTTACATATTTATTTGTAAGCGTTGAAAGCCATTTATCGTTTTTCTTCTACTTCACAATTATGTACCACTTTGTGTTGATCTATCACATAAAATCAAAAAAAAAAAAAACATTTACGTTTTTGATTATAACATGACAAAATATGGAAAATGTCAAGGGGTATGAATACTTTTTCAAGGCACTGTATTGTCTAAAATAATTTTCAATATATTTAATGACAATTTAAATTTGTGTGGTCTATTTGTCTTAAGGGTAAGACAGAGTGTTTAAAATATTTTAGTTCCAATAAAAACATAAAATTAGTGGCTCCTAAGGGAGTGAGCTACAGAGCTATCAGAAATTTATCAGCTCACAAGATTTCTGGCTGGAGGAACAGCGACATAATATTTGCACTTGTTGAACAGATATAATAAAACAGTCAATGGTATATTTGACCAGAGCAAATAAGAGGAAAGTATTGTTGGATTTTCCATACGCTCAGACTGAGCATTGCATACAAAGGAGGCCCCTATATGTGTCCCTGGCTGTAAAAATAAACATTGAGGGATCAGCTGTGTTCTGTGTACTTCACCAGTTGCTGAGATTCCCATACTGTGGGGGGCGGAGCTTTGTGACTTCAGGATTCCCGGAACCTGAAACTACTACCAGTACCATGGCGTTACTGGTGATGTGTGTGCTGCAAGGAGTGCTGGTGTGCGGGGTCATGGCCGGTAATGTGTCAGTGTTCTGTCCTATTGCCCTGTATGATGTGACATGCTAGGAGATGTAGTCCTGCAGTGAGCTCACAGTACCTGTATGACGTGACATGCTGGGAGATGTAGTCCTGCAGTGAGCGCACAGTACCTGTATGACGTGACATGCTGGGAGATGTAGTCCTGCAGTGTCTGCACAGTCCCTGTATGATGTGACATGCTGGGAGATGTAGTCCTGCAGTGACCGCACATCCTTGTATGATGTGACATGCTGGGAGATGTAGTCCTGCAGTGAGTGCACAGTCCCTGTATGATATGACATACTGGAAGAGGTAGTCCTGCAGTGTCTGCACAGTACCTTTTTGATGTGACATACTGGGAGATGTAGTCCTGCAGTGAGCGCACAGTCTCTGTATGATATGACATACTGGGAGAGGTAGTCCTGCAGTGAGCGCACAGTCCCTGTATGACGTGACATGCTGGGAGATGTAGTCCTGCAGTGTCTGCACAGTCCCTGTATGATGTGACATGCTGGGAGATGTAGTCCTGCAGTGACCGCACATCCTTGTATGATGTGACATGCTGGGAGATGTAGTCCTGCAGTGAGTGCACAGTCCCTGTATGATATGACATACTGGAAGAGGTAGTCCTGCAGTGTCTGCACAGTACCTTTTTGATGTGACATACTGGGAGATGTAGTCCTGCAGTGAGCGCACAGTCCCTGTATGATGTGACATACTGGGAGATGTAGTCCTGCAGTGAGCTCACAGTACCTGTATGACGTGACATGCTGGGAGATGTGGTCCTGCAGTGTCTGCACAGTCCCTGTATGATGTGACATGCTGGGAGATGTAGTCCTGCAGTGAGCGTACAGTACCTGTATGACGTGACATGCTTTGGAGATATAGTCCTGCAGTGAGCGCACAGTACCTGTATGACGTGACATGCTAGGAGATATAGTCCTGCAGTGAGCGCACAGTACCTGTATGACGTGACATTCTGGGAGATGTAGTCCTGCAGTGAGCGCACAGTACCTGTATGACGTGACATTCTGGGAGATGTAGTCCTGCAGTGAGCGCACAGTACCTGTATGACGTGACATGCTGAGAGATATAGTCCTGCAGTGACCGCACATCCCTGTATGATGTGACATGCTGGGAGATGTATTGGTGCTGGGACCAATCCTGTTTAACTTGTTCATAAACAACCTGGAGGATGGGGTAAACAGTGCAATTTCTGTATTTGCAGACGATACTAAGCTAAGCAGGGCAATAACTTATCCGCAGGATGTGGAAATCTTGCAAAAAGATCTGAACAATTAATGAGATGTGCAACTCCATGGCAAATGAGGTTCAATGTACAAAAATGTAAAATAATGCATTTGGGTGGCAAAAATACAAATGCAATTTATACACTGGGGGGAGAACCTCTGGGGGAATCTAGGATGCAAAAGGACCTGAAGGTCCTAGTAGATAGTAGGCTCAGCAATGGCATGCAATGCCAAGCAACTGCTAACAAAGCAAACAGAATATTGGCATGCATTAAAAAGGGGAATAACGCCAGAGATAAAATAATAATTCTCCCGCTCTACAAGACTCTGGTCCGGCCACACCTGGAGTATGCTGTCCAGCTCTGGGGACCAGTCCTCAGGAAGGATGTACAGTAAAACCTTGGTTTGCGAGCATAATTAGTTCCAGAAACATGTTTGTAATCCAAAGCATTTGTATATCAAAGCATTTTTTTTACAGAGTATAAAAGAGAAGAGAGGCTACTAAGTGTAACAACATGTTGCAAAATGTTGTACCTTCATTAAATGTAACCATATTGCTACACTTAGAGGCTCCTCTCTTCTTTTTTATACTCAGTTGTGACATGACGCTACTCTTATATCAAAACATTGCTTGTATAGCAAGGCAAAATGTATTAAAACATTTTGCTTGTCTTGCAAAACGCTCTCAAACCAAGGTTTTACTGTACTGGAAATGGAGCGAGTACAAAGAAGGACAACAAAGCTAATAAAGGGTCTGGAGGATATTAGTTATGAAAGGTTACAAGCACTGAACTTATTGGCCCAGATTCAGAGAGCAATTACGCCTGTCTAACTGGTGTTAGACAGGAGTAATTTCAAATTTCGCGCGCCGTATCACTAGTTTGAATCCTCAAACCATGATACGGCGGCTTCGGGCTTCGATCCGAGAGGCTTACGTCTTCGTAAGCCTTCGGATCTACGCTGCGATATTTTTGCGCCCACTGGGAGGAGTCCGCGTCGTTTTCAGCGTCGGGATATGCAAATGACTTTTTACGGCGATCCACGAAGATACGAGTGGTCTTTGCAATCGCTTACGTCATTTTTTTGCTACGTACTGTTAGACCAGCTATTTGCTGGTCTAACGGTGCGTAGCCCATGTTAAGTATGGCCGTCATTCCCGCGTCGAATTTAATATATACATATTTTTTTTTACGTAACTCGTTCAGGAATAGGAATGTCCGTAAACGACGCTACTCAAACAACGAATGACGTAACGACGTGATTTCGCGCAATGCACGGCGGGAAATTTCTGAACGGAGCATGCGCAGTTTGATCGCCGCGGGAACGCGCCTATTTTAAATGCTTCACGCCCCCAACTCGCGTAGATGGCTTTCGCCGGGAGAAATACACTACGCCGCCGTAGTTTACAGGACAAAATCTACCGGGATTCCACGTAGAGCCAGGTAAAATACGGCGGCGTAGTGTATTTCTGATACTCTACGCGAATCTAATTGTATGTGAATCTGGGCTTGAGAGTAGATATGATTTCAATTGACAAATACCGTACTGGTGACCCCACAATAGGGATAAAACTATCTCACGGAAGGGAGTGGCCACTCATTAAAATTAGAAGAAAAGAGGTTTAACCTTAAACTATGTAGAGCGTTTTTACACACGACCGTTTTTGGACCGTTTTCTGAAGCCCGCCATGTGTCGGCTTCCATGACCCCTCAGCTTGCAGTGGAGCGGGAGGATCTGGCCATGGAAAGGCCAGGGACTGCTCCTGCGGCTGCTATGTCATCGGGCGACATACAACTGGTACGGTTGTAGGGGAAGTTCCGTTCGGATTGGCCCCACCCTTTCATTGGAGTTTAGATAAAGAACATGTTCTCTTTTACTCAGGTGGAATTCCGTCAGAATTCCGATGTGAGTTTGGCCAGGCAAAAGCCTGATCGTCTGTATGGGGCTTTAGACATACTGGGGATCTCAGATAAAACAACAAACTGCTGGGGTAATGCTACAAACTTGACAGTGAATGTATCGCTAATTTTGCTTAATGGAGTATTAAACCCAAAAATGAAAAAAGTATTACTGTAATAGCAGCTTATCAGTTCTTAGACGTGGAATTCATTTTTCCTTTATTTTCACCTGGTGATCCGACCACTAACACACTTCCTGCCTTAGGGTGTCTCCACTTTGGAAGGAGGAGCAACAGAATCACTTATAGGGCCAGATTCAGGAACACTTGCGCTGGAGTATTTCGATATGCGCCGCGTAACTGTGATGATGCGCCGTCGTTTCTATGTGCCCGTACCCACCAAACTAGATGCGCCCAATAACGGGTCATTTGCGACCGGCGGAACGTTCCGACGCCAGAGTATCGTCAGCGGTTAATTTCGCTGTGCGCATCAGTCGCGCCTATTGATTTCCCCTGCAAATATGCAAATGAGGGATTTTTCACAATTCACGAACGGATTAGCACCATACGCCGGCTACATGCGCCGCGCGTATCTCGTCCGTCCGGCGCAAAGTTATTTCTACAAAAGGCTGCTTTATCTTTACTCCAGATGGCCACAGGTCAGCAGGAGAGCAGCTACAGCAGCGTTACCGACGATAGGAGCTAGCTGAACAACCACACTTGCAAGGACAACACCTCTGTGTGCCAACATGCCAGGGGCAGTCGTGGTCCTATCACTAGTACTGGGTCCCCCGGAACGAAGGAGGCGGGCACGTGAGAGGATATACCGCACTCGTATGAACCTCTTTGGCATGGGGGATGAGGAGGTGTATCGCCTCTTCAGGTTCAGCCCAGATGCAATACTTGAACTAACCACAACCCTGCAGGGTGACATCACCAGCAAGACACACCGCTCACAAGCAGTGCAGCCACTGGTGAAGGTCCTGGCAACACTTCATTTCCTTGCAAGTGGATCATTCCAGCGTACAAGTGGAGTGGTGGCTGGGATGTCACAATCCTCCATAAGCAGATGTGTGCACCAGGTTGTCCCTGCAATCCTCAGACGCATGTCCAACCAGTTCATCAGACCCACCACTGAGGAGCTGCGGCTGAAGGCAATGACAGATTTCTACAGCATTGCCAGATTCCCACGCACCATCGGGGCCATTGATTGCACACATGTGGCCCTACAGCCCCCCAGTGCCACAGAGCACATATACCGCAATCGGAAGCATTGGCATTCCATCAACGTACAGGTGATAGCCGATGCCCAGCGCCTCATATGGCACGTCCGTGCCAAACACCCCGGGTCCAGCCATGACAGCTTCATATACCGTCAGAGCCCCATCCCAGCAGAATTCGAGCAGAACATGTATAGGGACAGCTGGCTGGTTGGTGAGTGACATGGGTGGCAGGCATGACTATCCCCTCCCGTGATGCACAACAGAAGTCGCACATGCATGACTAACATCCTCCTGTATTTTCCCTTACAGGTGACTCTGCATATGCACTGGGACCCCATCTCATGACTCCTTTCCGGAACCCCCAAACCAGAGGAGAGAGAAGATACAATGAAGCACACATCAAAACCCGTGCAGTGGTGGAGCAAACATTCTGGCTCCTGAAGTCCCGTTTCCGCTGCCTGGATAAGTCCGGGGGGACCCTATTGTATTCCCCTACCTTTGTGTGTCAGATCATCGGTGCATGTTGCATTCTGCACAACTTTGCTATGAGAAAAGGCCTGCAGATTGACATACGTGATGACCTGACCCCCGACCCACACAGTCCCCACCTGCCAGAGGACACCCAGTCTGCTGATGGAAGAGCAGTCAGGAGGGTCCTCGCCGTAGGCATCTTTGGACACTAAACCAAAACATTAATCACACAGACAGTGCACGCGTGTACACCACTGATGTCCCTAGATCACACACACCACATCCACATCGCATTGGATTAGCCCAAGTCCAGCATGTAGGAGTTGGGAGCAGCAACACCAGCGTCAAGGCCCCAATGATGTCACTGTCCATTCACACACCTTTCACACGTCATTCATTCAGCCGTGGGGGTTAACTTCACCACCACGGCCGAGGGTGACACCCCTTACTGTCAGGAGTGCCACCCTCTCACATTCACACACCATTCACATTGTCCCCTGCACTCCTGACCGTGTGCAGTACAAAATAAACAAAAATATCTCATAACCTGAGAACAAAAATAAACAAAAACTCATATCCTGAGTATAAACAAAAATATTCAAAAATAAACAAAAACTCATATTCTGAGTATAAACAAAAATATTCAAAAATAAACAAAAACTCATGTCCTGAGTATAAACAAAAATATATAACAACCAAAAAATCAAAAAACCCTCATCTGGGATGACGGGGGCTCCTCCTTGGGGGCACTCTCGGGCTCCTCAGCTGCCTGGAGGGAGTGGGTGGTGGTGGGGGTGGGGGGGCATCAGGAGGAGGCTGATCCCCGGGTGGGCCACTCCTGGGAGCTGTTGGCTGCATGCCCTCCAATGCCACAGCAATACGGCTCAGATACAGGTTTGTCTGGGCCTGCATCCTTAGCTGGCGGGTGATCAGATGCCGCTGGTCACGTTGCCGCTGCCTCCCCTCTTCCCGGATGGCAGCTGTGTTGTCTCGAACAGCTGCTGTCAGGTGCCGGATATCAGCCTGCACCTCCCCCAGGCTGGTCACAACGCCCTGCACACGACTGGGCAGCTGTGACATGGAGCCCAGGCTGTCTGCGACCCTGTCTAAGTGGCCAGCCATCTCCCCCATTTGCTGGGTCTGTTTGGCGTGGTCCAACACTACCTGGTCCTGGACCAGATCAGACACCCCCCTGGTCTTCCGGGTCGCCTTCCTGGGGGCAGAAGAAGGTTGTCCCCGTGGGGATGGAGTCGCCCTTGAGGGGCTACCTAGGATGGGGGAGGGGATCACAGAGGGCCCTGCAGAGGAGGAGGACTCCTCCAACATTAAAATAAACTCCTGTTCAGGGACAGGCTCCTCCACAACCACCTCTGCTGAAGTGGTGTGGGTACTCTCCTCCTCCACCTCGGTGTCTCCAGCACCCAGGGCCTCGTCATCAGCATCCCGTTGGGAGGTTGGGGTGGACTGGCCGGTAAGCGATGATGGCCCAGCTCCGTCATCTGTGGATGACACAAAGCAGACACATGTTGGTGGTCCCACACACTTGGCACATGTACCCCCCCCCCCCCACATGCAACACACCAAAAAGGGGGTAAAAATCACTTACCTGTCCTGGAGCCTTCCTCTACGGAGTCATAGCCAGGGACCCCCTCCAACTGCTCCCTGTCCAGGCAGCGGGCGACCACCTCCTCCTCCGCGGTCAGGGTGACAGGACATGGGGGACCACCACCTGTGCCCCTCTCATGGCTCCTAATGGTGGCCACCTTGCCCCTCACCTTGCGCCGCAGGTCGTTTATTTTTTTTTGAATATCGCCTGCAGTCCGGGTGGAGTGCCCCAGCACATTGACCCTGGCAGCTATGGTGTCCAGGATGCCCTGCTTCCTCTCCCGGCTGGTCTTCCTGCTTTTTTTCCCATGGAGGAAATCATTAAACGTCTCCATAGCCGAGATTATCACAGAGACCTCCTGGGCATTAAAGTTGAGGTTCCTCCTCTCTTTGGGGGTAGCGGGAGCAGCCATTACAGTGCAAAAATATCTTCCCTGGGGTGGGGGGAAACGGATATACTTTTGCGCCGGAATGGCGTTTCCGCCTGCGCTTTTAAGCGCCCAACGGAAGGCATTGCGCTGACGTTTCCCGTGAAGTGGTGCTGACGGAAGTTGTGAGCATGCGCACAAGGGGGCGAGTGGAGCCGCACTCACTGCGCATGCTCCGTGGAGGATGCGCTGAACGTAAGCCTCTGCGCTGGGCTCCGCCCATCATTTACATGTGATCACACCCACTTCCACTTGCGTCGGGTTACGCCAGCGCATTATCGTTACTCTGGCGCAAGTTTACGCGCAACTGCTATGTGAATAACAGTACTTGCGCCGAAAGGGTCTTCAGAGTAACGTAAATGAGAAGCGTTACTCCAGAGGAAAGATACTCTCATCTACCTGAACCTGGCCCATAGCCAGCAGAACCGTCATTGTAGGGAGAGGATTGTGTTACATTTACTATCATTTACTGGCAAAATCACCACATAAAAATAAAGCCTACATTTTTTTAATAATACCAGTGCAGCCACCACATCTAAGAATTGGTAATTTGCAAAATAATACATTTTTGCTTTTGGGTTTACTGTAATACCACCTTAATTGGGTTTACTGTAATACCACCTGGGTTTAATGTAATACCACCTTTACTGTAATACCACCAGTCAATTGCAGGAAACTTTTTACTTTTGTGACATTTCTCTAGTCTGCCACTAGATATCCAATTACTGTAATATGTTGCCTATGTTCTGGCTAAAGTGGAGGCTATAGACAACATATAAAAAATAAAATGAATGTATAATTCAGTCTGTTATTAGCATTAGCACAGTGATGTTTGTCTGTCCCAATTGTAAAAGATGGGTCATTATCTATTACCTTTCCTGTAATAGACCAAGTTGTATTATAAACATGATAATTACGGGAAGTCTCAATCTAAGGGTTCAGGCTGGTTTGACATTAGTGCGCTATCGTATGTGATTCACACTAAACTGTTGTGCAAATCACATGCGATGTCTGTGCGATGCGAATTTAGCTATACAGACTGATTTCTGTCCGAATTGACAGTTCGCACTGCGATATGCAAACTGATCTGGGGGTGTCATTAACTTTGTATTGACGCTCCCAGTGATTCGCATAGGGCAGTGTGAACTGCCTGCAAGTGGGGTGCGATGCAGGAACCCACAGTGGGTTCACAGGGCTTACTGCATCCCGCATCCCGCCAATGTGAACTGAGCCGAAAGAGGAACATGTAAGATATGGGAAAAACAGAATTTTCACCACATGTAGAGAGAGACAGAGAGACATAAACAGACATACAGAGAGGGAGACATAAACAGGCAGAGAGAAAGACATAGAAACAGACAGACCGAGAGAGCTACATGCACAAAGAGAGAGAGACAGACAGAGAGAGAGACAGAAAGACAGACAGACAGAGAGGGAGAGAGAAACAGATAGAGAGAGACACAGCCAGAAAGAGTGAGACAGACAGAGAGAGAAAGAGACACTGAGAGAGAGACAGAGAGAGTGACAGAGAGAGAGACAGACAGAGAGACAGACAGATAGAGAGGAAAAAGAGAGAGAGAGAGACACAGACAGAGAGAGAGAGAGAGAGAGAGACAGACAGATAAACAGAGAGAGAGAGAGAGACAGACCTGGATCTGGTCCTGACCGTATCCACCATTAGCTAAGACTGCATTGGCACAAGGCATATCACACCCCACAATGATGAAAAAGAGGGGGGAACATGTCAGGGCAAGGAAAAGATCAGGTGAACCTAAATAATAAAGTCAGAAGGTTCTCCCAAAATAAAAAATCATCAAAACCCAGTGCACGGACAAGGTCATCTATGTTGGAGATGCAACAAACCTACAGCTTAGCCTATTGTATTTTCAGTATATGCAGTATATCAGATGCAGTTTAGAAAAAGGACACAAGATGTCGCTAATAATTAATGATATGTGTTCTCTATGATATGATATGTTGTATTTCCTGCCACACAGCAGTGTACTCGTTGATTTATTTTTCCTGCCTGGTTGTCTGTGTGTTGTTCTTCTTACCATGATGTGGAGACATCTTTGCCTGTGTGATGATGTTCCAATAAAGAAGCCAGTTCCTGTTACTACACAACGTCTGATCTCAACTGTCTCTGCTGCATCTATCAATCGTACTCTGCAACAATCTAGAGCCCAGGGCGAACATGCCTAAACGTTCCACCCCCCCCCCCAAGATGTATGAGCATTATATGTCAGCAACCCCTCCCCCCCCCCAAAAAGGGAAAAGCATTAATCTGCATGCTTACCCCCAAAGAATAAATTCCCCCTTCTCCCGGTACACATTCACCCCCTGCTGAAATCCCCTTCCCAGTACACATCTTTGCCCCCCCCCCCCACAGCTCAAATCCTCCCATTTCCCGTTTGCACCTAGCACAAATCCTGCCCCCTAAAAAAAATGTCCCCCTCCTACAAATCCTCTACCCCTCAAATTTCCCCTCTAAGCTCAAATCCTCTCCCCCAGTACAAATCCCCCCCCAGCAAACATTGTCTCCAATCCCCAATCCTAATACAAATCCCCCCCAAATGTCTCCTCCTAGTACAAATCTCCTCCCCACCACCATATTACCTTTTCTAGCTCAAGTCCCCCAAAATTCCCCCTCCTAGCACAAATCTTTGTCCCTATCCCCCCTCCTAGCCTAAATCCCCTCAAATCACCACTCCTAGCACACCTCCCCAAATTTCCCCTCCTAGAACAATCCCCTGCTGCCCCTACAAATCCCCCAAACTTCCTTGTGGTGCCAACCCCCACCTCACATTATACCACAGTGCCCAGGGTAGCCTCCCTCCTGCCCACCCCTTGTCCCAGCCCTGTCCAAACCTAACAATTCTCACTCTTCAAATAAAAGCGAAACGGCAGAATAGAAAACCTTGCACAACTCCATTTACACTTTGATAATAACACTGTGAATACAACTTCTGTTTAGTCTAATAGAGACTGTCGGTATGGAATGTTTAAACATCCTGATCATTAGATGAACATGTGACTATTTATTCAGCCTGTGTGGCTGATGCACTCTTGGTACTAAGCACAGTTAGGCGGCGTACACACGTACGAGAACCTCGACGGGCGGAACACATCGTTCCGCCCGTCGAGGTTCTCGCCCGGCCGTCGAAATCGGCGACCCGCATGTCGGGAATGGCAACCAGCCATTCATCCTGACGGGCCGTCGAGCAAATAGAGAGCCTGCTCTGTATTCGCTCGACGGGATTCCCGACGGGTGGGGCGAGCCAGGAGCGTACACACGGCCGAGGTTCTCGCTGGAATGCAGCTCCCAGCGAGGTTCTCGCTGGTTTCTAGCGAGAACCTCGGTCGTGTGTACGCCGCCTTATATTTGAGAAGTGTCAGGGGTTCTATCAGGAAAATACATTTGTTTATTCATTAAAGATTGGAAGAGCACTGTGACTAAGGTGTGGCTTGGGAATTATTTGGCATTCTAGATGATGACATGGAAAATCTGGCCCCGCCTCTGAGGAGTGAGGGGTCCTGAATAGGAGCAACTTTTGCTTTGAATATAGACAGTAAGACATGCAACGGTCATCTCATGTCTATGGGAGGTATTACATTTCAAAAATATAAGTTGCAACTTTGGAAATGACATCATCTCATATATAGAGATCAAATAGATCTGCCTTGTATCCCTGTGGTACTCCTTATGCCGCATACACACGATCGTTATTCGGGTTGCAAAAAAACATTTTTTTTTTTTAAATGTTATTTAAAACGATCATGCGTGGGCTTCAGAGCATTTTTCGGGTTCTGAAAAATGGCCAATTTTTGGCGAACATGTTTTAAACATTGTCGTTTTTCGGGTTGTAAAAAATTGTCGTGTGTGGACTTTAACGACGTGAAAGACCTGCACATGCTCAGAAGCAAGTTATGATACGGAAGCGCTCATTCTGGTAAAACTACCGTTCGTAATGTAGTAAGCACATTCATCACGCTGTAACAGACAGAAAAGTGCGAATCGTCTTTTACTAACAGGAAATCAGCTAAAGCAGCCCAAAGGGTGGCGTCATCCGCATGGAACTTCCCCTTTATAGTGCCGTCGTACGTGCTGTACGTCACCTCGCTTTGCTAGAGCATTTTTTTTCACAATCGTGTGTAGGCAAGGCTGTTTTAATGATCGAGTTGAAAAAAACGTAGTTTTTTTCTAGAGCCTGAAAAACTTCGTTTTTTTTACAAGCCGAAAAATGATCGTGTGTACGTGGCATTAGAGATGTTTTGCTCTGTTTTATCACTGTGATTTGTAAAACAGAATAGTGTTTTACTGCTACCCTGACCATTATACTGTATATGCTTCTTATCGTTATAGAAAGTCAACTGCCAACCAACTGGACTGATTGGATTGCCATCCCTGTATTTTTTGTATTGTTGTGCATCATATACTTGTGCTATGTAAGTAGCAACGGTTTTAACACCATTATTCTTATTGGCTGTTGATTAGATTAGGATAGTATAGGATAGATTTTCCACTGTACAGAATGCCTGGGTATGGGCCCTGGATGGGAGATATGTGTCCTTGCTGTTTGGGTTATGGTTCCTTTTAAGGGGAATAATTTGCAAAGTGCAGTTTGGAGTACTCAGGGGTTCGAACTTATGAAGGGTGAGGGATTCTGGCTATTAAGATAAACAGATTTACAGTTTTCCACAATTGGTAAGTCCTTAAGTCAGAGAATCTAAGAGACTTTGGGTGGGAAAGAGACTCTAAATTCTGGATCCCATATAGTGACCTAAAGTGGTTGAAAACCCTCACATATGCCCAGTGATAGAGATAGCATCAAGTCACATTACAGAGATGACCCAAATCATTCTACATAATTTGTACATGTTTATCTGCTGCCATCTGTCCTCTACAACCATTCAAGGTCCAGAAGATCTCTCACCTCTGTAAAGCAGGGGGCAGGGATCTAAAGTCTCAAAGTGCAGATCTCAGTGAGGACAGCTCTGAGTCCTGGCGGGAAGAGACCCCCCCCCCTCTTCTTCACACAGTACAGAGGCCTACATGCAAAGCTGAGGATATCAGCCACATGCTGTGTGCTGGAACTTTCCTTCCCCAATGGGAAAAAAAGAATCTTCGAGAATGGGAGAAAAAAAAGTCTGACTGGTGTTATAACCTTCCCCTATTTTGTTTAAAGTGAAAATAAAAAGTTTTTCCTTAACTACTTCAGCCCCGGAGGATTTGGCTGCCCAATGACCGGGCCATTATTTTGCTATTCGCACTGCGTCGCTTTATCTGACAAAATTATTGTATTTTTTTCCCCCACAAATAGAGCTTTCTTTTGGTGGTATTTTATCACTATACATAAAAGATAGTGCATCAGGTGATCATGGTGACTAAATATAAACACATGCAGGTGGTGAACATGGGTACAGAGAAAACACATCCACCAATGATAAGGATGGGCTCTCACCTCCCAAATCTGACCCTCTGATAGATCAGGGTCAACTGCGCTTTCCCAAAGGGATAAATCCAGGCAATACTGCTCCAAACGTTCAGTCCAAAATCATAGGCTCAAAGATGCAGATAAACACCAGATGGGGGTAGTTCCATTCATAAAAAAAGAGGACATGCCATAGTGCTCTCCGTATAAAAACAGTTTTAATAAAATAAAAGTAAAACACTCACATAATAAGGCACTAATCCAGTGCCAAGATGTACAGCAGAAAGTGTGAGCATTCCCCTGAAACAGTCCCGCCCTAGGGATGCAACGTTCGGGAGGAAGGACGTGACGTCACCCGCAGCCGTCCACCATTGCACATGCTTTCTGCTGTACATCTTGGCACTGGATTAGTGCCTTATTATGTGAGTGTTGTACTTTTATTAAAACTGTTTTTATACGGCTTTAGAAACTTATTGAATTGATTCCTAGTGTTCAGCAGCTTTATTGTTTTTGTATTTTATTGCGCTGATTAGTCTTTTCATAATTGTATCACTATAAACAATAAAGAGTGGCAATTTTGAAAAAAAAGCAATATTTTTTACCTTAATAAATATCCCTCAAAAATATATAAAAAACTAATTTTCCTCAGTTTAGGCCGATGTGTGTGTATTCTTCTACATATTTTTGGTAAAAAAAACACAAAAAACCCCCCGCAATAAGCGTATATTGATTGGTTTGCGCAAAAGTTAAATAGGGGGTCGTTTTATGGCTTTTTTATTAATATTTTTTTTTACTATTAATGGGGGTGATCTCCAATTTTTATCATGACTGGGACACTATGGCCGACACATCAGGCACTTTTGACGCTATTTTGGGACCATTGTCATTTATACAGCGATCAGTGCTATAAAAATGCACTGCCTCCTGTGTAAATGACACTGGCAGGGAAGGGAAGGGGTTAAACACGAGGAAGGGGTGTCCTAGAAATTATGAAATTATAAACCAGTCTACTAGTCCTGTGGTTAATGATGAATAATATTATAATATAACATCAGGATACTTGCCCTCCTTTCTGATTGCGCGTACACATAATCAGAATTTTCGATGGGAGGTTGTTGTAGCAAATTCCGACCGTGTGTAGGCTCCATTGGACATTTGCTGTCGGAATTTCCGACAACAAAAATTTGACAACTGGTTCTCAAATTTTCCGACAACAAAATCAGTTTTCGTAAAGTCCATGCATTCTCTGAATCAAGTACGAGATGGAAGCACTGGGTCTGGTAAAACTAGCGTTCGTAATGGAAATAGCACATTCGTCACGCTGCTAATTTTTTAATCTTTTAATGCAGTGCATTCTCTTCTTCTTTATAATGAAGTTGTTTTGCTGCTGATATTCACACAGAGTTCTGACAAACTGATTTCCCCGAGAGTCAGAGAGATCAGGAAAAGCAGCAGATGACATCACCAAACTTCTACTAACACGAGATTAGCAGAAGGAGCCCAAAGGGTGGCGCACTTGGTATTGAACTTCACTTTTATAGTGCCGTCGTACGTCTTGTACGTGACCGCGTTCTTGGTGATCGAAATTTCTGAAAACATTTGTGCGACCGTGTGTATGCAAGACAAGTTTGAGCCAACATCCGTCTGAAAAAATCCACGGTTTGGTTGTAGGAATGTTGTGTACGCAGCATTAGTCTTGGGAAGTGTAATTGTTTTGAAGCGTATTCGGGAACAATGATTATTCCAGTCAAATTTCTCTTTTCAATGATTGTTAAATGGAATCAATTCTCTGGATCGTAAAAAATGAACTCATCATTTGATTTTGTTTTTATGTTGTAGAGTGATCTGTGTTGGCAGTTGCTGACCTCCATCAGTGTTCCATCCTGGTTGCATCGCTTGGTAAAGTCAGCAAGTTTTCGAATGAGTCACAACAATGAAAGCCACCCAGAGGACCACGCATGTGGCCAAATGATTTAAGTACATGTCTGTTTTATTTTTATTATTTATTTTAACGTCCCAATTTAAAACCAAGAAATGCAAAGTTGTTAATAAATAAAATAACTACTTTTTTTATGTTCTATATTTTTGTTTTAATGCAAGAAAAGAAAAAAAATGTACATACAATAATAAAAAAAAGAAAGAAAAAGAAACAGCTTAAAAATCTAAACTTGATTTTAGTAAGGGAGTGAAAAGTTAAATAGGGATGTCAAATGTTAACTAAGATCAATAAGGGGTTAAATAGAAACAGTTTTTTCATTAATAGAAACATTTTTATTCACTTGAGAAGTTGCTGGAACATGATGGTGAAAACATGTTCCCTTTTTTTGTTTTTGTCTTGTTAGAATTCAGTCTAAAATAAAAATACTGTTCGAAATTCATTTTTTACTCTGTTCAACCAATGTGTCTGTCTACTTCGGAACTTGTTTTTCTTTATTAAAAATACATTGAAATATAAAATAAAAATGCTTTTTTTTTTTTTGAGATTGGTCAAAATAACAAAAACAATATAAAACATCAGTTCACAACCAGCAGTATGCATCAAACATTTAATCATATACAAATTGTAACTGTAACAATAAGGGTCCCATCACCCTAGATGCACAAACCTCCACCCCTATGTATAGAGGGTCACACATCTAGGTCAGCTTGAAACATAATGCCCAAGTAGCTACCCCTGAAGGAGCCACTTAAGCATGTTTGGTTCTGTCAGTGGCCTCTCCATTAGGGGAGCCCGGGCACTGCCCCCTCTCTCCAGACCACCCCCTATATTGGAATTAGATAGAGTCATGGCCACCGTGGCAAACCCCTATTCATGCCTCCGGCCCCTTTCGGGTCACCGGGCGCATTAATTACAGCGGCAGGGGATTTTTTGAAGCGCCCGATTAGGTTTTAATAGGCTTCAAAAAAGGTGGGCTTGGTTTGCAGAGCATGCGACCTGGAGCCCACCCAGTTGTGTTACAACATCGAATGCATATTCGCTGTTATAACACTGATCCTCAATCTGGCCAATTAAAAGCGGGCGTGAGACCCGTTTTCAGATTGGCCGAAAAGAGAAGACTCCCGATTGGCTGCTGAGGAGGGAGGAAACAGAACCTGTCGCGGCAGAGAGCGGGAGAACAAGAAACCGCCGTTGATGGAGATCAGGAGACTGCCGAGCAGGGGGAAGTCACCAGTGATGGGGTTAGTGCTCTCTCACCAGCCGTTACTGGGTTCCGTACTCTGCCTCTCAACCTCAAGAACAGTCTCGACCCCTCTGGCACACCTGGCAGACCAATGAAAAACACACAAGTTATCATAAAACACAGAAATCATATTTACTGTAAGGTTTCTGTGGAAAAGTAACAGACAGTAACAGTATAATTTTTAAGTGAAATAACTGGAAAGCAACAACTGAGATCAAGAGTATTATAACCTAATATTGTAGTCAAACTGCTTTCAGGGGATTCCACAACGGCAAATGACCCCAAGAGTAGTGTGGCCAGACTTCCATGGTTTCCGGGGTCAGTCCCCTGACTGAGGACACTGTCCCCTGATAAAGTCTGTCCCTGACACTAATCGGTATGGCATGGTGGGAGTTACAATCACTTATCTCCCTGTGTAGCTTTCAGTGAAGCAGTTGACAGTCACCTCTCCTCCTGCAGCTTTCAGCTGCGTCATTGAAAGCCATACAGGGAGATCGTGATTGTAACTCCCCGACTGCCCATCAAATGTCCCTAATCTCTGGGCCCCCATGTCCTTCTCCGGCTCCCCATGTCCTCCTCCTGCTTTGGGTCCTTCTCTAGCTCCCAGGGTCCTCCTCTGATTCCCCCCCTCGTCCTGGATCTCTCAGGATAGAGAGTGGAGGAAGGAGCTGGTAAATATGTCATTTACTGGCTCCTTCATTTTCTGAATGAACAGAGTCACTGATCACTGACTCTGTCTATTCATAACTGAGCAACTTCAGTTTATGGATGAACAGGAGCCTCTGTATGTTGTCTATTCATCTATTCTATTTTTTTGCTTATAAATACACTACTGACACTGTCCACTCCTCTACTGACACCATCCACTGCCCTACTCATACGATCCACAAAAAATGAAAAAAATAAGAAAAATAAGAAGAAATTCAATTGTAATATATATATATATATATATATATATATATATATATATACTGTATATGTATACATACTTGTAAAAAATGTATACAGAAAAAAAAAATTACTGACACTGCCCACCATCCAGCCATAACCATCCACAGCCCCCCACCACAAACTGTGAAAAAAATAATGAAAAATTAAATAATACAAATAAAAAAAAATACTGACACCCCCCACTTCTCTACTGACACCATCCAGTGCCCTCACAAAATGTTTGTTAAAAAAAATACAAAAATAGAATTGTAAAAAAATAAATAATAATAATCAAAAAAAATTGACATCGTTTATTGCTTTACTGACACTATCCACTACTGACACCATCCTGCACATACTAACCACCACCATAGGCGTGCGCAAGGGGTGTGCCAGGTGTGCCTGGGCACACTCTAATCCAGGGGTTGACAACCTGTCAATAGGTGGAAGGTGACAGGTAGACCACAATACTTCCTTGCCAACCCCCAGAACAGGAGATGTGGTGGGGGTGGAATTTAGTGGAACTGGTCTGTATTTTCCTCCTGCAGCAGCTGAAAGTAGGCTTCTCCTCCTCTCCCTTTTGTCAACATTCAGCTGCCACAGCAGGAAAATATAGGGGATCGGTACTAATATATGCCACCCCTCCTTTCTCTGTTCCTGGTGGCCAGGTCCCCCATGTGCTCTCTGTCCCTCTCTTCCTCCCATTGTTTCAGGATAGAGAGCAGGGGAGAGGCTGGTAAATATGTCAGACACATATGTTTTGGAGCTTTGGGGTGCACACCCTAATGCTATAGGCTGCGCACACCTATGACCACCACCATATATTCCACACACTTCTCCTGCACATACTACCCACTGCTATATACTCTGCACACCTCTCCCTTAGCTGATCATTATATTAGTGTCACTGTTGATGCCAGTGTCAGTTAATCAGTTAAGCAAACCATAGATGATTAGAATCTTGCCTGGTTTAGCAGGGACTGGCTAAGATTCAAACCATCTATGGGTGCACCCCTAAACATAGCACACCTCTGCACTTCTTTGTTAAGAATAAAATACAAAATATGCATTGAATTTTCTCTCTATCTCATCTTTTTAACATTTGGTAGTCAAATTCCCCAAAATTCTAAGAAATATCTTTTTTTTTAAATCTTTTCAATGAAGTGTGAGAAAAAGCCTATATATAATATACAATAATTCCATAAACACATACCACATACACTGCATATATAATTTGGGGGAAAATATGCTGATAAAATTGTTTACTTTTTGCCAATAAAAAAAAAATGTCCCTGGTTTTTTATTTTGAAAATCTGGTCACCTTACCCAGGAGCAGAGGCAAACACTTCAATAGCAATAAATCACAATAAGGCAACTTCATACTGGATTGGTTACTTCTCTCCTTAAATTGGCTCTATGAGTCCAGGCAGGAGGAGAGTAGAAGAATGGCCTTCTCTTATGTCAGAGCTCTCTCTTCTGTCCCCTGACACCACAGTCAGACTACTCTGCTCATACACTACATATACAGAGACCTGATTATGTGTGTGTGTGCCTGTGTGGCACCAGTAACTTCAGTCCCTTGGAAGAAGAATGAGGCCTTGAATTTTTGGCTAGCCACTTTAGTTGGTGCACTTATAACTCCTGCTTAGTAAAGTAGGGTGACCAGACATCCCCGGTTTTAGGGGACAGTCCCTGTATTGAGCACACTGTCCCAGACCAAGTCTGTCCCCAGTTTTGTCCCCGGATTGGATTTGAACAGGGGCTGGGGCAATTTCAAAGATAGTCAGTGCAGAATAAAATAAAAATCGGAATTACACCCCCCCCCCCGCTTCGCCACACCTAGTAGCTTGGGGGTTGTACTTTTCCATTATCTGTGCCCCCTTCCGATGATTGCTGGTCAGAATGGAGTGAATATTTCTTCAGTTTTGGGTGCATGCCCATTTATCTCCGCTCGCATGTTCTTCTGCCTTGGCTCACGTCTCGGCCAGCTGCCTAACTGTTTATCTCCTTGCCTTTCCTGGTGGAGTGATCTTCCTCTGCTCCCCACCCAGTAGTAGCCAGGGCCCAGAAAGTAAGGCTTGACAGGCTGTGAGGGGGGCGGTGGCGGGCAGAGAGTCGCTGATTGCCGCCACTACTAGTAAAAAAAAAATATGTCCCCTGATTTCATTTTTAAAATCTGGTCACCTTATAGTAAAGTGTAACTGCAGCATGCTGATAGTTCCCGGATAGCAAGGCAGACGCTGTATCTGGTTAACAGGGCATCAATTAGACCCAGATTCTGGCAAGTGCGGGCAAAAGTGAAGTAACGCTGTCTGCATGCAGTGTCCTTGTTTCCTGCCAATGGGCAAGTGCCCTCTCAGCAATCCTGCAGGCAAGGCCCAAACGAACGTCCTGGAACAGGCAGGCTCTTCAGGCAACCTGACTGGTCACCTCACCCTGGAACTCTTTACTCTTTCGGTGCAGGTGCGCCTGGATGTGCACCGGGGATTCTCCTTTCAGGCTGGATGTCCCTGACTGGCCATGGTTGCTTGTAAAGAAACGGTGGACTGACCCTGAAGGCAATACTTCTCCCCTGGGTGCAGTCTTCTCCTCTGCCTCATGGTGTCTGATTTTCCCAGGCAGACACGATGGAGTCCTTTCCTTTCTTTTATCTTGGGGGGGGGTTGGTCTGTGTAGTTGGCTAAGGGCCATTTTGCAGTGGGGACTACATATCTCAAGATGCTTTGTTCCTCCTATGCTGGAGTCCTATTAGTTCCCTCCCCCTGCCAATGAGGAAGCAGGGGAGGGAGCAGCTCTGTCTGTGTGTCTCTCCTTACTTGCCCCCCCCAAGATTTTACGTGTGCCCCCCCCCCCCCCCCAGGCCAGCCACCCCATGGATGAAATTCTGCTTGACTGGTGAGCTCCTCTCCCCACCCCTGCATTCAGCCTGGAGCAGGGAATAATCTAGCAATGGGGAAGTTCAAAGACATGGCTTAAGTTAGGAAGTTCATGAGAGGAGCAAAGAGTTTAAGGTTTATCAGAAACAAAATACAAGGCAAGGCTGTGCAAGGGATCAGGCACGGAGGATACCATCATTTAAGGCAGCAGAGGAAGTGTACATGAACCGTATTACAATGAGGGTATGAAGTAAGAATTAAAGGATCACTAAAGGAACATTTTTTTTTTCCTGAAATGACTGTTTACAGGGTATAGAGACATAAAAGTTAACTGATTCCTTTTAAAAATGATTAAAAATAGATAAAAATCAATCATATAATATGCCTCTAGTTTCACTTTCGTTTTTAAAAAGGTTTTGTGTTTATGTTTAGTAGAGAGAGAGAGACAGAACAAAAACAAACAAATCCAGGGCAATGTTTTGTTTTTAAATTGAATCCCAGGGCAGTGTTTTGTTTTTAAAATTAATCTGATTGGGTCTGAGGAGTTTTAGAGACACAGCTTGGACCACAGTGAAAAGCTGCCATGAGATTTTTCATAAGGAGCCAGACAAGCAGAAAGTGTGGAGATCAGAGAAGTATTACAGCTACTTCAAAGCAAAAACGAACAATGAGAACATAAAAACAGCACTGCATTAAGATAAAGGAAGCTATTTAGCTAAAAAAAAAAAATACTTTAGTGATCCTTTAAGTATTGTCTTCATTTGGTCATAGTGTCCATAGTGGTCATAGTGTCCATTATGTTATAATTTTAAGAAAGATCATGCTCTGAGTAAGGCATATTTTTGAGAGCAGAAGGTATATTTTACATTCTGGCGTGGAAACAATTTGGAGAGCCAATCAAAAGTGTAAGGTAGGAAAAAATTGTTTGAGGGGTGGTGCTGGAGAAGCTAGTGAATGCCTGTGCATGGGGGGTGGGGGTGGCGTGTCATCAGAAGTCTGATCATTCAAATTCATTGGTGGAAAACTGATCATGCTGGAAAGGATGTGTCAGGAGCTCCTTTTTTCAGCATCTTGGTTTTGGCTATGTTATTCTCCCTGTCTTTGTTCACCTGCAAGGTGATTATTGTGGCAGGCGCAGCACTATGAAGTGCCTCATGCGCTGTGGCATTAGAAGAATTGTGATATCTCTGACTTTTCAGTCCAACAAGACTGTCTATTACTCTGAAATTCCTCTATTTGCCGTTCTATGGAAGCAGTAGGTTTAAAGAGCACACCAAATGCTTAAAATAACTTCTTTAATAACTTCACTTTTCTTCATATAAAATACTGCTGCTTTGCAGCAGACAGTCCATGTACAAAACACGTGATGAATAAAGTTTAATAGAAAATGGTGCTTCAAATTTTCAATCTTGTCATTTAACATAAGATGGTGGATATATTTATTTTTTCAGTATTTACTCTCTCTCTCTCTCTCTCTCTCTCTCTCTCTCTCTCTCTGTAAGTTATTAAAGCATTCTCTGATTTCTCTGAAAGGTATAACTGTAGTTTGAAGGTACGAAGGTTTGATATGGTTCGGTTTGCAGGGTTAGCTTAGTTGGTGGAACTACAAGTGAACACACAGCTAAATCAGTATACAGTTCTAATCACACTATTAACAATAAGAACATATATATAACTGTATAATTACCTAATTTTGCCCTTGCTTCCATAAGAACAACTTTGGCCTTGTGTGTCTGTTCTCTGTCTCTGTCTGTATGTGGAAAAGAATCTGCAGACCGTGTGCTGTATTAGGAACCTCCCAGACAGAGTGTTTGTAAAGCTGGCTGTGACTGGTCAAGACTCTGCTCAATGTGAGATTAGCTGTGATTGGGCCAAGGCTTCTGATGAGTCACAAAAGCTTAACTCTATGCTTGCTGGCATAAATTATACTGTTATTTCTTACCTACTGCTGCAACACACCGACTTGAACAAATCTGTCTGCTTGGATTTTGGTTTGCTCGTGTGTACACACGAGCAAACCAAAATCCCCGCCAGCAGACAGCGCGCTGACGTGTCGGTGACGTGGCGGTGACGTTGACGCCGCCACGTCACCGCACCAGGAAGTGAAACACTTCCGCGCATGCGCCAAAACCATTCGGCGCGTGTGCGAGAAGACATGTCTGCTGGTTAGCGTACTAACCAGCAGACATGTCGGGCGGACGGGTTCCCAGCCGACAGATTGGTAAGCATGCTTTCCAATCTGTCGGGTGGCCAAATCCGTCGGCTCGCCCGTACACACGATCGAATCTGTCTGCTGAAACGGTCTAGCAGACCGTTTCCAGCAGACAGATTTGATCGTGTGTACGAGGCCTTAAAGGCATATTTTTTCTTTTGCTTCTGTGAACACATCATACAACTATTATACAACATCCAAGCAAAAAAAATCACAGTGAATAACTCTGTCCTTGTCTCTCACATATAAAAATGTGCTCTACATTAGGTTCTTAGCAGGTTTAGCTGTATATACATGCAAGTTATATTAGCTACCTAGGACAGGTACTAGCTGGCCAGCTACAATTAATGTGTTCAGTCTGTGAGTCGAAAACAAACAAACCTGTTATAAGCCAGCCAAACCTTCAGTCTCATGCTTTTGATAAAGATTGATAACATGTGTAATATTTGATCAAGCCCCCAGTCTGTCCACTCTGCTAGATTGGATTTCCCTATGTATGACCTCAAACCGATAATGACTATTTTGTGAACTCTGCTCTGCCTGCCTTTTATCTGGACTGTCATTGAACCACAAGTACCTGTTTGCTTTGCTCAGTTCACGCATGCCCTGGCATGGTGCCTAGGTACTATAGCATTGTATATAAGACCTGGAGGCAACCGAGTACCGGCTTCTGTGTGTCACGATCAGGGGTCAGGCTCGAAGATCAGTTGCTATAGCAGTTGTGGGACCACCACCGACCAGCAAAGGTAAGGATTTAACAGAAGCATAGTCAGTAAAACAAGTCAAAGGTCAGTACTGAGTAGTTGCAGATTGGGATCAGGCAGAGGCATAGTCGAGGAACAAGCTAAAGGTCAATAACGAGTGGTAGCAAAATATGGATGGCAGCAGGGAAGACAAGAGCGAGACACTGGCTGAAGGGAACACAATAATCTGACAAACAGGACATGCAGAGACATGGCTTTAATCAGAAAGTTCATAGGAGGAGCAAAGAGTTCATGGTTTAGCGGAAGTCAAAGCACAAGGCCGGGGGACGAGGTGGATCTTCTGGAGACTCTTGGGGCCATCAAACAATGGATGGCCGACAATTGTCTCCAATTGAACCAGGTACTCCGGACGGGATCGGCCCAGAACTTACACTGGGTGTTGCCTTGGCCGGGCGAGGAGGGGATATTCCCTGTAACTGCCGAAAAGGTGAAGACCCTAGGCGTTCTGCTGGACTCCGGTCTGTCCCTGGATGCACACATCGGCAGTATTACCCAGTTATGTTTCCTCAAGATGAGGCAGTTGTACAAGGTTGTACCCTTTTTGTCAAGCTCTGCCAGAATTGCTGTAGTTAGAGCGCTAGTCTTACCCCATTTGGATTACTGCAATGCTCTTTTCATGGGTTTGCCTCAGACCCAGATTAGACGCTTGCAGAAAATCCAAAATCAGGCAGTTCGGCTGGCACTCAGGCTACCAGGGCGGACGTCCACCTCCACCCACCTGAAGAGCCTCCATTGGCTCCCAATACGGGAGAGATCAGAATTTAAGGTTCTTTCTATTGCTTACAAAGCCTTTAATAATCTAGGCCCATGTTATATCCGCAAGAAATTGCGGCGACAGTCTGTGACGAGAGCCTTACGGGCCACGTCACAAACTAGATTGGTGGTTCGGCCTTATAGGCTGAAAAAATGGGGGGCAGAGCTTTTTCAGTTCAAGCTGCCCAGTTATGGAATTTGCTTCCATGCCACCTGCAACAACAGGAGAAGTACCAGGTATTCAGAAAAGATCTGAAGACCATGTTGTTTACTAGGGCCTTTAGTGGTTTGGGGTGAGATATCTCTTTCTCTATCTTTTCCCCTTCCCCTTTTTCCCTTTCCTTCCTTTCCCCCCTCTTCCTTTTTTGTTGTTTTTATACAGTTTTTAAAGAGGAGTTCCACCCAAATTTGGAACTTCCTCTTGTTCCACTCCTCACCCCCATACATGCCACATTTGGTAATTTTTTTGGGGGGGGAGTGGGGGCTTCAGTAGGAGTGGGACTTCCTGTCCCACTTCCTGCTTCCGCCGAGGGGCTGGTTAGGCGATTAAGCCATAATCGCCTACACCAGCCCCTCCCTGTAGGCGATCACATGGGACACTGACAGGTCCCATGCGATCGCCTCTCCAATCAGCGGCGAGCCGCGCCGCGCGCGCATGCGCAGTGCGGCTCGCGCATGCGCAGTGGGTGCCCGGCCGTGAAGCCGAAGGCTGTCACGGCTGGGTGCCCACAGTCGAGATGGAGACGCCGGCTGGGGAGGGGGGGAGAGGAGCGGAGCCCCGGTCGGCGCGTCGCTGGAACGCAGGAGCAGGTAAGTGAGTGTTTATTAAAAGCCAGCAGCTACACTTGTTGTAGCTGCTGACTTTTAATAAACACAATTTTGGCTGGAACACCCCTTTAACGTTTTTATAATGTATACATGTAGTACCGAGTGTTAGAATGTCTATATGTTTATTGTAACCGCCACTCGATTTTATGTTGTTTTTAAAGTTTGTTTTCTTGGTATGTTTCTGGTAACGTTACTGGATGGGAAGCAGGCGCATCGATGCAAACATGTTTTGTGAACTATGCGCCTTGTATAAGAAACAAACAATAAACAATAATAATAAACAATAAACAAGGCGGGGTTGTCCAATAGATCAGACAAGGCACTGTCCAGCATCTCAGGTAGCTCAGTGAGTAGAGCCATCGCCAGACACAGCTGAGGTCCCAGGTCCAAGTTCAGGCCTTGACACTATGCCTTACATAGTCAATTTGAAACAGGAAAGCAAGGGGACTGGCAGGATACCCAAGTTTTTCCTACAAAGGAAGGAATTCAAACAGAACAGAATACTATTTAACATAATTACATTATACAACATACGCATATCATCAGGGCTGTAGAGGGGAGGGGGGGGTCATGGGTGTTCAAACCCCCCCAGGGCCAAAATGAAATGCATGGTGTCCCTGGAGCCGCACTGGCTGCACTGCAGTCGGTGGCACACAGAGTGTAACAATGCCGCTGCAGCAAATTTTATAGATCATTAGGCTTACCCGTTGTGGTACACCGCCAGGCCCATCTATCGGGTTAATATATTGATCACCAGGCAGCACAGTGCGTGTAGTCATGCCCACTGCTCTCTACACTCTACACATTCCCGTTGGCTTGCAGTGCCACTCCCACTTTGGGCTAGGGATAGGAGGCCCTGGAGCGCAGAGTGCTTGTACAGTGCTGTGCACCCACCAGCCCCCCACATAGATGCTGCTGTCCTGTCCAGGTATGTCACTCTTTCACTTATGGCCTAGTCTCAGAGAGTATCTTACCACTGCTCAGGCTGATGTGCGGCTGCTGGCATTCTGCTGTTCATACTAGTGTAGTGCCCTGCTCCTGTTGGGTAGGCGCTATTTGTAAATTTAAGTTATCTGAGCTGTAGTTTAGCTGTCTAACATAGGGTGCGATGAGACATGTCCACTGGAAACGGTCCGTCGGACATGTTTGAGCGGACATGTCTCATCGTCTCTACGCGGCCTTTTCTGTTAAAAAAAAGTGAATGGATCACCTAGTATTAGTTAGTGCAAAATGTAAAGGTAGTGGTGCATAGTGCTCATCTATCGGGTTGATATATTGATCACCAGGCAGCACAGTGCGTGTAGTCATGCCCACTGCTCTCTACACTCTACACATTCCCGTTGGCTTGCAGTGCCACTCCCACTTTGGGCTAGGGATAGGAGGCCCTGGAGCGCAGAGTGCTTGTACAGTGCTGTGCACCCACCAGCCCCCCACATAGATGCTGCTGTCCTGTCCAGGTATGTCACTCTTTCACTTCTGGCCTAGTCTCAGAGAGTATCTTACCACTGCTCAGGCTGATGTGCGGCTGCTGGCATTCTGCTGTTCATACTAGTGTAGTGCCCTGCTCCTGTTGGGTAGGCGCTATTTGTAAATTTAAGTTATCTGAGCTGTAGTTTAGCTGTCTAACATAGGGTGCGATGAGACATGTCCACTGGAAACGGTCCGTCGGACATGTTTGAGCGGACATGTCTCATCGTCTCTACGCGGCCTTAGATAGCTATACCAGTCAAGAGCAAAGGAGTCTCACTCTGCATCGGGATGGGAGGCCTTAACCCATCTGTATTATCCTCTTTGATACTCCGGTTAAGGCCTCCCATCCCGACTATCTAAGGCCGTGTAGAGACGATGAGACATGTCCGCTCAAACATGTCCGACGGACCGTTTCCAGTGGACATGTCTCATCGGATTTTGGTCCGATGGCATGTACACACCATCAGACGAAAATCCCCTCGGGCTGAGGACGCGGTGACGTGGCGGTGACGTTGACGCCGCCACGTCACCAATCCAGGAAGTAAAATACTTCCACGCATGCGTCAAATCCATTCGGCGCATGCGGGGGATTTCTGTCCGCTGGTTAGGCGTACTGACCAGCGGACATGTCGGACGGACAGATTTGCAGCGGACAAATTTCAAAGCATGCTTTGAAATTTGTCCGCTGGTCAAACCTGTCCGCTAGCCCGTACACACAATAGGATATGTCTTCGGAAAGGTCCGTCGGACCAGTTTCAGCAGATAAATTCGATCGTGTGTACGCGGCCTAATACTAATGTTGGTTACTGAATGTTTTGTTCTATCTATGGGTTTACCCTTTCTGGATGAACAACTGTATAACATGTAAGAGACTGTATGATCACTGCAACTGTTATCTCTGTTGTTTTGTTTGTTTCCTTTTGCAAAATAAAAAACTTTTCTGTTAAAAAAAAGTGAATGGATCACCTAGTATTAGTTAGTGCAAAATGTAAAGGTAGTGGTGCATAGTGCTCATGCAAATTGTGTGAACCATATAATGAATACACCGTAATTATCCAAACTTATGAATATATAATCGTAAATTAAAGTTCAATAGCATAATATGCAAACATAAAGTCCATATGTGGTAGATTCCAACACCAACATGAATTGATTCTATATGTAGAAACTTCTAGTTCTTTCACCACAGGTGCTCGATGGAAAGGTGGCAACTCACCAGAGGTGTTTGACCCCTTTCTACGGGGTGGCCAAAAAACACATTTGGAAAAACAGATTGGTTCCACCTTTGACAACACTCCATTCCAATGTTCCATCAGGATAGAACTAGGATGTGAAAATTACTCCACAGGAGACATATAAAAAGTCTCATGGTGTATGTAGCGCTACCCTCGAAAGAGACGCTGATTAATTTGTTGGGAATCGGCACTGGTTTTGCACTCCTATAGGCTTGTATGGGAATGCAAAACCTATTTGAGGTGAACAAATGCCCATTGACACAGGATTTACAAGGCTGAAGCCCCGTACACACGGCCGAGGTTCTCGGCAGAGAACCTCGGCCGTGTGTACGCTCTCGGCGAGCCCCGCCCGTCAGGAAACCCGTCGAGCAAATAGAGAACAGGTTCTCTATTTGCTCAATTGCCCGTCGGGATGAATGGCTGGTTGCCTTTCCTGACGGGCGGGTCGCCGATTCTGACGGCCGGCAGAGAACCTCAACGGGCGGAACGATGTGTTCCGCCCGTCGAGGTTCTCTGCCGTGTGTACGGGGCCTCAGGGTTTTCAATCTAGGTTAGGTTTTAATTGCTTTCTCCCTAGGAGGAGCTTTGCTTTAATTTTTATCCTAGTGTTGGGTATCATCAGTCCAGATAATCTTTTCATGTAGGTCAAATACAAATAACTAAGATTTAACATTTCTTTATTCTATGCCCATCTTAAAAAAAAAAAAAAATTTTGGTTGGAGTTCTGGCTAGAAATGAGACATAAGGTAAAGGGGATATTGTGGGATTGATGTATCCCGATACTCCATTGTCCAGTAAAGCAGCAAATGAACACACATTTCTTTGTTGTGCTAAAATGGTTGAAGACTCTTCAGGTTAAACTTCTTTTAAAGATGAAATCTTCCTGTCCCGAATATAAGCAGAAACAGGCGCATCACCGATCCTCAGTCACATCCCCAGTGCCGTAAAATGAACGCAAGCACAGCGATCGGAAGGAAACAGAAGGCTGTTCGTAAAGAGAAAATGATAACATTCTTTGTTGTGTGCTCACCTGCAAGAGGTGAGAATGTGAAGTAAATTGGCAAGAAATATGGTGCCTATGACATACAGCTTTATGAATAACTGATTAACATTAAACCCTAAATCATTGTTTAAACATATAAAAAAAAAAAATCTTGGATGCAGCCCAGGTGGAGCAAAGAACGCTATTAGCTCACAAGATTTCTGTTATGATCAACAGGTGTTTTTACACTTATTGGGCCTTGTTCATAGGGGCACTGAGGCTCGTATTCCAGGAACGGGACATTTTTTTGTGTCTCTATGACGGTAGACGTCTTTCGTCCACATCCGTGCCTGACCTCAAAAATACGCTTCCGGAAGAATAGTCCAACATTTCCATAGACACACTCCTAAACCTTGTGGACAGGCTTTTTAGAAGAAATTAAGCTGTTATAGCTGCAAAGAGCAGACCAACTCAATATTGAACCCTACAGACTAAAACTGGGATGCCATTAAAGTTCATGTGCGTGTAAAGGCAGGCGTCCCAATACTTTGGGTAATTTAGTGTATCTGCTTAACCTGGAGTTCAGCTTTAAGCAACAAGGTTTATGAATGTTTGGGCTGGCACTTAAAGTTATATTAAAGCTTTGAATAGTAAACGTGTTATACTTACTTCTTTCTCTGTGCGATGGTATAGCACAGAGCAGCCCCAATCATCTTCTTCTCTGGGTCTCCATTGGTGCTCCTGGTTTTTCCTTTTCGGTGAGTGCCCCCATAGAAAACTGCTTTCTATATAAGCACTTGTGCAAACTCACTCCCAAACCACCCTGTTTGTGTTTGTTAAGACAGGCAGGGAGGCTCGGCCCCTTGACTGATGGTAGCGGGAGGCAATCTCTGCAGGGTAGCTTTACTTGTGCCCACACTATGGGCATGAACTTATTTACATAGTGTTAACAAACACTAAAGAAACTGAATTCCATGAAAAATAGATTTTTAACCACTTAAATACCGGGCACTTACGCACCTTCCTGCCCAAGCCAATTTTCAGCTTTTATCGCTGTCGCAATTTGAATGACAATTGCGCGGTCATGCTACACTGTACCCAAACACATTTTTTTATCATTTTGTTCCCACAAATAGAGCTTTCTTTTGGTGGTATTTGATAACCACTTTATATTTTTTGCGCAACGTATAAAAAAAGAAAGAAAGTTTTGAAAAAAAATATGTTTTTATTTGGTTCTGTT
This sequence comes from Rana kukunoris, assembly GCA_029574335.1. NCBI lineage: Eukaryota > Metazoa > Chordata > Amphibia > Anura > Ranidae > Rana > Rana kukunoris. The sequence continues at coordinate 155,534,844 of CM056057.1, forward strand.
AATTTTTTGGGGCACTGATATGGCTGCACTGATGGGCACTGATAAGGCGGCACCGATGAGCACTGATGATGTGAACTGGTATGCGGCACTGATGGGCACTCATAGGCAGCACTGATGGGTACTTATGGGTGGCACTGATGGGTACTTATGGGTGGCACTGATGGGTACTTATGGGTGGCACTGATAGGTGAGCACTGATGGGCATGGATGGGCACTGATGGGTGGCACTGAGGGACACTGATGAATGGCACTGATTACTATGGTGGTGGTATTGCTGGGCATCACTTTTTTTATGTACTATTATGGTGCCAGTCAGTGCCACCCTTGGGGCTGCTTTTGCTGATTTTGTGTTAGTAAAAGTTTGGTGAGAGACGATTCGCGCTTTTCAGTCTTCGTGTTTTTCTGTCTGTTACAGCGTGACGAATGTGCTATCTCCATTACGAATGCTAGTTTTATGAGTGCTCCCGTCTCATAACCTGCTTCTGAGAATGCGTGTTTTTTTCACGTGAAAAATTAGAGCATGTTCTAAATTTTTAATGCCCATTCATCACGTCATGAAAAATGCTCTGGAGCTTACACACTGTCGTTTTTAAATGACCATTAAAAAAAAAAAAAAACATTTTTCATGTCATGAAAAACAGTTGTGTGTACATGGCATCAAGACTGGGATGCCATTAAAGTTCATGTGTGTGTAACGGCAGGTGTCCCAATACTTTTGGTAATAAAGGGCCAGATTCTCATAGAATTTCGCTTGCGTATCGTAAGCCATTTACACTACGCCGCCGCATCGTACTAGAGTAAGTGCCGTATTCTCTAAGCACTTGCTCCGTAGTTTGCGTTGGCGTAGCGAAAATGGCCCAGCGTAAGCCCGCGTAATTCAAATGGGGCGGCTTGTATTTAAATTAAGCGTGCCCCCGCATCGAACGAACTGCGCATGCGCCGGCTGGGGGAAAAAGCCCAGTGCGCATGCTCCAGCTCACGTCGGAAAGCGTTGTTGAAACCAACGTCAAAACGACGTGATCGTCACTTACGCAATGCCCTATTCGCGAACGAGTTAGTAAAACGACGTAAGCGACGGAAAAAGCCGACGCTGACCCGACGCCATACTTAACATGGCATCCGACGGCACCCGACAGCATCCGACGGAACTTCGTAAGGTTACTCCTCATAGAAGCAGGGGTAACCTTACGTGGACGAAAACGACGTACGCGACGACGGGGCGGCGTAAAAGCGATCGGGAATCGGCGTACTAGCCTCATTTGCATATGCAAATGAAAAAACAACTTAAAGGCCACCTAGTGGCCAGAGTTGTCATTACAACTACGATCCGCAAGTGTAATGGTATTATACTTGTCGGATGTTGAAGCGTATCTATGCCAAAGTGATGCTAAGCATCACTTGCTTAAATACGAGGCAAAAAAAACAGCAATACAACGGGGCATCTAAGATACTCCGTCGTAGCGCCGCTGAGAATCTTGCCCATAGTTTATTTCTTTTAAACAGAAAAATAAAATGAAAATTAATAACTTACATGCTGTGGTAGAGTTGTCAGTAGCAAACCTAAAAATAAATAAATAGAATAAAAGCTGCATTAGCATAGTATGGCCCGAATTCATGTAAGACTTACGCCGACGTATCTATAGATACGCCGTCGTAAGTACAAATGTGCACCGTCGTATCTCTGCGCCGATTCCCCAAGCTAGATATGTCGAAAAATGTGGCTTCAGCCACCCGACGTAACTTGCCTACGCCGGCGTATCGTGGGCGCATAGTTACGCTGGACGCATTCGGCATACCCATGTTAAATATGCAAATGAGTAAGATAAGATTTGTGTAAGGGTTACGTCCGGCGTAAAGTTATTCTTCATATAGGATGCGCAACCCATGCAAAGGTATGGACCAGGGAACAAACGCCATCGATTTTTACGTCGTTTACGTAGTACGTGAATAGGGCTGTGCGTAGGTTACGTTCACGTCGTAGGCAGTGTTTTAACGTATCTGTAACGGAATGGCCCGTGACAGACTGAGATATTCCTATGTCTAGGGTCACCTTATGTCCACTAGGGCCATAGGGTGACAAAGAATCATAATTCATATATTACAGAAGACATTAATAAGGGACATTAATATTAATTCATGTTTGCAGGATGTCTTCAAATATCAAAAGCTGTTAGCTATGCAATCTGGGCACACATGCTTTTGAAAGGTGTTAATTCAGGTCTACAAGACCAGAGTGAGTCATACCTTTGTATAATATGCTATTGAAATATCTTAAGGTGTTGGCTATTCACTGTAAAGACATTCCGTTGAAGGTGTGGATTGCACCCACTCTCACAAGACTCTGCCATTGTGTGATAAAGCTGTCTAGAGAACGTATTTAACTAGATGTCTGTGTTACTATTCAAGGTTAATTGAACCCTATTGATGATACGGTGCCGTCATGTCTAGCTACCAATTAAAGAATTATCCTCAGTGAGTGAATAGGGGGGTGGAGATTGCATTGTCCTGTGATAAACTGCATTATGCTTGAGACTGTATAAGAAGCTGAGAAAATACCAATAAATTGTCATATCTTTGGAAGCAAGAACGGAGCTTTGTCTCGTCTTATTCTGGGAAAGGATATGGATCGTGTATGCAATATTGTCGGAGTGTGTCAGATAAGCTTGTCTTGGATGGATGGAAGGTCGTAAGCGGTGGTGACCGTTACAGTATCTTAGCCAGTTATTTCGATGTGACTGTGAGCATGCTCACTGGGATGCGTCCAAGATACAACGCATGCGCAGTTAATTTTTTGAAGCTCAGCCCATCATTTGCATGGGGTCACGCTTCATTCAAATGTTACAAGCCCACTTCCACCTACTTTGACTTACGTCGGCTTACGCCGACAACTAGACGCTACGCGGCGCAACGGTGAGAGCATTTTCTTTGTGAATTCCATGCTTGCCTCTCACGTTGCGCCGGCGTAGCGTAAAGAAGATACGCTACGCCGGCAGAAAGATGTGCCGAGGTATGTGAATCTACCCCTATGGGCCAGATTCAGGTAGAGTTACGCTGGAGTATCAGTGATTCGCCAGCATAACTCACACTTTGAGCCGGCTTATCTGTTTTCTGTAGTCAGAAAACAAGATACGCCGGGATTGAGTTCAGATACGAGCGGCGTAATTGTATTTCGCCGTCGTATCGGAACTGCAATTTTAAAATGGGCGCTCGGGGCGTTCCCGCTGATTTACGCCAAGAATATGTAAATCAGCGAGAGACGGCAATTCACGATCGTACGCGGGCCCAACGCAGTCACTTTCTGACGTTTCCGTAAGCGATACGCGGCGTAAAAAAAAACATGCCCCCTAGGTGGAGTATCCTATGTTAAGTATGGCCGTCGTCATCGCGTCAAATTGAAAAAGTTTAACGTCGTTTGCGTAATACGTCCGTGAATGGGGATTGACTTCATTGACGTTCACTGACAGAATTTGGAGCATGCGCACTGACAGTCGACGCATGCGCAGTACGTTCGCCGCGGGATCGCGCCTAGTTTAAATAAAACACGCCCCCTATCCGCCCAATTTGAATTCCGCCGGCTCATTTTCGCTACGCCGCCGCAACTTTAGGAGCAAGTGCTATGTGAATAACTGTACTTGCTGATAAAGTTTCGGCGGAGTAACGTAAATGACAAACGTTACTCCAGAATAAAGATCCGCTATCCTACCTGAATCTGGCCCTATATGTGTATATATATAGTTAAAGGAGAACTCTATTCTGGATCAAACTCAGCTCAGCACACACTTAAAGGGTCTATTTATAAAACATTCTTTAGACAAATGTCACACACATTTGTGTAGGTTGCATGCATTTTGTCAGTAATTTCTGTAATAGAGTAATTTCTATGGTCATCCCGTCCGCTCCATCTAGAGGCCTGTATATTTTATGTGAGGTATTTCAGAAAAATTATACCACATTTTGGACACTAAAGGGAGCTGTAATTTATTGCAGAAATGATGGTAAAAATGTGTACAGTCTCCATGAATGTGTGAAGCATTTATCCGACAAATGTTTTTCTAAATAGACCCCTGAATGTTAGGGTATGTACACCTAGGTATATCATATTATGGGGTATTGCATTTTGCATGAAACTCACAGAAGAAGATTGTTCTTTCAATTCCTAATGCACAATATGTGGAGCCAATTTTAATCTCTTAGTAAATAAGTTAATTAGTAAATAAGTGTTCATTTGTTTAACATTTAGTAACTGAGTTTATGTTTGGCCAGATGGGCTTATTTTTATTACTGTAATGTGCAGTATATTAAATGCTGTAAAATAATAGTAAAAAGTAACTACCCATTTGCACTGGATATAGGTGACAAACCTGCAAAAAAAATATAATAATGTTATTATATATATAATAAAAAAAAATTGTTACTCATATTATCAAGGTTAACCTCAAGAAAAGGAACTGCTGTGTCAATTATAGCAGCCACACATATTGCCCATCACAGTTGATGATGAAGAATGTTGAACACTGTTATATATCATGTATATATATATATATATATATATATATATATATATATATATATATATATATAAATAAATAAATATATATATATATATATATATATATATATATATATATATATATATATATATATATATATGTTATTATATTCAGAAAAAAAAACGATTGTATTAAAAATGTGGTAAATATGAAATATGGTGTATGAAAATTTAAAGCACTGCCTCCTAATGTAGTATCACCGTCTGTGTGGGATTTAAAAAAATAAATGCTGCAAATACCCAATTTCACTGCTGAGATTGCGATCACATGACTGGCCAGCTTTCTCCTTTCCTACTCTGAGAGATGCAGCAGGTGGGGCTGAGATTCCTCTCCTGATGTCAGTCAGGAGGGGAGGAGGAGGAGAGAGCTGGCTGGTCATGTGATTGCAATCTTAGCTCATAAATAAGGTATTTACAGCATTTATATTTATAAATCATTCACAGAGGGAGACACTGCAATAGGAGACAGTGCTGATGGTGTATACAGGTTAGTGTTATGAGAGCAGCAGGAGGGGAGAGGGGCGGCTCACACACAGATGGGGGGGGGGGGACACAGGAGCAGAGAGGAGAGCAGATAGCAGGCTGCTGATGACAGAGGCATATAAACTGACCACAGTGTTTGGTCTCAGCAGCCATGATACACTGTGGGTCAGTTTACAGAGGGGTGGGGAGAAACTGTCAGGATAAGCCAGGTTTTTTAGGTGTTACAGGGGGCCAAATGACACAGGACACAGCTTTAAATTAACAGGACTATTTTTTTATTCGTTTAGGGGTTAACAAACGCATTAATATGTGCCACTTGTAGCCAGCTGGTTTCAAGCTCAGAAGTCGCTTTGCAGAAGCCAGATTTACAACTATGTTCTGAATAATGAATGAAATGAATGAAAAACTTATATAGCGCAGCACATGCAAACTTAATCGCCTCTGGGCGCTTGTTGTTCCTGTCTCCTTTGGTATCAAAAGAGATGAGTCTTGATCTTTCTCCTGAATGCTAAGTGGTTCTCCTCCAACCGAATGTTGGTTGGTAAAGCGTTCCATAGTCTGGGACCTTGGACCGTGAATCTCCTTTCTCCTTTGGACTTGTAGTTGGCTTTTGGTATCTGGAGGAGATTTTGATTGGTGGATCGCAAAACGCGATTGGGAATATGAGCTTTTATTTTTTCCCATAGATAATGGGGGGCATTCCCATGGATACATCTATGCGCCAGACAGAGTGATTTAAAAGTGATTCTGTCTTTTACTGGTAACCAATGAGGGGTTCTCAGTGAAGGTGAGATTGATTCCCAAGGTTTTTTCCCCGTCACAAGTCTAGCGGCTGTATTTTGAACGACTTGTAGATGAGCGATTTGGTACTCGGGGAGTCCGAGGTAAAGGGCATTTGCATAGTGCAATCTTGAGTTTACAATTGCTCCCACCACGACCGCTATGTCTTTCTTGGGAATAAAAGGAATAAGTCTGCGTAGTAGGCACAGCAGGTGAGATCCGCTGACTACTGACCCTATTTGTGCGTCCATTGTCATATAGGAGTCGAAGATGACTCCAAGACTTTTGACTTTGGTGCTAGGGGTGATGATTTTGCCCAGAATGGGCGGGTCCAAGTTGTTGCAGGTTGATTCATACGCTTGGCGTGAAACAGGAGAAGTTCTGTTTTCGCACCGTTGAGTTTAAGATAACTCTTTGTCATCCAGGCCTCTATCAAAGAGAGACATGTCTCTAGATTGAGGTGATGATCCTTTTTATTGCAAATGCGGAAATACAGTTGCGTGTCGTCTGCATATGAGTGGTAAAGCAGTTTTTGGCTGCTAATAATCTCAAAAAGAGGGCGAAGATAGATGTTGAATAACACCTGAGACAGGGGGGATCCTTGAGGGACTCCGCACGATAATGTGCGTTTCTCAGAAGTGAAAGGTCCTAACTTCACTATTTGCGATCGTTTTTCCAAAAAAGAGGAGAACCAAGATAAATCGCCTTCTGCGACTCTGGCTACTTCAGCTAGCCAAATCAATAAAAGCTTGTGGTCTACAGTGTCGAAGGCTGCGCTTATAGCCTTAAGAACCTTTGTTGTGAAAAGGTCTGACCATCAGGAGAGATCAGATTACACATACTGCTAATAGGACTCAGAGGAGAGACACACCCCTGAGAAAAGCAGCTAGCCAGTCACAAGATAAAAAATAAAACTCAATAGCGCAATTAGAGGGTGGATAGAGATAACCCGCAAAAAAAACATAAGTACTCAAAATTTCCACCCGCCTACTAGCATTTGGCGAGTGGATTTAAGCTGGGGGCGAGTGATGACAGGGCTGCATGACCAATCTCCCTCCAATCTGTGCCTACACTTAGAGCCCTGATGCGATTGGTGGCCGAAGAGGAAAGGTGCATGCTTGGGAAAAGTAGTCTGGTGAGGCGCGCACAGGCAGAGCAATATTCCATGAGATAATCTACGAGGGCGTGTTTAGAAGCGCAATTAGGCATGGGGCAGTGTATGAATTAGGTGGGGCAACTGGTGGCGAGTAACTGGCTAGTAGCTCAGGGGTTGACATTTTGAGCTCTGTAGAGTCTATATATAGAGGAAAATACAAGTGTAACAGAGTCCACTTAGGTGGTGTCTGCAGCTCTTCTTACGAGGGTATTGGATTTCCTCTGTGCTCTAAAACAAGCAAACAGAAGGCTCCGCCGTCTAAATGTATCAATGTAACAAAGGGTTAAAACAAAGGGTTAAAATGCACTCACAGAGGTAGGAAGAAACAGACATGTCATCAGTCTTTGTTCCCTGGTAAGCTTCAGGGAGCAAAGGGTCAGGATGAAGCTTGTGTAAGCCTCTGAATACAATTCAGTAGGTTGGTCGGAGTGTGGCTGAGTGGTTTCTACAGGGGTTCCGCTGAACCAGCAGTAGCAGGCAAAGGGATCCCCAGGCGGGACAGGAACCAGAAGGACGTCAGTCTTGGTGATGTCACAAAATGGGAGGGAACCTGCTCGGTTGTTATGCCGGAGGAGCGGGAGGGGACATCCCCCCTCCCGCCGCCTCTTGCCGCTCTGACCGGGCCTCCTGTCCCATCGCGACACCCGATCCTCGTTCCGGCGCCTCCGTTGTCCAGGAGCAAACTGAAGGAAAGTCGTAAGCGGCTTTGATTCAGTCTGCAAAATGTAAACGCGGAAGCGACGTCATGATGTCACTCCCGGGTTTCTCGGCTGCCAATGGCGCCGGATTTAAAAAAGTACACAGTATTCAGAATCACCGTTTTCGGTGATCTGAATACTTTGAAGTGTAAAGGAGGGACCGGGGGTCTAAAGAGTACCTGTCACCACCTATTACTGTCACAAGGGATGTTTACAGCAATAAAAGGATTAAAAATGTAAAAAAAAAAAAAAAAAACACAATGTAATATTATAAAAATAAATAAATACAATTTTTTTTTAAAGCGCCCCCTTTCCTGCGAGCTTGCGCAATAAAGAAAACGCATACGGAAGTTGCGCCCGCATATGAAAACGGTGTTCAAATCACACATGTGAGGTATCGCCGTGATCATCAGAGCGAGAGCAATAGTTCTAGCACTAGACCTCCTCTTTAACGCTAACCTGGTAACCGTAAAAAAAGTTGAAATCGTCGCCTATGGAGATTTTTAGGTATCGTAGTTTGTCCGCCATTCCACGAGTGCGTGCAATTATAAAGGGTGTCATGCTTGGTATCTATTTACTCGGCGTAACTTCACTTTTTCATTTTTTTTTAATTCATGAAAGTTAAGCAAGCAAAAAATACGAATTTTTACTTGTAAACACCAAATGTCATAAATAGGGTTATACATGCCATCTCTGTCCCTTGCTGGTGCCCCCACCAGAAGTGATGACTGGTGGACCAAATACTTTAATGCCCGTGCCGGCCGGTCTCCTTATCAAATGTCATCATGCGGTGCAGATTTTTTAAAGTTTATTTTATATTAAACCATCAATTTATTGGGAAGTGTGTTTTTTTCCTGGAGTTCAGATGTAATTAAAGTGGACATAAAGTAGAACCTCACAGTACTTCCCTTTTCTGCACCCATTATAAAAACAAGCTAGTGTGCAAATTTGCTTTTGGATATCCAATTCTGTCTGTAAGCCCCAAGGGAGATTTTCCTATACTCACCAATGAGGACAAAGGCCAAAAAAACATTTGCAGAGGCTATAACATTTTTCCTTCTCAATAAAATAGAAAGTTTTGGTTGCTTGAGTGAAAAAAATGATATGGTAGCTCTGGATTGACAAAGGGTTGTATAGGACCTCAAATGTAGCATGGGAAAAGAAGGCTAATTTTCGTATAAGCCTTCTGTGAGAATAAAGAAGATTAAGACCCTGTACCACACTTGCTGTGTTATTACTTCCTGTCCCTGTGATTCCCATGCAAGAAACCTACAAATGGTTGTCACCAATAGTGATGAGCGGAATACGCCATATTCGATTTCGCGATATTTCGCGAATATTTCAAAGAATATTTGCGAATATTCGTTAATATCAAATATTCGTGATATTTAAAAAAAAAATTGCGAATTTTCGCTAATGCGAAATTTCGCAATTTTTTTATTTTTTTTTTATAAAATATCACGAATATTCGATATTTACGAATATTCGGTATATTTTATAAAAAAAAAAAAAAAAGCGAAATTTCACATATGCGGTCGCGAATATTCGTAAATATCGAATATTCGTGATATTTTATAAAAAAAAAAATTGCGAATTTTCGCCAATGCGAAATTGATTGCGATTTTTTTGCGAAATTTATTGCGAAATTTGAAAAATACGAATATTCGAAATAGCGAATATTCGCCGCGATATTCGAGATATTCGCGAATACTCGAATATGCAATATTCGTAGCAAATATTCGCAATGCGAATATTCGTGAGCAACACTAGTCACCAAGGCAGAAATTGCAGACACCAATAAAAGTATCTTCAGATTTTCTAATTTCTCCACACTCTTTTTGTTCTTTTTAATATACCCCCCAATTAAAGAGATTTCCTATCATATCTTGTTCTGACAGGAAGTAAGGGGAAATAGTTCTAACAGAATCACAGACAGCAATAATTAGAAAATATCTTCATATCTACTACAACTAATGAGGTGACATTTGCCTGTACTGTACAGACACAGTTAGTTATGGAAAACACAGCTTTTCAGTCCCCCCTTATAACAAAGGGAACTAAGTAGAATTTTCCCTTGTTGTAATTTCCAGGAAAGATCATCTAAAAAAGGTAAGGTGCCATATTTGTATATTTAGTTATGTTTTTTTGTAACAAATATAAGGTAGGCATTACCCCAATTTGGCTACAAAAGTGGAAACAGCCTTTAATTTTTTTTTTTTTTTTAAAAGCTTGTGTTTTAAAATATACTCAGGTAGTCAATTAAAAGAATCTGGCATTTTCCTGCTTACATTGTAGAGCTATTTGAAGTTAATAATAATGATGATACTCACAAGAAGAAATGATGCTAGTGACATAGAGGGTAACATTCCTTCTATATATTTTTCCTTCAGCAGACAAGATGACGACGTAATTCCCAGCATCGCTGATCTGGAGGTCCTGTAGCAATAGTGACGCATTTGTTGGGTAGAACTCCACCCGCCTGGTAAAATTTGGAAAAACACTGGGTTTTCTTTTGTTCCCACTAGATGTTCCTTCAGGATCAGTGGAGAAGTCGTGATACAGAATAAATTTGTCATTGAATAGCCATCGGATCGTATATTTGCTCATCTGACGGGGCGGAGTGTACAATGTCTCTAGGAGTACCGACTGACCAACTGTGGCACTTATTGAACTTTTGGTGACATTTATGTCCATTCCTATGGAGGGACCTGGAAGATATACAATAAATGCCCTATTATCACAAAATTCTTATGCTGGATTGGACAGAAGTGGGACAAACTTTTTTTTTTATATAGTCTCTATTTTGAAAATGTTCAGAAAAAATTATGTACAAACAGTTAGCCAACATGGCTTAGAAAAAGAAGGGGGACAAAGATAGTGCATAACATATCAGATCCTGTACTACATGGTTTACAAGGGCGGAATACATTCCAAGGGAGCGCCTACACCTGGGGGCTTGGCGGGCGGGAAGATAAACAATATATGAAATACAATATAACCTCACTCTATCATGGAACACCCCCGCCGCCCCACCTTGGCACACCCCAGCGGAAGAAAACACCCCTATGCAGTTTTTAGCAAATGGAGCGTACCCCTAGTAACCGGTCCACATGCAGCACGGGAACGGGGAAGGGGACCGAGGGAGGGAAACATAGGGGTAAGCAGGGCTTTTTTTCTGGGGGAACTTGGGGGAACTCAGTTCCACCACCTTTGGCCCAGACCCTTTGGTGCCTGCTCACCACAATCACTTGTAAACACAGAAGTCTGGTTTCTGTGTTTACAAGTGACAGCTCTGCACTCTGTGTGTAACCCCCCTGAACTCTGCACTCTGTATGTAGTGCAATTCTGGTATTTAATGCCCCTTTAAGACCCTTCTACTGTTTGTGAAATCTGAACGGGGTTGTGGTTGAGTTCCTGCACCTATTTTCTGAGAAAAAAAGCTCTGGGGGTAAGGAAAACAGACAGAGAGACACGAAATAGACAAGACAAAACAGAGAGGGGGGGGGGGACATCTGCTGCAGTACAATATTATTAAAGAAATAGAAATAGAAACTAGGCTTCAACATCCAGCAATACTAGAAACCCTGACATCAACTCTCCCAACAATTCTAATCATCAGATGAAGTTGCCTCCGCAGAAGGTCTTGGGGCAAGTAACGCATCTGGTCCAGCATAGTGGATCCAAATGAAGTGGGACAATCTTAAACATCTTTTACAAAACAGGCCCTCTTGTCTGTAAATCAATAGATCCACAATCCCTATGGTGCTAGATGCTATAAGTTTGTTTTACTTAAAACATTTTTTAGGGAGAGCAGATTTGAAATAAACTAATTATACACACACCTAAAAAAATATTATAACACCTAAAACCCTGACACTGTGTTAATGAAAACATGTTTAGTGGTTTGCACATACAATATGTTAATAGTCTTTAATTGGTATATATTGTTTTTGCATGCCACAGGTGTGATTTTTTTAAACCATAAGTGGAAGTGGCACTTTTTGTGTTAGCAGCATTATATTATTTATTGCACTATATATGAATGAATGAATGAATGAAAACCTATATAGCGCGGCACATGCAAAGTAAATCGCCTCTGGGCGCTTGTTGTTCCTGTCTCCTTTGGAATCAAAAGAGTCTTGATCTTTCTCCTAAATGCTAAGTGATTCTCCTCCAACCGAATGCTGGTTGGTAAAGCGTTCCATAGTCCGGGACCTTGGACCGCGAATCTTCTATCTCCTTTGGACTTGTAGTTGGCTTTCGGTATCTGGAGTAGATTTTGATTGGTGGATCGCAGAACGCGATGGGGATTATGAGCTTTTATTTTTTCGCATAGATAATGGGGAGCATTCCCATGGATACATCTATGCGTTAGACAGAGTGCTTTAAAAGTGATTCTGTCTTTTACTGGCAACCAATGAAGGGATCTCAGTGAAGGCGAGATAGATTCCCAGGGTTTTTTCCCAGTCACAAGTCTAGCGGCCACATTTTGAACGACTTGTAGACGAGCGATTTGGTACTTGGGGATTCCGAGGTAAAGGGCATTTGCATAGTCCAATCTTGAATTTACAATTGCTCCCACCACGACCGCTATGTCTTCTTTGGGGATGAAAGGAGTAAGTCTTCGTAGTAGGCGCAGCAGATGGTGAGATCCGCTGACTACTGACCCTATTTGTGCGTCCATTGTCATGTAGGAGTCGAAGATGACCCCAAGACTTTTGACTTTGGCGCTAGGGGTGATGATTTTGCCCAGAATGGGCGGGGGGGTCCAAGTTGTTGTAGATCGATTCATACGCTTGGCGTGAAACAGGTGAAGTTCTGTTTTCGCACCGTTGAGTTTAAGATAACTCTTTGTCATCCAGTCCTCTATCAAAGAGAGGCATGTCTCTAGATTGAGGTGGTGATCCTTTTTATTGCAAATGCGGAAATACAGTTGCGTGTCGTCTGCATATGAGTGATAGAGCAGTTTTTGGCTGCTGATGATTTCGAACAGAGGACGAAGATAGATGTTGAATAACACCGGCGACAGGGGGGATCCCTGAGGGACTCCGCACGATAATGTGCGTTTTTCAGAAGTGAAAGGTCCCAACTTCACTATTTGTGATCGGTTTTCCAAAAAAGAGGAGAACCAAGATAAGTCGCCTTCTGCGACTTTAGCTACTTCAGCTAGCCGAGTCAATAAAAGCTTGTGGTCTACTGTATCGAAGGCTGTGCTTAGGTCCAACAGAACCAGAAGACAAGATCCTCCTTTGTCTGCGGCCTGGAGAGCGTCGTCCCATATCTTGAGCAATACGGTTTCTGTCCCGTGTCCGGGGCGGAATCCCGATTAAAATGGATCAAGTAGGTTGTGGATATCTAGATACTGTTGCAGCTGTTGTACCACTACTTTCTCCATTACCTTAGAGAGAACGTTTAGGCCTCCAAGGTATCTTATTTGCACTGGAGTATTGTACATAGAGATTTTTTAATTAAATAATAACTGCACTAACAGTACAGAACAGTTATACTTTGAAATCAACTAAATTGCTAACAGAACCTAACCATTAACATGACAATAGTAGCACTGTCATCACATGAAAAATTGTCTAAAACTATAATACCAAAAAAATCACAGCTTAAAGTGGAACTAAACTGTATCTGAGAGCCACACACCAAAAACACTATTTTAAGCCTCGTACACATGATCAGTCCATCCGATGAAGCTGACTGATGGTCCGTCGCGCCCACACACCATCGTTTAAAAATCCGATCGCGTCAGAACGCGGTGACGTAAAACACAACGATGTGCTGAAAAAAATGAAGTTCAATGCTTCCAAGCATGCGTCGACTTGATTCTGGATTTTTAACCGATGGTCGTGCCTACTAATGATCGGTTTTGACCTATCGGTTATGCGTCCATCGGTTAAATTTTACAGCAAGTTGGCTTTTTTTGACCTGAATGTTAAATAACCAATGGGGCCCACACACGATCGATTTTGACCGATGAAAACGGTCCATCAGACTGTTGTCCTCTGGCTATCCTATCGTGTGTACGTGGCCTTAATGAATTTTTTATATTGAAAGCAAACTCGCCCATTCATCCACCTCACTATGCTTTATTTTGCTGAGAAATATTACTTTGAAAAACAACCCCCTAGCAATTCTGGCTGGGGCCATCTTGAGCAAGGGCAAAAGATTAATGTAAGAGAGGGCTAAAGTTGCGCTGTAAGAAAAATAATAAATCTAAAATATTAATGAATAATTGTACTAATAAAGTGTAAATCCAATTTTGGAACAAAGTTCAGATTGCTACAAACAAGTCCAGAATTGTGAATTAAATTGTGCAGAAATTCAATCGTTTATGGTAACATTGGCAACAGTCCTGATAATATGAAATCCAACAAACAGTGCAGATTCAAATGCCACCACCAGCAAACACTTATAAAATGGAGGCTTACCAGAAGGCAAGCATAACCAGCTTGCGGCTGTAAACCCCAGCCAGGGCCTTTGTGAGACAGCAGCGGGTACAAATGAGCTGGAGACCTTCCAGGTGGATCATCAACAGTTGATCATAACCAAAAAATAAAAACTCACATAGTGAAGTTCAACAAACAGTAAGTGTGTGTACAAACAATCGTGACTTGGAATGTGAAAAAGCCACCACCACGAGAACACCCAATAAGATGGAGGCTTACCAGAAGGCAAGTATAAACGACGTGTGGCTAAAACCCTAGCCTGGGCCTTTAAAACCAGCAGCTGACTTGGAAGCCCTATAGGTCCCCCGGATATCCCATCGTCGATGTTAAACTCCTCGCTCTGTTGCTATCTGGAAGTCTCTGTGCGTTCCGCGACTCTTTCTTGCTGTGACTCCGCCTTTTCCGGAAGTGCTCCGTGAAATCTCCCTGATATCCCGTCGTCGATGTTAAACTCCTCGCTCTGTTGCTATCCGGAAGTCTCTGTGTGTTCCGCGACTCTTTCTGGCTGTGACTCCGCCTTTTCCAGAAGTGCTCTGTGAGCACTTCCAGAAAAGGCGGAGTCACAGCCAGAAAGATTCCTGGAACGCACAGAGACTTCCGAATAGCAACAGAGCGAGGAGTTTAACATCGATGACGGGATATCCGGAGAACCTATAGGGCTTATAGGGCTTCCAAGTCAGCTGCTGGTTTTAAAGGCCCAGGCTAGGGTTTTAGCCACAAGTCGTTTATACGATTGTTTGTACACACACTTACTGTTTGTTGAACTTCACTATGTGAGTTTTTATTTTTTGATTATGATCAACTGTTGATGATCCACCTGGAAGATCTCCAGCTCATTTGTACCCGCTGCTGTCTCACAAAGGCCCTGGCTGGGGTTTACAGCCGCAAGCTGGTTATGCTTGCCTTCTGGTAAGCCTCCATTTTATAAGTGTTTGCTGGTGGTGGCATTCGAATCTGCACTGTTTGTTAGACTTCATATTATCAGGACTGTTGCCAATGTTACCATGCACGATTGAATTTCTGCACAATTTAATTTGTAACTGTAACTAATTACTTTTTTAAAGTAAGATGAGCAACACTGCCGATCCCCCACCGTACAGCTCGCAGTTTAGGATCTCTTTTATAGAAGTGGGGGACCCAGTAAGTCACTTGGGCCCCTCAGCAGCATCCGCAAGGAACTCCGCGTAGCTTGTGACCCCGGCCCGGTATGCCATATCGCCGGGGTCTGTTGGATGCGCACACCCTAAAGGTGGGTGCGGCACCTGGAACCAGAAACATGCAAAGAACCCCGAAAAATGGCGCCTGCCACAGATATACCCCTCCTCAGCATGCCCCGCGAGGGGAAACTCCTCCAATTGGCTGCTGACACCATCTGTCGCCCGGGAGTGAGATCGACACCCCCGGAGCGCAGACTGACCCACAGGATAGTTCCGGAATGACAGCAGCCCAAATTTAGCAAAATTAGGAGTGGAAGCAACATAACTCTCCCACTCCCCTACTAACTTTAGCGTAGCTCCCATACTGAAAGTAAGGGGGCGCTATACATACAATACACATTTAATAACTTGTGCAGGCCAAATGAAACAAGAAAGCCATGCTTTACAACAAATGTGGGGCTGAGCTATTCCCTGGCACACAGGGCATGTGCCCAAGGTTCCTTTGCAGTAATTGAAGCCATTGAAGACAAAAAAAACTGTAAAACATATACAGTAAAAAACCTTGGATTGCGAGCATAATTCGTTCCGGAAGCATGCTTATAATCCAAAGCACTTGTATATCAAAGTAAATTTTCCCCCAAAAAATAATGGAAACTCAAATGATTCATTCCACAACCATTTACCCCAGATGCCTGCATACTTAGATCTGACTGTTTTAATCATCAACCATGTCAGTTGCTAAATGTTGTACCTTCATTAAATGTAACCATAGTGCTACACTTAGAGGCTCCTCTCTTCTTTTTCATACTAAGTTGTGACATGATGCTACTCTTATATCAAGACATCGCTTGTATATCAGGGCAAAATGTATTACAAAATGTAGCTTGTCTTGCAAAACACTCTCAAACCAAGTTACTCTCAAACCAAGGTTTTACTGTATGTGCTTTAGGTCTAAGCTTTTCTGTATATTGTACAATTGTTTTCACACCTCCACTAGTAACTCTATTTTTCCCTTATGGGTCTTATATTACAATAGTGTGAGGCGGCGTACACACGACCGAGCTTCTCGGCAGAATCCAGCGAGAAGCTCGCTGGGATCCATATTCTGCCGAGAAGCTCGATCGTGTGTACGTTTTCGCCTAGCAAACTGTCGAGCGAGTCTTCGAGCCAAAATAGAGAGCAGGTTCTCTATTTCCTCGACGGGCCATCTGGACTAATGGCTCAACGCCTTTTTCGACAGCCTGGTCGACGAACTCAACGGCTGGCCGAGAACCTCCTCGGGCGGATGATGGGTTTAGCCCGACGAGGTTCTCGTACGTGTGTACGCGGCCTCAGTTAGCTCATTTAGTGAATTTGAGAATATAGCTTATTTTAAAATGAATTACTAGCTGTTTGGGCTTGCTCCTCTTCATAGTCATCATTTAAATGATTATTGTTTAACAATCTTATTATGCATTTTATGATTTTGGTACATCATGTAACATATCTTATTTAAGTAGTTCTAAAACCATGATTTTTTAAAATTTTCAATCATTTTGAAATCTGCAGCTTACACTAAATAATACCTGATGTTTCTACTATCAATGTCCGGACTCCGTATTCAGGGTGACAACACTTTTTTAGGTCTCCTAATGGTTCTCGTGCCTTGTCAGCCTGTTGCATGTACTTCCAATGGAGACAACAAGCAGCTATTCATTTTTATTTTTTAATTAAACAGAAGTTTCTTTAAAGAAATATCAGATCTAGAGAAGAAAAATCACGTATAAGAATAACATGACATTTCACAAGCAAGAAGTGTATATTACCGCTAACCCATTGTTAAACATTCAAGCACAACATGAACCAGTGTCACGTCAGTAAACACGGCTTGTGGTACCTCAAAGCAGTCTATGAAGTACCAGGTTGATAGGGGAAAGACCAGGGGTGTCTACCCTTCCCTCCCACACCTTTTCAAATTTGACAGGGGCATCCACGGTGTAACTATATAAGGTGCTCTAGGCTCAAAGTGTCTCCGATGTGGAGTAACCACTCCTTAGAGGTTGGGGGTTTATCGGATTTCCAGCGTTAAAGATAACTTTATAGCTTTATGCAAGCCATATATAGGTCGAATTCTGAAAAAAAAAATATTTTGAAAATCAGAAATTCTGTAATCTGATGGTGCCACCATTGATTTAGAAATTTGACCAACCAAGCCTTCAATCCCACCTCATGTTGCTACAGAAAAAAAATTTGTGGCCGGGATTTTTTTCTTTCCAAGTCACAACTTTTTTACATATCTTTTTCGATTATATTGCTCACACGTCATCATGGATTAGAAATGTGTTTGTTTTTCAAAAAATTTCCAACAAGAAAATTATATTGGAATTCGACCCACGTATGGCTTGCTTTGGAACAGAGCCCTAGATCCTGCCTCTCTAGTGTGGTCTGGTGGAACAACGCCTTCTAAAATACCTAAAATATACTGCTTAGGGTCTAATTGGACAGTGGTGTATAAGGCTCCATTCATCATATCAACAACTTGGGACATCTCCATATTAAAAAAAAAACATTTCTTGTGGTGTTTATGGCACGTAGAACAGATAGGATCTTGCATTAAGACCATTTTATACATATTGACAGGAGTATGATGAAAAAATAATTGAATGTATAATTGGGAGAGTCTGAGGCCACGTACACACGATGAGACATGTTCGCTCAAACATGTCCGACGGACCGTTTCCAGCGGACATGTCTCATCGGATTTTGGTCCGATAGCGTGTACACACCATCGGACAAAAATCCCCTCGGGCTGAGGACGCAGTGATGTGGCGGTGACGTTGACGCCGCCACGTCACCACTCCAGGAAGTAAATTACTTCCACGCATGCGTCGAATCCATTTGAATCCTGTCTCCGGCGGACAAATTTCAAAGCATGCTTTGAATTTTTTTTGCTGGGAAAACATGTCCGCTAGCCCGTACACACGATCGGATATGTCCGCTGAAGCAGTCTGTCGGACCAGTTTCAGCATATATATTCGATCGTGTGTACGCGGCCTTAGGGAAACATTTCTGGAGCTCAAATGGACTGATTATTCACCAGAACACCTACATCTGCTCCCCATCTTTCCAGTACTTTAAATGGGTAGTCATCCACATATGCATTCAAGAGCATGGCTGGAAAATAAATCCTTAGTTGAGGTAGTATTTTGCATAAGGTTAAAAATAGGAGTTGGAGAAAGATGCCACTGCCTGTTTAAGCAGTAAAAAGCAGAAATGCATATAATCAGGAAAAGCTATATTGAGATTGTACAGTAGAATTGAAAACAGAACAGGGATGCCCTTGCCAAAAATATGTGACAAGTGAGTAATCACAAAGGTCTGCCATTTTACAGCATACTAAAACTTAGCAAATTTATATGTAATATTTGACCAAACAGAAACTACAGTTTGTAAACCTGACACACGTATCGATTACTTAATTTTTAGACAGACTTTATGCATCCGTTTCTTTGTGCAAAGTGTTTTAGTAAGCCTACAAAAATGATGAAATTCCAGGTCGGCAGGCAAGAACTGCGACTTAGTGAAAAATAGAATCACAGACTACGAGGAGTCTTCAGTTGAGTTGCCCACTGGTGATGATGAAGCCAGCCACTCAACCATATGTTGGAGCTGAGCAGCCAGGTAGTATAGCCAGGAATTTGGCAGAGCTAATCACCCCCCCCCCCCCAGCTTTGGGACATTGGAGCTGTTCTAACTTAAAGGGTCACTAAAGGAAAAAAAAAAATTGCAGAAATGACTGTTTACAGGGTATAGAGATATAAAAGTTAACTGATTCCTTTTGAAAATGATTAAAAATAGATAAAAATCAATCATATAATGTGCCTGCAGGTTTCACTTTTGAACTGGCTTCATGTTTCTGTGAAGTAGAAATAGACACACATAACAAAAACAAATCCTGGGCAGTGTTTTGTTTTTAAAATGAATCTGATTGGTTCTGGGAAGTTTTAGACACACAGTAATGACAGCTCAGACCACTGTGCGAAAGCTCCCAGCACTGTGGTTATAAGGAAACCGACAAGCAGGAAGTGTTGAGAACAGAGCAGGATTTCAGCAACTTCAAAGCAAAAATGAACAATAAGGACATGAAACCAGTACTTAGTGCAGTAAGGTAAAGGAAGCTATTTAGCTAAAAAAAAAAATTTCCTTTAGTGATCCTTTAATCCTGGATGGATGACCCTGCCACAGAAATGTTCTAAAAATTGTATTAACAATATAGAATATATTTTTAGTGGCAGTACTACAGGAGTATAAGGTTTAAAATATGATAACTGAGGCATAAAAAAACATTTTTATGAAGTTGGTCCTGCCAATGAAAGACAACAACAATTTGTTCCAAACTTTAACTTTGTCTCAAAAGCGACACAGCAGACACATTAAATTTAGTTGGCTGTAATCCAAGAGATTGGGGGAAATCATAATCCCAAAGTATTTAAATGATGCCATGACACCGGGCAGAAGGAGGACAGTAATGGGTTGACTGTGCCATCAAGCCGCATTAGAGCATACTTAGACCAGTGAGGCCGGGGTACATTACGAACTTAGTAATGATATCTAAAAAAACATTTTAAGTGAAAGGTCTATAACACTCATAAGCAAAAGCATATAATTTTCATAGAGCATGATTTTTTCAGGTATATCCCCATAGCTAAAGCCCACAATATTGTTATCAGTGCAAATCATGGCTGTCGACGGCTCAGTATCAACAGCAAAAAGTAGTGGCGATAGTGTGCAGCCTTGTCTCATCTCTCAGCTTAGTGTGAAGGCAGAGGAAAGTCCCCTTCTCTCACAAATAGCTCCTGGGGAGTATCTATTTCAATATTATTCAGACATGCTCCATGGATGCCACTATCAGGAATATTTATTTATTTTAGTTATTAATTATTAACATATTTATTTTTACCAATCAAGACGCAGGCAACAAAAAATACCTTGTAGTAGTTTCAAACCTATCCCTACTTTATCTAAAACCAAAGAGGTTGGGTTTTACATTCATTTGAATTAAAAAAGTTTATTTGTGCTCAGAAACTTCCATCTTTACCAAGCCACCCTTTTATTTTGTTTAATTTTCTATTACTGGTTTATGCACTTTAATAAAAAACAAATCTGAATAACTGGGTTTCATTGTCATTGTGCTGTTGTGCTTTCTGCACATAATTTTATGTTGCTCAGGAGCAGCTGCCAATCATAGTCCAGGAGAAATGGAAAAAACAGTTTAGGGCAGAAAGACAAGATAAAAAGGCACTAAAGAACGACAATTATATGTTTAGAAAAGTTAGACAATACATAAAAACTAAAATTGAAGATAGACATTGTCAGATTTTGTTCTATCTTTTAGATATTTACCCAATATCAGGATGTGGATGAGAATGAAATCGCAGATTAGATGTTTCATGACCAGACTCCGTTAGAGAGACGTATGGACATAGAGGATGAGTAGCTCAGCGTGGGCAGTTTAGGCAGAAACTTAAACTTTACACTTCTGTTACCTTGAATATTAGTATTCTGTAAAACACCGGACTTAACGAAAATAAGTGTACAAACAGGATGCCAAATTCAGTGTGGGCGTTTAGGACAGGAAGTAAAACTTCACACTTGTTTTACCTGAAAAAGTTATGCTCTGTAAAGCACCGATTAGAAAAAACTAACATAACACAGTTATAGTTTTAGCTAGCGCTAATAAAAGTGTTGTATAAATATTGTGTTGTGTGGTGGATGTCATGTCCACCATGTTTTCCCCCTCATTGGGTCAAAGAAGAAGCTTACCCTGGGGTGGGTTCTTTTGGGCTACACTAGGCATTTTGGTTAGGGTCACCATCTCAAAAATGTGGTACCTTTACTTGAACAACTGACTGAACTCTAATAAACTCTCTTGATGTAATACACTGTACATCACCGTGGATTTAGGAGGGAAACTCAGAGCCAATGCCCTCTCCACTGCTACCTTACTCCCAGTAACGTTATGGGGTCCCACCTAGCACCGCACCTAGCGCAGATTCAATGCGTGCACTTCACTGTTTCTATTCCATACCTGTGTACAGGATGAGGGCCCCGGCAGTGCAGATTTGCTCCCATTGCTGTGAGAGACAGATCACTGCTGAAGGAGTGTCGACAGCATCTCCCTCGCTGCAAGAGGTTGTTACATCTGACGCATGTGCATGTTTAACAACAGTCTGCTAGAGAAACCTTCATTACCCTTGGTAACCACTGTATCTTCACACTGTATGAACTCTTTTACCGTTATCTTCATACCCCAGTGTGTATAGTGACCCAAGCTGTAGACTATATGTGCCAGTTACTTGCATTACACCCCCTTAGTAACTTCAGACCAACAGAGGCAACTTTTCAAAAGCTTTACAAATTAACATGATGACAAAGACAAATGACAGTCCAAACATTCCTCTAATATCCATAGTCCCTCAGGCTTGTGGCTGCCCCAGCATACCTACAAAAGAAGGAGTTATTCTCTAGCAAAGTCCATAACTGGTGTGTTCAGGTGGGACTACAAGCCCCAGTGTTCCTCCTGGGCAGTGGGAACTCCGACCAGTAGAAAAGCAATACAAAAACCTCTTGGTTTTTACCAGGCAAATCCCCCCCTTCCCCTTACTCGGGCTCAAACCCCCTTTCCTTTTGTATCATACGGAGCCAGTAGGTTGGACCCAGTGATGCCTGCCAAAAGAAAACCCAGGAGCACTGTTAACCCTCATCTTCCCAGCTGGGGCAGATATTACCTTCATACAGACTAAATATACCTTGGTAAAGAAATAGCAGAACACAATAAAACAAGGTCCTACTAAAATCAGCCAGGACAGGATAGAATTGTGGATCTTGTGACAAGTGTAATTCTCTGTCACAGCTCCTGATACAACTAGCACTGTACCCACATAGACATAACGATTATTTAACACTGCCGGGGGACCCCATCACAAGGGTGAATGTTTGATATTTTTGGAGTTGGGCTTTAGCCACTTGACCTTAAGAAGGTTTTACCCCAATAATGACCAGACCATTATTTGCTATTCAGCACTGTGCTACTTTAACTGGTAATTGTTTGTTCATGCAACACTGTACACAAATGAAATCTTCTCTTTTCATACAAATAGAGTTTTTTTTGTTGGTGGTATTTTTTTTTTGTATAATCAAGTTTATTGTCAATTTTACATAAAACACATACAAGACATGTCCAACAGTAATGGTGTGTAGGCAAAGGACAACGCAGGGTTATACAAGCATCAGTATCCCGAAGGGACCAGTCGAACAAATAAAACATAAACAAACAATGCTAATTCAGCGAGCGCCAGACAGAGGGCTCGTAGTCTGTCTGGCGCTCGCTGAATTAGCATTGTTTGTTTATGTTTAACAGCCATGAGGGTGTAGGCATCGTATGTAGCTTAGAGGTTCGTCTGCGGATGGCCTTGCCACCCAAACATGGGCCCGGAGGCCACCCCCAGAGGTTGTTGAAACACGTGGGTCCCCGATCCACGGCCAGGTGTTGGTGGTATTTGATCACCACTGGGTTTTTCATTGTATAAACCAAAGATTTTTTTTTATTTCTGTTATAAAACATATGCATGCAATAAAAAAATCGAGAATTTCATAAATTGAGGCCAGAATATATTCTGCTACATGTCTTTAGTAAGAAAATAAATCCCAGTAAGTGTATATTATTTGGTTTGTGTACAAGTTATAGTGTATACAAACTATGGTATACTGTAATTTACACAGCTATATACTCTATTGGCGGTGATTAGCGAGGGCAATCTGGCGCTAACAGACGCTATCTGGGTGGGTCACTAACTGACATTGACGTCGCTAGTGACAATAATACTAGGATAATACTGTACACTAACACTGTACTAATGACACTGGCTGGGAATGACTCCATACTAGCACATTATAACAGACTTTGCTAAAAAATGGTTCCCTCCAGTGGTGCCCTGACGCCACTAATAGGGAATCCATCTTCAACCTGTCTTCCTTCCGGGTTCGTGGGCTCCAGCTGTTTGAATGTCAGAGCCCCAATGATGTCACGCCTACGCATGTACGCAGGAGTCGCAGCCATGGCACAGCTGTCTCAATGGACGGAATGCCATCTATTGAGAGCACAGTAGACATGTGCCGGTGACATCACTGGTTGCTACACATGTAATTACTGTATCTCCTAAACAGTGAAAACTTCCCCCACTGTCAGAACTCACTAATCAGGGCTGCCGGCTTTAGCCTGCAGCACTGATTGATGAGGAAAAAACAAACAGGATGGTTGTACAAAAGTCGATCCATGTATGGTTCAACAGGGACTGTCTGAATTTCAATCCATGTATGGTTTGCTTCAGTCACTTTTGTAACTAAAAAGCTCATCTGTGGTTTTTAGCTGTAAAGCCCTCATCTGAGTCATAAACAACAGACACTAAATGGCATTAATAAACTTCCTTATAGCAGCTTTCAGTTACAATATGTTTTGATTTTAAATAGAGAAATATGAAGAACATTTTCCTGCCACCTATCTCTTCTCCCTTCTCCTTGCTGTACTGCCTGTGGGGTGGTAATGAACGTTCCTATATACATATTTTAGCATCATTACAGCTGCATTTTTTTTTTTTTTTTGATAAATCTTTTTTATTACATTTTTGAACAATAGACAGTTTCAAAAAACAACAAAACAAAACAACAAAAAAAAAAAAAGGGTGAAAATCTTGACAGGTACATAAGCAGCAGACAGATAGTGCTTAACAAGTCATGACAGTTTTAGCATGTGATCTGGACAGTGCATGACAGGTATATGCGTAC
This sequence comes from Rana kukunoris, assembly GCA_029574335.1. Lineage (NCBI taxonomy): Eukaryota > Metazoa > Chordata > Amphibia > Anura > Ranidae > Rana > Rana kukunoris. The sequence goes on from CM056057.1 coordinate 155,558,945, forward strand.
TCGGGACACAGCTGATATCCAGTGCGTCAGACATCTCCTCCATAACCAGGAGCAGCTATTCTCCAATCAGGTATACAATGCTCCCGTACCCCTCTACAGCAAGGTATCCATGACTATTCCGTAACCTCGCCTCCTGACAATCAAGCCGTTGTAGGTTCCGCTAACCAGGTACGCCAAATTTTGTTATATTTCAAGGGGCACCCTCTATTTTCATATGTATCTTTATATAGGGGAAGGTTCTCATTTACAAGACGCTTCCATCGAGCCAGAGAAGGCATCGTGGGTTTCTTCCAATGCATAGCTATATTTTTCCGAGCATAAAAGAGCAATAACCCAATCAGAGTTCTCCTCGCAACAGTCGGCACCAGCGTGTCTATCAGGCCCAAGAGGCACACCCCCATCGTCATTGGCACCGTAATCAGGGCGACTAGGCCAATCAAATCCAGCACTTCAGTCCAATATTGCTGGATCTTAGGACAAGCCCAGAAAATATGTGTAAAGTCTCCCGGGGGCTGCATTTTGTTTTCTACTTGGTTTATTATTTGTAATGATTGTTAACTAATGTATGTAAATATTATTGTATAGTATTAGTGTAAGCAATTGTGTACAATATTTCCACTTTTTTTTTTGCAGATATGAATGCATCCACCTATCTGGCAGGGTTTTAAGTTTGCATATAATCCATTCTGTTTTTGTGTCTTTGCTGGGTTTTTTGTTTGTTTTTTACATTTTCACTATAGGAGTATTGTCCTGATTGACCTAAGTGGTCCGAATGACTGAACTGCCCATTGGCCAAAGGGTCCCCGTACTGACGCCCGAGGGTGCCCATTTGGGGCATTGATGGGGCCCTATGTGCCCTATCCTGCTGAAATATGGGTGATGGAGACCGTGGCTCTGCAGGCCCCTGTGGAGGGGCTCGTGTTTGCGGCGCTGTCTGTCTATGGCCCCTAAACGCTTCTGCCTTTTTTTTTTATCTTTCCTAGGGACTGGGAGACTTCCCTGGGTGTGGCCCTGCCCTATGGGCAGACCTGACCATGGTTGTCGACTGCACACGCTGGTTTGATTTGCGGATTGGAAGTTTTTGCTAAGGAGGTCTGTCTGGGACGGCTCTGCATGCTAATCCCCTCCCCATTACGTCCGCAGAATGCCGTGACGTCATACGCTGTGGTAGGAGAGGGAGGGGTATATAAGGACCCACATGGCGGTGACCATTTTGTGGTAGTCCAAGGGAGCCTGTGATAAAGTGAGAGCAGGTATGCAGCATTTTACATGATCTTTTACCTTGTGGGTGAGATTTAGTAATTTTAAGATGTTTGGGGAATTTGCACCATTGACCTAGTGCTTTATGCTTTTCATAGGTTAGGGGCGGCTCACCCCTTTCTGTGTTAGGGGTGTTTGTTTGCCTTTCCCTATTCCTTCCATCTCAGCCCTTTTCATCTATAGATGGGAGGAGCTGTAGAACCTCAAGAGATCAGGTGGGTTTCATTGTGCACAGGTATTTTTATTTATTTTGTATTACTCTTTAGGCTCTACTTTTTCTGTATATTACAATATACACGTGACGCTATATCCCTCCCTGTGGGAGATCCGCCATTTTGGGGGAGTTCACACTTGTACATCTGGGCTCTTTGGGCCACCCGGACAGACTCCTATTTCTATATGTTTGACAATAACTGGATCTCATTCTATATCATTGAGGTATGACTCCATTCAGAGAACTTATGCCAGTGGGGGAGATGTATTCACGTATTTATTCTCATAGTTTTTGCTATGCATAGTGATTGTATTTATTTATATGATATTATGTAGCGCTACCCCCGAAGGAGCAGCTGGATTGTTTTGGGATTGGCAAATTAAGTTACCCCAGCTTGGTCTAGGGATGCACCAGAAGAACTAAGTAGTAAACGGAGGTCCACACAGTCAATAAAGATTTTCTCAATGCTTTAATTCCAGGCCAACATTAGCCAACATCAACTTTGGTGAAGGAAGAATAGGTTGATGAGGGAAGAGAAACTTTCGATGGCAGGCCTGGATATACACAAAGCAGATCAGCCCTAAGTAGCACAAATTTTCACACGTCGCCACTCCTATGAGACTGAGTGGGTAAGGTGCCCCCGGACAGGTGTCTCTCACACAGACCTGGCAGCCGAGACGCCACCTCGAATTTTAGCTGGGAGGAACGGGTCTCTCTCACAGGCCCGGCTCTAGGCCTCTGCCACAGGCCAGTTAATTTGGATAGACACAGGGCCAGATTCTCACATAATTCCGGCGGCGTAGCGTAAGCCATTTACACTACGCCGCCGCAATGTAACAGTGCCGTATTCTCCATGCACTTGCTCCGTAGTTTGCGGAGGCACAGTGTAAAATGCCCAGCGTAAGGCCGCGTAATTCAAAGGGGAGCGGCTTGTATTTAAATTAAGCGCGCCCCCACGTCGATCGAACTGCGCATGCGCCGGCCGGGGAAGAAGCCCAGTGCGCATGCTCCAGCTCACGTCGGAAAGCGTAGTTGAAACCGACGTCAAAACGACGTGATCGTCACTACGCAATGCCCTATTCGCGAACGAGTTAGTAAAACGACGTAAGCGACGGAAAAAGCCGACGCTGACCCGACGCCATACTTAACATGGCATCCGACGGCACCCGATGGCATCCGACGGTACTGCGTAAGGTTACCCCTCATATTAGCAGGGGTAACCATAGGCGGACGAAAACGACGTACGCGACGACGGGGCGGCGTAAAAGCGTTCGGGCATAGGCAAATGAGAAAACAACGTAAAGGCCACCTAGTGGCCGGAGTTGTCATTACAACTACGATCCGCAAGTGTAATTGTATTACACTTGTCGGATCTTCAGGCGTATCTATGCCAAAGTGATTCAAGGAATCACTCGCATAGATACCCGGCAAAAAAAAACGGCGATACGACGGGGTATCTGAGATACTCCGTCGTAGCGCCTCTGAGAATCTGGCCCTAAGTGTGCGAACAGAGCGAATCCTCCCAGTAATTTCTCAGCATAAGTCACCGGGTCTCGCATAGATACCCGGCAAAAAAAAACGGCGATACGACGGGGTATCTGAGATACTCCGTCGTAGCGCCTCTGAGAATCTGGCCCTAAGTGTGCGAACAGAGCGAATCCTCCCAGTAATTTCTCAGCATAAGTCACCGGGTGACAGTAAAGCGTACCTGCTAGCATCCCGGTCACTGAATCCCCGTCTTAAGCTTTGGGAACCCAGTAAGTCACTGAGGTCCCTTGATTCTCGTCTCAGGCTGAGACTCAGGAAGGCCCAGGAACCTGGCCAGGCGGGCCGCGCCGCTGGGGTCCATGGATGCCGCACCCCGAGTCCGGGACCCCGCGCACGTGAAGAAGAAGAACCACGAAGACCCGACCTAGGTCCCAGATATACCTCTTCCCAGCATGCTCAGCGAGGAAAAACCCACTCCAATTGGCTGCTGAGGAAGACTCCATCTGCCAGAAATCCCGCTGGCTCCCACTGCCGGCCAAGGATGAAATGACATCCCCAGAATGCAGTCCGAGCCAGTGGACCTTTCCAGAATGACATAGGTCAACAACCTAAACAAATCACAACTAGGAGCAACCTAACTCTCCTAGTCCAACTAGTTTTAACGCAGCGCCCATGCAAAAAGCAATGGGCGCTACAATTATATGCACTTTTTTTAATTGGCTTTTGTTCATTCATATAGTAGCCATAAAACCACGCTTATCCCTGAGGAAGCCATACCGCTAAACATGTAGAACTAAAGATGTGGGAACAACTATAGGAGCTACAAAAATACGCCTTGAATGACATGAAGCTGTCCATGCTTTTTTATATGTGTGTTTGTGACTTTAATACATTTTGTTTTTTATTGAGAATACTTTATGTCATAGTACTAACTGCACCTATAAAGTTCCATCCCCTCTACCCTGTATGTTCTCTGTTATCATGGGGACATTGGTGCTGTAATATAGTATTTCACTGATTCTGGAGTTGACCACTTTCCATATAATGAACATCAGGCAACCCCTTGCAGAAAAAAACCCACAAACTATCTTAAAGTGGTTGTATACCCTCGGAGATAACATTATTTAAAAAAAAATGGCCCATAACACTAGCAGCTGACCGCTGTCTGTAAAAATGTACTCACCCCTGTAGTTAGCTGTAAAATCGTATTTTTATTTTTGATGACGTCACCGCGCTTGCGCACTTATGCTCGTCAAAACCAGCCCATCTAAAGTTGGCCGGTTTTTCATTTTTGTTCCTTCCGTCACTGAATGTGAGGGAGCTTCCCCTCTGTCCGACACAGAGGAGAAGTCTCGTGTTGTTATAGCTCTTCCTGATACTCCCCACGTGTGACTGTACAAGACGTCACAAAGGGGAGTACACTGCAGCCGCAGACACAGCAACTAATGTCATTTCCGCGGTAACGGAGATTGAGATCGAGGCTTGGTTACGGTAATACAGCACATTCGCGAGATTTACAACAGGGAAACATGACGGGAAAAGGAGTCACTATACAGCAGTCGCAATGGCACTGTCAATACCCGGAAATGCTCCTAATAAACACTCCACGAAAAAGGTATTTACAGGACTCATTTTTAAAAGTGTTATATGTAGAATGCATTGCGCTGAGCTGGTGTACTATATCAATTTAAAAATATAAAAAATCGGCGGGGGTTTACAACCACTTTAAGAAGAAATTCTAGGCAACACAAGAAACCTGTTATTAAATTATAGTTTTGGGTCAGTTTTATTTTTATTTATTTGTTTTCTAAACTGTTCTATATCTTTTTTTACAAAAATATCATGATTTTTTTTTTACAAATAAACTTTTGATGCAGGTTTCACTCATGATGTAGGATTACTATTTATAAGAAAATAACACATCATAGACTTTTTCAGTTACTTTAGAGTTACTTCTCCTACTTATCCACTTGTATGTGTACATTTCAGCTTGAGCTGTTAAGGCTTTATAAACAGTTTTTTTTAAAAGAATAGAGTTAGGAGAGGCACATACCTCCTGTCAAAACAAAATTATGTTTTTCACTAAAATGGGGAAGGGTTAGCGCAGTGGTCTCCAAGCTGCGGCCCGGGGGACCGATGCGGACCTTTGCATGCCTTTATCTAGCCCTTAGGGCACTATTCCAGCAACTGACATCAATGATGGGATATCATTCCCCCTACTTACACCATCAATGGGACACTATTCTTCTTATTGATATCAACAATGGGGCATTATTCCTCTAATTAAAACCAGTACTGGGGCACTGATACCAAGCCATTTATTATCAATCAACTGTGTTTACTCTTTTTAAATCATAATCACTAAAATAAACTACCCAAATCCCCCTGATAAACATTTACATACACCCATTCTTAACCCCCCTGCCGGTATCCCCGAGCGCGATTCGGGTTGGATTTTTCAGGCAAATAACGATATCCCCGAATCGCGCTCGGGGTGAATGCAGAGCCTGCAGCGCGCGCTGGCTTACCTTGGATCCAGGCTGGGTATACTGTACTTACCTTGTCCCTGGATCCAGCGATGCATCCCCGCTGTGTGAGCGAGTGGCGTCCTCCATTCGGCTCACACAGTGCCCGCGCGCCGCCGATCTCCGTTTCCTGCGACGTAACGGCGCACGGGGGCGGAGACCGGCAGCAAATTCAAAAATGTAAACAAACACATTACATACAGAATACTGTAATCTTATAGATTACAGTACTGTATGTAAAAAGTACACACCCCCCCTGTCCCTAGTGGTCTGCCCAGTGCCCTGCATGTTCTTTTACATAATAAAAACATTTTTTTTGTGCCTGCAAACTGTAGATTGTCCATAGCAACCAAAAGTGTCCCTTTATGTCAAAGGTGATTTTAGAGCAGCTAGAAAACAGCGATAATAAATTATAATCATTTGCAGAATTGAGCGATAGCGATTGGGGGGGAAATTCGTCATAAAAAAAAAAAAGTAATGACAGCGACAATTCTGCAACTGAGCAAATTTCAGTGATTTTGATTTGATTACATTAGTGAATAATTTTTATTATAATTACATTATTATTTGTTATAATTATTTATAGTTATTTATTATATTATAATTTTATGATTTTGTGTTTCAAACTTTATCATACCCGGGATGTCTACTAGACTCTGGTTTGGACAAATTTAAGTGAGTTATTCCTAAAAATTGCAGGCCTACAGTATAAAACGCAGAATTTCCATGCAAAATAATTGTACCGCTTTTGGTACGTAATTCCAGACAGAATCATACCGCCAGGGAGGTTAATACTGTATATTGCCCCCTTTAACATCAATGACAGCTTGAAGTCGTTTGTGGTATTTGTGAATGAGGCTCTTTATCATCTCAGATGGTAAAGCTGCCCTTTCCTCTTGGCAAAAAGCCTCCAGTGCCTGTAAATTCTTGGGCATCCACTGCATCCACTGCATGTTTCACATCCCCCCATGAGTGGCTCAATGATATTGACAGGGATCTTAAAAATTCTGCCCTCCAGCTGTTGTGGAACTACACATCCCATGAGGCATTGCAAGACTCTGACATTCACTGGCATGACTAGGCATGATAGAAATTGTAGTTCCTGAACAACTGGAGGGCCATAGTTTGAGGATCCCTGATATTGAGGTCAGGAGACTGAGATGGCTACTCCAGAACCTTCACTTTATTCTGCTGTAGCCAATGACAGGTTGACTTGGCCTTGTGTTTTGGATCATAGTCATGATGAAATGTCCAAGTACGTCTCATGCGCAGCTTCCTGGCGAATGAATGCAAATGTTCCTCCAGTATTTTTTGATAACATACTGTATTCATCTTGCCATCAATTTTGACCAAATTTCCTGTGCCTTTGTAGCTTACACATCCCCAAAACATCAGCAATCCACCTCCGTGTTTCACAGCAGGAATGGTGGACCTTTCATCATAGGCCTTGTTGACTCCCCTCCAAATGTAGTGTTTATGGTTGTGGCCAAAAATCCAAATTTTGGTCTCATCACTCCAAATGACTTTGTGCCAGAAAGTTTGAGGCTGGTCTTTGTGCTGTTTGGTGTATTGTAAGCAGGACTCATGCAAATTCTCCGAAGCTTAATCCAATATCTGTGTCCTCAGCTAGCAGGGAGTGCCAGGCAGCCTCACTGAGGATCGGTAAGGGCAGTTATAGGCACCGATCTCCCTGTGTGGGTTTCAATAAAGCAGCTGAAAGACGTCTCTCCTCCTCACTCTCTTGTGGCTGTCAGCTGCTTTATTGAAAGCCACACAGGGAGATCGGTCCTTGTAACTGCCCCACCGACTGTCCCGACTGTCCCCTGTGTCCTCCTCTGGCTCCCCGAGTCCTGCTCTGCTCCCCCTCTGTCCTCTTTCAGTCCCCCCCTCATCCTGGATGTGTCGAATATGTAAATGAGCAATGCGAACAAAAAGTACTAATAACCGTCCCCCTATTATAGTACAACTCTGCGCTTAGGGTGGTAACCAAAAATCAAAGTGTATAGATAATTTCCACAAAATATAAATACAATGTATAAAAGCAGCTGCTAAAAACAAACGTAACAATAGGTATAAGCAGAAAATAACACAGACTGGCGCTCTCAGAGGAAGTCAGAAAGCGACGAAACGTCAGAGCGTGGCTATCCAGCACCAATACCGGAAGTGACATGTGCGCTCCACGGGGGTAGGAACCAGAAAGCTGCTGAAGGAAGCATTCCAAAGCGCTCCTCAGGTGTCCAGCAACCAGTGAGAGTTTTAAACATACACACATCATCATTATTTTGCCTGATTATTTATTATTCATGGTACGTATGCATTTGTAAGGGGGCATCTATTTTGGGGTGACATTAAAGTTATCAAACAATACTGCGCTATATGGATTTTTTCCTTTCCCTATATACTTGCGGATAATACCTGGAGAGTGATAATCCACAGACGGTGTCCAAGGAGATAGATTGATATGCTGTTTTAAATCTACCATCTGGTGAGTGTTTCCCCAAAGGGGACCCTACTGTATATCCCCACACGTGGTGAATACTGTTGGTGATTGGAGCACATTGAACTCAAGCATTTTTCTACTGGTCAACTTACTGAGAAATGATCAAACTTAAGGTTTGCAGCGCTGCTGCAGGACTGGGACTAGATTCTATACGAGTCTGTGTTATTTTCTGCTCATACCTAATGTAAATGAGCAAGATATGCCGATTCACGAACGTACTTGCGCCCGTTGCTGTAATCTACGCGTAACGTTACCCCTGCTATATGAGGCGCAGGTCATGCAAAGGTATGGACGTCGGAACAGCCGTCGAATTCTACGTTGTTTACGTAAGTGAATAGGTTACGTTTAGTGATTCGACGTATCTGCACATGCGTACTGGGATGCATCCAAGAGCCGACGCATGCGCAGTTCGTTTTTTGAAGCTCGGCCCATCATTTGCATGGGGTCGCGCTTCATTATAATATATCACGCCCACTTCCAGCTAATTTGACTTACGCCGGCTTATGCCGACAACTATACGCTACGCCGGCGCAACGTTGAGCGCATATTCTTTGTGAATAGCAGGCTTGCCTCTCAACGTTGCACCAGTGTAGCGTAAAGAAGATACGCTACGGCGGCAAAAAGATGTGCCATTCTACGTGAATCTCCCCCTATGTCTTTAGTCCCTTTCCTGGTATCAAAGGGGAGATGTCAGGGGACTGTTTAGACCCCTGATATCTCACCAAAGCCCCCCAACCGGGCTGATAAAAAAAATACATAAAAAATAAAGAATTGCAATAGATACATATTTAAAAGTTTAAATTGTAAAAAACTAAAAATGTAATAAACAGACACCATCCATTACTTTCACCCACCGCAAAAAAAAGAAAGCATTGTAAAAAAATAAAAATAGAAAATATATAAATTGTAAAAAATAAAATTAAAAAACTACTGACACAGTCCACGCCTCATCAGTGCCCATCAGTGCTGCATATTAGTGCCACTGTCACATGACATTAAAAAAAACTATTAGTAATCGGTATCGGCGAGTACTTGGAAAAAGTATTGGTACTTATACTCGGTCTTAAAAAAGTGGTATCGGTGCAACCCTACTATAGACGTCCTCATTGGGATGTGGTTATACCAGGATCACAGCTGCAGCTGATGATAATCTACCATGATAAAGTGATGCAAGAGGCTATACAGCTGTCCCATCACTTTTACAGTGGAAGAGGGCCCCTCCTGTCATATTTCCAGGTTCATCTGTCCCATGGGGAGCTCAGCACCATTGCACAGTGATGAGTGAAAAGAGAAGAAGTTCCTTCCCCTCTTTTGTGACATCAGAAACTGTAAGCGACAAGGATTTTGTCACTTCCAGTTTAAATTTATTTGTATAAAAGCTGTTACTGGCTTGTAAAGCAGATGATCAAACCAATCTTGGATTGATTGGCTGCTTTGGAGGGCAGGGGAGAGGTCTGGGGTCACAGACCAGGTCACTAGCAGATCCCAGATCTCCATTAAGAGGACCTGTCCTGTCCCATGCTATAACAAAGTCACATGGTCAATGACGTAACACGTAGGGGAGGATCCTAATGATGTTATCATGCCTTCCTAGAAGTGGAGAAACTGGTTACAATATAGAGCTGTTGATCTGAAATCTACTTAAGAGGACCACACATTTGTATATGTGCTATCATTGTTCAGCACCAGATTCACTAAACAGATCCGAGTGAGTGTATATTTAATAAAGAATGTTTTTAAAATAAACAGTAAGCATGATAATAGTGTTATCCTTTTGAGCCAAACACTGGAGCCTGCTATGTGAAGGAGGTGGGTGGTCCGAACCTGAATGTAAAAACTCAGTAACAAGTCTGGGGGTCTGGGAATTGTTATAGACCCCTAAATGGGAAGGCGCACATCGACCTATTCTTCTACAGTGAAAGGTGGTCAAACATGCACAAGTGACCTTATAAAATTGCTGAACTGGATTTATTCACTAGCACGTGTGGGATGGGTTTGAATGTACAATGCATTGAAAAAGTATTCATACCCCTTGAAAATGTTGCACATTTTGTCATGTTACAAACAAAATCATAAATGTATTTTATTAGGATTTTATGTGATAGATCACAAAGTGGCACATAATTGTGAAGTGGAAGGAAGATTATAAATGTTTTTTTACAAATAAATATGTGAAAACTGTGGTGTGCATTTGAAATTCAGCCCCCCTGAGTCAATACTTTGTAGAACCGTATTTCTCTGCAATTACAGCTGTAAGTCTTTTTGGGGATATCTCTACCAGTTTTGCACATCTAGAGAGTGACATGTTTGCCCATTCTTCTTTGCAAAATAGCTCAAGCTCTGCCAGATTGGATGAAGAGCGTCTGTGAACAGCAATTTTCAAGGCTTGCCACAGATTCTCAATTGGATTTAGGTCTGGACTTTGACTGGGCTATTCTCATGCACACGATCATTTTTCAGCATGAAAAAAAAACTTTGTTTTTCAGCATGTCCAAAAAAATTAAGTTTTCCCAACTTCATCATTAAACGACGTTGCCCACACACCATCGTTTTAAAAAAATGATCTAGCAAAGCGTGGTGACGTACAACACGTACGACTGCACTATAAAGGGGAAGTTCCATTCGCCTTTGGGCTGCTTTAGCTGATTCAGTGTTCGTAAAAGACGGTTTGCGCTTTTCTGTCTGTAACAACGTGATGAATGTGCTTACTCCAATATGAACTGTAGTTTTACCAGAACGAGCGCTCCCGTCTCATAACTTGCTTCTGAGCATGCGCAGATTTTTTTTACGTCGTTTTAGCCCACACACGATCATTTTTTACAACCCGAAAAAACAACATTGTTTAATGCTTTGATCTCAACCATTCCATTGTAACTCTGGCTGTATGTTTAGGGTCGTTGTCCTGTTGGAAGGTGATCCTCCACCCCTGTCTCAAGTCTTTTTCAGACTCTAATGCCGCGTACACATGATCAGAATTTCCAACAATAAATGTTCGATGTGAGCTTTTGGTCGGAAATTCCGACCGTGTGTAGGCCCCATCTGACATTTTCTGTCGGAATTTCCAACAGCAAAAGTTTGAGAGCTGGTTCTCAAATTTTAAGACGGCAAAAGTTCTTGTCGGAAATTCCAATTGTCTGTATGCAATTCCGACACACAAAAATCCATCGCATGTTCGGAATCATTGAAGTTCATTTTTCTCGGCCTGTCGTAGTGTTGTACGTCACCGCGCTCTTGACGTTCGGAATTTCCGACAACATTTGTGTGACCATGTGTATGCAACACAAGTTTGAGAATTCAGTTGGAAAAAAATCCACGGTTTTGTTGAAAATACAGATCGTGTGTGTGTGGCATAACAGGTTTTCTTCTAAGATTGCCCTGTATTTGTCTCTATTCATCTTCCCATCAACTCTGACCAGCTTTCCTGTCCCTGCTGAAGAAAAGCATCTTCACAACATGATACTGCCACCACCATGTTTCACGGTGGGAAGGTATGTTTAGGATGATGTGCAATGTTAGTTTTCTGCCACACATTGCGTTTTGCTTTTAGGCCAAAAAGTAAAATTTTGGGCTCTCCTGACCAGAGCACCTTCTTCCACATGTTTGCTCTGTTCCCCACATGGCTTCTCGCATACTGCAAACAGGACTTCTTATGGCTTTCTTTTAAAAATGGCTTTCTTCTTGCCCCTCTTCCATAAAGGCCAGATTTGTGGAGTGTACAACTAATAGTTGTCCTATGGACAGATTCTCCCGCCTGAGCTGTGGATCTCTGCAGCTCCTCCAGTGTTACCATGGGCCTCTTGGTCGCTTCTCTGATTAATGCTCTCCTTGCCCAACCTGTCAGTTTAGGTGGACGGCCATGTCTTGGTAGGTTTGCAGTTATGCCATACTCTTTCCGTTTTCGGGATGATGGATTAAATGTATTTTTGATGGATTGGATGTATTTTTTTAAAACCTAACCCTGAGTTAAACTTCACAACTTTATCCCTGACTTGTCTGGTGTGTTCCTTTGCCTTCATGATGCTGTTTGTTCACTAAAGTTCTCTAACAAACCTCTGAGGGCTTCACAGAACAGCTGTATTTATACTGAGATTAAATTATACACAGGGGGACTCTATTAATTAGGTGACTTCTGAAGGCAATTGGTTCCACTAGATTTTAGTTAGGACTTCAGAGAAAAGGGGGCTGAATACAAATTTATGCCACACCTTTCAGATATTTATTTGTAAAAAAAATATGAAAATCATTTATCATTTACCTTTTACTTCACAATTATGTACCATTTTGTCTTGGTCTATCACATAAAATACCAATAAAATACATTTAGGTCTTTGGTTGTAACATGGCAAAATGTGGACAATTTCAAGGGGTATGAATATTTTTTCAAGGCACTGTATATTGAATGTATATTATTAAAAAATTATCTGGAAAAAAAGGAGAAAGGGTTTTACGTAATTGTATATGTATATAATGGTGAAGTGATACAGGTGATATGTAATATATGTATATGTTTGTAGTTTGGTTGTGCAGCATTTTCAGAATGTATAATATCATTTGAGGTGTGCGAACACATTGGCAATTGTGGAGAGGGAATTTAGTTATTTTTTATCAAAAGGGATGTTGTTCATCACTTGTGATGGCAATAAAGTTCAATAAAACCAATGTAAAGAGACAGTATAAAAATAAATAAAAAATAATCCAATTTAAGATTTTTTTTAAAGCACCCCCATACCCCTATACTCAGGCGAAAATGCGCACGCATTTGTAATCGATGATCGCACCATATATGTGAAGTTTTGTTATGAACATCAGAGTGAGAGCAATAATTATAGTGCCAGGCCTTCTGTGTAACTCTAAAGTGGTAACCTATAAAGGCTTTTAAAGGATCGCCTATGGAGATTTTTAGGTATCATAGATTGTCACCGTTCCACCCAATTTTAAAGCTTGACATTTTAGGTACCTATTTACTTGTGTGACATAATCTTTTATACATTACTATATGTTGTGTACTAAAATTAATTTTAGTGGGGTTTTTGTTCTGGAAATTTGCATTTGATAAACCGCTATGCAGATATAGGGCCAGATTCTCACCGGCGTTACGACGGAGTATCTCAGATACCCCGTCGTATCGCCGTTTTTTTTGCCTCGTATCTATGCGAGTGATGCTTAGCATCACTTTTGCATAGATACGCTTCAACATCCGACAAGCGTAAAACCATTACACTTGCGGATCGTAGTTGTAATGACAACTCCGGCCACTAGGTGGCCTTTATGTTGTTTTCTCATTTGCATATGCAAATGAGGCTAGTACGCCGATTCCCAATCACTTTTACGCCGCCCCGTCGTCGCGTACGTCGTTTTCGTCCGCGTAAGGTTATGCCATGTTAAGTATGGCGTCGGGTCAGCGTCGGCTTTTTCCGTCGCTTACGTCGTTTTACTAACTCGTTCGCGAATAGGGCATTGCGTAAGCGTCGATCACGTCGTTTTGACGTCGGTTTCAACGACGCTTTCCGACGTGAGCTGGAGAATGCGCACTGGGCTTTTTCCCCGGCCGGCACATGCGCAGTTCGTTCGACGCGGGAGCGCGCTTAATTTAAATACAAGCCGCCTCATTTGAATTACGCGGGCTTACGCTGGGCCATTTTCGATACGCCAACGCAAATGACGGAGCAAATAGTTAGAGAATACAGCACCTGCTCTAGTACGATGCGGCGGCGTAGTGTAAATGGCTTACGATACGCAAGCGAATTTCTATGAGAATCTGGCCCTTAATGTGACATAAAAAATTGCAACACCATTTTATTTTCCATGGACTTTGCTTACTTAAAATATATTTTTTTGGGGGATTTTAAGTATTTTTCTACCAAAAAAATGTATGTAAGAAATATTAGAATTGACTGTTTTGAAGTGGTTAAAGGCGTTCTTTTACTTGTTCCATGCTGTTCTCTTGACATTTTCCCATCCCTACTGACGCTCTGCTTTGCTATGTTTTCTCCACCAATTTAGTTAGTGTTGAAGCTCACACAGGACTAATGGTCTGCTCCCCAACCTCGTGTGACATTTTAAAGACCTGACCGATCTGTGGCTGTGTTACATTGCACCGGATATTTTACAGACCTGGCAATTGCTCACTCAGGCCAGAGAAAAAAAAAACAGGCCCGTCGCTACAGGACAGGCAAAACAATTGCTTGGGGCCCCGAGCTGGCCTGGGGCCCCCAACTTACCCTTCCCAGGCTGTAGCGTGGCCAAGCTCCTCTTCCTTCCTCCTGGAGTCCAATCAGTCTGGACGGGTACCGCACGTGGTACAGGAGATTTTGTTTCCTGTTCCCGGCCAGACTGACAGGAAGTGCACACTGAGTGCTCACTTCCTTTCAGTCCAGCCGGGAACACAGGAAACTGAATCTCCTGTACCAGGCCCGGCCCAGGCACTATCTGATAGGGGGCTGGGGACCCATAATGATAGAACACCGGACTGACAGGAAGAGGAGGAGCTTGGCCATGCTACAGCTGCAGCCTACAGGGAAGATGTGGAGGTGAGATTAGAAAAACATGGGGACAAGGGAGGGGGGGGGAGTAAGAACATGGGTTTAAAAAAAGTGTAGCGCTTAACGTAGGCTTTGCTTGGGGGGTGCTTGGAGGGCCACTATTTTGCTTGGGGCCCCCAAATTCCTACAAACGGCCCTGATAAAAACACATCCTCCCCCCTTACCTTGAAGCAACTCAAGCCTGTCCTCAAGTATCCCCAACAGGCCATGTTTTCTCTTAGATAAAATAGCTGTCCAAAATACCAAGCCATTGACTCTGATTTAAAGTACCTGTGTAAGATAAATTAAAACCTGCAAACATGGCCTGTTGGGGGTAATTGAGGACAGGGTTGAAAAACAGACAAATAAACCAGCAGGGTAAGCTCAGCAAAGGGGAGTATTAGTGGATGAGGGTGGGATTCAACAGAATCTGTCTCTTTGTCCTGAATGGTAAACAGAATAAAGTAACAAACTCCATTTGAGTGTAACTCAACCACATTCATACATTGCCACAATGCCTGATTTCACTAGCCGGTGGCAGGTGGCATCTGAAATTGTGACTTTTGTAACTAAAAGTGATGGAGCAATGTGTTAAAGTGATTGTAAAGTCAAAAATTGGTGTCAATGGTTTTGCGCAGAGCGGACCCGAACCTCCTCTTCTTGGGTGGTTCTTTAGTTTCTCACTTTGTTCTGAAATAGTAGCTGTGCTGCTTTTTTGATCTCATGGTTTCTCATGCTATAAAGTATTGGGTTAATTAAAGGTGTTATGGTTGTATATAGAAAAGATTTCATTTTATTTTCATAAGGTGAGTTCCCCCCTACTGGAAACATATAGATGGTGATTATAGGTCCAAAATAGGTACACACAGCCGCAAGATGGGAACTGCTTGTTGAGATGGCTTTCCGTCTATTGTCACTTGACTTGATCTTGATGATAGCATTTACTATACATGTATAGGAAAAAACAACAAAAACAAAGGGTATAAAAGATAAAAGAACTGTCATAAAAAAGTCTTCAAATTTCACTTTGGAAGTGTCTGTGGAGGCAATTTCCAAAATAGGAACAACATCACAGAATAAATGGTCTAGGACTTTGGAATCACAAAAATCCATCTGGATTACTGAAACTGTTTCACTTATAAGCAGGATGATGGGGATGGCCCATGGCCAAAATGCCAAGTGGAAGCAGAGTTTTTGGTTCATAGTGGAGGAATATTGGAGAGGGTGACAAATGGCTAGGTATCTGTCAAAAGCCATGGCTGTAAGGACCAAAGATTGTATATAGGTTGCAACACAATGGAAGTAGAATTGTAGGAAGCAGCTTGTTTTGGAGATGACTGTCCCACCTAACCAAGTCACCTCTAACAATTTTGGCATGATGTTAGAAGTTAAAAGAAGGTCCGCCAGCGCCAGATTACGGAGGAGGATGTACATGGGGACATGAAGGTGGGGGCAAGATGACACAAGTGTGATAATCAAGCAGTTTTCAGTCACCATCAAAAGATAAAAAACAAAGAAAAGGAAAAACAACAGAAATTTAAGATGGTGGAACTCATGAAATCCAAGCAAGAGGAACTCCGAAAACTCAGTTTCATTGGCATTACACATCCTTTCAGATTTCTTGTTTATCTTAAAGAACCACAAAGAAAATAAGAACTTCAGGTTTTAAATACATTTGTTGGTCCTTTAGATACAGACAGTTTGTCACAATCAATATTTCTTGTCCACAGGGGCAATAAAAGGCCCAGACCATTTAGCCAAAAATGTTAAGCTCCTGTCACACAGGCTTTCCAATCAGGTCCACCTGTCAGTTTTTCAGGCGGACCTGATCGGACACTCCATTCACCCCTATGGGGCAGCGTATGTCAGCGGTGACATGACGGCTGACAACCGATGCTATTCAATTTGATCCTGTCTCAAATCCAGACAGATGTAAAACTCTATTTTGCATCCATCTGGTGGAATAGGATGGGATCAGATGACAATGGACAGGCGGTTTGTTTTAATCTGATCTCCCCATAGAGGAGAGCAGGGCTCTGAAAGGTCCATCTCTGCACAGTGAGAAGACATGGACCTGTCATCCGCCTGTTCAGTGGGGATCAACGGAGTGATCATCTGCTGAGCAAAACTAAAACTGCTGGGCAGATCGCCTGTGTGGAAGGACCCTTAGGATTGGTTCTGTCTCCTGTCTCCTTTTATGTTTGCTATCTTTCTTGTTCTTGTTCCCTTAAAAGAGAAGTATGAGTTTAACGGAAAAATTATAATTTTATACTCACCTAGGTGGATGCTGCATCCACCCGCTGCCAATTCTAAGATCAAGAACTGGGCACTCACACACAGCTAATCTCTAAGCTCTCAGTCATCAGCCTGCAGAGAGCCGATGACTGCCAGTTTCCAACTGCTCTGCCCCTCCATCATTCACTAAAGCTGTGGAAGGGGCAGTAGTGGCTGTCTCAGTCTCCCAGGTGCTTGCTGAGAGGCTGATCAAGCTTCCGTTCTAGGCATCTAGGTGGATCCAGACTGTAAAATCTGGATCAATCTAGACCCCGCATCACATGGCCCATAATTGGATTGAAACTTGGCTGGTTCACCAATCAGCTTCTGTACAACCACCCTGTTAGATTTTTCACACTCGATTGGTGCTACAGGCTATAGACTAATGTAAAGCTACCTTAGAACTGAATCTTTAGTGCTTGTATTTCTCTGTAATTCAAATATATGCCAGATTCTCTAGTTTTTTTAAAGATCTACCCAATGTAATTCTACATAAACATAGTTCTTAGCAGAGGTGTGTAGCAGTATTTCTGACTTCCTCCAGTCTAATGTGAACCTTCAAGGCCAAAGATAGCTGACATCCTTCAATATGTGTTGGGTTGTGAGGCATAGTGGGTGCAAAAGTGGTAAAAGTCATTGGGCGGCAGACAGTTCTTTGATGTAAAAGAGGTTTTTTTTCTTTGACAGTCCTTTTTATATTTTGCAAGGGAAAGAGGGTTAGGGCACGGACACCCTTAGTTATAATTTTAAATGGCAGACTCCGAGACTTCAACAGGACAGCCATCCAGGGAAAGCCCTACCAAGGTGCAACTTCTACCCATGCAGGATTGCTGTCTCCTATGGCAACAGTACTTAAACAGTTCCTAACTGAACATAACAATGCTCTCAGCTATACTACAACTTCTCCTGGTAGTTCCTGTCCATATTTTAAAGTCAGCAGCTACAGTATTTGTAGCTGCTGACTTTAAAAAAAAAAATTTGGGCGGAACTCTGCATTAATCAGTAGAATTGTTCTTGCGAGAACATCTTGACTTGTAAACACTGCTGGAATGTATAATGTGATTTTAACTCTTGTTCAGGCCAGTTTCGAACTGTCTATTTTCTATCATTTTTACTATCATTTTTACTGTGTATATATAAGCTTGTGATTTTCTTAGAATAAACTGAACATGTTTTGACCTCATCTTGTTTCTGGTGTGATTATGTGTTTCCGGAGCTCTGCCGGATGGTCCCCCAGCCGCCCAGTTCTGAAAGTCCCCAACAAGAAGTACCTCTTAGCATAGGCAAAGAGCAAAGGTCTCTGTGTAGCAGCTGTAAAGGGGCAGACTTTAGTCCTAGCTCTTTACCTTGCTAACATTGGGGCCCAATTTTACCATTGCTGCATATTGGAATAGTCCCAGCCAAGCCTGCAGACAGCAATAAGGCTACTAGTAGCACATAGTAAATCCCCCACAGCAGAAGCTCACCACTAGTTATATTGCAACTCACTATCTGGTCTGCTCTGCACCCAGATGACTGCTGTTGGAACACCAACTCAGCACTCCAGATCCCCCAAAGGCTGCCAATATGCATCAGGGATGGTGCACACTGTACAGCGATGTGCACTCTCCAGTCTACCTCGTGACAAAAGGAAGCTATAATGCTGTGCTGTCTGACTCAGTCTATAGAACTCTTCCTGTTCAGCAACTTCCTCCTCTTGCTGATATAGCTGTTAACTAATTTTCCCCACAGGGAAGAAACTACATATAGCAGTTTCAGCCAGTGTTTCTCTTATGCCCTGTAGACACGATCGGAATTTCCGATGGAAAAAGTCTGACGGACTATTTCCATCGGAAATTCCGAACATGTGTATGCCCCATCGGAGTAATTCCATTGGAGTTTTCTCTTTTCCTTCGAAATTCCAATGTGATAATGGTTGAGCTAAAGCCCGATCGTGTGTACGAGGCATAACTCTCCGTTATTAGACAAGCACCTGTCTACACTTCTCTAAACCTTCACACACCCATAAAGGAACAACATGCTTTGGTAATCGTAATTTTCTATATGCAATTCTTTAAAAGCATAATTTTTGCCCTGACTCAGGGTTACCATCTACTTCCTGGAATAAAGAACTGGCACAGAGATGACATGTACATTTTAGTGCCCTTTCATTCTGTGACTTGGTCCACAAATGTCTGACACAGACCAACATCCTGTTGAGGCGTTTCATCTGGTGACCTGCTACAAACTGATAATATTGCTAATAATAATAATAATGCTTCCTCCTGCCTGCAGCAGAATGAGGCATCAACTAAGCCCAGGCCAATTTTCTTGACTCTTGTTTTTTTTTTAAGATAAACTGTGCATCTTTAAAAAATATACAGTATACATTCTTAAAAAAATTGTTATGTGTCATGCAGACTTGTAAGATCCAAATTAGCTAAATTTCAACATAGACCTATCTTACATTCAATGTTAATTTTTACCTCAATTTTCGATTTCATTTTAGTTATAGTCTTTTGACTAGAATGCCATTTTAGTTTTTGTTGTATTTTAGTCATCTGAATTGTTTTAGTTGTATTTTAGTCGACTAAAATTTTCAGTACATTTTACTTGATTATCTAATGGACTTAGTTAAAATTGAATGCGTTATTTGAGCATTTCCTTAGAATTGCCAAACTCATTATATACTCCTGGAGTATAAATCTAATAACATGTTATTATCGATGGTATAAAGGTTTGAACATGCACTACAGACACAGATTTAGCCATTGATATATAACATATTTATAAATAAAACCAAGTATCATAAACAAACAAATATATTGCTTTTTTTGACAAGCAGAAGATAAAAAAAAAACAAAAAACTGCAAACTCTATTGGCTATAAATCCATTGCACATATTATCTGAATATATTACCAACATTAACTATTAAGAAGAATTAGAAGAAGAAGAAAAAAAGAAAAGAAAAGCCTTTATTTATTTTCTATTAGCAGCTTAGTAGATGTCCCCTATATATTCTTATGTGGTAGTGCAGTGTAAATTTCAATTTAGTTTTAGTCATAGTCTCTTGAATAAAATGCCATTTTAATTTTAGTCGTATTTTAGTCATCTCCAATTGTTTAAGATTTAGTCGTATTTTAGTAGACGAAAATATTTTAGTTGACAAAATAAACACTGCTTACATCATTTCACAAGGCTAGAGCCATTTTTTGTAAATGTGACGCATTTTTTTATACTGTTGTATCTTGATTTTAAAACAGTTTAATTGAAAATACTTGATAATGTTAACATAATAGATTATTAAAATGTAAAAAAAAAAAAAAATGAATAGACTATAACCATATGACTTACTCTGTGTTGTGGTCTGGGTCTCACTAGGATATAATGAGACAACTTTTTACCAATTGTGCTACCTTTATATATTATTGTCTGTGTACGAGATGATGTGTCACACTCCATGAACTCCCCAGAGGTCTAATTAGAAGTAAAAAAAAAATGGAGATTACAAAACATGATTTTTAATTAAGTCTCTTTAAAACACAAGTATGTGTTGTGCCCGGTTTGTGACAAATATGTTTTTCTGTCTTATCCTCTCAACAGTTGTGTAGCACCCTTTTAGTTAGGCTGCTAGTGAAATTTCGTTTTTGACTCACTCTGTAGTCATAGGAGTTGGAATGTCTGGTTTAATCTTCTGTGGCTCCACAAGCTGTGAGATTGATTGCTTCCCCCTAGTTCTGTTGAAAAAATTCCAGAGCTTGGAGTGGGAAGATTGAAATTTTACGCTTGAATATTAACTACCCTCTGACCAATCCCTGGGAGGTGTGCCCAGTAGGTGGTCAGGGTAAATAGACTGGAGCCTGGGCATACAGAGTTAGTTGGTGTAACATCCAGGGGCAGACTGATAACTCATGGGGCCCCCGGGCAAGAGGAGATTATGGGGCCCCCAGGCAAGAGGACATTATGGGGCCCCCAGGCAATAGGAGATTATGGGGCCACACATTATACGCACACACACATACATACACAGTATAAATACATATATATATATATATATATATATATATATATATATATATATATATTGTGACAGGAAATCAGGTAAATCTGTGGGTGTTGTCACAGACGGGAGATACATTTCTGCCTTGTTTAGACAATTCACCAATTACTATCAGATGTCGGCTGCAAATAGCCATAAAGGTTTAAGGGCGTTGGAAAGCTTCAGAATGAGGCAATTAAGGCCTCTATAAGTTACCCAGAGGATGACTACTGATTGCTGCATCCTGAGGCTTTTTGAGTTAAGGAGAGCAGTGAGCTAAGAAAGATGGGGCAATTTTGATGGGGGCAATAGGATGGGTCAGTATGATGGGGCAGTTTTGATAGGGGCAGTATGATGGGCAATTTTGATGAGGCAGTTTTTATGGGGCAATATGATGGGGCAGTTTTTATAGGGAAATATAATGGGGCAAATTTGATTTTCATTTAATAAATGGCTGTGCGCTAGGGATGAGCCGAAACCCCCCAGTTCGGTTTACATCAGAACATGCAAACAGACAATAAATTTGTTTGAATATCCGAACACCGTTAAAGTCTATGGGACACGAACATGAAAAATCGAAAGTGCTAATTTTAAAGGATTATATGCAAGTTATTGTCATAAAAAGTGTTTGGGGACCCGGGTCCTGCCCTAGGGGACATGTATCAATGCAAAAAAAGAGTTTTAAAAATGCTTAAAGTGAAACAATAAAAGTGAAATATTCCTTTAAATTTCGTACCAGGGGTGTGTGTATAGTATGCCTGTATGGGCTTTTCCTGCACGACCCGGAGAGTGCCAAC
Source organism: Rana kukunoris (assembly GCA_029574335.1). NCBI lineage: Eukaryota > Metazoa > Chordata > Amphibia > Anura > Ranidae > Rana > Rana kukunoris. Next base: position 155,580,543 of record CM056057.1, read on the forward strand.
ACCACCCCAGCCAAGAAGAAGGAGATATTGCAGAACGTCACCGACCAGGTCAATTCATTGGGGGTGGGGGAGACCCGGACACGCGAGGTGACCGCCAAGAAGATCAATGATCTCCGGCGTCTGGTCCATGGAAAGCTGGGGCAGATGGCAGCACATGCCAGGGGCACTGGAGGGGGCCCACCATGCCCTGTTAGGCTGACAGCGGAGGAGCGTGCGGTGGCCCAGACCTTTAATAGGCAGCAAGTGGAGGGCCTGCCTGGCTTTGAGTCCAGTCAGGAGGCCGTGAGGGCAGGTAAGGTTTTTTTTTCTATCTGGTGTGTAGCATGTGTGGGGGGTGGGGGGGGGTGGGGAAGGGAATATGTGCCAAGTGTGTGGATCCTCCAACCTGTGAATGTTTTGTGTCATCCACAGATGTGCAGGAGGGTGCTGGGCCAGAGTTTGAGTTGGAGGAGGAGGTCATGTCAGGCAGTGGCTTGTTATTTTTGGAGGACTCTTCCCCTCTGGCTGGCAGCAGCCAGCCCTCCATAAGGGGTAGCCCCTCCCACTCCTCCCCAACAGGGCTCCCCTCCCAAGGGGCTCCCCTTCTCCCAGGCCACAAGCATCATCTGGAGGCAGGAAGTCGTCCCAGAAGACCAGGGGGGTGGCCGAGGTCCTGCCTGCAAATCTGAGAAGGGACCAGGCCCTTCAGACCCGCCATCTGGGACAGGTCAGCCAGACTTTAGTGCGGATGGAGGAGAGCCTGTCCTCCATAAAGGATACGCTTGGGGACATGGACTGCCACTCCTAGGCTCTTACAAACTGCCTAAACGAACTGCAGACTACTACAGCAGACGTTGGGCAGCATGTGAGGGCCCTCACCCAGGCTATCCAGGCCAATACTGCAATACTAAATGCTGGCCTGAACAGAATAGCCGTGGCCTTGGAGGGCAGGCCGCCAGGTGGGCAGAGCACAGGGGCTGCTCCTCCTTCCCCGAATTACCCCCGATATGAGTTCACCCTGAGGATCCAGGGCCGTGGGCGCCCCAGGCGTGGGTCACGCCAGCGGCATTAATTTTGTTTCCCCCTTTTTTGATGGTTTTTGCTGGACATTTTTTTTGGGTGCTGGTCATTTTTTGGGGTTTTGCCTGATTTTTGAATGTGGGGGTGACATTCCTGCCGGAAAAGGGGTGTCACCCTCATTTATGGTGGAGAAGGGTTCCCCAGGACCAGGGAGAAGTGATCCCCAGGTCTGTGTGAATGGTGTATGAATGTACAGTGACATAATTGGAGCCGTGGCGTGGCATTGCTGCTCACAAGTCCTGCATGGTGGGCTTGTGCCAATCCAATTTGATGAGGATGTGGTGTGTGTGATATAGGGACCACAGTGGTGTGCATGCATGCATTCTCATTGTGCCATGATTAATGTGTGTGTTTAACGTGCAAAGATGCCTAATGTGAGCTGTCTCCTGGCTGCTCTTCCCTCAGAAGACGGGGTAGCCTCGGTTAGGGGGGGATTGTCTGGTTCGGGGGTCAGGTCATCACGTATGTCAATCTCCAGGCCCTTTCTCACTGCGAAGTTGTGCAGCATGCAACATGCACCGATGATCTGACATACAAAGTTTGGGGAATACAACAGGGAACCCGAGACTTATCCAGGCATCGGAAACGTGACTTCAGGAGGCCAAAGGTGCGTTCCACTACTGCACGGGTTTGGGCGTGTGCTTCATTGTATCTTTCCTCTCCTGGGGTTTGGGGGTTCCGGATAGGAGTCATGAGATGGGGTCCCAGTGCATAAGCAGAGTCACCTGGAAGGGAAAAGACAGGAGGATGTTAGTAGTGCATGTGCCCCTTGTGATTTGTGCATTATGGGGGGGGGACAGTCATGCCTGACTCCCATGTCACTCACCAACCAGCCAGCTGTCCCTATACATGTTCTGTTCGAATTCCATTGGGATGGGGCTCTGATTGTATATGTAGCTGTCATGGCTGTATACGGGGTGTTTGGCACGGACATGCCATATGAGGCCTTAGGGCATCGACTATCACCTGTACGTTGATGGAATGCCAGTGCTTCCGATTGCGGTATATGTGCTCTGTCTCACGGGGGGGGCTGGAGTGCCACATGTGTGCAATCAATGGCCCCCACGGTGCGTGGGAATCTGGCAATTCTGTAGAAATCTGTCATTGCCTTCAGCCACAGGTCCTCCTGGGTTGGTTTGATGATTTGGTTGGCCATACGTCTGAGGATTGCGGGGACAACCTGGTGCACACATCTGCTCATGGAGGATTGTGACATCCCAGCCACCACTCCACTTGTTCTTTGAAAAGTGCCACTGGCAAGGAAATGGAGTGTTGCCAGGACCTTGACCAGTGGCTGCACTGCATGTGAGCGGTGTGTTGGGCTGGTGATGTCCTCCTGCAGGGTTGTGGTTAATTCCATGATGGCAGCAGGGGTGAATCTGAAGATGCGATACACCTCAGAATCACTCATGCCAAAGATGTCTATGCGTGTGCGGTATATCCTCTCCCGTGCCACCTTTTATATGGACTAATTTTAGACAGGACGTGCAGCTGTTGCGCACCAACTTACTTTTGTGGATCGCCGTAACTCCCTCATTTGCATATTTGACTAGCAAATCAATGGTGTGTCTAGCGCAGTTTTGCGCTAAATTACGCCGGTCGAAAAAAATTAGATTTCATGTGTATATCGTTTTGGGGATGCGGCGCATCGATACGCAGGCGCATATTTAGACTTACGCCGTGCATCTCCTGTAACGCCGGCATAATGGCTCTCTGAATCTGGCCCGATGTCTTTATTCAAAAATTGAAAATCAAAAAACAACCAAAATTTGCTGCAGTCAAAAAGTAGCTACGAATAAGCATCGCACGATGTGAAACATGTCAGCTTTTGTTCTTTTGTCCACTCCTTGTTTTTGACTGCAGCAAATTTTGGTTGTTTTTTGATTTTCAATTTTTGAAGAAAGACATCGTTTTTAAGGTGTGCGGTGGTCCAGGATTCCTTTCATCCTCGGCTGTAATGAATTTTTGGCTCCAGGCAATACAGAGAAAAGTCATTGATAAAAAATAAATAAAAAGTTTTTACCTGCCTTCAATAGATGGTTTTTGAATAGATGATTTTATTATTCTAGGTTTTCTGGTTTAACCACTTGCTTACTGGGCACATAAACCCCCTTCGTGCCCAGGCTAAATTTCAGCTTTCGGCACTGCTTCGCTTTAACTGACATTTGCGCGGTCGTGCAACGTGGTTTCCAAACAAAATTGACGTCCTTTTTTTCCCACAAATAGAGCTTTATTTTGGTGGTATTTGATCACCCGTGCGTTTTTTTTTTTTTTGCGCTATAAACAAAAAAAGAGCGACAATTTAAAAATATATATATATTTTTTACTTGTTGCTATAATAAATATTCCAATTTTTTTTAATTTATTTTTTTCTCAGTTAAGGCCGATACGTATTCTTCTACGTATTTTTGTAAAAAAAAAAATCGCAATAAGCGACTGCTTTACGCAAAAGTTATAGCGCCTACAAAATAGGGGACAGAATTATGATTTTTTTTTACAATTTATTTTTTTACTAGTAATGGCGGCAATATGCAATTTTTATTGGGACTGCGACATTACGGCGGACACATCGGACACTTTTGACACATTTTTGGGACCATTCACATTTATACAGCGACCAGTGCTATAAATATGCACTAATTACTGTATAAATGTGACTGGCATTGAAGGGGTTAACACTAGGGGGTGAGGAAGGGGTTAAATGTATTCCCTGGGTGTGTTCTAACTGTGTGGGGGGAGGGGACTGACTGGAGGAGGTGACCGATGCTGTGTCCCTATGTACAAGGGAAACAGCATCTGTCTCCTCTCCCTGACAGGACGTGGAGCTCTGTGTTTACACACAGAGCTCCACGTCCCTGCTGTCACCGCTGATCGCGTGTACCTGACGGACACCCTGGCCACCGGGTACACGCATCGATTTCTCAGTGAAGTGACGGCACTGTTTTTCCCCGCTGCGCGCGGGGAACTACAATAACATGACGTCCAAAGACGTGACCCCGGCACTTCAGGTCCGCGCTGTAGACGTCTTCTGTCTGTAGCGCGGACCTGTAGTGGTTAAAAGAGGGATGCAGTTTGGCCTATTTGTGTGTTTATAGGCTATGATGATGGAAATTCAGCCCTGACTCTACTCCTGCACTCCTGTTCTCTAGGGTTAGTTTCAATCATCCACCTGGGTTATTGCTGACTTATTTGTTTACTAAAATGTAAAGTGTGCTGTAATTTCCACATAAAATATTAGCCAACAGGCATAGATAGGGATAGGCCCATAGCAAGAGTGTCCAAGTGTGCAGGCTTTCTGCTATACCAATATTAATGGCCCCACAAAAACACCAACCCCACCCTGGATCTTTACAGAACCACACAGGTCCACAGTAGGCGAAGAATGGAGGAATTGATTGGATAGCACATCTGTCCTGCTGAAAGGTAGGGAAGTTCCCACACTCTACACCCATGAACTGATGAGAGATTTAAACAGGATCCCTTACCAATACACTGTGGCACTAGTGGAACGTAAAAAAAAAAAAAAAAACTTTTTTGTTGCTTGTCAAAAATATTTTATTGTACAAAGGTGTAATACAAATTACAGGGAATACATTAAATACATCGAAAATAGAGAAGCTCAAATATTCTAATTCCAATATGTAAATATACAAAGTAATTATTTGTGGAAAAGTATGGTATACTATTTAATCACTAATGATATTAAGATTAAGTTTAGAGGTTTTATGTAGTTATTAGTAACTACTGACATATATATTGTCCTCTGTGAAGCAAAGAATTATTAACAATACAAAGGGAGCTTTAAAATCATAATAGTAAAATAGCAAATAACAGAGAAAACAAAAAATAAATAAAAAAAATAACGATAAGAAAATAAAATGGAGAAAAAATAGAGTATTGGAACCATAAGGAGGGTCCTGGTGGTCGAGCCAAGAGCCTCCAATCCAAGAGATGTTGAACAATGGCATATATAACACACTGATTCAGCTACCATGGCAGTAGTACTCTATTGTTCAAGGTTGGCATAATATATGCAATCCAGGGCTGCCACATGCTCTCAAACTTGGGGATCATGTCCAATTCAATAGCAGCCATCTTGGCTTGGGTCATGGTATAATTCATCTTAGCTATAGCTTCATGTAAGACCAATTTAAGTGGTTTCCAAGATTTTGCTAGTGTCTGTTTGGCTGCTGTGAAGAGTTGCACCAGCAATTTAAATTGAGTATGTGAAATAGAGTCTGGTTTTAAGTTGAGTAGTGCCATTGCAGGATCAGGAAGGATTGTTTTCCCTTGTAATTTGGTTACAATTTTAAATATACCTTTCCAAAATGTTTGTGCTTTAGGACATGACCACCAAATATGAAGATATGTGCCCAAATCTGTACACCCTCAAACATTGTGGCGGATAGTTCTGCACATATTTGGCTATTCTGGCTGGTACCAGACTGGTACTAGTCACTAGCTATTATGTTGGGGGAAGCTGTTTTAGTTGTTGACTATATTTGGTTCCACTCTGAAATCTCTAGTGTACATTCCAAGTCCCCTTCCCACTTCCCAACATAAGATGGTTTATCTCTACAGGAATGGATCAGCATATGCGAAAATAGAGTGGATATTGCACCTCTGGCATGAGGGTCTTTTTGACATATGTCTTCGAAACTGAACAGTTGTGTCATTGAAGTTGTAGTGTTTAATAGAGGTGTAAAAAAGTTTTTAATTTGTAAATATCTAAACAACTCCGATTGCGGAAGACCATATTTTTCACAAAGGGATGGGAAGGTGATAAATGACGAGGCATGCAAAAATTTGTACATATATAAGACACCCCTGGATGCCTATTCTTTAAATGATTTAGGGGATAACCAAGCAGGATAGAAAGCTGGGTTTTTATAAAATGGCAGTAAAGGGTTGTGAAGGGATTGAAGTGAATTATTTGTCTTGAATCTATCCCAAAAGGAAATTAAATGTTTAGTTATAGGGTTTCTTAGTTTTTTACGGTCTTTTGGTGACATCCATAATAAGATAGATATTGGGAAAGAATCACACTCAATGGCTTCTATCAACGCTGTATCCTGACCAAGGCCCAGGGCAGCACTTTGCAGGGGGGCAGCATGGAAAGAATTCCCGTCGGGATGTGCTACACTGTTAGTGTAATGCAAGCTGCTTCTATTTTTGACTGTCCTATCATCCTGGACCACAAACCACCTTCCTCACTGTGCTATATGTTTTCTGCTGCACTATTGGCATGGTTATATCTTCTTAGTCCTCTCCATAAAATTATCAGATGTTTTATTTAATTTTGGATAGCGTAAGCGATTTCAGTTTATTTTTTACCATCCTTGTCCCATTACAGAGATTTCCCTTCACTTCCTGCCCCATAGCCAAACAGGAACTCAGAGGAAATCTATACAAATTAAGGGAATTCAATGCCCCCCCCCCCCCCAGGCTCTAAGAACTAGTGTCCCCATTTGAAAATTCCAGGGCGGGTTTTAAACAGAAAGGCATGTGGCCTTGACAGGAAGGGTTGGGTCATATTTAAATTAGGGGGTGCACAAGTTTAGTCAGGCCTCGGGCAGCACAAAACCTAAATACACTACTGGCTTCTATAGACACCCATAACAGGGTTTCTTGGTATGCCTGGTATTTAGTAAGACTAGCTATGTGTGCTGCTCTATAGTAATAGGCAAAATTAGGGCATCCTAAACCGCCGCTAATTTTGGGGAGATAGAGTGTATGCTTTTGTATTCATGGTCTGGTGGTCATGGCGGTGGTGAAGATAGCTTGTAAGCCAGGCTGGTAGGGTGGAGATGTTGCAGCAGCAGGATGGCACTGGTGTCGTTGCTGGAGTATGCGATGCGTTTTCTGAGCATACAAACTGCGATGGTGCGGCAGTCGCGCTCCTTTATCAAGCATTTAAAAGTTGCTCTTTTGTCCGGTAGAAGTGGAATTTTGCTATTATGTCACAAGGAGGGCCATCCATTTTTTTGTGCATAAAGGTCCTGTGTACTCCATCTCCAGTCTTTCAATTGATATGCCTGGTTGTAATTCTTGGCAAAGCGCTGTTATTGTTGCTTGTAGGTCTATGACAGATTCAGGTATACCTCTGAAGCGCAGGTTAGACCTTCTGGCGTGATTTTCAAAGTCCTCTAATCTGTTCTGGAGTGTGATATTTTCTTCTTTCAGATTTTCCATTTCTGACAGGTAATCTTGTGTAGTATTTTCTATTTCTTCCACTTTAAAGTGGTAGTAAACCCATTGATTTGATAGTTTAAAGACAGTTAACATTCCTGTAATGCCGGAAAGCTGTCACATTGGTTGTGCTCTTAACCAAACTTTCACACCATCCAATGATTGGTGTCATAACTGATCACATGTGCAGCATCATGGCAGTTGAAGGTTGAACAAAGGCCAAGATGGCACCTTCATTGGCTGAAAACGATAGGAGGGTTTACTTCCACTTTAAGTTTCAGTGCAGCAGTGTGCCGTTCCAATTCTCTGATTTGTCTTGTTAGGTTGGTAGTAATTTGCTCTGAGGTTTGTTTCAATGCTTTGTGAAGCATTTTTTCAAATTGTTTGAAAATATTTGAGGGAACCATTGTTTCCTGTGACGATGTGTGTAACAGTGAGATTTCAGCCTCTAAGTCAGAATCTCCTGGGGAAATAGTTTGTGACATTTTAGGCTTGTTCCTCTTTTCTGAGGTGAATTTGCCTGAGGAGACTGGCGCTTTTTTCTGTGAGGTACTCTGCGCCTGTGTGCCGTATTGGGGCTCTTTTTAGTTTTATTGCTGGCACCGCCGAGTACCATTTTGTTTCCAGAATGTTCCCCTCACCTCTTGGATACTTAAGACCTCTGTTCTGACAGTTTTGTGTCAGCGGCTTTCTCCCCCTCACGGAGGAGAGCTCTAGTCAGACATGACTGTTCCACTAGCCTCTGCACATGCACCGTATGACAAACTTATTTTTTTTTAAATAAATTCAGAACACTTATTACCCCCCCCCCCCCAATTATTCACTATAATTCATTGGTTCCTCTACTTCATTAAAAAATTCCATCCAACACAGAATATGAAAAAGAAAAGCTTTGAGTTACAGAATTAGTTAATCTCATAGAGATCCACTATAATACTTGAGCAGGGATATTAGGAGCATTCCAGTCGTGGCACTCTGAATAGTTGGCAGAATTTACCACATTAGAATTGTAGTAAACATGTAAAGTGGTCCTTTGATTCCTCACCTTGAGAAACTAAGGTTTTATCTTGGAGTATAAGCACCCCATCTCAGCGAATGAGCTTCCCTTGTTTATTAACAGGGAGTGCATGAATGCAATTTTTTGTTCTTTGTGATGTAATTGACCAGGCCTGGTCTAATAAAAAAGTATGGCGCCATATAAAGGACAGTTAATCTCTACTAATAATTTGTCCCCCAGCTCCTTAGTTGCACATATAAATTTGGCTGGAAAATTGGTTAAAGTAGAACTAAAAAAATACACAAAACATAAAGAGAAATATACACTATATTATCAAAAGTATTGGGATTCCTGCCTTTACACACACATGAACTTTAATGGTATTCCTGTCTTAGTCCATAGGGTTATATATTGAGTTGGCCCACCTTTTGCAGATATTAACAGCATCAACTCTTCTGAGAAGACTGTCCACAAGGTTTAGGAGTGTGTCTATGGGAATGTTTAACCATTCTTCCAAGAGCGCATTTGTGAAGTCAGGCACTTGTGTGGACGAGAAGGCCCGGCTAGCAGTCTCCGCTCTAATTCATCCCAAAGGTGTTCTCTTGGGTTGAGGTCAGGACACTGTGCTGGCCAGTCAAGTTCCTCCACCCCAAACTCACTCATCCATGTGTTTATGGACCTTGCTTTGTGCACTGGTGCACAGTCATGTTGGAACAGGAAGTGGCCATCCCCAAACTCTTCCCACAAATTTGGGGACATGAAATTGTCCAAAATGTCTTGGTATGCTGATGCCTTGAGTGCTCCCTTCACTGGAACTAAGGGGTCAAGCTCAACCCCTGAAAACCAGCCCCGCACCATAATCCCCCCTCCACCAAATGATTAGAACCAGTGAACAAAGCAAGATTCATAAAGACATAGATGAGCGAGTTTGGGGTGGAGGAACTTGACTGGCCTGCACAGAGTCCTGACCTCAACCCGATAAAACACCTTTGGGATGAATTAGAGCGAAGACTGCGAGCCAGGCCTTCTCTTCAAACATCAGTGCCTGACCTCACAAATGCGCTTCCGGAAGAATGGTCAAACATTCCCATAGACACGCTCCTAAACCTTGTGGACAGCCTGCCCACTGCTCTCTGGATTCACAGCACTGCCTTTGTTGCTGAAAGCCTTGCAATGTAGGCTGCAATGTCTGGGAGAGGAAGTATGTAAAGCCTCGTACACACAGCCGGGTTTCCCGATGGTAAAACTGCGAAGAGAGCTTTTGGCCTTTGTATAATCCTCGCTGTTTTTCTGACGCCGGACCAAAAAAAGAGAACCTGCTGACTTTTTTCCCGCCGAGCATCTTGCCTGACTTTTTCCTGTCAATTTTTGGCAGTTTTTCTATGGGAAAAACTGCAATGGAGCATACGCACGGTCGGATTCCCAACCAAAGCTCTCATCTGAGTTTTCCAGACGGGAAAACCTCTTGTGTGTTAGGCTCCATTCACACCTAGGCGTTTTGTCGCCTGAAGCGCGACGCTACAATACGCTGGAGGGTCGAAATAACATTATTGTCTATGGAGATGGTTCACATCTCCTAACGCAGAACTCCGAACGTCGAAAGAGCGCCGAACGCCGAATTTCAAACAAGTCCCGGGCCCTTTTTATCGAGCGGCTTCGGCGTTCGGCATAGCCGACAATGACCTGTACAAAAACCGGGGTTAAACACAACGCGTTTTGTCGTGGAAAATCGCGGTACAAAACTCCTTAATTTGTCGCCTTAACTGACCGAGCAGGTTCTCGACTTTCCCCTCAGGATTTCCGACGGGAACTTTTCCCGTCGGAAATCCAGGATGTGTGTACGGGCATAAGGCACAAATAAAGGCAGAATTTGACTCAGTCAGGGAGGGCAAATTTATTTATTTTTTTAACTTATGAGGCTTATTTATTAGATAATAACTAGATTTAGGAGTTTTTGGACTGCCATAAAGGGAATCTTTGGAAGCACTTTAGTTCTGTCAGTAACTCATGAGAAATGCTGTGACCAACTGAAATGGAACTTGCTAGTGGAGTAACTCTAAAAAGACACTTACAAGTGAATTTTTTTTTTTTTTTTAAATAAATGCTAACCTATAAAAAAAATGAAGGGCTTTTTAATATTTAAAGAACTTTTATAAAAAAGTAGTTGAATCGCTTTCTTGATCTCTTGGTTTCTCATGCTGTAAAGAATTGGATTAATTAGTGGGGTTAATGTTGTATAGAGCAGGGATTTCATTTTATTGTCATAAGGTGTGTCATCCCCTGCTGGGAACATATAGATGGCGATTATCGGTCCATAATAGGTGCACACGGCCGCCAGGTGGGAACTGCTCATGGAGAAGGCTTTCCGCCTGCCATTCTTACACCTGATCTTTATAATAGCTAGAAATACATTTAAATAAGATATGATAACAAGCACAAAGGGTATAAATGCCAAAAGAATGGTCAGGGAGAAGTCTACACCTTTTACTATGGAAGGGTCCTTGGAGGCAATTTCTAAAATAGGAACAAAATCGCAGAAGAAGTGGTCAAGGGTTTTGGAATCACAAAAGCCCACTTGACCTAATAAAACTGTTTCAATAACAAGTAGGATGATTGTAATAGCCCAAGGCCAGAAGACAAGGTGCAAACAGAGTTTCTGGTTCATAAAATAAGAATACCGAAGTGGGTCACATATGGCTAAGTATCTGTCAAAAGCCATGGCCGTGAGAATCAGCGATTGTGTAAAAGACGCAATGCAATGGAAATAAAATTGGAAGAGGCAGCCTCTTTTGGAAATAATTGCTCCACCCAACCAAGTCACCTCTAATAATTTCGGCATGATGTTAGAAGTTAAAAGAAGGTCCGTTAGTGCCAGGTTCCTGAGGAAGATGTACATAGGGACTTGAAGGTGGTGGCAAGATGACACAAATATAATAATCAGACAGTTTTCAGTTACCATCAGCAGATAAAAAGCAAGAAACATGAAGAACAACAGAGTCTTAAGATTGTGGAACTCATGAAATCCAAGCAAGAGGAACTCGGAAAACTCTGTCTCATTGGCCTCACACATCTTCTCTCAATGCTTGTTTGTGACCTAAAAGAACAATGGGATACACATTAAAAATATAATAAAAAGCTCCAATTGCACCGTTGGCATATTAGGCAATTTCTTTAACTGCTTGCCGACTTGCCGCCGTCATTTTACTAAGGCAGGTCGGCTCTCTTGGGCGAGAGCCCGTAGCTCTACGTCGGCTCTTTAAGCGGCCACTAGGGGGCACGCGCACGCCACCGGTGGCCCCCTAACGCACCCCCGAGTCCCGTGCGCCCGCGATTGCTCGGTACAGAGCAAGGACCGGGAGCTGTGTGTGTAAACACACAGCTCCCGGTCCTGTCAGGGAGAGAAATGCTGATCTTCTGTTCATACAATGTATGAACGGAAGATCAGTGATTTCCCCTAGTGAGGCCACCCCCCCATACAGTTAGAACACACCCAGGAACATACTTAACCCCTTCCCGGCCCCCTAGTGGTTTCTGCCGAGAACCTCGGCCGTGTGTACGCCGCCAAAAGTGTCCGCCATAAGGTTGCAGTACTGAAAAAAAACACTGATAGCCGCCATTACTAGTAAAAAAAAATATTAATAAAAATGCCATAAAACGACCCCCTATTTTGTAAAAGCTATAACTTTTGTGCAAACCAATCAATAAACGCTAATTGCGTTTTTTTTTTTACAGGAAATTTGTAGAAGAATGCGTATCGACCTAAACTGAGGAAAAAAAAAATGTTTTATATATTGTTTTGATATTTATTATAGCAACATTTGTTTATAGCGCAAAAAATAAAAACCGCAGAGGTGATCAAATACCACCAAAAGAAATCTCTATTTGTGGGAAAAAAAGACGCCAATTTTGTTTGGGAGCCACATCGCACGACCGCGCAATTGTCAGTTAAAGCAACGCAGTGCCGAATTTGGACCGCTTTCATCGGACAAACCGATCGTATGTGGGCCACATTCTTTGTTTTCAATCGGTGAAAAAAAATAGAACATGTTTTTAATTTTTCCTATGGACAAAAAAACGATAGAAAAAAACGAATGTCTGTGTGGAAGTCCATCGGTCAAAAATCCACGCATGCTCAGAATCAAGTCGGCGCATGCTCGGAAGCATTGAACTTTTTTCCCAGCACGTCGTAGCGTTTTACGTCACCGCTTTTTGGCACGGTCAGATTTTTGACTGATGGTGTGTAGGCAAGACTGATAAAAGTCAGCTTCATTGGATATCCGACGGAAAAATCCATCGGATTAGATTCTATCAGATATCTGATCGTGTGTACAGGGCTTAAGATTGTAAGCTCTAAAGAACAGGGCCCACTGATTCCTCTTTTACCAAATTCTATTGTAACTGTAATGTCTACCTTCATTTTGTAAAGTGCTGAGCAAACTGTTGATGCTCTCTGCTCAGAGCAGAGTGGAGAACTGAGTAATCAGTGGTGTTTGATCACTCAGCTCTCAGTGTAGAGGAGGCAGGGAATGGATGCAGCATTGGATCACTGCTGCATCCACCTAGGCGAGTATACTGTAACTATTCTTTTATTTTAAACCCAAACTTTTTTAAGGGGCATAAGTAATAAATACACCAATGTCAAAAGGTACTTAACCACTTCCTTACTGGGCACGTATACCCCTTCCTGACCAGGTGAAATTTCAGCTTCTGGCACTGCGTCACTTTAACTGACAATTGCGCGGTCGTGCGACGTGGCTCCCAAACAAAATTGGCGTCCTTTTTTCCCCACAAATAGAGCTTTCTTTTGGTGGTATTTGATCATCTCTGATGTTTTTATTTTTTGCGCTATAAACAAAAAAAGAGCGACAATTTAAAAAAAAAAGTTAATATTTTTTACTTGCTACTATAATAAATAGACAATTTAAAAAAAAAAAAAAAACATTTTTTTTTCTCAGTTTAGGCCGATACGTATTATTCTACATATTTTTTTGGTAAAAAAAATTAAATAAATCGCAATAAGTGACTGGTTTGCGCAAAAGTTATAGCGCTTACAAAATAGGGGACAGAATTATTATTCATTTTTATTATTCTTTTTTTTACTAGTAATGGCGGTAATCTGCGATTTTTATTGGGACTGCGACATTATGGCGGACACATCGGACACTTTTGACACATTTTTGGCGCCATTCGCTATAAAAATGCACTGATTACTGTATAAATGTGACTGGCAGGGAAGGGGTTAACACTAGGGGGGCATGAAAGGGGTTAAATGTATTCCCTGGGTCAGGGCCGTCTTAATAACATCATGGGCCCCTGGGCAAGGTAATGCTCTGGGGCCCATTCAATGATGACAGTGCAGGTAAACAGACATCAAGTAGGAAGGAGACAGACTTCCTCCCCTGTGTATTTATCACTCTCAGTGCCATTATGGGGCCCCCAATTTCGGGGCAGTGTGGGCTCAGGGACCAGCTACTTTAGAAAAAGTGCAGGGGCCCCCCAATGCAGCTGGGGCCCCTGGGCAGTGCCCAGGTGTGCCCTCTCATTAAGACAGCCCTGCCCTGGGTGTGTTCTAACTGTGGGGGAGGTGGGTGACTGGGGGAGGTGACCGATGCTGTGTCCCTATGTACAAGGGACACAGATCGGTCGCCTCTCTCCCCTGACAGGACATGGATCTCTGTGTTTACACACAGAGATCCACGTCTTGTCCCTGTAACCGCCGATTGCGAGTGCCCGGCGGACATCGCGGCCGCCAGGCACATGGTATCTCAGAACATACAAACAACAGAGACAGCGCTCAATGGATTAGAATTTAGAATGACATTTAATAGTCCAGAACTCATATAAAAGTTGTTTTGCACAGAAATCATGAATTAAGAATATATATATAAAAAACTGTTCACCTAGAGTCCATAGGGAAAAATTGCATGTGATGGAAGGGTTAAATAACCCACTTTAGAGAAGTAGCAAAATGACTGGCTTGAAATCGTAAGTAACGTGCTGGGAGGTACAATACCTCTATGGAGAGCTCTCCTCTAGACGGCTATGGGTGGACACAAGATGGATAGATGTAACAGGAACAAGTGTTGCTCAACGGCAACCAGTCCTTACCACTGCTGTATAGATGAGCAGGAGGTTAGTAGATACTAACGGGTCCAAATGGTTGTTCCACGCCGATGGGAGAGGTGACCATTCTCATCCTGTCATGTTGTAAGACAGTGGGTAAGCCTGAGCGCGGGGCTGTAATAGCTTCAAAAACAGCCGCGTTACCAGCCAAGGTGGAGGGCGGGACTTCCGCGGCGTCACAGGAAGGGACAGGGGTTAACGTCCGGACATCAATCCTCTGTGGTCATGTGACGGAGCGGGCCAATAGCGGATGTAGACAGCGTGAGTTGTTCAAGGCTCGCACGGATGTCGTTGCGAGGGACGCTAGAACGTCAACACAACTGAACAAATAATTATGCTACTTGATTCTCCAAAAGATCTTCACGGACATCTAAGGTGTAAGAAAGGGGAGCCGCAACTGACATGTTTCGCGTCCCAGACGCTTTGTCAAAGCGTCTGGGACGCGAAACATGTCAGTCAACACAACTGAACAAATAATTATGCTACTTGATTCTCCAAAAGATCTTCACGGACATCTAAGGTGTAAGAAAGGGGAGCCGCAACTGACATGTTTCGCGTCCCAGACGCTTTGTCAAAGCGTCTGGGACGCGAAACATGTCAGTTGCGGCTCCCCTTTCTTACACCTTAGATGTCCGTGAAGATCTTTTGGAGAATCAAGTAGCATAATTATTTGTTCAGTTGTGTTGACGTTCTAGCGTCCCTCGCAACGACATCCGTGCGAGCCTTGAACAACTCACGCTGTCTACATCCGCTATTGGCCCGCTCCGTCACATGACCACAGAGGATTGATGTCCGGACGTTAACCCCTGTCCCTTCCTGTGACGCCGCGGAAGTCCCGCCCTCCACCTTGGCTGGTAACGCGGCTGTTTTTGAAGCTATTACAGCCCCGCGCTCAGGCTTACCCACTGTCTTACAACATGACAGGATGAGAATGGTCACCTCTCCCATCGGCGTGGAACAACCATTTGGACCCGTTAGTATCTACTAACCTCCTGCTCATCTATACAGCAGTGGTAAGGACTGGTTGCCGTTGAGCAACACTTGTTCCTGTTACATCTATCCATCTTGTGTCCACCCATAGCCGTCTAGAGGAGAGCTCTCCATAGAGGTATTGTACCTCCCAGCACGTTACTTACGATTTCAAGCCAGTCATTTTGCTACTTCTCTAAAGTGGGTTATTTAACCCTTCCATCACATGCAATTTTTCCCTATGGACTCTAGGTGAACAGTTTTTTATATACATATTCTTAATTCATGATTTCTGTGCAAAACAACTTTTATATGAGTTCTGGACTATTAAATGTCATTCTAAATTCTAATCCATTGAGCGCTGTCTCTGTTGTTTGTATGTTCTTTGCCCATTTTTTGGTTGACAGCTGCACTGTGTTAGGTTTTACTGGTTCTCACATCTTATTGTGCTGCTATAATACTTGTAGCGCTCCCTGGAGGGATTTTTTGTGTACATGGTATCTCAGGAATGCGGCGGGCACGCGCGCGCCCTCTAGTGGCGTGGAAGAGCGCAGGACGCATATATGCATCCTATTAGAGATTTAGAACCACCCCGCGGCCGCACATATTCGTACGGCCGTCGGGAAGTGGTTAAAGGAAAGTTTGGGTTTCCGTAAAAAAAAAAAAAAAAATACTCACCTAAGTGGTCATCGCTCAGTTCTTACCTCCGTCAGTCGGTCAGTAACAGGCTCTCTGCTCTGCCCCTCCAGCGCTGTAAAGTCAGGATTGATTAACCACTTAAGCTCCGGACCAATATGCTGCTAAATGCCCAGAGGCGTTTTTACAATTCAGCACTGCGTCGCTTTAACAGACAATTGCGCGGTCATGCGACATGGCTCCCAAACAAAATTTGCGTCCTTTTCTTCCCACAAATAGAGCTTTCTTTTGATGGTATTTGATTGTCTCTGCGATATTTATTTTTTGCGATATAAACGGAAAAAAAACAAAATTTTGGAAAAAAAATGATATTTTCCACTTTTTGTTATAAGAAAAATCGAATAAACTAAATTTTAGTCAAACATTTAGGCCAAAATGTATTCAGCCACATGTCTTTAGTAAAAAAAAATCGCAATAAAATAAAAAAAGCTACCTAGCGGGAACAGCGACACTAATACAGCGATCAGAAAACCGATCGCTTAGTGACACTGGCAATAGGGGGTGAAAGGGTTAACTAGGGCGGTGATCAAGGGGTTAAAACTTTATTAGGGGGGGTACGGGGCTACCCTGGACCTACCAATAACTGCCTGTCACACTGACACTAAATGCAGTGATCAGTAAATATATGATCACTACAATCAGTGACACAGGGGGCTGGGGGGGGGGGGGTGATCGGGGGGGTTTTATGTGCCTGTGTGTACTGTGTAAGTGTAGTGTTGGTGCAAACTCACTGTGTGATGTCTTCTCTCCTCAGCCGCGGTTGAAAAGACCGCCACAAGGAGAGATTACATCACTTCCCCCACAGGCAGAGGGCGGGGGGGGGCGCGGATTGGCTGGGAGCGATCGCCAGGGGGTGGCTAGAAACGAATAGCCGCCTCCTCATCCCGGATCGCTCCTGCAGCCATGGGGACCGCCGCAAGTACCGGGGGGGGGGGATCCGATCGGACTCCCGACCCACGTCTAGACAGGGACGTACAGGTACGCCAATGTGCCTGTCCGTGCCATTCTGCCGAAGTAAATGTACATGCGGCGGTCCTTAAGAAGTTCATTCCTGGACCAGCTAAGTGACGTCAGACAACAGTGGACTTTAGCCCGCTGTCGGCTGAAAATGGGTCACCGGAGCGCAGAATGAACCGCACTCATGTGTTCAATGTGACAAATAAGGCCAAGAAATCTTTGGCTCTACTTCTTAACTGTGTATACATATTGTCCAAATGATTATATATTTTAAATAGCCACTTAACAATACATGTTTTATATTATACATTTTTCTAAAATTCTATATGGAACACACATAGGCGTGCGCACAGGGTGTGCCGGGGTGACTGGGCACACCCTAATGCCCAGGCACACCCCAGGGTCAGAATGTGTTTGTGATAACTCCCTTTCAGCACCCGTATTAACTTGCAGTGGTGCCAGATGGATGCCAAATTCCTGGGAGAACTGCAGACACTGGCTGCGGAGTAAGCAGTCAGGAAGCCGCATTTTCCGATACTGTCTCTGTAGTTCTGGTTACAGAATCACTGACAGCTGAATATCACTCCGCCGTCTGCTATCACAGATGCAGTAGTCAGGACATACAGAGGCAGCATCAGATAACTCCTGCCTGCAATGCTGTATCCTGGCCTAGGCCAACAAGGGGGGCAGGGGGGGCAGCAGGGACAGTGTCCCGCCGGCTTGCGCTACACTGTAAGGCAGCTGTCAGTTGTAATAGGTCATGTGATTTCCCTGCAACTGTCATTTGTAATAGGTCATGTGATCTCCCTGCAACTGTCATTTGTAATTGGTCATGTGATCTCCCCTCTTGTGATCTCCCTGCAACTGTCATTTGTAATAGGCCATGTGATCTCCCTGCAACTGTCATTTGTAATAGGTCATGTGATCTCTCTGCAACTGTCATTTGTAATAGGTCTTGTGATCTCCCTGCAACTGTCATTTGTAATAGGTCATGTGATCTCCCTGCAACTGTCATTTGTAATTGGTCATGTGATCTCCCCTCTTGTGATCTCCCTGCAACTGTCATTTGTAGTAGGTCTTGTTATCTCCCCTCTTGTGATCTCCCTGTAACTGTCATTTGTAATAGGTCTTGTGATCTCCCCTCTTGTGATCTCCCTGCAACTGTCATTTGTAGTAGGTCTTGTTATCTCCCCTCTTGTGATCTCCCTACAACTGTCATTTGTAATAGGTCTTGTGATCTCCCTGCAACTGTCATTTGTAATAGGTCTTGTGATCTCCCCTCTTGTGATCTCCCTGCAACTGTCATTTGTAAAAGGTCTTGTGATCTCCCTACAACTGTCATTTGTAATAGGTCATGTGATCTCCCTGCAACTGTCATTTGTAATAGGTCTTGTGATCTCCCTGCAACTGTCATGTGTAATAGGTCTTGTGATCTCCCTACAACTGTCATTTGTAATAGTTCTTGTGATCTCCCTGCAACTGTCAGTTGTAATAGGCCATGTGATCTCCCTGCAACTGTCAGTTGTAATAGGCCATGTGATCTCCCTGCAACTGTCATTTGTAATAGGTCTTGTGATCTCCCTACAACCGTCATTTGTAATAGGCCATGTGATCTCCCTGCAACTGTCATTTGTAATAGGTCTTGTGATCTCCCCTCTTGTGATCTCCCTGCAACTGTCATTTGTAATAGGTCCTGTGATCTCCCCTCTTGTGATCTCCCTACAACTGTCATTTGTAATAGGTCTTGTGATCTCCCTACAACTGTCATTTGTAATAGGTCTTGTGATCTCCCTGCAACTGTCATTTGTAATAGGTCTTGTGATCTCTCTGCAACTGTCATTTGTAATAGGTCATGTGATCTCCCCTCTTGTGATCTCCCTGCAACTGTCATTTGTAATAGGTCTTGTGATCTCCCTACAACTGTCATTTGTAATAGGTCTTGTGATCTCCCTGCAACTGTCTTTTGTAATAGGTCATGTGACCTCCCTACAACTGTCATTTGTAATAGGTCATGTTATCTCACTACAACTGTCAGTTGTAATAGGTCTTGTGATCTCCCTACAACTGTCATATGTAATAGGCCATGTGATCTCCCTACAACTGTCATATGTAATAGGCCTTGTGATCTCCCTACAACTGTCATTTGTAATAGGTCATTGATCTCCCCAATGCTGTATCCTGGCCTAGGCCAGCACTTTGCAGGGGGCAGCATGGACAGTGTCCCCGCCAGCTTGCGCTACACTGTACGACAAATTAGTTTAGCGCCCCCATAAATCGGCCGCACTGCTTCCAGTATGTCGGCAGTTGGCATTCTGCCATTGCAGAGATTTCCCTTTACTTCATGTCCCATAGCCAAACAGGAAGTGAGAGGAAATCTATGCAAATTAAGGGAATCCATTGCCTTAAATTTCAGGGTGGGTCTTAAACCGCAAGGAGTGTGGCTTTGACTGGAAGGGGTGGGTCATATTTAATTTAGGGGGTGCACGAGTTTAGTCAGGCCTAGGGGAGCACAAAACCTAAATACACCCTTGTCGGTGTGCCCTATCCATCTCGATGCGAGTGTTGGGGGGGCTCTCCCAGGAGGATGTTAAACACCGTCTGCAGCGTGTCCTGAAGATCCTCCGGACCCTCAGTTTCAAGGACCCCCCGCAGCCTGATGTTGTTTCTGCGCCCCCTGTTGTTCAGGTCCTCTATGTGGCGCTGCATGTCCCCCAACAGGGCGCGGTGGTCTGCACCCTGAAGTTGAACCCTGTGGACCGCTAGCTTGGTTTCCTGGAGTTCCTCTTCTGCCATTTCCACTCGATCCGTCAAGTGCTTCATACCTGATTGGAGAACCTGAATTTCTGAGCGGCACGCCAACTTGACTTCCTCAATTAGTGGTTTAAAGTCCTCTTTAGTAGGGATTGCCTGTAGATAAGAGTGCCATTGAGGGGGGACAGGATGGGCATAGGCAGGCATTGGCGGGTGCCCAGAGGAGGGAGGGCGGGGTAACAGTGGCTGAGAATTTGGGGTGACATAGCCATGGGCCAGGTATGCTATCTCCATGGGAGAGTGCCTCGGATCACTCCATGATGAGGCCCGGGTGGGTGAGCGAGGCCCTTGGTCATCTGCTCCAGAGGGATGGATTGCAGGAGAGCCCGCTTTCTGGGCATAGGTGAGTGGAGCAGACTGCGCTCCAGGAGAGCAGGAGGGTTGCAGATGTGACAGTCTCTGAGCTTTAGGGGGTGGTTCTGGTGCATAGGGACTGAAGGCCTCATGGATTCCAACAAGCTCTTGTAGTACCTGGTCTGCTGGGTACATTGGAGCTGGCAGGGCGGGAGATTGAGGGGGTGGGAGATCCCGGATCGATCTCAGGGAGGCAGGGGTCAGACATGGTCCTCAGCAGTTGAGGATATGCCTCAGAGCACTGCGTGTAGTGCGGAGGAGGAGGGGGGCCTGTCATGGCGGCCTGTGCTTCATGCGGTGAGGCCCCAGAGAAGGCAGAACGGCTGGGGTGGGTGGAAGGGGGATCCGTGGAGGCATAAAGAAGGACCGGAGGTCCGCTGCTGTGCCAGGCGGAGGCTGAGAGGTTCCCAGAGGTTTCGTGGATCGGGTATACCTGAATCTGCCCATGAAGTGTTAGCTTAGGGTCCCCAAAAGTGCCTTAAATGTCACTTCCCTCTCCTGAAACTGTCTAATTGTTCTAAGTGCTGACCCAGCTCCTCATTTACTCCCCTACATAATGCTATTTGTAGCAGCCAGGAGAGGATTGCAGGGGAATACTTTAGAATGCAGCTTGAGTAATAGCTCTGCATCTGCTGGGCTGCTGGAATTCCATCCAAGATGGCAGCAACCAGCGATCCTTATATACTTACCTGAGTCTTATTTTGATCCAGGGCTGTAGCCACACTGGACTCTGTTCCTCTCATCACAGGGCACTGTCTGTAGTGGGAGCCATTGGCTCCTGCTGCTGCCAGTTAAATCCTGTGAAGAGGGAGTGAAGTGTGGGGCCAAGCTGCTCTGTTTGATTCTATGGGTGCACACAGCCCAGCTCAGTAGCTTGCTATGTAAGCACTTGCAGAAGAGGGGTGGAGAGTGGCGGTGAGGGACCCCTGGAGAGGAGGTATTGGACTGCTCTAAGTATACCATGTTTATTATTTTAGGAAAAAAAATTAAGTATCTTTAAACCCACATCATTAACCACTTAAGGACCGCCGCATGTACATTTACGTCCGCAGAATGGCACCGACAGGCACATCAATGTATATATACGTTGGTGCCTTGGGGGGGATCGGGGGTCCGATCGGACCCCCCCCCGTACATGCGGCGGTCCGCGCGGCTGCAGGAGCGATCCGACAAGTGGGGGCGGCTATCCGTTTTCATCCGCCCCCTCCGGATCGCTCCCAGCCAATGCGCGCGCCCGCCCGCCCTGTCACTTCCTCCTCCTGTGTAAACACAGGAAGGAGGAAGCGACGTGATCTCTCCCTCTGCGTTTGTTTCAAGCGCCGCTGAGGAGAGATCACTACAGAACAAGTAAGTCCTGCACCAAACAGCACACTGACACACACACAAACACATTTAACCCCCGCGATCGCCCCCCCCCCCTCCCCCCTGTCACAGTGTCACTGAATGCAGTAATCATACATGTATGATTACTGTATTTAGTGTCAGTGTGACAGACAGTGTGACAGTCAGTCAGTATTAGTGTCAGGGTAGCCCCCCCCACCCCCCCCCAATAAAGTTTTAACCCCTTGATCACTGACCTAGTTAACCCTTTCACTCCCTATTGCCAGCGTCACTAAGCGATCATTTTTCTGATCGCTGTATTAGTGTCGCTGTTCCCGCTAGGTAGCTAATTTTTTTTTAATGCGATTTTTTTTTTACTAAAGACATGTGGCTAAATAAATTTTGGCCTAAATGTTTGACTAAAATTTAGTTTATTGGTTTTTTATTATAACAAAAAGTAAAAAATATAGATTTTTTTTCAAAAATGTCGCTCTATTTTTGTATATAGCGCAAAAAATAAAAATCGCAGAGGCGATCAAATACCACCAAAAGAAAGCTCTATTTGTGGGAAAAAAAGGACGCGAATTTTGTTTGGGAGTCACGTCGCACAACCGCGCAATTGTCTGTTAAAGCGACGCAGTGCCGAATCGCAAAAACCCCTTGGGTCATTTGCCAGCGTATTGGTCCGGGTCTTAAGTGGTTAAAAACTATCAATAAATCCTGAATTACATGCTGTTGATCCTCACTCTGCAACTATGAGATTCATTTTCTGTATATGCAAACATCTTGGTTGATCCCACTGTTCTCCATCTACCCTTTCTGTCCATGTCCCCACTGCAGTTAGGCTTCATTCACAATTGGCGGACTCCGTCGCAATCCGTCGCGACGGAGTCCGCCTGCTCCCGCCAGCTCAGCGGGAGATCTGTCCGCAGATCTCCACTGAGCCGACGGGTGACAAGCTCCTCTCTGCTCGCATGTCCGTTTACATCAGATCTTACCCGATCTGCATGGACGGATCTGGACGTGCCCCCCATACGTCTGTTTTTAGCAGATCAGATAGGGTCGGATGTCAGCAGACATGTCTCCGCTGACATCCGACTCTCCATAGTGATGCATGGAGCGGCCATTCAGGTCCGCCTGAAAAACTGACAGGCGGACCCGAACGGATCGTAGTGTGAATGAGGCCTTGGGGATTTTGCAGAGCAGTGTTGGCAGCTCTGCACATGCTCAGTTTTCAGTGTATTTCTACCCTTGGCATTTCCTCCCTATGACTAGTGTTGCTCACGAATATTCGCATTCGTTACGAATATTGCATATTGCATATTCGAGTATTCGCGAATAAATCGAATATCGCGGTGAATATTCGCTATTTTTTCAAATTTATTTTTAAAACAGATCACATCCTAGTGATCTCCATCGACGTCTAAAAGCATTGCTGGTATGATTAGAGACCCTGGGCCGAGTAGCTGAGGCGATCCTTTTATGTTGCCGAATATTCGCAATGCGAATATTCGTATTACGAATATTCGCGAATGCGTTCTCTGCCCTTCTGTGTTTTGTGTATAAAAAAAAAAAAAAAATTAGCTTTAGTTTAGTCATATAAGTTTGTGTAAGTAGAGTTAGTGTTTAGTGCCTATTAGTTTAGTAATCCAGGAAATGATCTCCGTTTTCGCGTGTTGACGAGAATTTCGCAATCAATTTCGCATTCGCACTAGCGAAATTTCGCAATTTTTTTTTTTTTATAAAATATCACGAATATTCGATATTAACGAATATTCGCGAATATTCTTCTATATATTCGCGAAATCGAATATGGCGTATTCCGCTCATCACTACCTATGACATCTGATCAGCCCATGTGACTATAGAGTCACACATGTGTGCGTATACACAGTGGTAAATGACAGCCCACTCCCTCCCTCCCTCCTACATACCCACTAAACCAGTTAAACACAAAAGGGGCGGGATATTATATTTAGCTTGATGGAGGCTTCACCTCCCTCTAATTGTAAGATACAGGCTGGAGGGGCATGACACAGCCTGTGGCTGGTGGAAATCCACCCATACCATGTTAAAAAAGAATGAATTTCAAATATATATTTAAATGACAATTTAAAACAGTTTATTTGTATCACTTTAGGCCTCTACAACGGCTTCAATACCTTATTGTGTACCCTATTTATTTTTATTCTGTGGACAATACCATTGCAACTACAGATCAAACAGAGGCCAAGATGGGAGACAAGACAAGAATACACCAAATTACTACTTTATAGTGATATATTATGGCAATATAAACTTTTTAGTTCTATGTTATTTAAATGTCATATTTTGGTTAATAATAAATAAATGTATTTTGAAAAGTTGCTCATTTTGTAATATTTTGTATTTAGTATAAAGTATAACTGGTGGAGAGGGATTAGAACACTGTGTCACCTGTGAATGTTGCATTAAAAATTATTACAAGTTTAAAGCTGTAATAATAGCTCAATATAGATGCTCACTGAAAATGTACTATAGCTACCCTTCAAATACATTTAAAGGATCACTAAAGGAATTTTTTTTTTTAGCTAAATAGCTTCCTTTACCTTACTGCAGTACTGGTTTCATGTCCTTATTGTTCGTTTTTGCTTTGAAGTTGCTGTAATCCTGCTCTGTTCTCCACACTTCCTGCTTGTTTCCTTATAACCCCAGTACTGGGAGCTTTCTCATGGTGGTCTAAGCTGTCATTACTGTGTGTCTCAAACTTCCCAGCACCAATCAGATTCATTTTAAAAACAAAACACTGCCCTGGATTTGTTTGTTTTTGTTCTATGTGTCTATTTCTACTTTGCAGAAACATGAAGCCAGTTCAAAAATGAAACTAACCTGCAGGCACATTATATGATTTATTTTTATCTATTTTTAATCATTTTGGAAAGGAATCAGTTAACTTTTATGTCTCTATACCCTGTAAACAGTCATTTCAGCAAAAAATGTTTTTCCTTTAGTGACCCTTTAAGAATATTTAAATTGTTTTTGTGTGATATTGTGCTGTTTAAAAATAATTAAACTGGCATATCCTGATGTTAAGATTACTCATGCCAATATTTATTTTATGAACATTTTTAAACAAAATATAATTGATAATTAATTAAACAAAATTAACAGAATGAAAAGGACACCATTAATGCAAGACTTACTTTATGCCTGGGCCATGCCTTCATGAGAAACAGGTGAGTGACTGGGTATTAGTTGTGTTATTTATATTAGTTTCTTCCTGTATTAAAAAATATATTGATTACGTATGTGGCGGGCTGTCATATGCATTAAAACCTCAAGGGCCTTAATTATAAGTCCACTTATAGGAAAGAAAACAACAGATGGCAATTTATGTTTTTTTTTTTTTTCTTTAATGATGTCTTTTGAAAAACATCTATATGACATACAGCATCCCACAGAAGTGAGTACACCCCTCCCATTTTTGTGAATATTTTATTATATCTTTTCATGTGACAACACTGAAGAAATGACACTTTGCTACAATGTTGTGTAGTGAGTGTACAGCTTGTATAACAGTGTACATTTTCTGTCCCCTCAAAATAACACACAGCCATTAATGTCAAAACCGCTGGCAATAAAAATAAGTACACCCCTAAGTGAAAATGTCCAAATTGGGGACAAAATGTCAATATTTTGTGTGGCCACCATTATTTTCCAGCACTGCCTTAACCCTCTTGGGCATGGAGTTCACCAGAGCTTCACAAGGTGCCATTGGAGTCCTCTTCCAGTCCCCCATGAAGACCTTACGCTCCTCCACCTTATGTTTGAGGATGTTTGACACCATCTGAGCCAAATAAGTTTATCTTGGTCTCATCAGACCACAGGATATGGTTCCAGTAACCCATGTCCTTAGTCTGCTTCTCTTTAGCAATTGGCTTTCTTGTGCATCCTCTTTAGAAGAGGCTTCCTTTTGGGACGACAGCATGCTGACCCCCCACCCCTTCAACCTTTGCAGCACTCATATGTCTATTTTCAAAAGACAACCTTTGGATATGACGCTGAGCACTTACACTCAACCTCTTTGGCAGGGCCTGTGCAAGGATTTCTGCCTACACAAGCGAAGCTCCATTTTGGCGCCCCCCCCCCCCCAACGGCCACCCACCTCCCTTGCAAAAATGTTTCTTTCATTACATGCCAGACGGTGCCCCATTACATGCCAGACGGTGCCCCATTACATGACCAGACCTGCCCCATTACATGACCAGATCTGCCCCATTACATGACCAGACCGTCTGTGCCCCATTACATGCCAGACCTGCCCCATTACATGACCAGACCGTGCCCCATTACATGACCAGACCGTGCCCCATTACATGACCAGACTGTGCCCCATTACATGACCAGACTGTGCCCCATTACATGCCAGACCTGCCCCATTACATGACCAGATCTGCCCCATTACATGACCAGACCGTCCGTGCCCCATTACATGCCAGACCTGCCCCATTACATGACCAGACTGTGCCCCATTACATGACCAGACTGTGCCCCATTACATGACCAGACCTGCCCCATTACATGACCATACCTGCCCGATTACATGACCAGACTGTGCCCCATTACATGCCAGACTGTGCCCCATTACATGACCAGACTGTGCCCCATTACATGACCAGACTGTGCCCCATTACATGACCAGACTGTGCCCCATTACATGACCAGACTGTGCCCCATTACATGACCAGACCTGCCCATTACATGACCAGACCTGCCCCATTACATGACCAGACCTTCCCAATTACATGACCAGACCTGCCCCATTACATGACCAGACCGTGCCCCATTACATGACCAGACTGTGCCCCATTACATGACCAGACTGTGCCCCATTACATGCCAGACCTGCCCCATTACATGACCAGATCTGCCCCATTACATGACCAGACCGTCCGTGCCCCATTACATGCCAGACCTGCCCCATTACATGACCAGACCGTGCCCCATTACACGAACAGACCGTGCCCCATTACATGACCAGACTGTGCCCCATTACATTACCAGACTGTGCCCCATTACATGCCAGACCTGCCCCATTACATGACCAGATCTGCCCCATTACATGACCAGACCGTCCGTGCCCCATTACATGCCAGACCTGCCCCATTACATGACCAGACCGTGCCCCATTACATGACCAGACCGTGCCCCATTACATGACCAGACCGTGCCCCATTACATGACCAGACCTGCCCCATTACATGACCAGACTGTGCCCCATTACATGACCAGACTGTGCCCCATTACATGACCAGACTGTGCCCCATTACATGACCAGACCTGCCCCATTACATGACCAGACTGTGCCCCATTACATGCCAGACTGTGCCCCATTACATGACCAGACTGTGCCCCATTACATGACCAGACTGTGCCCCATTACATGACCAGACTGTGCCCCATTACATGACCAGACTGTGCCCTATTACATGACCAGACTGTGCCCCATTACATGCCAGACCTGCCCCATTACATGACCAGACCTTCCCAATTACATGACCAGACCTGCCCCATTACATGACCAGACCGTCCCCATTACATGACCAGACCGTCCGTGCCCTTACCTTATCCCATGCGAATCGCGGCTGTACGATTTTTCAAACGCCGCGCCTCCGACGTCTTCTGTTCCGTGATAGGCGGAACATTCAGCTTCCCATGAGGCACTGTGTTCAGTGTTCGCCTATCACGGAGACTGTGCCCCATTACATGCCAGACCTGCCCCATTACATGCCAGACCTGCCCCATTACATGCCAGACTGTGCCCCATTACATGACCAGACGTGCCCCATTACATGACCAGACGTGCCCCATTACATGACCAGACGTGCCCCATTACATGACCAGACTGTGCCCCATTACATGCCAGATCTGCCCCATTACACGACCAGACTGTGCCCCATTACATGCCAGACCTGCCCCATTACATGACCAGACTGTGCCCCATTACATGCCAGACCTGCCCCATTACATGTCCAGACCGTGCCCCATTACATGACCAGACTGTGCCCCATTACATGCCAGACCTGCCCCATTACATGACCAGATCTGCCCCATTACATGACCAGACCGTCCGTGCCCCATTACATGCCAGACCTGCCCCATTACATGACCAGACCGTGCCCCATTACATGACCAGACCTGCCCCATTACATGACCAGACTGTGCCCCATTACATGACCAGACTGTGCCCCATTACATGACCAGACCTGCCCCATTACATGACCAGACCTGCCCCATTACATGACCAGACTGTGCCCCATTACATGCCAGACTGTGCCCCATTACATGACCAGACTGTGCCCCATTACATGACCAGACTGTGCCCCATTACATGACCAGACCTGCCCATTACATGACCAGACGTGCCCCATTACATGACCAGACCTTCCCAATTACATGACCAGACCTGCCCCATTACATGACCAGACCGTGCCCCATTACATGACCAGACTGTGCCCCATTACATGACCAGACTGTGCCCCATTACATGCCAGAACTGCCCCATTACATGACCAGATCTGCCCCATTACATGACCAGACCGTCCGTGCCCCATTACATGCCAGACCTGCCCCATTACATGACCAGACCGTGCCCCATTACATGACCAGACCGTGCCCCATTACATGACCAGACTGTGCCCCATTACATGACCAGACTGTGCCCCATTACATGACCAGACTGTGCCCCATTACATGCCAGACCTGCCCCATTACATGACCAGATCTGCCCCATTACATGACCAGACCGTCCGTGCCCCATTACATGCCAGACCTGCCCCATTACATGACCAGACCGTGCCCCATTACATGACCAGACCGTGCCCCATTACATGACCAGACCTGCCCCATTACATGACCAGACTGTGCCCCATTACATGACCAGACTGTGCCCCATTACATGACCAGACCTGCCCCATTACATGACCAGACCTGCCCCCATTACATGACCAGACTGTGCCCCATTACATGCCAGACTGTGCCCCATTACATGCCAGACTGTGCCCCATTACATGACCAGACTGTGCCCCATTACATGACCAGACTGTGCCCCATTACATGACCAGACTGTGCCCCATTACATGACCAGACTGTGCCCCATTACATGACCAGACTGTGCCTCATTACATGCCAGACCTGCCCCATTACATGACCAGACCTTCCCAATTACATGACCAGACCTGCCCCATTACATGACCAGACCGTCCCCATTACATGACCAGACCGTCCGTGCCCTTACCTTATCCCATGCGAATCGCGGCTGTACGATTTTTCAAACGCCGCGCCTCCGACGTCTTCTGTTCCGTGATAGGCGGAACATTCAGCTTCCCATGAGGCACTGTGTTCAGTGTTCGCCTATCACGGAGGCTCTCTCGTCCGAGGACGAGAGGGCCTCCGTGATAGGCGGACACCAAACCAGGACGAGAGAGCGCCTCCGTGATAGGCGGACACTGAACACAGTGCCTCCTGGGAAGCTGATTGTTTCCGCCTATCACGGAACAGAAGACGTCGGAGGCGCGGCTTTTGAAAAATCGTACGGCAGCGATTCTGGTCATTTTTTCGCCCCATCCCAGGCTGCGGACCTGCCCGCCCCCAAGCGGCCGCTTGGTCCGCCTGGTGGTTGCGCCGGCCCTGCTCTTTGGTCAACCATTGCAAGGCCTGCTCTGAATAGAACCTGTCCTGTTAAACCGCTGTATGGCCACCGTACTGCAGCTTAGTTTCAGGGTTTTGACAATCTTCTTATAGCCTAGGCCATCTTTATGTAGAGAAAAAATTTTTTTTTCAGATCCTCAGAAAGTTATTTGCCATGAGGTGCCACGTTGAACTTCCAGTGACCAGTATAAGAGAGTGAGAGCGACAACACCAAATTTACCGCACCTGCTCCCCATTCATAACTGACACCTTGTAACCAGGTCCAGACTGGAACAAAAAATAGGCCCGGGCATTTTAGACTGAGCAGCCCATGGCTAATTTACCGGGAGACACGGAGAGCATCATGAGGGTGGAGAATGTGGGGGGGGGGGGGGAGAACACGGTTAAGTGTGGAGAGCACTAGGGAAGCCAGAGAACACAGGAGGTGAAGAGCATGGAGGGGGGGGGGGGCGGAGAGCACTAGGGGAGCCAGAGAACACAGGAGGTGAAGAGCATTGGGGGGGGCAGAGAGCACTGGGGGAGCCCTAAAAGAACATGGGGGCTAGAGAGCACAAGCAGGGGGAGAGGTCACGGGAGGTGAAGAGCAGAGTGGGGATGGAGAGTACAGAGGGGCTGGAGAGCACTGGGCGGGTTCGGAGAGTACTGAGGGGGTGGGGACCATGAGAGGCTGGAGAGCACAAGCAGGGGCAGCGAACATGGAAGGCAAACAGCACATGGGGGTGAAGAGCACAGGGGGGATGGAGAGCATGGGGTGGCGAACACAGGGGCGGCTGGAAAACACAGGGGGCCTGAGATGACAGGAATGGGCTGGAGAGCACTGGGAGGGGCTGGAGATCATAGGGGGGTCTGAGAGCACTGATGGGGCCAATGAGCACTGGGAAGGGCTGGAGAGCACTGAGGGGCGATGAGCACAGGGGGGGCCTGAGAGAACTGGGAGGGGCTGGAGAGAACTGGGGGCCAGAGAGTACATGGGGGTTGATGAGCACTGGGGGGCTGGAGAGTACAGGGGGGTAATGAGGACTGGGGGGAATGAGAGCACTGGGAGGGGCTGGAGAGCTCTGGGGGGGGGGGCAGAGTGTACAGTAGCTGGAGAGCACTGGGGGAGTTGGAGATGACGGGGAGGGGCTGGAGTGTGCGTGTGCCTGGATAGGGGATCCTCCTTCCCAGGCCCACACATGGAGAGACACATTTTCCCTCCTGTCCAGCGGCTGCGTCTCGTGTAGATCCCCTCCTTCATGGTCACAAGTAACGTGACTTGTAGTCTCCGCCCCTGAACGATGAACTGTTATGGCGGCTGGCCGGCCGGCAAGCCAGCCAGCTGCAGGTAGTCCGGGTGAGTGGTGGGGGCTCAAGGAGCAGCTCAGCTGCCTTGGCCCCACAAGAACATGTGGCCGGGGGCCCATGTCACATAACACTGATGAGGAAAAATTACTAATTAGGCCCAATTTGGACATTTTTACTCAGGAGTGTACTCACTTTTGTTGCCAGCAGTTTAGACATTAATGGCTGTGTGTTGAGTTATTTTGAGGGGACAGCAAATGTACACTGTTATACAAGTTATACACTCACTACTTTACATTGTAGAAAAGAGACATTTCTTCAGTGTTGTCACATACATGGATGTTTTAAGATACAAGTGGAACTTTGACTTCTCATGGCAGTGTTGAGTCCCCTCTCTGCACACCAAAGGACAGCACTGGAAATATTCCACCCTGAGCTGTGTTTTACTTATAAAATGCAAAGTGTGGCATGGAGCCTTCTATGTCCTACAGGAAACCACAGAGCACTGTCACATGACCATTAGTGTTGAGCGGAATACGCAATACTCGATTTCGCGATATTTCACGAATATATAGAAGAATATTCGTGAAATATTCGTTAATATCGAATATTCGTGATATTTTATCAAAAAAAAAATGTTGCGAAATTTCGCTAATGCGAATGCGAAATTTTCGTCTGCGCATGCGCGCGAACAACACGCGAAAACAGAGATCATTTCCTATAGGAAGCACAATGCTAAGCTCTAAGATCGCAATACACAAGAAAAACGCACAGAAACACCCCACTCTCTCTAGCCACCTTGTGAATCTGCACTGAAATACTGCTGGGAGTGATCTTATATAATGGTCGTGCAGGCAGGTTCCTATTGGTTGCTAACCTCTGACAACTGTGGTAGGAGAACTCTGATTGGCTCTGATGCAAAAGAAGGGCAGAGAAAGTATTCGCGAATATTCGTAATACGAATATTCGCATTGCGAATATTCGGCAACATAAAAGGATCACCTCAGCTACTCGGCCCAGGGTCTCTAATCATACCAGCAATGCTTTTAGACGTCGATGGAGATCACTAGGATGTGATCTGTTTTAAAAATAAATTTGAAAAAATACGAATATTCGCAATAGCGAATGTTCACCGCGATATTCGAGTTATTCGCGAATACTCGAATATGCAATATTCGTAACGAATATTCGCAATGCGAATATTCGTGAGCAACACTAATGACCATGAACAGATCATAAAGATTAGTGATTCCTGGAGCGTTCACAGCATGAGTGGCACCATTCCCTGGAGAGAGTTTCCTATCATCTGTGCCCAGTTTTGCCACACAGAGTTAATCCAGCTCCGAGCAATCCTCTTTTATTGTTCAGTGAAATAAAATGGACTTACAGAAAAAAACATTAGTCCGTTCCGCCCCCTTGCTGTGAGTGACAGGTTATTTACATATCTCATGCACTAGCCTGGAGACAAGCATTATTTTTTAATTCCCACCCCCACTCCTTTTCTGAAGTCATGTGGTTACTTTTACTTTTTGACTGGATGTTAATGATCATAGCAGAATTTAGTGTAAGGAATACACAGGAGGTGGGCGGGGGGGGGGGGGTTCTGCTGACATTATGACTCCACCCACAGAGCTCCAGACAACCGATCCACCCACCGAATCTGCAGTTTTTCAGTTCTTATAACAGACAGAGGGGAGATATTTGACAGGTAAGGATACATGCAGGAGGCATCCATATCCTTATAGATCAGCACTATGGCAGTAGTTTAGAAAAGATGAGTGGGTTTACATCCACTTTAAGGATTTCTGATGAGTTTAAACTCTAAGGCCGCGTACACACGAGGGGATATGTCCGCTGAAAACGGTCCGATGGACCGTTTCAGCAGACATCTCCGCTCGTGTGTATGGGCTAGCGGACAGATTTCTCCACCCGACAGATTTCAAAGCATGCTTTGAAATCTATCCGGTGGGAATCTGTCCGCCCGACATGTCTGCTGGTTAGTACACTTACCAGCAGACATGTCGGCTCCCACCACCGCCGCGCCGCTGCCGAATGGATTCGGCGCATGCGCGGAAGTGTTTTACTTCCTGGTGCGGTGGCGTGGCGGTGACGCGGCGGCGTCAACGTCACCGCCGCGTCACCACTACGTCACCGCGCCGTCCGGCGGCGGGGAATTTGATCCGATGGTGTGTACACGCCATCGGATCAAACTCCCGATCGGACATATCCGATGGAAATGGTCCGCGGACCGTTTTCATCGGATATATCCGATCGTGTGTATGGGGCCTTAGGGGATTGGAACTCACATTGTGACAGTCTGGTGATTGGTGGATGGATTACAAGGACTTGAGGATTTAGTTCAGGAGTGCAGTACTTACAGAGTACATGGTTCAGGAGTGCGTTACCTACAAAGTGAGAGGTTCAGGAGTGCGTTACGTACAGAGTGCAAGGTTCAGGAGTGCATTGCGCGCAGAGTGCAAGGTTCAGGAATGCTTTACGTACAGAGTGCAAAGTTCAGGAGTGCATTATGTACAGAGTGCAAGGTTCAAGAATGCGTTACATACAGAGCGCAAGGTTCAAGAGTGCGTTATGTACAGACTGCAAGGTTTAGGAATGCTTTACGTACAGAGTGTGAGGTTTAGGAATGCATTACGTACAGAGTGGGAGTGCTCGATGCTAAAAATATGTACTGTCACTGTATTAATGACACTGGCTAGGAAAGGGTTAAACATCAAAGGGTTAACTGTGTGCCTAATCGGTATTTAAGTTTACTATGGGAGGTACTTTCACTAGAAGAAGAGATATAATTTATTCCCTGCTTTGCAGGGACACAAACTCAATCCCTTATTTGTTTACATAGGCAGATCACAGCTCTGTCTCTTTGCCCACCAATCGGTGGGTGCCGGTGGACATTGCGTTCCTGATACCCGCTAATCAGCTCCCGCTGTGTGTAATCGCAGCAGAAGTCAGCCGCCAGTGATGCGTATTCACGCCCCCTGTTTCTTCATGGACATGAACTATATACATACAGTATTTACACTTCTAAACTTCAGTTGTTTTCATTTCATTTTTTTTTTTTTTTCAGGTCATCGTTATGATAGCAATTAGCAAATTCATAAATTTGGAAATTTCTAAAATAAGAAAGAAAATACGAAAATTCAAAAGAATAACTAACTAACTAATAATAACTAACTATTAAATTATAGGTATTGGAATTTCCTTTCAAATTCGGCTGTTAGTGAACGTAACGAATACAAATTTATCCAAAGTTACGAATTATCCTAAATAACAAATGCCACATCTAAACAAATGAAACAAGTTAATAATAAATAATAATAAAAAATATTTTTAGTATTGTTAAAAATTAATAATAAATAACAATAAAAAAAATGTTTTAGTATTATTTATTATTTGTTACAGTCCATCAGTTTAGATGCGGCATTCGTTTTTTCGGATAGTTCATAAATTCAGATAAATTTGTATTCTTTACGTTCTCTAACTCCCAAATTTGAAAGGAAATTACAGTACTATATAATACAAAGTTTAAAAGTTGGTAATAGTTAAGTTATTATTAGATACTATTTCCGATTTTTTAAGTTTCAGCTTTTTGCATTTTCTAATTTACAAATATTCAGGAAAAATTAGTAAACATTTTTTTTTTTGTCGAAATTTGTAAAAAAAAAAAATTGGAACAAAACAAATTGCACATGTCTATATACTTCTTCTACCTCCAGCACAATCTTGTTTGCAGAACTACATCTCCCAGGACCAGCTAGCACTAACAAATTGATCCAACATAGACTCAGTTAGATCCAGAGCAAGTGCCCTTTGCAGACAGGGACCGCGGGCCCCTTTGGTGGTGTAGCAAAAAAAAGAAGACCCAGTGCTTAGCTGTCCTATTTCGGTGGCTACTGATCCCAGCACCACCTCCCACTGCCAGCCCACCTGGCTGCAGCTGCCCCTTTCACTAGCCCTCATGGCTAAGACTCCACAGTCCTCCAGGACTGACTCTGCATCCATCTCAGACTGCTTCCACCCAGTCCTCTCAGGTATGCCTCTCAGTCCTCTGACTGCACATTCACCAGCCCAACTGGCTTTCTTCCTCACTGGAGATTTGCCCAGCATTATCCTCCTGCTGTCCTCTCCTTGTTCTCATGCCCCCTGTGTGTCTTGAAGAGGGGTTCCTTTCACACCCAAGACCGGGCCTGAGTTCACTCCCCCCCCCAGACTAGGGGGCTACTCTCAAAGGCCTCTGACAGCCTAATAATCCATCTCCATCTTCCACCCAAACACCACCGCTCCCAGCTGGGCTGACCCTGAGTACCTGAGAGGGCCTGCCAACCCATCTGTTGGGGATTGGTCAGGGTCCTCAGAACACTCCAGACAGCTCCACCTTACTTCCCCTCCCATTCTTTTAGAAGTCTTCAGTAAGTTCTAGAAGTAGGGGGAGGTCTGAGTGATGCCGTCTGTGAGTCATCCAGCCCTCCTCAAATCTCTGCCCAACCCAGGAAAAATACACAGGCTTGGCTGACAGCCAAGCCTGCACAAATTTACTTATCCTAACAAAAACCTAACTCTAGCACTCTAGCAACGCTAGGGGATTCTACACTTGTAAATGTGTGCAATGCGTTTAGATGAGTCAAGCACTTGGGTGTTAAACTTCATTGGCCAAAAAAAATATTTATCCTGGCCTTTAAAATTAAGTAACGCTCAAGTGCTAAACACACCTATTGTTAATGCGCTCTAAGACACCTTTACGCGCATTTAGGTGTGCCAAAACAATGGAGCTCCAGTGTGCATGAGGCATATCTATAAGAGGATACAAGCATTTTGTGTCAAACATGTACGCATACCCATGGGAAGGAGCACACCCCTGAGAGCCCATACTGAAAGGTATGCATTTGTGCGCAGACATCTAAACATGTTCATATTCGCTGAATCCTAGCCTATACCTGAGTTTCTACTGGCATCCATTTTCATTTCATTGTGATCACAAAAACATGCAATGCCCCCGATCATGAAGAGATTAATAAACACAGTTTAGAAACAATCATCAGGCAAACACAGCTGATACAATGGGATCCCTGAAGAATTGGGTGATGGACCACCGAACCCTCTCGCCCCTTGACAACTCATCTTGTTTATGTGACTTTTCCTGGGAGGGCAATTTAATTCCATGGCTAATTATCTATTTACCTATTAAAATATCTCGAGAGACAGACAGATAATACTGAACATATAATTGTCTGTTTGTGCTACAATTTATTATTGACAGTACTGTGGATCCAGTGTTTTTTCAAACGAAAAAATTAGGTTGTTAAGCACAGTCTGTGAGTTGGTTGTATAAATAAAAATATGGGGCCAGATTCACAGAGCGATTACGCCTGCGTAACAGGAGATGCGTGGCGTAAGTCTAAATGTGCGCGTGCGTTTCGATGCACGGCATTCCCAGAACGAGATACGCAAGAAATCTACTTTTTTTGTCCAGCGTAATTTCGTTAGACAGGCGCATCCGTCCGCGCAAAACTGCGCTAGACACACCATTGATTTGCTAGTCAAATATGCTAATGAGGGACTTACGGGGATCCACAAAAGAACGTTGGTGCAGCGCAGGCTACGCGGTGTGCGCAACAGCAAAATGTCCTGTCTAAAATTAGACCATATAAAAGCTGGTCTAACATGTCAGATAAAGCAACACTGTTAGTGAGGAGCTGAGCAGTCACACGTGTTGCACAACAATCTGTATGCCAACATGCCAGGGGCATCGTCGCGCATAGCTATACTACTGACTTTAGATGAGCAAAGAAGGAGGAGGGCACGGAGGATGGCACGGGAGAGGATATACCGCACCCGCATAGACCTGTTTGGCATGAGTGATTCTGAGGTGTATCGCATCTTCAGATTCAGCCCTCATGTCATCCTGGAATTAACCACAACCCTGCAGGAGGACATCACAGCCCAACACAACGCTCACATGCAGTGCAGCCACTGGTCAAGGTCCTGGCAACACTCCATTTCCTTGCCACTGGCTCTTTTCAGCGTACAAGTGGAGTGGTGGCTGGGATGTCACAATCCTCCGTGAGCAGATGTGTGCATCAGGTTGTCCCTGCAATCCTCAGACGAATGGCCAACCAAATCATCAAACCCACCACTGAGGACCTGCGGCTGAAGGCAATGACAGATTTCTACAGAATTGCCAGATTCCCACGCACCGTGGGGGCCATTGATTGCACACATGTGGCACTCCAGCCCCCCCAGGAGACAGAGCACATGTACCGCAATCGGAAGCATTGGCATTCCATCAACGTACAGGTGATAGTCGATGCCCAAGGCCTCATATGGCACGTCCGTGCCAAACACCCAGGGTCCAGCCATGACAGCTACATCTACAATCAAAGCCCCATCTGAATGGAATTCGATCAGAACGTGTATGGGGACACCTGGCTGGTTGGTGAGTGACATGGGTGGCAGGCATGACTGTCCCCCCCCATGATGCACACATCACAACGAGCACATGCATGACTAACATCCTCCTGTCTTTTCCCTTCCAGGTGATTCTGCATATCCACTGGGACCGCATCTCATGACTCCTATCCGGAACCCCCAAACCCCAGGAGAGGAAAGATACAATGAAGCCCACACCCAAACACGTGCAGTGGTGGAGCGCACCTTTGGCCTCCTGAAGTCACGTTTCCGATGCCTGGATAAGTCTGGGGGGACCCTGTTGTATTCCCCAAACTTTGTGTGCCATATCATCGGTGCCTGTTGCCTGCTGCACAACTTCGCAGTGAGAAAGGGCCTGCAGATTGACCTACGTGATGACCTGACCCCTGAACCAGACAATCCCCCCTAACCGAGGATACCCCGTCTTCTGAGGGAAGAGCAGCCAGGAGACAGCTCACATTGGGCATCTTTGCACGTTAAACACACACACATTAATCATGGCACAATGAGAATGCATGCATGCACACCACTGTGGTTTCTAGCACACACACCCCACATCCTCATCAAATTGGATTGGCACCAGTCCACCATGCAGGACTTGTGAGCAGCAACGCCACGCCAAGGCTCCAATTATGTCACTGTATGTCACACGGACCTGGGGATCACTTCTCCCTGGTCCTGGGGAACCCTTCTCCACCAAAATTGAGGGTGACACCCCTTTCCCGGCAGGAATGTCACCCCCACATTCAAACAGCATTCACAACCCCAAAAAAAAAAATTACCAGCAAAAAGGCCCCCAAAAAAAGGGGAAAAACAAATTAGTGCCCTTGACGTGAGCCACGCCTGGGGCGCCCCCGGCCACGGCCCCGGCTCCTCAGGGGAGACTCATGGGGAGGGGGGTAAACCGGGGAAGGAGGAGCAGCCCCTGGTCTCTGCCCACCTGGCGGCCTGCCCTCCAAGGCCACAGCTATTCTGTCCAGGGCAGCACCTAGTGTTGCCGTATTGGCCTGGATAGCCTGGGTAAGGGCCTTCACATCCTGCCCAATGCCTGCTGATGTAGTCTGCAGGTCGTTAAGGCAGTTTCTGAAAGCCTGGGAGTGGCAGTCCAGGTTCCCAAGCGTATCCTTGATGGAGGACAGGCTCTCCTCCATCCGCACCAATGTCTGACTGACCTGTCCCAGATGGCGGGTCTGGAGGAACTGGTCCCTTCTCAGAGTGGCGGGCAGGAGATCGGCCACCCCCTGGTCTTCTGGGTCGCCTTCCTGCCTCCAGCTGATGCTTGTGGCCGGGGAGAAGGGGAGCCCCTTGGGAGGGGAGCCATGTTGGGGGAGGAGGGGGGGCTGACATGGACTCCTCCTCCTTCTCAACCTCCTCCTCCTCCCCTTCAACCTCCTCCGCGGACTCCGGCCTTGTCGGGGGGGCCTCATTAGGCTGCTGTCCTGGGGATGGTGCGGTCAGGCCAGATGGCCCAGCACCCTCCTGCACATCTGTGGATGACACAAAACATTCACAGGTTGGAGGATCCACACACTTGCCACATATTCCCTTTCACCCCCTCCCCCACACATGCTACACACCTGATAGAAAAAAAAACCTTACCTGGCATCACGCTTTCATGACTTGAGTCATAGCCGGGCAGGCCCTCCACTTCTTGCTGATGAAAGGTCTGGGCCGCCGCACGCTCCTCCGCTGTCAGCCTAACAGGGCATGGTGGGCGCCCTCCTGTGGCCCTGGCATGGGCAAGCATTTTGGCTAGCTTCTTTTTGACCAGACGCCGGAGGTCATTTATCTTTTTTTCAATCCCAGACCAGTTCCGTGTCTCCCCCTCCCCCGCTGAATTCACCTGGTCAGTGATCATGTCCAAAATCTCTCTCCTCCTGGCCGGGGTGGTGTTGGCACTGTCCGGGCCGTGGAGGAAACGCCCATAGTCGGAAATGGCCCGGGCAAGAATTTGTTTCTCCCTCAAAGAAAATTTTAATTTCCTCTTCCTCTCTGTCATACTCTGACCAAAAATCACTCCCAGTCAACAAAAATCACTCACAAAAACAAGCACGACCAATCAAGCAAGAAAACAAATAAACAGAAAAGTATCAAACAAAAAATCTCACAAACACTCAGCAAAAAGCAGTCACAAAAACAAACAGGAACAATCAAGCAAGAAAACAAACAAACAGAAAACTATCAAACAAAAAATCTCACAAACACTTAACAAAAATCACTTTTTAAATATCTTCTAACAAACACTAGATCACACAGTACACAAATCTGACAAATACAAATCACAACGCAACTAACAACGGAACAAAAGCACTTTGCTATATGGGAAGGGAAACAAAGGGATGTACTTTTGCAATTTAGTGCGTTTGTGTGTGTCTATTTATGCTGTCTGCGTAGTTCTCAAATTTGCCCTAGTCCATTTCCAATTTCACTGATTGCGCCGTTCCCGAGTTGTGAGCATGCGCACAGAGGTGCTGACATGGTCTGCTTCAAGCGCGCATGCGCGAGCCGGCCGACCCTTCATTTGCATGGGGTCACGGCTCATTTCAATGTAACACGCCCACGTCCTTCCCAATTTGTATTACTCCGCCTTACGCCTCTGAAATAACGTTACGCATGCGCAATTTTCTGCGTAAAACTGCTGAGAATAGGGTGATTGCGCGGCTACATTGCGCAAGTCTAACGTAAAGGCGGTGCGCTACGCCGGCCCAATAATGCGCAGATGTACCTGAATCTGGCCCATACAGTATAATACAATGCTCTTTTCCATGCAAACAGACAAAAACTGTCTAATCTACCTACTCTGTTTACAAAAACCCATATGATATCTATCAAAAGCTCTGGTCTACCACCAGATCCCACCACCTCCCATCAGATGGTGACATAGGACTAGGGATGAGTTTTATGTTCGGGTCGAGCATGAGTTCAACTCAAACATTGGCTGTTCGCCAAACAGCGAACAATTTGGGGGGTTCGCGGCAAATTCTAAAAGCTGCGGAACACCCTTTAAAAGTCTATGGGAGAAATCTAAAGTGCTCATTTTAAAGGT
This sequence comes from Rana kukunoris, assembly GCA_029574335.1. NCBI lineage: Eukaryota > Metazoa > Chordata > Amphibia > Anura > Ranidae > Rana > Rana kukunoris. The sequence continues at coordinate 155,620,478 of CM056057.1, forward strand.
TAATATGCAAGTAAGTTATTGTTATAAAAAGTTTTTGGGGACCTGGCTCCAGCCCCAGGGGACATGTATCAATGCAAAAATAAAAAAAAGTTTAAAAAAAGCTTATCTGAATCTGGAAACTCCCTTTAACAAAGGGGACCCCCAGATCCACCCCCCACCCCCATGTGAATTGGTAAGGGGTAAAAAAAAAAACTCCATCGCCGTAATCCATGCTATGACCCTGGAATACAATTTAGAATAATCAGGTTAGAATCACTATCACTATTATTAATATTATACAGGATTTATATAAAAGATAATAACTGTGAGGGGTGAGCTGATGGGAGAAATAAAACATTCAGTTGATAGGTTTCCCTGAAGAGATGAGTCTAGCGCTCTGCTCCTGTTGAACAGGCGCTGCCTCGAATTTAATGGGGGTCTGAGATGTTATTTGGCTCAGACCAGATTGATTAAGGACAATTTAGCCTCTGTTTCAGCCATGGCTGTGCTGGGAGTGATCCACCATTGATCGCCTGGGGGTGTTATTACCACCCCAGGCCAAGGGTGGCAGCAGCCTGGTCATGGTATTTTGAGTGTCCCCCTCAGCAACGAATCAGTGAGAGTGGTTGCCCCACTGTACATGCTGGGGAGTGGTACTTAAGGGACAGAAGCCATCGGTGCAGGGTCGGTCGGTTCACGACCCGCCTGGCAGGGGGTGCGTGTTGTGAATCCTAGCTCCGGGACCACGTTGGGCCAGGGCTGCAGCTTCGTCTGTTGGGCCCAGTTGTTTGACGGGGCCATGTACCGCAGAGGTGATCCTGTGTTGTCCATCCTGTGGGAGGAAGCCACTTGATGAAGGCGACCAGGGGAGGACCTATCCTGGTAGGGTCCATGCAAGAGGCTGGTATCTTAGGAGAAGGCCTGAAAGCTTCACCAAAGGATGCACTGTACACTGAGAGGCTTGACAATGTCGCCTGTCGAATTCAAAGGTTCTAGTAAGAAAAAGCTAAAGAGATCCAGGTGCTGAATGCTGTGGCAGAGGATTCCGGACCAAAATATCTCATCAAAAAAGGAAGGTCTGTGGCAGAGACTGTACTTTATTTTGTGCGCCATCCCGGCTGCTAGGCCAGTGAGAGGGACCTATCCAGGTGAGCAATACCCACTCTGGTGACGAGAACTATTTGCTGGAAACAGGGGTGTTTCCTTACTTTGCAGCTGAACCTACCTACCCTTCCACCCCTAAAGTTCTACCAAATAAACCCCAAGAGAAAGAGGTACATTGTGTGTGGACATTGAAATTCTTTGGATAAAAATATAGGGAACGGGGAAACATAAAAGCACTCACATGTAGCCGACATCCGAAATAATTCAATCAAAAATAGGAAATACTACATAGAGTAGTAGAAAGGCGGACTTTTTCAGGCAATCACAAGGACATAAAATTTAAGAAAAAATATTTAATTATATATCATAAAATCCAAAAACAAAAACTAAAATATACAAAAACAGGGTATACAGAGTATATATCAGCAATGGTAGCTTGCATCTCGCCTACGCGTTTCGCCTAACGGCTTCTTCAGGGCGAGTTTGAGAGAGGGCTGGTAGTATATAATTGCTAATTTCATATATCTGCAAAGAAAGGAAATACATAAACAAAACAGTTTTCTAAAAAAGTTTTTTAAAAAAAACACTAAAAGTCAATGAGCAACAAGGGATCCCCAAAAGAAACAATACCAAAACAGTTGCTGTCCATCCGATTATATCAAGGATTAAGTAAATATCCGTATGGCTTGTGAGAGCTCAATGCGGCTGGAAAAAGAAAAGAAAAGAAAAGAAAACACAGAAAAGGTGTCATGTATATTTCAATTCTGCTATGAATTTATAAACTGGGAGATAATAATAAAGAATTACCAGACAAGGTGTACCAAATATACGAAAGAATGTATCCTATGATTAGCAGCGAATCATCATATAAAGATGAACAAATGTATTTCTACAGAGAAAAAAAGAAGAGTAAGAGCTAGTAAATAAATGAGTATGAAGACGTATGGTATGTGCATTAATGGAGGTTTCAAAGGATGTCAGTTTACCTGAGATAGAGCCAGAAATCAAAGGAGGACCCGGGACTGATCACAGCAGTAAACATGGACCATAGCCAGAGAGGAGTAGGATCCAATCAAAATAGGCTAGACCGGGTTGTAGTGTCCAATATAGGACAGTCCAATGAGTCAGGAGTCTAGATGCAAAATAGGTTGCTAGTGAGTAGAGAAAGAGAAGGAGCACATTTGTCCAGAGAGATTCTAGCTGTAGTATTCGCATACCTGGATATAGATCGCTGTTGATATGTCCCGGGGGGAGTCAGACCTGTGCTGCACGCCAATTTGATCATTCATAATGAAAGTTTATATAGGATTCCGAGGGGCGTCACATGACAGAGAAGCGTGGTGACGTCATTAGCGCGGCGCCCGTACGTAGGCGACGCATGAATAGCAGCTCACTGATGGAGAGGGGGAGAGGGGTGGATCCTGAGGCAGGGAAGGTGTGTGTTCCCGCCCATCTGAGGATCAACCATACTCCAAGAGAGGGGCGGTGCCAAGCACACAGTCTGTAGCAGACAGAAACGCCCCTATGCCTGTTTGTATATAGCGTGGGTGTATGCAAGGCGGCGCTGTCCGTCCCACCAACAACACGCACATCCCACAGACACAGGAGCATAGGGAAAGACACCCCCGCCAACAAACATATGTATATAGAATGTACGGAGAAAAGAAAAAAAGAAATTGGACAAGCCATGGGGGTAAACATAGGAATCAAAAATAGAGTAGAGCATGTATATGTAGAAAAAACAATCTATATCTACAGCAGTGGGGACGTCATCATATATCAGATGTGAGTGGTCAATTACAGGAAAGATAGTTTGAGTGCAGTCACTAAAAATAGCCACAAGATGGCAACAGTAGATATCAAAAACTGAAAACTTGGATTATTCAGCAACCATTGGTACAGATAGAGATCCCGAGCGCACACAGACAATCAGTGAATTAGGAAATTGGAAATTATTTTTTAAATCAAGATACTTATAAAAAAAAAATATATATAAAATATATCAAAACTGTGACAATTCTCTGATATAGTAACATACAGGTATAGTTTAATTTACATACATTTAAGCAGGTGAACAAAAAATAGGAGATCAAAGCATATAAATACAACATAAGCAAACCTATATATATGGTGTCTCTATGTGTCTAATGTTTTTCTACAATATAGGGGCGAATCTGTTCTTTGTAGAGTCTTGGCAGATTTTTCGGATAGTTGAGGTTAGTATTTTTATTGGTGACATGTATTCCATTCTCATATTCGGGCGTGATGTAAATTACATAAAATGAAAGCCCAAGGGAGAAGGGGGAGGACTTAGTGGCGAAGGTTCTGGAATTTCTAGGGATTAAGGAAGGGTTTGAAACTCAGGGCATCATTGAGGCCAGGGAATGTATTGGCCTTTAGTCTATGGATCCAGCGTGTTTCACATTGTAAAACACGTTGGTCAAAGTTACCCCCTCTCGGATCCTCATATATACTCTCTAGGGCAGGGGTCTCAAACTCAAATTATCTGGGGGCCACTGGAGGTATAAGCTGGGTGAGGCTGGGCCGCATCAAGTATTGGACCAAAATTTTAAAATGTACAACTGATGCAATCTTAATAATAGTTCTAAACATTTGATGGGCACAGTGGCTGCGTGTGATGTGCACAGTGGCTGCGTTTGATGGGCACAGTGACTGCGTTTGATGGGCACAGTGACTGCGTTTGATGGGCACAGTGGCTGCGTGTGATGGGCACAGTGACTGCGTTTGATGTGCACAGTGACTGCGTTTGATGGGCACAGTGGCTGCGTTTGATGGGCACAGTGGCTGCGTGTGATGGGCACAGTGGCTGCGTGTGATGGGCACAGTAGCTGCGTGTGATGGGCACAGTGGCTGCGTTTGATGGGCACAGTGGCTGCGTTTGATGGGCACAGTGGCTGCGTTTGATGGGCACAGTGGCTGCGTGTGATGCGCACAGTGGCTGCGTGTGACGGCACAGTGAGGCTGCAATTAAGGTTTTTTTTTATGCAGACAAGGAAGGCAAGCTTAAAATAACACAAAAAAAATAATAATTCTGACATTTTTTTTAATTAAAAATATGATGGTCACCTCAGTCCAATCCCCCCTCCCCCCCTCCCCAATACAGACTAATTTAAATTGTCTCTTACTTTTTTTATAGTTCACTTCTTCTTCTGTTGCAGACAGTCCACTCCACACACTCCACTCCAGACAGTAGCAGGCTGAGGCAGGCAGCAGGCTCCTCGTGTCTTGTCCTCCTTTTTTTTTTTTTTTTTCTTCCAGACACAGCTTCCGCGCGAGTCCTCCCTTCCTCTCTGCCTCAGTCACCTCTCACCCCCGGCGTGACGTCATGCGGTGAAGGCGCACGTCGGGAATATACCAGCTTTCATGGGGGGGGGGGCGAGAGGCAACGCAAAGAATGAAAGGGAGCCAGGACCAGGACAGAGGAGCGCAGTCGGCACACAGTGTGCCACAGCCGCTGCCTGCGCTGTCTGTCACTCAGTGAAAGTGAGTGACAGACAATCCAACTGATCTGGCGGCCGCGGCTGATTGCGCTCCCCCCCTGTTAGACTTGGTAGCGCCAGGGTCACTCGCCCCTCCCGCCCCTGACTTGTACCGGCCCTGCTGCATGCGCTGCAAAGTATGACACTGTCCGGGGGAAGGGCTTGACAGTGGGCCGCAAAATCTTGGTCTGCGGGCCGCAACTGGCCCGCGGGCCGGGAGTTTGAGACCCCTGCTCTAGGGCATTGAATTTAAATACATGGGGTTCGTACTGGTGTGTAAAAGCTATGTGGTAACCCATAGTAGTGTTAAGAAGACCATTGGTCGCATAGTAGATGTGGTCCTTAATGCGTTTCCAGAATGGTCGTATAGTTTTACCAACATAATAGCTTCCACACTGGCATTGGATCAGATATATAACCCCCTTGGTCTGGCAGGTAATGTGTTGTTTGATAGTATGTCTTTGCCCATTAGGCAGGAGTACAGTAGTGCCCACTGACACATAATCACAATAATTGCATTCACCGCATCTATATAGGCCGGGAGGATCTCGTTTTGCATCACTCGATCTACAGTATGTACTTGCGACCAGGCGATCACGAATCGATCTTGCCCGTCTGAAAGTGATTTCAGGTCTAGGTCCAATGTGTTTAGATAATACTGGATCGGAGGTGAGTATATGCCAGTGTTTATGTACTATTGTTCTAATTTCAGCATGCTGGTTGGAGTATGTTGTAATCAGCCGCGTTGCGCTGGGACTGGTTAGTTTGTTATTGTGTGCTAGAAGGTCGCTCCTTGACTTGCCATTGGCCTTAGCAAAAGCTTTTTTAAGGCATTTTTTGCTATACCCCCTTAATCTTAGTCGTGTATATAGGAGATCTGCTTCTACTTTGAATTTCAAATCATCTGAGCAGTTTCGTCGAAGTCGCAGGTATTGTCCAAATGGTATACTTTGAATTAGAGATCTGGGGTGACTACTCGTAGCATGAAGTATCGTATTCCCCGAAGTGGGTTTTCGGTATAAGGAGGTATTAAGCATACCCTCTTCCGAAATGCCAATGGTCAAGTCCAGAAAGGCTAACTCGGTCAGACTGGAGGTCATGGTAAATTTTAAATTGTAGCTATTGTGGCCAAGTTTCCTCATGAAGGTGTCCAGTTCCATCTGAGATCCCGTCCATAGGAGTAGGATATCGTCTATGTATCGATACCACCCTAGTATGGATGGTAGTAGATCAGAAAAAACGTCACTGGAAAAAACCTCCCGTTCCCACCCCCCCGGGTACAGGTTCGCATAGGACGGTGCGCAGCACGTGCCCATAGCGACACCCTGTACCTGGAGGAAGTGGGACCCATCAAACAAAAAGATATTCTTAGTAAGAATATGGGCCAAAAGTTTCAAAACAAAATCATTGAGTTTACAGGATTTGGGGCCCCTTTCAGCCAAGAATTTGCTAATCGTTTCCAATCCTTTTCTATGTGGGATAGAGGAGTATAATGCCTCCACATCTATTGAAACTAGGAGACAGCCTGGAGATACAATTAGGCCGTCCAGTGCTCGTAGTAAGTCAAGAGTATCCTGGATATAGGAAGGCATAGTGCTCACATGTGGTCTCAAGTAACTATCTACGAATCTACTCGCTCGCTCAGTTTTAGAGCCGATACCCGAGACAATTGGACGGCCAGGAGGGTCTCGTAGATTTTTGTGGGTCTTGGGGAGTGAGTAGAAAGTTGGAATTTTGGGGTGAGGGACTTGTATGCCGTCAAATATGGATCTGGTGATCAAACCCTCGGAGAGAGCGATTTGGATGGTATCGTTATATTGTTGGTTGTACTTGTCAATGAGATCGTGTGCTACTGGTCTATACCAGGCTCTGTTTTTCAGTATGTCCCAGCACATGTTGCGGTAGTTGAGCTCATTCATGACTACTACATTACCACCCTTATCCGAGGGCTTGATCACCAGATGAGAACTGCGGCTCAGATTGTTAAGAGCCTGTGTTTGAGCCATAGTAAGGTTACGATTGGCATTAGGGAGGCATGAAGGCAGGGATTCAATATCCTTGATTGCCTGCATTAGAAAGGCCCAGACATTTGGATTGGTCTGAAGTGGGGGGAATTTAATGGATTTTTTCTTTACAGCTCTTTCCAGTATCTCTAGATCATTTTGATAGCACGTAAGTTGTATTCGCTGACCTAGTGCTTCAGCGGACTCGGGTGGGTCCTCTGGCCCTTCATTCTCTTCTAATAGAAGAACTAGTGTCTTCAAGGCACGGAAATCCGCGACCGTGAAGTCTTTCCATATATCCTGTTGTGCGTATTCAGTTTGTCGTTTACATCTATCCTTATCGAACAAAAATCTACGAGACCCTCCTGGCCGTCCAATTGTCTCGGGTATCGGCTCTAAAACTGAGCGAGCGAGTAGATTCGTAGATAGTTACTTGAGACCACATGTGAGCACTATGCCTTCCTATATCCAGGATACTCTTGACTTACTACGAGCACTGGACGGCCTAATTGTATCTCCAGGCTGTCTCCTAGTTTCAATAGATGTGGAGGCATTATACTCCTCTATCCCACATAGAAAAGGATTGGAAACGATTAGCAAATTCTTGGCTGAAAGGGGCCCCAAATCCTGTAAACTCAATGATTTTGTTTTGAAACTTTTGGCCCATATTCTTACTAAGAATATCTTTTTGTTTGATGGGTCCCACTTCCTCCAGGTACAGGGTGTCGCTATGGGCACGTGCTGCGCACCGTCCTATGCGAACCTGTACCTGGGGGGGTGGGAACGGGAGGTTTTTTCCAGTGACGTTTTTTCTGATCTACTACCATCCATACTAGGGTGGTATCGATACATAGACGATATCCTACTCCTATGGACGAGATCTCAGATGGAACTGGACACCTTCATGAGGAAACTTGGCCACAATAGCTACAATTTAAAATTTACCATGACCTCCAGTCTGACCGAGTTAGCCTTTCTGGACTTGACCATTGGCATTTCGGAAGAGGGTATGCTTAATACCTCCTTATACCGAAAACCCACTTCGGGGAATACGATACTTCATGCTACGAGTAGTCACCCCAGATCTCTAATTCAAAGTATACCATTTGGACAATACCTGCGACTTCGACGAAACTGCTCAGATGATTTGAAATTCAAAGTAGAAGCAGATCTCCTATATACACGACTAAGATTAAGGGGGTATAGCAAAAAATGCCTTAAAAAAGCTTTTGCTAAGGCCAATGGCAAGTCAAGGAGCGACCTTCTAGCACACAATAACAAACTAACCAGTCCCAGCGCAACGCGGCTGATTACAACATACTCCAACCAGCATGCTGAAATTAGAACAATAGTACATAAACACTGGCATATACTCACCTCCGATCCAGTATTATCTAAACACATTGGACCTAGACCTGAAATCACTTTCAGGCGGGCAAGATCGATTCGTGATCGCCTGGTCGCAAGTACATACTGTAGATCGAGTGATGCAAAACGAGATCCTCCCGGCCTATATAGATGCGGTGAATGCAATTATTGTGATTTTGTGTCAGTGGGCACTACTGTACTCCTGCCTAATGGGCAAAGACATACTATCAAACAACACATTACCTGCCAGACCAAGGGGTTATATATCTGATCCAATGCCAGTGTGGAAGCTATTATGTTGGTAAAACTATACGACCATTCTGGAAACGCATTAAGGACCACATCTACTATGCGACCAATGGTCTTCTTAACACTACTATGGGTTACCACATAGCTTTTACACACCAGTACGAACCCCATGTATTTAAATTCAATGCCCTAGAGAGTATATATGAGGATCCGAGAGGGGGTAACTTTGACCAACGTGTTTTACAATGTGAAACACGCTGGATCCATAGACTAAAGGCCAATACGTTCCCTGGCCTCAATGATGCCCTGAGTTTCAAACCCTTCCTTAATCCCTAGAAATTCCAGAACCTTCGCCACTAAGTCCTCCCCCTTCTCCCTTGGGCTTTCATTTTATGTAATTTACATCACGCCCGAATATGAGAATGGAATACATGTCACCAATAAAAATACTAACCTCAACTATCCGAAAAATCTGCCAAGACTCTACAAAGAACAGATTCGCCCCTATATTGTAGAAAAACATTAGACACATAGAGACACCATATATATAGGTTTGCTTATGTTGTATTTATATGCTTTGATCTCCTATTTTTTGTTCACCTGCTTAAATGTATGTAAATTAAACTATACCTGTATGTTACTATATCAGAGAATTGTCACAGTTTTGATATATTTTATATATATTTTTTTTTTATAAGTATCTTGATTTAAAAAATAATTTCCAATTTCCTAATTCACTGATTGTCTGTGTGCGCTCGGGATCTCTATCTGTACCAATGGTTGCTGAATAATCCAAGTTTTCAGTTTTTGATATCTACTGTTGCCATCTTGTGGCTATTTTTAGTGACTGCACTCAAACTATCTTTCCTGTAATTGACCACTCACATCTGATATATGATGACGTCCCCACTGCTGTAGATATAGATTGTTTTTTCTACATATACATGCTCTACTCTATTTTTGATTCCTATGTTTACCCCCATGGCTTGTCCAATTTCTTTTTTTCTTTCCTCCGTACATTCTATATACATATGTTTGTTGGCGGGGGTGTCTTTCCCTATGCTCCTGTGTCTGTGGGATGTGCGTGTTGTTGGTGGGACGGACAGCGCCGCCTTGCATACACCCACGCTATATACAAACAGGCATAGGGGCGTTTCTGTCTGCTACAGACTGTGTGCTTGGCACCGCCCCTCTCTTGGAGTATGGTTGATCCTCAGATGGGCGGGAACACACACCTTCCCTGCCTCAGGATCCACCCCTCTCCCCCTCTCCATCAGTGAGCTGCTATTCATGCGTCGCCTACGTACGGGCGCCGCGCTAATGACGTCACCACGCTTCTCTGTCATGTGACGCCCCTCGGAATCCTATATAAACTTTCATTATGAATGATCAAATTGGCGTGCAGCACAGGTCTGACTCCCCCCGGGACATATCAACAGCGATCTATATCCAGGTATGCGAATACTACAGCTAGAATCTCTCTGGACAAATGTGCTCCTTCTCTTTCTCTACTCACTAGCAACCTATTTTGCATCTAGACTCCTGACTCATTGGACTGTCCTATATTGGACACTACAACCCGGTCTAGCCTATTTTGATTGGATCCTACTCCTCTCTGGCTATGGTCCATGTTTACTGCTGTGATCAGTCCCGGGTCCTTCTTTGATTTCTGGCTCTATCTCAGGTAAACTGACATCCTTTGAAACCTCCATTAATGCACATACCATACGTCTTCATACTCATTTATTTACTAGCTCTTACTCTTCTTTTTTTCTCTGTAGAAATACATTTGTTCATCTTTATATGATGATTCGCTGCTAATCATAGGATACATTCTTTCGTATATTTGGTACACCTTGTCTGGTAATTCTTTATTATTATCTCCCAGTTTATAAATTCATAGCAGAATTGAAATATACATGACACCTTTTCTGTGTTTTCTTTTCTTTTCTTTTCTTTTTCCAGCCGCATTGAGCTCTCACAAGCCATACGGATATTTACTTAATCCCTGATATAATCGGATGGACAGCAACTGTTTTGGTATTGTTTCTTTTGGGGATCCCTTGTTGCTCATTGACTTTTAGTGTTTTTTTTTAAAAACTTTTTTAGAAAACTGTTTTGTTTATGTATTTCCTTTCTTTGCAGATATATGAAATTAGCAATTATATACTACCAGCCCTCTCTCAAACTCGCCTTGAAGAAGCCGTTAGGCGAAACGCGTAGGCGAGATGCAAGCTACCATTGCTGATATATACTCTGTATACCCTGTTTTTGTATATTTTAGTTTTTGTTTTTGGATTCTATGATATATAATTAAATATTTTTTCTTAAATTTTATGTCCTTGTGATTGCCTGAAAAAGTCCGCCTTTCTACTACTCTATGTAGTATTTCCTATTTTTGATTGAAATTCTTTGGACTCTCCTTTCACAGCGAGAATAGGGGTAACGTGCCACCCAAAATCTAAACCAGCAGCTCCTGCGGGGGTAGTGCTACATGAGTTTTCAGGGATCACTTAAAAGTGGACAGAGTAGGAGAAATATTGACTGATTGGAGTAGAATGTTCCAGAGGATACGAGAAGCTCTGGTAAAGTCCTGGAGACAAGCATGGGAGGAGGAGACTAGGGAGCTAGAAAGCAGGAGGTCTTGGGAAGAGTGGAGAGGAGGGTTTGGTTGATATTTGGAGATAAAATTGGTGATGTAGCTTGGGGAAGAGTTGTAAATAGATTTGCATGTAGTTATCAGTATTTTTTTTTTTATTCATTGTGGAATCAGAAGCCAGTTGACAGTTAATAACCAGCAGTGAAAAACGTCCATTTTACAGTTTTTACATACTGAGTTTAGCAGCATTTATGAGCATTTGAGGTTAGAATGCCTTCTTTTAGATAACCTCAGCCTCAGGAGACCCTCCCAAATTCCCACAATGCATGAACACAAGTATTATTAACAATTTCAGCCATTCTGTGAGAGAGAACAGTGTGATTTCACTATGGATTCTCTCTCTGTCTCACTATCTGTCTCTCTCTCTCTGTCTCTCTTTCTGTTTCTAGGTCTGTCTCTGTGATGGAACTGCTTGTGCACCCCAACTAGGTGCTTCCGTCCGCCAAACAGTGCTTCCTGCCCTCCCAACCGTTTCAATCAGACCGAGATCTAATACCAGCCCTTTTTACCTCAAATATTGTACACAGACAAGATGTGAGGTAAACTCCAAAGGAACGACTGTTTATTCAACAGAAATACAGGCTTTTTATACACGACTACACAATCAGGTGAGGCTGATCACATTATCGTATGCGAAAGAAAATTGTATACAGAAATGAAATTAACATAATTAAAGAACAGCCGTTCCATCAACTTGAGCTAATTAACTCGTCACATACACGGGCCTAGGTGGAGGGTACACAAAACTAGCAGACAAACAATAGGTGAGTTAATTAGCACGATAAAAACAAAGTTCCACCCAAAATGGAACTTCCGATCTTTGGATCCCCCCCCCTCTGGTGTCACATTTGGCAGGTATTTGCCCCCACTTCCGGGCATAGATCGCCACAGTATCTGTTTCGATCTACGCCATATCCAGCCACTCCTCCGCCCCCCGCTTTCTTCTGGGAGACACACAGGTCCCAGAAGACAGCAGGGACCAGTGAGGACGTGCAGCGCGACTCGCGCATGGGCAGTAGGGAACCAGGCTGTGAAGCCGCAAAGCTTCACTTCCTGATTCCCTTACCAAAGATGTTGACACCTTCACCCAGGTGCCAAGGGACAGATCGGCTTCGGTGAGGACATCAAGGGAGCCTTGGGCAGGTAAGTGTCCCAATATTAAAAGTCAGCAGCCGCAGTATTTGTAGCTGCTGACTTTTAATGATTTTTTTCAGCTGAACTCCGCTTTAACAATGAGTAAAAGTACAATAAACACATTATAGCAGGCGACCCCAGACAGATGGCTTGAGCTGATGACATCAACATCTGCTTTGAGTCTCACAGTGTGAAGCAGTCGCTATTGGTAATGGGGCAGCTACATCCAAAACAGGGACCCCCGGCCTAGAGTCCCATAGTCAGTGTGTCTTGGGGGGACATGGACTTGAATCTTTTTTTTTTTTATAAATAATTTTTATTATTCAACGCATGATATTATCTTACATATTGTGCACATATTCAAGTACAAAAATGCAATACATATTAAATAAGTAAAAATATGTGTTAAACTCTTATTTCCAAACTTGCACTCTTATCTATACCCCTTTTATATATTATTGTGCTTTTATTTTGTGTGTATTTTCATATACCACCCACCCCCTCCCGTCCCTACCCTTCCCGCACCACCTAATCATACTCATAAGTATTTGATTTTACCTCATTTATTTTCTCATTTCCTTACCCTACCCTTCTTCAATCCTAATATTTATCTCCTAAGTCCTTCCCTTATCGACTGTGGAGGCGAGAGTCTATCATCGCATAGCCAGGTTTGCCATATTTGATTGAATTTCCCGGTGTCCCCCCTCCGGCTATATGTTAATCTTTCTCTATGGAGTAGAGAGTTCACTAGTAAAACCCACTGCCTTCCCGTTGGGACCTCTGGTGCCATCCAGTATCGTGCTATGAGTTTTCTTGCTAGGTATAATATCCTAGTTAACATTATGTACATTCCAGTTGGGAGTGTTTCCATCTCTATGGCCCCCAGTATATATATCAGAGGATCCAATGGGATGGATATCCGTGCAAGTCTACTTATGTGCTGAGAGATCTCCTCCCAATACCGGTGCAATTTTGGACATCTCCAGATCAGATGAATAAAGTCACCCTGATGTATTTTGCACTTCGGGCATAGCGGGGAATCTCTTCCTCCCCATCTATATATCTGCTCTGGCGTTCTATATGCCCGGTGCAGTATAAACAGCTGCGATAGTCTGTGGGATGCTGATATCGATACTACTGGGATACATTCTACGGCCCTTTTCCAAAGGCTTTCGTCTATATTCCCTACGTCTTCAGCCCATTTACTACGGCATTTTAAGGCTGTGTAGTCCTGTGCCCTAGATATTATTTCCCTATATATTTTAGATATTAGCCCTTTCCGATCCTCTACTCCGAGTACTGTCTTAATTAGGGGAACTTCCGATATTATTAGAGATTGTGTTTTGTGTTGTGCCTGTAACGCGTGCCGGAGTTGGAGGTATTGGTAGAATCCCTTTGATTCTAACTGGAATTCTTGACACAACTGCTCATATGTCTTCAATACCTCTCCTTCATACAGCTGCTTGAAATATTGTATCCCTTTCTTTTTCCACATAATAAATCCCTTTAGATCTTGTATTTCCGGGTACCTTGGGTTATTCCATATCGGGGTAAGGGGCAACGGCCCCCATACTCCCAAAGCTTTCCTGACCTCTCCCCATACCCTTTTGAGTAAAATACCTGACGGGGCTGAGCGTGGTATACTAGGGAGGTCCATTTCCAGGTGTGATGCTGCCACTAATGCAGGATCGCAACTTGTTACCATATTACAAATAGAGTCCTCGTTTTTTTCCCGTCCCCATCCCGCTAAATGTTGGATCTGAGCAGCCAAAAAATATGTTTTGGGGTGTGGAACTGCAAGGCCACCCCTATCCTTACTGTACTGAAGGGTGGCCAAGCTGATCCTAGCCACCTTTTTCTTCCATATCAGAGCTCTCATCAATGTTTCACTCTGTTTGAACCATTTATTTGTAATCCACATAGGGGAATTGTGAAAAAACGTATAGAAGCTGTGGTGCCCAAATCATTTTAATTAGGTTTGCTCGGCCCACTACCGACAGAGGAAGTTTGCACCAGCTGTTGCATTTCTCCCTCTGTCTAGCCAATAGTGGGACCAGATTTAACTGCAGGTATTCCGCCGGATCTGGCGATATCACTACTCCTAAATATTTGAATCTATTGCTTATAACAATCTGCTCTGCTCCAGATGGCAATGGTGCCTCCATTGGATCTATAGGCATCAGGGTTGACTTTGACCAATTAATAGTAAACCCTGAAAAACGTCCGAACTTCCCAATGATCTGCATCACCGCATGTAACGATGCGGAGGAATCGCCCAAATAAATTAGCGCGTCATCTGCATACAGTGATATCTTCTCTTCCCTCTGGCCCCTACGGAATCCCATCACCTCACTGGAGTTACGAACATATATAGCCAGAGGCTCAACCGCCAAAGCAAACAACAATGGGGACAGTGGGCACCCCTGCCGAGTCCCTCTATGGAGCTTGAATACAGTACAATAATAGCAGAGATATTGGGCGATATGAATCGGGCAACAATTTATCCTTTCCTGGCTTTAATATGACTATAATTATAGCTTCCTGCATGCTCTCTGGTAGGGTGCCTGTTTCGGTTACCTCCTGCAAGGTCTGTAACAAGGGTGGCAGAAGTGTCTCTTCATACTGAGAGTACACCTCTGCCGGTATACCATCAGGGCCTGGGGACTTGTGTAACGCAGCCTCATGCAGGGCGTTCTTCAACTCTAACATGGTTATAGGTAAGTTTAGCATTTCCCTATCTACTTCGGATAATTGTGGAAAAGTGCATGATTGCAAGAAATCAGTCATTTCTGATGTATTATACCTGGCTTTAGAGGAATATAAGTCCTCATAGTAATTTTGAAAAACCTTCAGGATATCAGGCCCTGTGATATTCATCTCCCCTGTATTCGCCTTTATTGCTGTAATATTTGAGGATTCCTGTTGTCCCCTTACTATAAGGGCAAGTAGACGTCCCGTATTTTCCCCTTCCTCAAAATAGCTTTGTTGTTGAAAGTATCTGCTCTTCTCTGCTGTCGTTAATAAAACAGTATTATAAAGGGTTTGTACTTCCTTCCAAGAATCATGCCTACCTTGAGAGGGGTCTGCGATCAGGGCTTGTTCCCTAGCTTTCAGTTCATCTCGTATCCTTTTTTCACATTCCTTAGATCGGGCTTTAATACTCGAGATCTCTTTTATCAGGCAGCCCCTCAGAAATGCTTTGAGTGCATCCCATACGGTCACTGCACTGGCGGACCCCCTATTAAAGTGATAAAACTCCCTTATAGCTTCCCCTGTACCATCCGTGGATGGCAACAGGGTCAGCCAATATGGGTTCATTTTCCATGGCATATGATCCGGTGTCATATTAATATTAAGTTTTACCCA
Source organism: Rana kukunoris (assembly GCA_029574335.1). Classification (NCBI taxonomy): domain Eukaryota; kingdom Metazoa; phylum Chordata; class Amphibia; order Anura; family Ranidae; genus Rana; species Rana kukunoris. The sequence goes on from CM056057.1 coordinate 155,635,840, forward strand.
AAATGGCGAATGATCGGATAATAGACGAGGCTCATAGGCCGAGTCCATTACCCGGTGCGTTAATAGATCATTCCCCAGCCCTAAATCAATGCGAGAGAGTCCATTGTGTGTGGCAGAGTAGCATGAATAGCATCTCTCATCTACATGTCTCTCTCGCCAGACATCATGAAGACCTATTTCCGAAAGCAGTGAAGCAAACGCAGTTTTATTAGCCCTCTGCCCTATTCCTCTAGATGAGAGAGATATTCTGTCCAGGTTTCTATCAAGTGTGTTGTTGAAATCACCTAGTACTAGTACCGGAACATCTGGGGATAGCGCCATAAATTGCGCCAAATTCCTAAGTGGTGCCGCCGTGAATGGTGGAGGAATATACATTGAAGCAATGATACACAACAGACCATTAATTTTACACAATAAAAAAACATATCTGCCCTCTCTATCTATCTGCTGTTGGAGACACTCAAAAGTTACATTAGCTGAGATCAGCACTTGAATCTAACGTAACATTACTCCAAGGGTCCCCCAGGCATACACCTCACAAAGAGTAGTGTTCCCTTAACCACTTCCATACAGGGCATTTTCACCCCCTTCCTGCCCAGACAAATTTTTAGTTTTCAGCGCTGTCGCATTTTGAATGACAATTGCGCGGGCGTGCGACGTGGCTCCTTTTTTTTTATTGTGACCGTGACATTGCGGCGCACACTTTTGACAAATTTTTGGGGCCATTCACATTTACACAGCGATTTGTGCTATAAAACTGCACTAATTACTGTGTAAATGTGACTGGTAGGGAAGGGGTTAACACTAGGGGGGGCGCTGAAGGGGTTAAATATGTTCCCTAAAGTGTGTTCTAACTGTTAGGGGGAGGGGGACTTACAAGGGGAGGAGATCGATGTGTGTTCCTCTGTACTGGGAACACACATCAGTCTCCTCACCGCTGACAGGACATGTTTACACACACAGATCCATGGTTCTGCCGTGATTGCGAGCAATCGCGGGATGCCCGGCGGTCACCGCGACTGCCGGGCACGCGCACAGGGTCCCAAAGAATGACGCACGCCCCCTAGCGGCCGGAAAAAGCAAGGACGTCATATGACGTCCAGTCTGAAGGACGAAAGGTCCCCACCGACGTCTTTTTACTATGGCTCGGTGGGAAAGTGGTTAAAAGCCAGGGCCCATAGTTAGTAGGTAAGAGGCTAGCCTGCAGCCCCCTCCAAAAGCCTCTGTCCTGTCACAGTCTCTCTTGCTGTCTCTCTGTCTTTCTCTATCTGTCTGTTTCTCTGTCTGTCTCTCTATCTCTCTGTCTGTCCCTCTCTCACTCTGAGGCCCCGTACACACGACCAAGTTTCTCGTCAGAATCCAGCGAGAACCTCGATGGGAGACGTATTCTGCCGAGAAAACCGGTCGTGTGTACACTTTTCGCCGAGCATCCCGTCGGGGAGCTCGTCGAGCCAAAAAGAGAGCATGCTCTCTATATCCTCATTGTTCTATAGGGAAATTTGGCTCAACAAGCTTTTCGACAGCTGAACGGGAACCTCGAGGGGCGGAACGATGAGTTTAGCCCGACGAGTTTCTCGGTCGTGTGTACGCGGCCTGAGTCTCTGACTGTCTGTCTGTCTCTCTCTCTGTCTATGTTTGTCTGTCTCTCTCTGTCTGCCTGTCTTTCTCTGTCTGCCTGTCTCTCTCTGTCTGCCTGTCTGTCTCTCTCTCTGTGTTTCTCTGTCTGTCTCCCTTTCCCTGTCTGTCTGTCTCTCTTTCTCTCTCGCTCTCTCTCTCTCTCTCTCTCTCTGTGGTCATTTATTTATTTTTTACACAGGACGAAGTCGTTCTTTTTACGGAATATCTGACTGGAAGGGAAACTGATCAAGCATTCAGCTCCACTTCCTGAGGACACCATAAGCTAAGTCCAAAGACTGGGTCACGCTAGAGTTGAGGGTGGCTGACCATTGAGGACAGACAGTGAGGTAGTCAGGCCCTTCCAACTTAGCCCCGTCCATCCATACACCTATGGTCTATAGCAGAGGTCTCCAAACTTTACAAGCAAAGGGCCAGTTTACTGTGGCTATTGAGAGTAGAAAAGGTCCCAACAGCAGTGGTTAAAGAAACAACAACCCATCTTTTGTGTCAATGGGAAGGATTATGCCCCATTGCTGTTGTTGGGCCACATTGTTGGTGTCATTGTGAGGAATTGGGCCCTGTTGTTGGTGTCATTGGGAGCAATTGGGCCATGTTGTTGGTGTCATTGGGAGGAATTGGGCCTCGGTTGTTGGTGTCACTGGGAGGAATTGGGCCCTGTTGTTGGTGTCAGTGGGAGGAATTTGGCCCCGTTGTTGGTGTCATTGGGAGGATTTGGGCCCTGTTGTGGGTGTCATTGGGCTCCATTGTTGGTGTCATTGGGAGGAATTGTGCCATATTGTTGGTGTCATTGGGAGGAATTGGGCCCCATTTGTATCATTAGAAGAATTGTGCCCTATTGATGGTGTCATTGGAAGGAATTGGGCCCCATTGGTATCATTAGAAGCATTGTGCCCTATTGTTGGTGTCATTGGGAGGGATTGGGCCCCATGGTTGTGTTATTATGAGGAATCGTGCCGTTTTGTGGGTGTCATTGAGCCCCATTGTTGGTGTCATTAGGAGGAATTGTGCCATTTTATTGATGATGGTGGTGGGAGGGGGGGGGGGATTATGTTCCATTGCTGTCATCAGTAGATAAAATAGTGCCCCAAGGGCCGGATAAAAGCATGCAAAGGGCCACATCTGGCCCCTGGGCCACAGTTTGGAGAACACTGGTCTATAGGAAGAAGTCTGTTTATTTTTAGCTTTAATTGGTCGGTGATGGTTTTAAATGCTAAATATATTTCTTTCTTTCTCTGAATACAAATGTACAGCAGACATATGATAAACACAAACACAGTTATTAATACTGTCACCATGCAGTCTAGATTCTTTACACACAGGAAATGTTATACTCATATAAGGTAAATGTGGGCTTTATGCACAGCAAATAAGTTACAAATAGAAATTCCTGTGAAGAAGAGTGTGGTTTTTAAACCACTTGCCATGTTTCTTTACGTGTTAAACAATAAAATGTTTTAACGGTCATAAAAAGTGACAATTGGATGAAGATAATTATTTATTATTTAAGTGGTTGTAAGAACACAAGGTTTTTTTACCTTCATGCATTCTATATTTCCTCTCAAACTCCCCCCCAATACTTACCAGAGCCCTCTCTCAATCCAGCGATGTGCATGGCAGGAGGGAGGAGCCAGGAGCGCCAGCATGGGACCCAAGAAGAGGAGGATCGGGGCTGCATTGTGCTAAACCACTACACAGAGCAGGTAAGTATAACATGTTTGTTATTAATCCTTGTTTCAAAAATAAAAAAAAAATATCGCTTTAAGGTTAAAACTGGCCATACACTAGTAGATTTCGAAGCAAACTGCACAGTACATTCGATAACTTGACGAATCTCATTTGAAAGTACTTAAAAATGTTGTTTGCATGTAACAGAGGTCAGAAAATTTACGATCTCTAAAGCAAGCCCTAGATGAATTGATTTTCTCTCCTTCCACAGCTCAATACTGTATATGAACAAAGATTTTCAAATTAGAAGTCCTTCTAGCTAGCTGACATTAATCATTTTACATTCTTATTGACACCCCAGCTGTTATGGAACTACAAGTTCTATGTAACATTGCAATATTCTGGCAGCCACAGCCACCTTGTAGTAGGCCTTGTACACACGTCCGTTTAACTCGACAAAATCCATCAAGAAACTTGGTGGCAGAGCTTTTTTGCAGAGAAAAACGGTCGTGTGTGTTTTTCTTCGAGAAAACGGTCATGGAACTCAACGAGAAAAAAAGAGAACAAGTTGTCGGGAGTCTCCATTTTCCTCGTCATGTTTCTCGGCTGGTTTACGACGAGAAACACGTTCGTGTGTATGCTACACGCGCATGCTCAGAATAAAGTATGAGACGGGAGCGCACCTTTCGTAATGGAGATAGCACATTTGTCACGCTGTAACAGACTGAAAAGCGCAAATCGTCTCTCACCAAACTTTTTCCTAACATGCAGTAACATGAGATTAGCAAAAGCAGCCCCAAGGGTGGCGCCAATGGAATCGAACTTCCCCTTTATAGTGCCGTCGTACGTGTTGTACGTCACTACGTTTGAGAACAACGAGATTTTTGTCTTGACAGTGTGTACGCAAAGAAAGCTTGTCAAGATTCTCGACAAGCCTGACAAGGAACTCGTCAAGGAAAACAATGTTTCTTTTACGACGAGTTTCTCGGTCGTGTCTACGAGGCCTTAGACCAGTGGTTCTCAACCCCTTATTGCCGCGACCCCTTGATAAAATTTGATAAAGTTGTGGGGACCCCTAAAAGTAAAATTATTTTCATAGCCTGGGTTGTCAGCACCCAAGGAAAGACAAGTAATTTGCACCCGAACCCATGTAAATTTAGCGCTTCCTGAGCCCCGCCACTTGTACAGTATTAAAACCTCATATGGTACATTTTAGGATGTACCACTCTATCCCTTTGTTCTCCTTTGTTTCCCTTTTATCTCTCGCTATCAAAATTTCTTGTCCCCCCCCCCCCCCCCCCATCTCTCTCTAGCCATCTTTTTTTTCTTTTTCTCTTATTCTTTCTCTCCCTTTGTCTTTCTTCCTCCCCTCTTTTCCTCTCCCTTCCATGTATTCTCTATTTTTATTCCTTCTCTTACTCCTTGGTGGAAAGGGGGGGAATGGGATGAGTGGCAATGCTGGGGGGAGTTCTGATCACCCTTAGGTGCTCTTGATCAATGTCATCTGCTAATCCAAGTGGGGACTTTTATTGGCAACTAGAATCACAGGTAGCATTACCCACTGTGTCTCTGACTTTGTGGTGTCACGTAGCAGTGACACCTATGCAGAAATCAGTAGATAGGGTCTCCTCCAGCCCCTCCCACCTAACAATCCTCACTAGTCAGCGGACCTCTATTTTCTGCACCCCAGCCATGCCGTAAACTGAATGGGCGGCTGCAAAGAGGCTAAGTGGGCAGGCTTGGGCTCCAGGAACAGTCCAGCTGGGCAGACACAAAAAGGCTGAGAGGGGTGCAGGCTTCAGGAACAGCGCAGGATTTGGTGACCCCTGGCAAATCATCATTTGACCCCTGAGGGGGTCCCGACCCCCAGGTTGAGAACCACTTTCTTAGACAATGATAAAGAGATAAAGAAAACACATACAAAACCCACAATACACCTATTGAAAAGTACCTATATACCCATTCTGTTGATAGAATCTACACCAATAATAGTCAAGAGCACCTGTATACGGCTGTTGATAAAACCATTTAATGCTTTAAAATGTCTTTAATGTGTTACTCATAGAGACAAATCAAGTTCCAGTTTTTATTTGTAGTGCATATAAATAAAAGTATCTGATTGCTGACAGCAAAGAAACTTTTTATATGGAAGGTCCTATATGTCCACTCAGGGCTGCAGAATTTAACAGTTAGTATGGTTTCATGAATACAGTTCCTTTATTTTGAGTAAGGACTGACTCCACCACTGCTTCCAGCGCTGAGCCGCCAGTTGTTGTTGCTTTTGCTCCTCTATGATGCTCGCCAATGCCAACTGTGCATCCTGCAGAAATTTCTGTAGAACAAAAGAAGGATGCTATTAGGAATCCCTTTCAAACAAGATACATTTTAGTGTGCAGTTTTCATGTTGAAAACATAATGTAAATGAGGTAGGAACATGTATATGATAGGCACAATGCTTAATTTTTGTAATTATGAAGATTTTAGTGTCAGGCCAGGTTTCCATACAGTGCCTTGAAAAGGTATTCATACCCCTTGAAATTTTCCACATTGTGTCATGTTACAACCAAAACGTAAATGTATTTTATTGGGATTTTATGTAATAGACCAACACTAAGTGGCACATAATTGTCAAGTGTAAGGAAAATTAGAAATGCCTTTAAACTTCTTTTACAAATAAATACGGTATGTGAAAAGAGTGGCGTGCATTTGTATTCAGCCCCCTTTACTCTGATACCCATAACTAAAATCTAGTGGAACCAATTGCCTTCAGAAGTCACCGAATTCGTAAATAGAGTGCACCTGTGTGTAATTTGATCTCAGTATAAATACAGCTGTTCTGTGAGGCCCTCAGAGAACCTTAGTGAACAAACAGCATCATAAAGACACACCAGACAGTTCAAGGATAAAGTTGTTGAAAAGTTTAAAGCAGGGTTAGGTTATAAAAAAATATCCCAAGCTTTGAACATCTCACGGAGCACTGCTCAATCCATCCTCCAAAAATGGAAAGAGTATGCCGCAACTGCAAACCTACCAAGACATGGCCGTCCACCTAAACTGACAGGCCGGGCAAGGAGAGCATTCATCAGAAAAGCAGCCAAGAGGTCTTCGGAAACTCTGGAGAGCTGCAGAATCTGTCCACAGGACAACTATTAGACATGCACTCCACCCATCTGGCCTTTATGGAAGTGTGGCAAGAAGAAAGCACATATGTGAACCCAGCCTAAAGTAACATTTAACAGAATAAGCTCCCCTAGCTGAGTTTTGGGTGTTCTAAGAAGTTGCTTTATAGAAAAGCTTGGTATAACCTGCAATGGTGTTTTGAGGTGCTGAGTGACAACTGGTCCTATCACACCTTTAGGCTTCCCCTCTCTTTTCAAGAGTTATAGAAATGTTCTTTTCAACATAAATAATAAACCAACCAGGTAGAACGAGTCTCTGGTTTCAACTGTGGACACATGGCTCAGTGTAGTCTTGGCGGTGGTCACAGATGCAGTGGACATGACATCAGTTATGTTGCCGAGCTTCAAGTCTACAGAATTCTTGAGACTAATTCCTGGCCAGACCCTAAGAAACAGAAGCCATACAGTATATAGAATACAGTTTATTTTATCAGACAAGAATGTCATGATTTGTCATTTCTATATAAGAAGACAGAACTTTAATACATAAATCCATTTCTGTTCTATGAGAGAAAGATGGCTGTCCTATGTCACAGCAGTTAGCAAGAACAGTATAGCAAAACAAGTTAAAGCAGCTATAATGGACCTTTGCTAGATTAAGGCCGTGTACACACGACCGAGAAACTCCTCGGGCTAAACTCATCGTTCCGCCCGTCGAGGTTCCCGTTCAGCTGTCGAAAAGCTCATCGAGCCATATTTCCCCATAGAACAACGAGGAAATAGAGAGCATGCTCTCTTTTTGGCTTGACGAGCTTCCCGACGGGATGTTCGGCGAAAAGTGTACACACGACCGGTGTTCTCGGCAGAATACGTCTCCCAGTTCTCCCGGTTCTCGCTGGATTCTGCCGAGAAACTTGGTCGTGTGTATGGGGCCTTACAGATTCTACAGGTACCACCTACAATCCAAAAACATTATATTATTGTTATTATTATTATAAAGGATTTACTGTATTTATTGGCGTATAACACTCTTTGTCTGTGTGTAAACTCTTTGTTTTTTAACCAGAAAATAGAGAGTAAACTGTGCCTGTGTGTTATACGCAGGGGGCTGTGGATTTTTTTTCCCTGAAATTTCCCTCTTAAAGTTAGGGTGCATGTTATACGCTGATAAATACGTATAGTGCCAACAGTTTGTGCAGCGCTTTACAACATGAGGGCAGACAGTACAGTTACAATTCATACAGGAGGGATCAGAGGGCCCTGTTTTATTAGAGCTTACAATCAAGTGAAACAAAAGGTAATAGCTCTGGGATGAACTGATGGAGAAAATAGACATACGAGGCCAGATTCACAGAGTCCTTACTCCGGTCTATCTCACGTTAGACCGGAGTACTTTCAAATTACGCGCGTCGTTTCATTAGTCTGAATCCTCAAACCATGAAACGACGGCTTCGGGCTTCAATCCGACAGGCTTATGTGTTCGTACGCCTTCGGATCTACGCTGCAATAATTTTGCGGCCGCTGGGTGGAGTTCCCTTGGTTTTCCGCGTCGGGGTATGCAAATTAGCTTTTTCCGACGATCCACGAAGTTACGAGCGTCGTTCGCAATCTCTTACGGCATCTGTAGTCATCTTATTGTCGCGTAAAGTTATTCCACCTTTTATCTGGTCTAGTTTTAGACAGCCTATGTTAAGTATGGCCGTCGTTCCCGCCTCAAATGTCAACGTCTTTTTTTATTTTTTACGTAAGTCGTCCGGGAATAGGAATGTACGTAAACGACGCTACTCAAACAACGAATGACGTATCAACGTTATTTCGCGCAATGCACGGCAGGACATTTCTGAACGGAGCATACGGAGTTCGATTGCCGCGGGGACGCGCCTAATTTAAATGCTTCACGCCCCCTAATCGCGTATTTCGATTCCGCCGCGAGAAATACACTACGCCGCCGTACGTTACGGGCCAAAATCTAATTGGATTCGTCGTAGAGCCAGGTAAAATACGGCGGCGTAGTGTATCTCTGATACTCTGCGCCAATGTAATTGTATGTGAATCTGGCCCACAGTTGTTAGGTGTGGGTAGGATAGGCCTCTCTGAAGAGTAGAGTTTTCAGGGATTGTCTAAAAGCTAATAGAGTAGGACAAAATCGGACAGATTGGGGTAAGGAGTTCCATGGGAGTGGAGAGGCTCTGGAAAAGTCCTGGAGGCGAGCATGGGAGGAGGTGACAATGGAGCTAGAGAGCAGAAGGTCTTGAGAGGAATGAAGAGAACGATTAGGTTTGTTTTTTGAGAATAGGCAAATAATGTAGCTGGGGGCTAAGTTGTGGGTGGCTTTGTAAGTAGTTGTCAGTATTTTGAATTATATTTGTTGGGTGAGCGGAAGCCAGTGAATGGATTGACAGAGAGGTGCAGCAGATACTGAACAGTTGGTAGGATGGATGAGTCTGGCAGTAGCATTCATGATGGATTGAAGAGGGGATAGACTATGTAGAGGTGATCCAGTGAGAAGCGAGTTGTAGTAGTCGAGGCAAAAGATGACCAGGGAGTGAATTAAAAGAGAAGTATGTTTTTTAATTTTTTATTCATACTTACCTAGGGTGGATGCAGCATCAGACCGATGCTGCATCTGTCCCCCGGCGTTTCTGTACTGCGAACCAAGGCACGAACACCGCAGGTGGCTCGGTTCCCACAGATCCCCGATAGGAGAGCTGCTGACTGTCAGTCAGCAGCTCCCCTCTCTGCTCCTCCGCACTCATTGGAGTGCTGAGCTGTGAAGAGGCGGGGAGCAGCTCACTGAGATGCTCATCAGTCAAGGCAGCTGGCGGATCCAGACATGGGAAGTTGGGATGACGCGCTGCCTTGACTGATGGCAGTGACATCAGCGAAGAGCGGACTTCAGATCCCTCTCCGCTGAAAACAGGTCACAGTGCAAAACAAATTGGACTCCTGTGACCCACAGGAGAAGCCCAACCTAAAAATCTCAGGCTGGACTTCTCCATTACGAGCTTTATTGTGTCTTTGGTTAGAAAGGGGCTTATTTTGGAGATGTTGCAGGGTTGAGGGGGCAAGATTTGGTTGGATGTGGGGCATGCGGGGATGGGATGATAGTTGTGCCATTAATTTTGACAGAGAGATCAAGGGAGGGGGCACTAGGGGGAGGAAAAATTCTAAGTTCGGTTTCGGATAGATTGAGTTTGAGCAAGTGGTGCGAAATCCAGATTGACATATCTGTTAGTAAATTAGTAATACGTTAGGAGACAGAGGGGGGTGGAGGGAGTGAGCTGAGGGGTAGAGAAATAGATTTGGGTGTCATCATTGTAGAGATGGTATTGTAAGCCATGGGAAGCTATCAGCTGACCCAGGGAGGAGGTGTAGATTGAAAATAGGAGAGGTCCAAGAACAGAACCTTGGAGGATCCCAACATAAAAAGGAAGAGGAGTGGAGGAAGTAGAATTGTAAGTAATGCTAAAGGTGCGGTTAAATAAGTAGGAAGAGAACCAGCGAAGAGTAGGGTCACAAAGACCAAAGGTGTGCCGTTTTTTGTGGAGGAGGGGGTGGTCAACTGTATCAAAGGCAACAGAAAGGTCCAGGAGTAGGAGTATAGGATAGTGTCCATTGGTCCATTATACTTACTAGACTGAGGTTCATTTCTCACGCCTGACTAAAGTACCGTATTTATCGGGGTATTGCGCGCTCCGGCTTATAGCGCGCACCCCTAATGTGGGCCTGTTAAAAAACATTTTAGTACTTTTAGTACTTACAGTTTTAGTGTCTTGTGCGGCGTCCATCGGCGGCCTTGTCCAGTCCGGCGTCCGTCTTCGATGTCCTCCCGGCTTCTCCAGCGATGTCTCGAATCGAATCCCCGCTTCCCGCGCTCAGTTTGAACGCCTCCGCCGACATATACCGGGTGCAGTACACTCGGGTACATTCGACCAGGCTCGGCTTCGCTTGTGCTCACGCTCTGTGACGTTTATGCGTGAGCAAGAGAGAAGTGGAGCCTGGCCGAATGTACCCGAGTGTACTGCACTCGGTATATGTCGGCGGCTCAGTTCAAACTGAGCGCGGGAAGCGGGTATCGGCGTATATCGCACACCCACGATTTTTTCCTTATTTTAAGGAGAAAAAAGTGTGCGGTATACGCCGATAAATATGGTATATCTCACTGTAACATAAACGACTACATTTTGTATGTCTAAACCCTGTTGCAGTGGTAAGTACTGTAGTTCACTGAATGCCTTACCTGCTCCCACGCTCTATCAGTGGCTGGTACTCTGTATCTTCCAGGGGCAGGCCAGCTTTTTTGCGTCTAATCAGTGTCAGCAGCTTCTCCTTTGGGATTTCCATTTCTGCAAGTGCAAAGCTAGTTTTGATGGTCAAAATTTTTAGGTATGGGTTATGGCAGCATCTAGTGTACATTTCAGTGTACCTAAACTGGACATTAAAGGGTTAGTTCATCTTTTCAGAAAAAATCTTTTCAGGTGATCCTTTAGCCTCCATACCCCTTGTCCCTGCTATACTTACCTCCATGGGTGATGAGCTGTCAGTACCCACACAGCCAGTGTAGCAGCCTGGGGATTTCCTCTTCTTTTTACTGTATCCTGGGACAGATCTGAGCAATGTTCTGTGTCAGAACTGACCAATCAGAAATGCTCTGATCCATCCAGGAAGCTCTGCTAAAAGAAAAGGCAGAAGAGTAGATTTCAAATCTCTGGACCGCAACATCAGCTGCATGGAAACTGGCATCTCGATACCCGCAGAAGTAAATACAGCAGGGATCAAGGGGTGGGGAGGGTGTTAGCTAACCTCTTAATTTTTTCTTAAAGAGGAAGTAAAGCCTTCTGAAAAAATAAATAAAACAAATTCTACAAATATCTACCAAAGCCTTGTAGGTGTAGGAGAAATTTCCTGTTCCTAAAAGGGGTAAGCCTTAAAGGGGTTGTAAAGGTAAACAAATAATTCCCTAAATAGCTTCCTTTACCTTAGTGCAGTCCTCCTTTACTTACCTCATCTTTCGATTTTGCTTTTAAATGTCCTTATTTCTTCTGAGAAATCCTCACTTTCTGTTCTTCTGTCTGTAACTCCACACAGTAATGCAAGGCTTTCTCCCTGGTGTGGAGAAAGCCTCTTGAGGGGGGAGGGGGCGAGCAGGAGTGTCAGGACACTCTCTACTTTGCAGATATAGAAAGGAGCTGTGTATTAGTGGGCCTCTTGACACTCCTGCTCGCCCCCTCAAGAGGCTTTCTCCACACCAGGGAGAAAGCCTTGCATTACTGTGTGGAGTTACAGACAGAAGAACAGCAAGTGAGGATTTCTCAGAAGAAATAAGGACATTTAAAAGCAAAATGGAAGGATGAGGTAAGTGAATGAGGACTGCACTAAGATAAAGGAAGCTATTTAGGGAAAAAAATGTTTACCTTTACAACCCCTTTAATCTAGGCTATCCTGTAGGTAAAGGTGGTCTGTAAGGGTTTACAACCACTTTAAAAGATGAACTTGCACTTTAAAGTGTATGTCAAGGCAAAGAAAAAAAAAATATTCAGTATGCTCCTGCAAAATCTGCACATTTGCCCATGTTTTATCCCTTTAAAAAAGCTGTGCAGAAAAATCTAATGAGCTCCTTACCTCCTGTTGTTGCTGAAAACAAAGTGTATTTGCTGCACCAAAATCTAAAATCTAATACAGAAATCCTTCTATTCCCATACCCCTCTCTGTCCCACTTCAAATACATACATTGATTTCTTTGCCAACAAAACAATGGTGCTGTCTTGGTTCCCAAGAGCCTGCCCATATACTGTGGGTATAGAATAGGGTTGCCACCTGTCCAGGATTCACCCGGACAGTTCGGGTTTGGAATCATGCGTTCGGGTTTCAGACTGCCTGAAACCCGGACACATTATTTAGACTGAACAATGGTTTCCCAGCAGTGTTGCTGGCTGCAGTCGTCTAAGCTGAGAGTCTCTGCTGAGAGTCTAAGCTTAGACTCTTTCACACTGCCCAAAGCCAGGACTAACAATCCCCCCCTCCCCCACAGACACACACAGACAGGAGAGGAGAGAGGGCTCGATTTGCATCTCTTCTTCCTACCCCTCTGTGTCTGCCCACACTCCAAACCCAGGCGCTGTGCCTCAGAAAAGGTAAGTGGGGGCCAGAAATTTGAAGTCCAGCAGCCTCAGATACATCTGGATGAGAGGTGCTGACTGCTAAGGGGTGAATGAGCTCACCATCCATCCTTGTCTGTGACTGAAGTCTCCCCCTTTCTCTCTCCTGCCCCTGAGTGAGTACATTAAGGTAAATCAGGGTTCTCAGGACCAGAGGCATATCTAGTGTAAATGGCGCCTATGGCAAGCACCGAAACTGCGCACCCCTGTCAAAACATTTGAAACCCATCTTTCAGATAACCTTAACAAAAAAAAACAGCTAACAAAACTAGTGATATTTATCATCCCTTGTGATACCTTGCTTAGTGACATATCCTCTATATGGAGAAACCTAGGGTTTATTAGACCCCTGATCCCTCCTCTGCCCTCCAAGGCCAGGTAAATGCAGAACCAATACTGGAAGTGATGAAATCTTCATCACTTAACCTCCCTGGCGGTATGATTCTTTCAGATTTTAGGTGCTAAAAGCGGTACCATTATTTGCAAGGGAATTTGGCGTTTTATACTGTAGGCTTGTAATTCTTAGGAATAACTCACTGAAATCTATCCAAACAAGAGTCTAATAGGCATCCCGGGTATGATTTTTTTTTTTTTTTCTTATTAAAAATTATAATATAATAAATAATTATAAAAAATTATAACAAATAATAATATAATTATAGTAAAAATTATTCAATAATGTAATCAAATCAAAATCACTGAAATTTGCTCAGTTGCAGAATTTTTGCTGTCATTTTTTTTTTTTATGACGAATTTCCCCATAAATCGCTATCGCTAAATTCTGCAAGTGATTCTGATTTATTATCGCTGTTTTTTAGCTGCTCTAAAACAATTTTTGCCATAAAGGGACACTTTTGGTTGCTATGGGCAATCTACAGTTTGCAGGGAGAAAGAACAGTTTTTATTATATAAAAGGACATGCAGGGCACTGGGCAGACCACTAGGGACATGGGGGGTGTGTATTTTTTACATACAGTACTGTAATCTATAAGATTACAGTGTACTGTATGTATAGTGTTTGTTTACTTTTTTGAATTTGGCGCCGTTCCCCCCCCTACGTCGCGACGCTCGCAGGTAAGGGAATCGGCGGAACACACAGCATCAGGCGGACATCCGCCCGCCGTGTACTGCGGGGATTCATCGCTGGATCGCAGAGAAAAGGTAAGTAAACTTTCTTTCTGCATCCAGCGAGGAAAGTCCGTGTGTGGCACGGGGTTACCGATCGTAGCTTAAAAATCTCACCCCGTGCCACACACGGAAAGACCGCCAGGGAGGTTAAGGCCTCAGTTTTCACAGAGGAGAAGGAGAGACTGATGTTCCTTCTTCTTCTTTGCGCCAATCTGACCAGATGGAATGGGAGAGCCTGGGATAACAGGGGAGGGCTGTGGCTGAACGCAGCAGGGATAGCGCTGCCATTAGCAAAGGTGCTGAAAATGAGATCCTGCCATGGCTGCTATACCCTAGATATGCCACTGCTCAGGACACCACTTAAATCAGAGCTCCCCTTTACACCAGAGTCCACAGTGTTCCTCAGTACATCAGGGTCCTCTCCATACATCAGAGTTCTCAGTGTTCTTCCTTAAATCAGGGTTCCCAGAGCAACCCTTATGTCAGAGTCCCCAGAGTTCTCCCTTACATCAGAGTCTGCAGTGCCCCCCCCCCCCCCCCCCCCCTTACAGTGAAAGGGAACTCTGCAAGTTCAGATGTAAAAGGGAAATTCTGTGGACTCTGATGTAAAGGAGGAATTTTGTTATTAACTTCGTATGATTAGAAATGTTTTTTAATAGCAAAATATATGTATAGTTTATACTATAAAAAAAATTTGACGTGCGCCGCTAAAGTGTTCGGGTTTGATTTGAAGAAAAGGTGGCAACCTTAGTATAGAAGGAGAAATGTAATTCTGGAGGATGTCAATCAGAAATACGGTCCCATTCACTGCCCCTGAAAGAATTCTAAAATCTCCTTCCCGCTATGCCTCTCACTTGTGTCCTGTATGTATCATTGTCACTCACGGGCTGGTAGGACATCGTCCACAGTAAGCACCTCATCCAGCTCCAGTAGGATGCTCTCTGCAAGTGAAGCCAAGGAAGTGACAAAACGCTGCATGCTCTGCAAAGCACAGTCCTGAAAACAAGAAGATACTAAGAATTATTTCATTTATATATGAAATAATATAAATATGATTTAATCATACATAACAGGCATTTTTCTAATTTTTCAGAAATGGGAAAGAATATAATATATATAATATAATAAAAAATGCACTACATTATTTTTGGAGAATTGGACATCATTTAGTATCACTTTAACTGCAGCATGTCAAGGCTATTTGTGATATTTTTCTGACTGCCTGGGAGAAACAAAATCCAACCAGTTTTCTTCTACGTCTTGACACCCCAGCGAGGCAGCGCAGCCAGGTGCTGGACTACCTTTAGAGTTTTCTGCCAACTATGCAGTTGAGCAATAGGGGGGTTTACTAAAACTGGAGCACTCAGAATCTGGTGCCGCACTGCATAGAAACCAATCAGCTTCCAGGTTTTATTGTCAAAGCTTAATTAAACAAGCTGAACTTAGAAGCTCATTGGCTACCATGCACAACTGCACCAGATTCTGTGTGCACCAGCTTTAGTAAATCTCCCCCCACCAGTTCTGATCCAGGGCGCACTCCATCTTGCGAGTGGACCATGACGAAGGAGCAGTACACTGATGAGGCCAGCACTCTGCTATTTTCTGCATTCAGGACTTTTCCACTGTAATGCCTCGTACACACGACCGTTTTTTCCTGGCAGGAAAACTGCCATGAGAGCTTTTGCCCAGGAATCCCGGCCGTGTGCATGCTCCATCGCAGTTTTAATGACAGGAAAACCGCCGGGAATCCTAGAGGGAAAAAGAGAACGTGTTCTCTTTTTTTCCCGCCGGTTTTTAAGCCAGCAGTTTCCCTATGAGGAAAACCTGTGGTGGAGCATACACACGGCCGGGTTTCCCGACCAAAGCTCTCAAGGCAGTTCTCCTGTCGGGAAACCTGACCGTGTGTAGGGGGAAAAAGCTACCAAGCAGGTTCTCGGTTTTCCCCTCGGGACTTTTTACCCCCGGGAAAACAGATCTTGTGTAAAGGCATTAGATGACCAGCACTGGGCAATGTAGCAGCGCTCTGACTGGAGCACAGGGCTGTCCCTTCTATTCCCAGTCTGATTAAGTCATAATTAACTGAATTGCATTGTGTTTTTTTACGTCTGCCTGAAATTATCTATAAAATGGAACTTTATGGCATAAAACAAAAATGGACGAACAGGTAAGAGTTAGAATGCACGATATGTCTCTTCTGCATTAATGAACTGTGAGCTGTGCATGCACATTGTTAAAATGTGGCAATGCTGAGCTGACTGAACTCCCATGCATGCACCATGTGTGATGTCATATCGGCACGGTCAATGAAAGTGGCTGGCGATTGATACCTGGGAAGCCAGCCGCCCAAAGATGTTAGCGGCCGGCAGGGAGCTCTGGGATGTCGCATCGCTGGACTGAAGGTGAGTATAGATCCGCTTTAAATAAAGTACTTCTCTAATTGTGTCCTAAATTTAAGAGAAAAGAGTCAGTACATTGTCTCACCTGTAGCTGTTTAGCATTGCGCTTTATTCCCTCTGCCTCCTCCTGTTGTCTGCTCTCCTCCTGCTGGTAGATGTCCTCCAGAGTTTTGCAGTTATCTGGGTGTCCCAGGCTTGGCCTTAGCAGATTCTTCATTTCCTCCTGGAAAATAGGCAGAGGAATGTTCACATTTTGGCTGCAGCTCAGGTTCCATTCTAACATCATATTATCCTTAAACCTCACATGCAGCTACAACCTTTTTCCTAGTTATGGACAGAGTGAGGACGTGTTAGAGCCCCCTTTAGATGTTGGTCACTGATGCCCATGTTCCTGCCAAGTGCATTTTTGTGATATGTGTCCAGGCTGAAGAGACAGTAAAGCCCTATACACACGATCGGATATCTGATGGAATCTAATCCGATGGATTTTTTCGTCATTCTTGCCTACACACCATCAGTCAAAAATCTGACCGATGTAAAACACTACGACGTGCTGAGAAAGATGAAGTTCAAGGCTTCCGAGCATGCATCGACTTGATTCTGAGCATGCGTGGATTTTTGACCGATGGACTTCCACACAGACAATCGTTTTTTTTCTATCGTCTTTTTATCCATAGGAACATTTTAAAACATGTTCTATTTTTTTCACCGATGGAAAACAAACCGATGGGGCCCACACACGATCGTTTTTTTCCGATGAAAACAGTCCATCGGTCTGTTTTCATCAGACATACCGATCGTGTGTACAGGGCTTAAGAGTGGAGAAATCTCCCTCATGCAGACACAACATAGGTTTTAAACCTTCATCATGCCATAGTTATTGTTTTTAATTGATATCTGTGTCCCACTGGGGCAGTGACTCTGTGTGCCCCTGTCCGCCCCCTCTCTGGGCAGAAGCACAGAGATCACAGACACAAAGAGCAGGCTGTGTGTATGGATTCTTCTCCCTCACCCTTCTCCTGTCAATAATGGGGGGGGGGGGATGCGTACGGGGGGAGATTATTAAAGCATCAGGAGGACTGGAGCAGGCTGTAAATGAGTAAAATGTGGGTTGCAGGCAATCCGTGAGCAGTAATAAAGTGCAATAATGTTTTGCAACCAGTGAGCTGTAATGATGTGCAGTAACCTCTAGCAACCAATCAGTGAGTGGTAATGTTTTGCAGTAACCTCTAGCAACCAATCCATGAACCTGGACAAACCAGTGATTGTGGACTAGTTCTTTATGTTTACATTATTAAAGTTTTTTGAGACAAATCTATGTGCATGTTGGTTTTTTTGGGGGAATGTTGGGGTGGAGAATGAAAGTGCATTGGGGGTGGAGGGGCCGAAGAAAATGTTTGCCTAGGGTCCAATCAATATTAAAGATAGCCCTGCTCCCAATGCACGTTTAATACAAGTCTAAAAGCCTGCCTGGATCACTGAAAACAATGTCCCCACTAGAAGTTATACCTTCCAAATACTCAAAAAGGGTGTAAACTGCCCAGGTCACACTGGACGAGAATCTACAATTCTGTATACATATGATATGCAGGCAGTCCCCAAGTTACAAACATCCAACTTACTGTACATACGACTCATACTTAAGAACATTGTAGCGTGACGTCACTCTGGTGTGGGAAACCACCAGGTGGCCAACTTGCTGTTCACCGCACACAAAACTTAATTATTTTTTTCCGTCTAGAGCTACACTAAGGCCGCGTACACACGACGGACCGTTTCCAGCGGACATGTCTCCTCGGATTTTGGTCCGATGGCGTGTACACACCATCGGACGAAAATCCCCTCGGACTGAGGACGCGGTGACGTTGACGCCGCCACGTCACCACTCCAGGAAGTAAAATACTTCCACGCATTCGTCGAATCCATGGTGGTCTCAGCCCAGCTCCCGGTGGGTGTGCTATGCAAGGTACGCCTGTGCTTAGTACGCCCACCCCCCCCCTCACAAAAACCACCACACTTGCACGCACACGAAATTGGTTTAACACACACGCACTTTGGCCATGCGGTCTCCTAAAATAAAGAGAGGCGAAGGACCTACGGGGCTGGCTGGGTGGGCTAGGCCCCCTCACTCCCTCATAGGGGGGGGAGTCCCTCTGCCCCATTGGGGTCCTGTTGGGCCCCAGTTGGGCTCCCAAGAGGAGCAGGTAGGGCGGGGTGAGTGGGAGGCCCCCCCTCACACCCGCCATTGCCACCAGGGGCATGGAGAAGGATGGCGATTGCCTCCAGGGGGAGGGTCTGCCTACTTCCAACTCCTGCAGTCCGGCTCCTCTCTCTCGAGTTCACGCACAAAAAATACACTTTAAAAAAAAAAAAAAAAGAATGCACCTGTTCCAACTTAAATACAAATCCAACTTAAAGCCGAGGTCCGGCTTAAAACTGCTGACTTTTAATAAGGACACTTACCTGTCCAGCGTGCCCGCGATGTCGGTAGCTGCTCGGGTCTCGGCTGCCCCGCCGCCATCCTCGGTGAGGGAATCACGAAAGTAAAGCGTTGCGGCTTCACTGCCGATTCCCTACTGCGCATGTGAATGGGCACACACAAGGTCCCAGAAGACACCGCTCCCTATTTCCCAGGAGACAGCGCTAGGAGGAGAAGAAAGAAGACCACCGTGGACAAGGAAGTGGCAGATTAGGAGATCTGCCTAGTAACAGCCACTTCTGGTAAGTATTAAAAAAAAAATCCCAATTTTTTGTAGCCTTTTTGCCTATATTTTTTTTTTTTTTAGGGTGGACCTCTGCTTTAAGAACAAACCTACAGAACCTATCTTGTTAGTAACCCAGAGATTGCCTGTAGTCATATAGCCATATCATTTTTTTTACCAAACCATATATACAACTTTTGTTTAAAAAAAGTTAAACTCAGTGGACATGTATCTTTTTTCAATCTGACTAATTATGTAACTATATAGGTAGTATAATAACTATTTGATACATGACAAAGGATTCCCAGAGCACAATGGCCTTTCAAGTAGAGAATACAGTATAGCAGTAGTTGTCCCTTTTAGACTCAGCTGTCTCTTGCTAAAATGGATGAGGTATGGAGGACGGTTTTACTCTTGATTTGTGTGTATAAATCTCAGCTTAAATGACTGATCCCTGTAAACAACTGACTTTTTACAACAAAGGATTTAACTGGAACACATAGGGGAAAGAGTCTAAGATCCACCCACTGGCTCAGAGGAGAATACAAGATATTGATATGCATTATTTACTGAAATAAAATGAAAAATGTTTATTTAATTGTCATTTTTGTACAAAACGTGTTAACATTACCAGAACAAAAGCATTTAGTTAAAGGGTCAATATGGCAGACAAGCAAGCAAATTACAATGCGAACTGTATAAAAGTAATTACCGTATGTAAAGCATTATTTGTTTTGCCCGAATACAAAGCATCATAGACAAAATACCTTGGTTTGGTTCCATTTATCCAGCTCTTTTTTGAAAAGCTGTTGTATTTGTTCTATGTTCACTTCCATGGCTTCCAAGTGTTCCCGTCTTAGGCTCTCTAATACTAACTTTGGTACATTGCATAAAAGCTTTTCAAACTCTTCCAGCTGCTCCCGAAACTCTGAGAGAAAGGAAAAGTTATCAAACATTTGTGTATTTCAGAGGACAGAACAATGGGTCTCAACATATCAGGAGGTACCTTAAAGGGGTTGTAAAGGTTGGTTTTTATTTTCTAAATAGTTGCCTTTAACCTCTTCCCGCCCGCACGGTGGGTTTTTACGGTCACAATGTGGCTCTGAATTGCCGGGAGGCCGTCCTATATACGGGCTCGAGCCACAGTCAGGTGCCGATGCGTATGCCTGTCCGCCAAATGCCCACGATCGGCGGTCACGGAGACAGGGACGTGGAGCTCTGTGTGTGAGGGAGAGGAGACCGATGGGGTGTCCCTTGTACATAGGGACAACCATCGGTCTCATCCCCCAGTCAGTCCCCCCCCCCCCACAGTAAGAATCACCTAGCAGAACACACATTTACCCCTTCCTCGCCCCCTAGTGTTAACCCCTTCCCTTCCAGTCACATTTATACAGTAATCAGTGCATATTCCCAAAAATGTGTCAAAAGTGTCCGATGTGTCCACCGCAATATCGCAGTCCTGACAAAAATCAGCCATTACTAGTAAAAAAAATGTAAAAAAAAAATCATAATTTTATCCCCTATTTGTAGACGCTATAACGTTCAATCAATAAACTTTTATTGCGATTTTTATTTTTACCAAAAATATGTAGAAGAATACCTATCGGCCTAAACTGAGAAAATATATATATATATATTTTTTTTTATTGGATATTTATTATAGCAAAAAGTAAAAAATTGTGTAATTTTTTCAAAATTGTCGCTCTATTTTGGTTTATAGCGCAAAAAATAAAAATCGTAGAGATGATCAAATACCACCAAAAGAAAGCTCTATTTGTGGGGAAAAAAGGACGTCAATTTTGTTTGGGAGCCACGTCGCACGACCGCATTCAAAGCGTGACAGTGCTGAAAGCTGAAATTTTACCTGTGCCCAGTAAGAAAGTGGTTAAGCTAGTGCATTGTTGGTTCACTTACCTTTTCCTTCGATTTCCCTTCTAAATGTTTTTTTTCTTTGTCTGAATTTCTCACTCCCTGTTTCTCCTCAGTAAACTTGCCACCATCATCCGAGTGGTAGTCAGCCAGAATAGCTTACTGAACAGGAAGGAAAAGGAAGTGAGAAATTCAGACAAAGAAAAAAAAATTAGAAGGGAAATTGAAGGAAAAGGTAAGTGAATCAACAATGCACTAGCTTACAGGAACCTATTTAGAAAATAAAAAATGAACCTTTACAACCCCTTTAAGGCCTACTTCCAATATGGTGGATCATCAATCAGGATGTAATATCAGTGAAATGATGCAAGGGTCATATCGGTGGTTGGTCATCTTCATAATACATCATATAATGGTCACTGTACTGTATATTGCGAAAGCAAAACGTGACCACCATGAAATCAATAAAGAAGATCTAAGGTCAAGTACTAAAATCTCTTTCAAGCTTTACCATGTTAATGTATTCCAAAGGTTGCTTCAATATTTTTAAATATGCAGCATTCATTATAATTACACCTGATGACCCCAGCCATGAAGGTTTTTGTCAGACACTTTCTGGTACGGGTTGACAACTGTCTCTTAATTAAGCCATTGCATTGGCACCTCTGGTAAACACTATAGGCAGCTACTGTATATGAACCGACTACAGAGGCATGGTCCACCATTATGAGAATGCTTTCAGAACTGTTTGTACATGTGATTTGCCCATGCAGGGAAAAGCAATGGATTTATTTGAATGAAAACCCAAATGGATGCTTACTCTTACCATCACTTTGCTTTCCTGTGGCTTCATGTCCTTGGGATAGATAGCAAAGTGACCTACTTGGTACTTCTGGCCCAGACGGAATATTTGACTCACCCTCTTTCTCCCATATGTTAGTGCTGGTGTTTGGTGATTGGCTGCTCAGGCAGCTAAAATGACACATAGGGAATCCTTAGGTGAGTGAGTGAGTGAGAAACTTATATAGCGCAACACATGTGAACTGAATTGCCTCTGGGCGCTTGGTATCCATTCCCTGGGCCCTCAGAAGAGATGGGTTTTGATCCGTCTCCTGAAGGCCAGGTGGTCCACCTCCAACCGGATGCTGGTTGGTAGAGCATTCCATAGTCTGGGTCCTTAGGTCTGTTTTAGTTCCAAGTCCTAACCTAGAGCTGACACATGGTTGCCTCTCTTTCCTCCCAAGGGCTGCATGGAGCAGCAGGAGAGTGAAAAGAAGGAAAGTATAGTAAATGAACCAGTTGCATTTCCCCCGGATAGGCAAAACACAGGTTCACTTTATGACTGCTGAACAGTTAAAAATGCACTCAAAAGCCATTTTACCAAGCAAGCAGTTGTTGTGATACTCCATGGCCTGCTTCTCATAAGTCTGAAGCTTCAGCACCAACATGTCTGCACAGTCCTCAAACGTTTCCTGTAGTAAGTCTGGGCGCCCTACCAAACGACGGTCCTTCTTTTTATAAAATTCCTAAAACACATAAAATGCAAATAGAACATGGCACAAATCCACAGATCAGCAGTGGGATTTTATGATTACATTGGTTATTCATTAGGCTAATCTCACCCAAAAGTTTATGAGAACGCATTACAACATGAGTAGGTGTTTATACATGAAATAGTAATTACTGTAGCAGTCTTGTGACTTCTAGTTCATAGTAAAGCATGTAGGAGGAGTTTTTATACTGCATAAGCTGTCCTATCAGGATCCAAGACCCCTGACCTTCTCTCTGGACAGTGCCGATTGTCCCTTTGCGGATCACATTCACTCTCCCAAGAAAAAAATAAAACACTGTGGTAAAACACACCAAACTGAGCATGTGCAGAGTGACTCCAAAGGTCTCCATCTTATTAGACCTGTACTGGAGTCAAGAGAAGAAGAGGAGCATCTGTGCGTACAAGATCAACAGCCTTTTTACACAATGCAGTGGATTAACCGATTCGGTTCCACGATGATTTAGGCATGCTTTACTGCATATACAGATTGATTTTTACTATTGAGGGTTTAGTAACACTTTAAATGTTATTACTTTGAGACTTATTGCCTCTTGTGTATGGAGGGGTAGCTGGGAATGCACTCCTTGATAACTATAGTTGTTGTTTGAAGATTCATTGTGGATTACTGATCTCCTGTACCACAGGATCTGACACACTATCTGGGGTAGGGAACCTTGGCTCTCCAGCTGTTTTGCAACTACAAGTCCCATGAGACATTGCAAGACCCTGACAATCACAGGCATGACTCCTAGAGGCAGAGGCATGATGGGATTTGTAGTTTCACCACAGTTGGAGAACCAAGGTTCCCTACCCCTGCAAGTGACTGGTGTTATGTGATTACTCTGTTGGAGACTACATAATTTGACGAACAATAGTCTACCCTGCCCCTCCTTATGAGTTTTTTCCCTATTGGATAGAGGTTTTCTATTGGATGATAATTCCAGCGTCATACAATCTGTTGGTGCATTTTAAGAAAAAGTGTTGGGGTTGCATCATTTTTATTCTAAGAAAAAGATTTGAAATGTGTTGAGTCTGCATTCAAAACGAACCAAAAGTAGACATGTTCTATGCTGTGCAGTATTTTCTGCTTGTGTAATTAAATTGTTGTAATAAATTGTTTGAATTTATGCCAGTGTCATTGTGTTTCCTATATGTCTACACACAATCCATGGCTGCTAGTGGTGCAATGGATCGTCATTGATCCGTGATCTGAACGGGTCAATGTGTTCGGATCGGCACACCACGCGATCCGCAAATTGAGCTCCGCTGCCTCGGCCATAGGAAAGGACGTGGCTTCAGCCTAGCTCCGGAGCGGCGGCCAACTTGGTACACCCCACAGCTGCCTAGGTATACAGTGGGGCTATACACAGTGGGGAAGCAGGCCTGTCGCTACAAGGCAGGCAAACCAAGCAATTGCTTGGGGCCCCGAACTGGCCTTGGTTAAGATTCAATTTCCTGTTCTCGGCCGTACTGACAGGAAGTGCACACTGAGTGCTCACTTCCTGTCAGTCCGGCCAGGAACAGGAAACTGAATCTTCTGCTGCACCCTACAGCCCGGTAGGGAGGGGGGTGTTGGGGGGCCTCCATGTCCATTTTGCTTGGGGTCCCCAAATTCCTTCAAACGACCCTGTGGGGAGATGTGGATATTACAGTGGGGGAGATGTGGACATTACAGTGGGGGAGATGTGGACAGTACAGTGGGGGAGATGTGGACAGTACAGTGGGGGAGATGTGGACATTAGAGTGGGGGAGATGTGGACATTAGAGTGGGGGAGATGTTTTTCATTTGCTGATCCGAGGAATGATCCGAACGGTGAGTTTTTTGATCCGTTGCACCCATAATGGCTACCACGTTTTTATTTGTACCATCCCTTTAATCCTACCCGACCTTATCTCTCCCTTCTGTACTACATAGCTCATTGTAGTGCATGTTCACCTTCTACACCAAAAGCCTTCTGCACTGAAGACAGACTCTGCACCGACAATTACAAGCACCCAATTAGCAACGCTAGGACTAACTAATCTGTTAGTAAATTACATCTGTCTAATAAAAATGTAAAATGTACCTCCGCCAAGTACAGCAGGTTATTGTTGCTCTCCCACAGAAGTGACATCAGGATCCCTGTAAAATTACTGGACAATAAAATTGCAATGATATGGTGCTGAATAAATCCATTTGTCGGTGAAAATTGAAGACACAGACAGTACATACATATTGCAGTAATACATTTACAGTAACTTACTCAGATTCCTCTTTCTTTTCCCCAAACACCTGGTATTTTTTGTCAAACCGAGTGGGTTTCACCAGCTTGCGGACACTGAGGAAGAATAAAGAATATCAGAGGTTTCATCTTCCCGGAGCCATGTTGTTTTTTTGAATAAGAAACTACAAAGTGCAACAACAAGGATCAACCAATCAGATTTCAGTTTATTTCTGACAGGTCAGAGCAGATCGATTCTGATCACTGCAGATCACTGAAATTTGCACACTGATTTTAGTTTTGTTGAATTGAATCTTTATGTAAAGTGTATGCATAGGCAAAAACATTTTCATTTTAGTCCTGGATACAGTAGGGAAGGGTCATTCTCTGCCTGTATCCCATTAGAATCTGTCTTGGTAATGCAACAGGAAGTGAGAGTCATCTCTGCACTGTGTTGAAGCCAATCAAGTATAGACTTAGATCAGCTTCTTCACTGACCAGAACAGCTGGAGATTAACAGCTCTGAACCTGGAAGTGTTAAGAACCGAAAAAACGTCTAGGTTCACTCCTTACAGGGTAGATTGGTGAACGGTTGTTCGCTGATCTCTCATTGCTTCCCATCCCAACACCCATGATAAGGCCCCAGGGATCCAGGAAGGACAGGTAAGCTAAGGAAACATGCCAGAAGAAAAGATGGGGGTCAGACAGGGAAGAGGATCATTCTAGAAGGAATCGGGTAGTTTTATTTCTACCAGATAGCCAAACTCACTTTACAGAGGTGCTGCCACCTACATAATCATTATGATGGCAGCAGCAAAGGGGCTCATTTTGGAGTTTCCACCACTTTCTGTCTCTGTATTGCTGATAATAGCAATCAGGAGAAATAAAAGGAGTGCATCTATGCAGAAGTGATATAGATAACAATAAAAAAAACTGACAGGGGTTATAACCCTTCTTCACACACACAAAAAAGTTACTTATGCATACACTTTGATTTGACAAACCAAAAAAATGGATGCTGCCACTGAGTGCTCTTTACAAAAAGTGAGTAAAATTACCAATTAAATATTAATAATAATGTCATAGTTGATGTGATATACAGTGCCTTGAAAAAGTATTCATACCCCTTGAAATGTTACACAT
This sequence comes from Rana kukunoris, assembly GCA_029574335.1. NCBI lineage: Eukaryota > Metazoa > Chordata > Amphibia > Anura > Ranidae > Rana > Rana kukunoris. The sequence goes on from CM056057.1 coordinate 155,661,411, forward strand.
TTTTGTCATGTTATAACTAAAAACGTAAATGTATTTTATTGGGATTTTATGTGATAGACCAACACAAAGTGGCACATAATTGTGAAGTGGAAAGAAAATGATAAATGGTTTTCTATTTTTTTTTACAAATAAATGTCTGAAAAGTGTGGCGTGTATTTGTATTCAGCCCCCTTTACTTTGATACCCCCTAACTAAAATCTAGTGGAACCAACTGCCTTCAGAAGTCACCTAATTAGTAAAAAGAGTCCACCTGTGTGTAATTTAATCTCAGTATAAATACAGCGGTTCTGTGAAGCCCTCAGAGGTTTGTTAGAGAACCTTAGTGAACAAACAACATCATGAAGGCCAAGGAATACACCAGACAGGTCAGAGATAAAGTTGTGAAGAAGTTTAAAGCAGGATTAGGTTATAAATCTCAAGCTTTGAACATCTAACATAGCACTGGTTAATCCATCATGGAATAAGTATGGCACAACTTTAAACCTACCAAGACATGGCTGTCCACCTAAACTGACAGGCCGGATAAGGAGAGCATTAATCAGAGAAGCAGCCAAGAGGTCCATGGTCACTCTGGAGGGGCTGCAGAGTTCCACAGCTCAGGTGGGAGAATCTGATCACTGGACAACTATTAGTCGTGCACTCAACAAATCTGGCTTTTATGGAAGAGTGGCAAGAAGACAGCCATTGTTGAAAGAAAGCCATAAGAAGTCCCATTTGCACTTTGCGAGAACTCATGTGGGGGACACAGCAAACATGTGGAAGAAGGTGCTCTGGTCAGATGAGACGTTATGTGTGGCGGAAAACTAACACTGCACATCACCCTGAACACACAATCCCCACCGTGAAACATGGTGGTGGCAGCATCATGTTGTGGGGATGCTTTTCTTCAGCAGGGACAGGGAATCTGATCAGAGTTGATGGGAAGATGGATGGAGCAAAATACAGGGCAATCATAGAATAACGTCTGTTAGAGTCTGCAAAAGACTTGAGACTGGGGTGGAGGTTCACCTTCCAGCAGGACAATAAGACTGGCTAATGGAAAAGGACCAAGTGTTGTTTTGAACTCTTCACACAGTATTTTGATTCATGTGAAATATGTGAGTACCAAAAAAACAGATAAAGTTACAAAATATATATGTATATATATATCTATATTCATACACTGTATATAAAGTATATATATTTTACCTTGGGGTTGCAAACTTGGTATTTTCCCCATTTCCTGAACCAGGCTTCTTCTTGGTTACACTCCCACTACTCGGTCGTGATGGCGGACGTGGTGCCAAGGATTGCCCTTGACGTAACACTATAAAATAATGTACAAAAATGGTAATCATCAGGTGCTTCTATTTAGATTAAAGATATATTTATTAATGCATCTTAAAATACATTTTAAGAATTGTAAATTTCCTTTTTAATGAAATATTATAATGTTAAATCTAGTAAAATATTGTGGTTACTATAATAAATTAAACTTGGAGTACATTTCACCACTTGTGTCACTCCTGCCCCAAAGGAGATTACACTAACAGCCCTCACCAGATTATAAAGACACATACAGATGCACATACTAGGAACAATTAGACTCCTTTCACGCTGGGGGCGTTTTGCTGGCACTATAGCATTAAAAATAGCGCCTGCAAAATGCCCTAAAACAGCTGCTCCATTCACACTGGAGCGTTGCGCTGGCAGGGCGTCAGAAATAGTCCTGCCAGCAGCTTCTTTGGAGCGCATTGGGAGCGGCGAACTCACAAAATAAATAGATATTTATTTTATTGCACATCTATAAGTGACCTCTTACTAACACGCTGTGGGTAAGGTTGCCACCTTTTCTTCAAGTCAAACCCGAACACTTTAGCGGAGCACAGCAATTTTTTTTACAGTATAAACTATACATATATTTTGAAATTAAATAACATTTCTAATCATATAAAGTCAATCACAAGAGTCCCCCTTTACATCAGAGGCCACCTAGTCCCCCTTTACATCAGAGTCCACAGAGTTCCCCTTTTATATCTGAACTTGCAGAGTTCTGTTACACTGTAAGGGGGGAATCTGCAGACTCTGATATAAGGTAGAACTCTGGGGACTCTGACACAAGGGATGCTCTTGGAACCCTGATTTAAGGGGGAACACTGAATACTCTAATGCATGGTGAGTACTCTGATGTAAGGGGGAACACTGTGACCTCTGTTGTAAAGGGGAGCTCTGCTGTAAGGGGATCTCTGAGAGCCCTGATTTACCTTAGTATACTCACTCAGAGGCAGGAGATAGAAGGGGGGAGACTTCAGTCACAGACAGGGATGGTTGGTTAGCTCACTCACCCCTTGGCAGTCAGCACCTCTCATCCAGATGTATCTGAGGCTACTTGTAATGGAATGCACCGTGACAGACTGAGATATTCCTATGTCTAGGGTCACCTTATGTCCACTAGGGCCACAGGGTGACAAAGAATCATAATTCATATATTACAGATGGGACATTATTAATACTTCATTTTAGGACTGAGATATCACAAGGAGTTCATGATGACATGACCAGGTCAACCAGACAGTGAGTCATACCTTTGTACAATATGCTATTGAAATATCTTAAGGTGTTGGCTATTCACTGTAAAGACATTCCGTTGAAGGTGTTGATTGCACCCACTCTCACAAGACTCTGCCATTGTGTGATAAAGCTGTCTAGATAACTTAGTCAACTAGATGTCTGTGTATTTTTCTAGGTTAATTGAACACTATTGAAGATGCGGTGCCGACAAGTCTACATGGTTAGCTTACCTGAATGCCTTTTAGAGTGTGATTGAAGCCCCCCATGGTGTGAAGGGGGGTGGAGACTACATTGTCCTGTGACTAACTGCATTATGCTTGAGACTGTATAAGAAGCTGAGAAAATACCAATAAATTGTCATATCTTTGGAAGCAAGTACGAAGCTCTGTCTCGTCTTATTCTGGGAATTGATATGAATCGTGTATGCAAGATTGTCGCAGTGTGTCAGATAAGCTTGTCGTGGTTGGATGGAAGGTCGTAAGCGGTGGTGACCGTTACACTACTGGACTTCAAATTTCCCACCCCCACTTTCCTTTTCTGAGGCACAGCACCAGGAATTGGAGTGTGGGCAGACACAGAGGGGTAGAAGGAAGAGGAGCAGATCGAGCCCTTTCTCCTCTCCCCTCAGTTTGGGGGGCATGGATTGTTAGTATTGTTGGGCAGTGTGAAAGAGAGTGTAAAAGACACTCTCAGCTTAAACAACTGCAGTCAGCAACCCTGCTGGCAAGCCATAGTTTGGTCTGAATAATGTGTCTGGGTTTCATGTGGTCTGAAACCCCGACACAGGATTCAAAAGCCTAACTGTCCGGGTGAATCTTGGACAGGTGGCAACCTGTGGGATTCATTTACTAAAGGCAAACAAACTGTGCCCTCTGCAAAAGCAGTTGCTCCAAAGCTTAGGAAATTATGTAAAGCTTTACTTTGCAAAGAATACCCAATCACAAACAAGGAAAATAAATGAATTTTTGCTTCCACATGATTGGATGATGGTGGTCAGCAAAGCTCCTGCTCATTTACTAAGCTCTGGAGCAACTACAATTTGCACAGTGCCGTATTTCCCATATTTCTTCACTCTGGTCCTCAATAGCTGCTAACTATTTGTTTTCTAGTCTTCCAGGTGGAAGCACAGAATGGTTGAATAGTTAAAGGAACACTAAGGCTGGGTTCACACCTATGCGAATTGGTTGCGGTTTCAACCTCATCCAAAACGCAGAACATTTCTAAAGACATTGTTTTCAATGAGGCTGGTTCACATATGTGCGATGCATTCGCACTGCGCATTGCCGGAAATCCGTATGCGTTGTGGAGGCCTTGCGGTGCGGCTCAGGTGCGAATTCAGTCCCATTATTTTCTATGGGTGCGCAGCTGATTCGCAGATGTGTTCAGTTCTCTTCAGGAATTTCTCTCATTCAGCTCAATACATTTCTCCCCCACTCTCCTCTCACTCGGAACTTCTCCCAGGTTTCCAAATTCGCAGCAAAAACGGAGCTAATCTGCTGAACACTTCCCTTATCTTTGCAGAGACATTACAGAGCTGAAATTCACACCGCACAAGTTTGAACCCAGCCTAAAGGTTCGTTTTTTATTAGATGAATTGATTGCTGTAAGCTAGAGCATTTAAATATCACTTACCTCGTTTTTCCTTTTGACCTCCAAAATACAGTAATCCAGGTTTGAAAATGCCATTTCCCATCTCTCCTCTACTTGCTTTCCACCAGCACCTGAGCTGTTTTGCATTGTGGAAAGCAGAATGTGCTCACCCCTCTCTATGACTACAGCTCTGCGTGAAGGTGCTCTCTTATCCCTCACAGGCATGGAGGCTAAGCCTAATGGGAACTGTAGTTCCCACTAGGCCGTGATGCAGCAAGAATGAATGCGCACCGCAAACCAGGAATTGAGTGAGAATAACGATTCAGGAGTGACAGAGGGGAATAAAACAGCTCGATATCAACAGGTATCAAACTAGTTATAATGCAAAACATTACTTTTTACTTTATCAGCTACTGTCAGACTTTAATTTAAGAGAATTTTTTTTTGTCTTTACAACCCCTTTAAGGGTTCAAAAAAGCCACTTATTAGTTTATAATAGTAGTGAAAAATATACAGCCACTGAGAAACACTGATCCCCTTTGCTAAATCATACCTGTAAGGCTGGGCTGTCGATTCCCATCACTGTGTTCCTGTTGGTACTCTCCATTCATTTGCTGTGTCCTGGAAGGAAGTGATAAAATGTGCTTAATTATTTTCCTGCCTTATTTTATGTGAAGTTTAGTAAGCGTCAAACTTTCCATGGATTCACAGTTATGCTATTATCTGATTTACAGCTCTTACTAATGCAGCGCTACCCCCAAAGGAGCTGCTGGATTGTTTTGGGATCGGCAAATTAAAGTGGAGGTTCACCCTATTTATTCACTTAATATGTATTAAACAGCCTTCTATTCACAAGACAAAATCCGTGCATTTTTTTTTTTTTAGTGAAGGCTTACCCGTTTTCTCCATTCAATTCTGGCCTGTCAATCAAAGTACACCGCGGGGGAATGGGCGTGCCTATCCATTTTCCCCCGACGGCGCTTTGTCTCCTGGGAATCTGTCTTTACGTCCCCAGGAGACGCTGTGTGCTCAAATCCCGCGATATTTCGCGGGTCACGTGACTCGGGAACTGTGCAGTGTTGACGGCGCGGCTCGCCGTCAACACTGCACATGCGCGGGATAGAGCGGTGAATGCTGGGATGCCAGCATTCACCGTATCCCGGAAATGCCTAGAGCTAGGCTTCAGCTTGGGACAGTTAAGATGGAACCTGCCATCTACAGATTTTATAAAGTACAGTTTTGTTCCAAAAAAAAAATGCTGGCGGCGAAAAGAGTGGTACGCACGGGCTCATATCAAGACCAGGTAAGAGCGGGACAGTAATTTAAAGAAAAAAAAAAAAAACGGTTGAAATACCGCTTTAAGTTACCCCAGCTTGGTCTAGGGATGCACCAGAAGGATCTAGCAGTAAACGGAGGTCCACACAGTCAATAAAGATTTTCTCAATGCTTTAATTCCAGGCCAACATTAGCCAACATCAACTTTGGTAAAGGAAGAATAGGTTGATGAGGGAAGAGAAGCTTTCGATGTCAGTCCTGGATAACGCCTTGACTTAATCGACTACGTCGAGCACGCGCTCGTCACATTCAATGCCGTCGCCACCATCATGCTACACCCTACCTATGCCTTGGAAGCTACCGCGCATGTGTCAAAGTCAATTCGAGCATGCGCGGGTTTCCATGGAGAGGTAAGTATATACACGCTCGGGTTTCTCAGCAGGAAAACACTGCCGAGAACCTGAAGACGAGAAAATAGACAGCAGGTTCTCTATTTTTCTTGATCAGAAACCTCAAAGCCTCGTACACACACACGGTTGACTCGGCAAGAAAGCTCTGCCAGCAATTTTCTTGCTGGTTCTTGCCGAGAAAACCGAGCGTGTGTACGAGGCTTGAGTATAAACTCTTCATACAGTAAGATCAGTGGTAGTGGAAAGTTTGAAAGGAGCCCAGCAATACAAAAAGAGAGGTAGTGTCCAATAATTATTTTACAGGTAGCTTATGGTGCTCAGTCTGATTGGCCCACTCAAGTGAGTCTTCAAATACTGAGGCAAGGCCATGGCTCTGGACCTGGAAAGCGCTCCATGTCTGGCAAGCCTCACGGGTGGAACCATAGCTCCCAACTGCCCCTGATTTCGAGGGACTGTCCCTGATTTGGAGCAAAGTCCCTCTGTCCCTCATTCCTCCACATTTGTCCCTCATTTTGGACTTATCTATAAAGTTGTATCTAAAATGTACTTTTTATTTTTCAAAAAGTGTTTCCCAGTGCTAAACCTTTCATCCATATTCTAAATTGCCACATTTGTAAATTTTAAAAGCCAATATAAAGGAATAGTAGTGGTAAAAAAAAAAAAGCAGTTGTGGATTTAATTAATCTTTTTTTGGGTTAATTCTCCTTTAAGGGGGGGTGGCAGGGGACGTGTCCTATGCCTACATACATTTGCTAGAAGGTGTCCCTCATTCGTATTTCAAAATTTTGAGAGGTATGTGAAACTTAGTGCAGAAGGCCACATTCCAGGCCTGCATCCAGTCAAACTAGGTCTGCATACATCCCAACTTTTTGAGATGGGAATGAGGGACACTTATCAGCAAAAGTATGCAGGCATTGGACACACCCCTTGCCACACCTCCTTAAAGAAAAAACAAGATTGGTTAAACCCACAAGTGCTTTTTTACCACTACTATTCCTTTATATTGGCTTTTGGAATTTACAAATGCATCAATTTAGAAATCAGATGAAAACTATATTGATCAGACCAAAATGAGGGACAAATGAGAAGGAATGAGGGACAGAGGGACATTGCTCCAAATCAGGGACAGTCCCTCGCAATCCGGGACAGTTGGGAGCTATGGGTCTGGGTGTGCTACTCCAAAGTCAAGCTGAAGAAAGACCAATCTGTACACCTGCCATGCAGAAACCAGCTTAAGCAACAATGTAATGAAGAATATTAAGGATGGGCTCAAGCGTGTTCGCAGCTCCACATGCCTGAACTCGCCAGAAAGCTCACACTGCACTGCGCTAATCACAGGCAGTGAGACATTGTCCCGATTCGTAGCTGCACAGATGGGGAAAGGTCTCACTCCCTGTGATTAGCGCTGTGCAGTGTGAGCTTACTTGCGGGCTCAGGCATGTGGAGCTGCAAACTGGCCCAAGTCCATCCTTAACCACTGGGCACTTAACCACTTTCCGCCCTGTCAATAGTCAATTGGTTGTGAAGTGGTTGTGTCAATATATTGACGTTCTGCAGCGGCGTGCACCTGTGGGGAGTGCGCAACGTGGCGATCGGTGATGCGGGTGTCAGTCTGTCACCCTGCATGTCTGATCTTGTTAAAGAGGTTCTTTACCACGTGATCAGCCGTGTCCAATCACGGCTGATCACCATGTAAACAGGAAGAGCCGTTGATCGGCTCTTCCTCACTCGCGTCTGACAGACGCGAGTAGAGGAGAGCTGATCAGCAGCTCTCCTGACGGGGGGGTTCGTGCTGATTATTTATCAGCGCAGCCCCCCCTCGGATGCCAACACTGGACCACCAGGAAGTGCCACCCGGTGCTCAATAGAGCAAAAATAGGCACAACAAAAATAAATAAAACATTTAACACAATTGATGCCAATCAGTGCTCACACATGGGCACTGACTGGCAACATGGGCACTGACTGAAATGATCCCCAGCAATGCCATCAGTACCACCCCTCAGTTTCCATCAGTGCCACCCAGTGTCCATCAGTGCCATCTCTTAGTACCCATCTATGCCCAGTGCCCACCTATCAGTGCCCATCTTTGCCACCCATAAGTACCCATAAGTGCCACCCATAAGTGATGCATATGAGTGCCCATCAGTGCCGCCAAAGAGTGCCCAGTAACGCCTATGAGTGCCCATCAGTGCCGCCTATGAGTGCCCATCAGTGCAGCATACCAGCGCCGCCTATCAGTGCTGCCCATTGGTGCCCATCAGTGTCGCCTCATCGGTTCCCATCAGTGCCACCTCATTGATACACATCTGTGCCACCTCATCGGTGCCCATCAGTGCCACCTCGTCGGTGCCCATAACTGAAGAAGAAAACGTACTTATTTACAAAAAAATTAACAGAAATACCACCAAAAGAAAGCTCTATTTGTGGGTACAAAATGATAAAAATGTCATTTCAGTACAGTGTAACATGACCGCGCAATTGTGATTCAAAGTGTGACAGTGCTGAAAGCTGAAAATTGGCTTGGGCAGGAAGGTGCGTAAGTGCATGGTATGGAAGTAGTTATCGTATTTTCGTCGTCTTATACACCGGGTCTGACTCCGGTCAGGCTGCGGGCACGATCTTCCTACCTTATTTCTAGATTCCAGGCTGCGGGCATCCATTAATCAAAAGCCACGCCTCCTCCTCAGACTGTTCCGTGATAGGCGGAACACAAATTTTCCCAGCAGGGGCTCTGTTCTGTGTTCCGCCTATCACGGATGCCTTCTCATTCTTGGATGAGAGGATGTCCTATCACGGAACAGTCTGAGGAGAAGCACAGCTTTTGATTTATGGATGCCCGCAGCCTGGAAGCCAGAAATAAGGTAGGAAGATCGTCTTGGCCGGCACAGTGGGGGCAAGTGATGGCACAGTGGGGGCAAGTGATGGCACAGTGGGGGCAAGTGATGGCACAGTGGGGCATGTAATGTAATGGCACAGTGGAGGCATGTAATGGCACAGTGAGATTTGAAAAAAAGCCTGTTTCTGTCAGAAGTTGTTCCTGTCAGCGGTTGTTCTGGCTACCCCTCAGCTTCCAGAAATATTAGTAGGAAGGGGGTAGTCTTATATGGTGAGTATATCCCAAAACCAAAAATTTTCCTGGAAGAATATGAGGCCGTCTTATACGCCCAGTCGTCTTATACGCCAGCAAATACGGTAAACCCCCTTCCTAACCAGACTAATTTTTAGCTTTTGTTGCTCTCACATTTTAAATGACAATTACTCAGTCATACAACATTGTACCTATATGAATTTTTTGTCCTTTTTTTCACACAAATAGAGCTTTCTTTTGGCAGTATTTAATCACCATTGTTTTTTTTTTTTGTGCTATAAAAGAAAAACCACTGAAAATTCTGTAAAAAAAAAAAGAATTTTTCTTTGTTTCTGTTATAAAATTTACCAAATTAGCATTTTTTCTTCATAAATTTTGGCCAAAATGTATACTGCTAGATATCTTTGGTAAAAAGAAGTACAAATTGGTGTATATTATTTGGTCTTTGTGAAAATTATAGAGTTCGCAAGCTATGGTGCCAATATCTGAAAATGTATCACACCTGATGTACTGACAGCCTCTCTCATTTCTTGAGACCCTAACATGCCAGAAAAGTACAAATACCCCCCAAATGATCCCCTTTTTGGAAAGAAGACATTCCACAGCCAGGGATTCCCTTCCTTTGGAAGGTTTACCTCTCATGTGTTTTTGCTATAGGACAGAAAGTGAAGGGAAATCTCCCAAATGAGGCACAGATGGCAATAAAAAAACAACAACCTGGCAAGGTTTATTTATAACCTTACCTTCAAAAATGAAAAGTTTTGCCTTTAGTTCTACTTTACTGATCAGAACAGGCGCCCTGACTAATACCGCGTACACACGGTCGTAAATTCCGTCAAGAATTTTGTCTCAAACTTGTGTTGTATACACACGGTCACATCAAATTTCGTCAAGAACGCGGTGATGTGCAACACTACGACAAGCCGAGAAAAATTAAGTTCAATGCTTCTGAGCATGCGTAGAATTTTTCTCCGTCGGAATTGCATACAGACGATCAGAATTTCCGACAAGAACTTTTTTTGTCTGAAAATTTGAGAACCAGCTCTCCAATTTTTCTTGGCGAAAATTCCAACAGAAAAATTCAGTTGGAGCCTACGCACGGTTGTAAATTCTAACCAAAAGCTCACATCTGATTTTGCTTGTCAGAATTTCCGATCCTGTGTACGCGGCATTATCCCTAGATGAACAATCAAATTTGTTTTCCTATACAAGGGCTGAAGTTGTTTTTTTTTTTTTTATTTGCACTTACTTCATGATGTTCTTTATCACACCCAGTGCTGCATCGTCCAGGGCCAGTTTCCCTATCCTGCTAGGATTCAGCAGGTTGTCAGGGGTCCCAAATGCCAATTTTCCATCCTGTCTCAATGGGGCATCTACACGAGCTGCTGCTGCTGCAATTGGGCCTTGTAATGGGACTTCTGGAAGAATGGGACTGGGCTCCTGCAATTTGACAAAGAATCTTCATGTATGAACAATTTAGACAAATGGATAAATATACATTGGAAACACACAAATGTTTACAGGCCAAAAGATTTGTAATTTTGTTTTGCCAGTGCTCTGATTCACACACCTCCACCACGCTATGCAGCACGGAAGATCAGTCTACACCTCCCTGGTTCTGCTCTACTACAATCTGGTTCAGTTTGACATTTTCCTGATTCAACTTTACTGTTTTGCTGCATCCCCTGCCAGCTCATTAGGTCCTGCTTTTGTGCCCAGCAGAGGTAGAGTTGTGACACAGGGAACTGCACTGCTAAACCAGGCCATACATATGTCAAATGCTTAAAATTGTGATGTGACAGATGTGTCCAAGCTGGGTCACAAGACTGGCTGAACAGATTTACAAATCTTTCTGCAGGTAAAACAATAAACATATACAGCTAATCCTCGTTTAACGACCACTCAGACTTACGACCAGCTCTCCCCACCCGAACGATGCCCTCTAAATCATTGTATTGTACAGTAGAGTACAGAATTTTTGTTTGTGTTCTGTAATTATGCAATTTAACCACTTGCCGACTGGCTTACGCACATTTACATTGGCAAAGTGATTAGTTACCGCAAAACGACGTACCAGTACATCGGCCCCTTTAAGAGCCATAGCAGGCGCGTGCACGCCCGATGCACGGCGGGGGAACTGATGTGTGTGGCTGGTATAAGAAACAGGACAGGGATTTGTGTGTGTAAACACACAAATCCCTGTTTTGACAGGGGAGAAGAGACACATCTGCTGTTTGTAGTAATTACGAACAGCGATATGTCTCCTCCCCCAGTGAGTCACATCCCTCCACAGTAAGAAACACTCACAAGGGAACAAATTTAACCCCTTGATCGTCCCCTAGTGTTAACCCCTTCCCGGCCAGTGACATTTACACAGTAATCAGTGCATTTTTATAGCTCTGATCACTGTATAAATCTCAATGGTCCCAACATGTGTCAAAAGTGTCCCATCTGTCGGATTTTAAGTGTCCCATCTGTGGAGTTACCGCTCCAGGTAGATGTGTAAAAACAATCCCTGTCCTCTCAGAAAAGCCCAGGTGCCGGTAATGCACAAGGCAAAATTAGAAAGAATGTATGGACTATGACTAAGCACTAATCAATAGTCTGAAACGCGTCAGCTGCATCCCCCATTTTGCTGTGATTTGTGGTGTTTACTGGTCTTTTTTACCAATAAAGGCAACCAAAAGGTTTTTCTGGAGTGCGGCTGTCTATACATTCTTTCTAATTTTGCAATGTCGTAGTGCCGCTTAAAATTGCAGATCACTGCCATTAGTAGTAAAAAAATAAAAATGCCATAAATCTTTCCCATAGTTTGTAGACGCTATAACCTTTGCGCAAATCAATCAATATACGCTTATTGCGATTTTTTTTTACAAACAATAAGTAGAAGAATACATATCGGCCTAAACTGATAAAGAAATGTGGTTTTAAAAAAAACATTTTTGGGTATATTTATTATAGCATAATAGTAAAAAATATTGTTTTGTTTTTTTTCAAAATTGTCGCTCTTTTTTTGTTTATAGCTCAAAAATGTAAATCCGCAGAGGTGATCAAATACCACCAAAAGAAAGCTCTATTTGTGAAGAAAAAAGGACGTCAATTTTGTTTGGTTACAACAGCGCACCACCACGCAATTGTCAGTTAAAGCGACTCAAATCCTCCGGTCTGTAAGCGCTGAAAACAACGTTATTGAGCTGGAGTTTTGTGTTTTAGATCTTTTTTTTTTCACAATACAGTACAGTAGTTAAGAATTCTTAAAATATTGATTACTTGTAGCTCCTCGTTTAACGACCTGGTCGTTGGAACGGAACCTGGCCGTTAAGTGAGGAGTACCTGTACAGTATATGTTTTGGGTACTGTATTTCTGTATGTCTATTAAAAGCAGGGACTTACCAGAAGACAAGACAAGTAGAAGCTCCTCTTGGAGATTTCTTCCATAATAGTTTTAGCAAAGTCATATAGATCTTGACTAGTTACCACCTATTAATAAAGTATGTAGCAAAGATACCATTAAAAAGGTAACAAATTATCGTGGATAAAAACAAAATTGCATTTAAACAGACAACATTACAATTAAATATAATTCTAAATATGATTTTAAAAATGAAAAAGATCTACTCTAAAGTTTAATTTCAAAGACATTCTTGTCTTCAAATTAGAATTTTGACAAAACACAATGGGGTTGATTTACTAAACCTGGAGAGTGCAAAACCTGGCGCAGCTCTGCATAGAAACCAATAAACTTCTAGATTTTTTTTTTTTTTTCAAAGACTAATTTAACAAGCTGAAGTTAGAAGCTGATTGGCTACCATGCACAGCTGAACTAGATTTTGTATTTCCCAGTTTTAGTAAATCAGCCCCACTGCATATCTGCACAAATCTTGTCAAGCTGAGTTATTGTTCAATTGGAAAAAAAAGATTGATCTCTAGCCACCCCAATAAAGATATTTTTGTTGCTTAGTTATGTTAATATATTTATTTTTTATCTGTGTATTTCTGCTTTTATATCAAATTCACTAACAGTTCGCCAAATTAAAGCGTAGTTCCACCCAAAAGTGGAACTTCCTGTTTAAGCACTCCTCGCCCCCTTACATGTCACATTTGGCATGCATTTTTTTTTTTGGGGTGGAATGGGGGCTTCGGCAGGAGTGGGACTTCCTGGCCCAATTCCTACTTCCCCCTAGGGACCGCCTAGACCACTCCTCTTCTGCCCCTAGGCGGCCTCTTTCTCTAGGCAATCTCCTGAGACACGTGACAGGTCCCAGGAGATCGCCTGTCCATTCCGGGAGCGCAGCGCGACTTGCGCATGCACAGTGCATGCCCGGCCGTGAAGCCGAAAGCTGTCACGGCCGGGTGACACCTATTTACATCCACAGAAGGGCTCGGACAGGCAGATGGACGTAAATTTACGTCCCTGCCTACTAGCGGGTCGGGGGTCCGATCGGGACCCCCTCCGCTGCATTTAGTGTCACTGCATTTAGTGTCAGTGTGACAGGCAGTAAGTGTTAGGTTCAGGGTAGCCCCCCTATCCCCCCTAATAAAGTTTTAACCCCTTGATCACCGCCCTAGTTAACCCTTTCACTCCCTATTGCCAGTGTCACTAAGCGATCATTTTTCTGATCGCTGTATTAGTGTCACTGTTGCTGCTAGGTAGCTAATTTTTTTTTTTTTTTTTTTATTGCGATTTCTTTTTTTTTACTAAAGACATGTGGCTGAATAAATTTTGGCCTAAATGTTTGGCTAAAATTTAGTTTATTCAATTTTTCTTATAACAAAAAGTAAAAAATATTGTTTTTTTTTTCAAAAATGTCGCTCTATTTTTGTTTATAGCGCAAAAAAATAAAATCGCAGAGGCAATCAAATACCATCAAAAGAAAGCTCTATTTGTGGGACGAAAAGGACGCAAATTTTGTTTGGGAGCCACTTCGCACGACCGTGCAATTGTCTGTTAGAGCGACGCAGTGCCGAATTGTAAAAACGCTTCTGGGCATTTAGCAGCATATTGGTCCGGGGGTTAAGTGGTTAAAAGTCAGCAGCTACACTTTTTGTAGCTGCTGACTTTTAATAAACATAAAAAGGCTGGAACTCCGCTTTAAGGCTAAGGGACAGATTTATTTATTATCTGTGTATGCCAAAGCTTTCTATCTGAAATAATTTCCAGTTGACTTACTCATAGAAGATTCTGGGCAGAATTGCAATGTCTGTGACCACTGTGTGCAGATGCCCCAGTGAGGCAAAAAAGTGCAGCCACTGGTACGCCACTGGTACACCTTCATGTCAATATTAAATCACTGCCTCCTCAATAGGAAGACACAATGTTGTTGCAGCTTTTTTTATCAGAGGTTGTAGGAAGTTGATGAGCTCCTTACGCTATACAGGGGTCCTGGGCATACAGTCCCCTTTAATTCATTAGAATGGCACATTGACAACATACTTCTTTATCCATGTTGGGACTGGTACAGGCATCTATCTTCATCCGTAGCTGATCCAGGTAAGAGTTAATTTGCTGGCTCTGAGAATTGCTGGTCACAACCTACAGACAATCAGATCATACTAATGCATGTTTTTTTTTATATTTTATAAATATACATATACACAGCAGAAAGAGAATACAGTACATTTGAAACAATTGGCCAGTTTTAACATGTGTTTATGTGCAGAGTGTTAACTTTCAGTGTTAATATGTAGGTACACCTATTTAGCATCTCAAGTTGTCTGTGAGCCATTTAGGATCAGAGCACAGACATCTAAACTTCTATAGCATAATGCAGCCCAATGATTAAATGGACATGGATTTAATAGCAGCAATAAATTATACTCTCTGTGCCCTAACCCCCCCCCCCCCTTTATTTTGTCTGCTTTGGTGGTTTTGGGGAAACATCTGGGTTACATACATAGATTACTTTTTTTGTCTGCTAGTGTTGTTCACCCTCTAAAACTTTATATATATTTATACATTTATACGTATACAGTAGTACCCCAGAAGCATGCTTGTAATCCAAAGCACTTGTATATCAAAGCAAGTTTCCCCATAAAAATCAATAGAAACTCAAATAATTCGTTCCACAGTGACTGCTGGTGTATGCAGTACTGTATGTGGCCAGAGGTGTGGGGGTGCCGGTGTATGCCGTACCGCATGTGGCTAGAGGTGTGGGCAGGGCCGGCGCAACCACCAGGCGGACCAAGCGGCCGATTGGGGGCGGGCAGGTCCGCAGCCTGGGATGGGGCGAAAAAATTACCTTAGAATCGCGGCTGTAGGATTTTTCAAAAGCCGCGCCTCCGACGTCTTCTGTTCCGTGATAGGCGGAACATTCAGCTTCCCATGAGGCACTGTGTTCAGTGTCCGCCTATCACGGAGGCCCTCTCGTCCTCGTCCTCGGACGATTGGGCCTCCATGATAGGCGGACACTGAACACAGTGCCTCATGGGAAGCTGAATGTTCCGCCTATCACGGAACAGAAGACGTCGGAGGCGCGGCTTTTGAAAAATCCTACAGCCGCGATTCTGGTAAGGTAAGGGCACAGTCTGGAGGTAATGGGGCACAGTCTGGAGGTAATGGGGCACAGTCTGGAGGTAATGGGGCACAGTCTGGAGGTAATGGGGCACAGTCTGGATGTAATGGGGCACAGTTTGGAGGTAATGGGGCACAGTTTGGAGGTAATGGGGCACAGTCTGGAGGTAATGGGGCACAGTCTGGAGGTAATGGGGCACAGTCTGGATGTAATGGGGCAGGTCTGGAGGTAATGGGGCACAGTCTGGAGGTAATGGGGCACAGTCTGGAGGTAATGGGGCACAGTCTGGAGGTAATGGGGCACAGTCTGGAGGTAATGGGGCACAGTCTGGAGGTAATGGGGCACAGTCTGGATGTAATGGGGCAGGTCTGGAGGTAATGGGGCACAGTCTGGAGGTAATGGGGCACAGTCTGGAGGTAATGGGGCACAGTCTGGAGGTAATGGGGCACAGTTTGGAGGTAATGGGGCACAGTTTGGAGGTAATGGGGCACAGTTTGGAGGTAATGGGGCACAGTCTGGAGGTAATGGGGCACAGTCTGGAGGTAATGGGGCACAGTCTGGAGGTAATGGGGCACAGTCTGGAGGTAATGGGGCACAGTCTGGATGTAATGGGGCACTGTCTGGATGTAATGGGGCACTGTCTGGATGTAATGGGGCACAGTCTGGATGTAATGGGGCACAGTCTGGATGTAATGGGGCACAGTCTGGATGTAATGGGGCAGGTCTGGAGGTAATGGGGCACAGTTTGGAGGTAATGGGGCACAGTCTGGATGTAATGGGGCAGGTCTGGAGGTAATGGGGCACAGTCTGGAGGTAATGGGGCACAGTCTGGAGGTAATGGGGCACAGTCTGGATGTAATGGGGCAGGTCTGGCATGTAATGGGGCAGGTCTGGCATGTAATGGGGCAGGTCTGGCATGTAATGGGGCAGGTCTGGATGTAATGGGGCACAGTCTGGCATGTAATGGGGCAGGTCTGGAGGTAATAGGGCACTGTCTGGAGGTAATGGGGCACAGTCTGGCATGTAATGGGGCAGGTCTGGCATGTAATGGGGCAGGTCTGGATGTAATGGGGCACAGTCTGGCATGTAATGGGGCACAGTCTGGCATGTAATGGGGCAGGTCTGGCATGTAATGGGGCAGGTCTGGCATGTAATGGGGCAGGTCTGGCATGTAATGGGGCAGGTCTGGCATGTAATGGGGCAGGTCTGGCATGTAATGGGGCACAGTCTGGTCGTGTAATGGGGCAGGTCTGGCATGTAATGGGGCATAGTCTGGCATGTAATGGGGCAGGTCTGGCATGTAATGGGGCAGGTCTGGCATGTAATGGGGCAGGTCTGGCATGTAATGGGGCAGGTCTGGCATGTAATGGGGCAGGTCTGGCATGTAATGGGACACAGTCTGGTCATGTAATGGGACACAGTCTGGTCATGTAATGGGGCAGGTCTGGTCATGTAATGGGGCAGGTCTGGTCATGTAATGGGGCACAGTCTGGTCATGTAATGGGGCACAGTCTGGTCATGTAACGGGGCACAGTCTGGTCATGTAACGGGGCACAGTCTGGCATGTAATGGGACAGGTCTGGCATGTAATGGGACAGGTCTGGCATGTAATGGGACAGGTCTGGCATGTAATGGGACAGGTCTGGCATGTAATGCGGCACAGTCTGGTCATGTAATGGGGCACAGTCTGGTCATGTAATGGGGCACAGTCTGGTCATGTAATGGGGCACAGTCTGGTCATGTAATGGGGCACAGTCTGGTCATGTAATGGGGCAGGTCTGGCATGTTAGTGTGTTTTTTTTTATATAAAAAATTTATTGAAAGAAACATTTTTACAAGGGAGGTGGGTGGCCGTTTGGGGGGGGGGGGCGCCAAAATGGAGCTTCGCTTGTGTAGGCATAAATCCTTGCACCGGCCCTGGGTGTGGGGGCGTCTGAGACATTCAAAGATGCTCGAGGACACTCAGAGACACTCGGGAACGTCTCTAAGTTTCTTCAAGCATCACTGGTGCCCCCACACCTCTGGCCAAATGTGGTACTGCACACCCCAGCAACTTAAATCCTGCTTGCCTTGCAAAACAACGCTCACAAATCGAGTTAGGATTTTTTAAATGGCTCGTATTGCGAAACGCTCCTAAACCGTGTTACTCGCAATCCGAGGATTCACTGTGTGTGTGTATATATATATATATATATATATACATATATATATATATATATATATTGAGGGAATTTACTAAAACTGGAACACACAGCTTGTGCAGATAAGCTTTGAAAATTAAAGCTAGAAGCTGATTGGTTGCCATGAACAGCTACTCCAGTTTCTGCTCCAGTCTTAGGTAATCCCGCTTATTGTTTGCAGTCAATATAATAACCTCACTTACCAGTGCTTTGATCTTCACCTGCAGATTAGTCAGTAATTTCTGTATATTCTCTAGGAAGATCGTATCCATTGTTAGACTATGGTATTTGTCTTCATACTTTTTAACAACTTCTGTGGCCTGAATTAAAATAAGACATTAAAGAATAAGAAAACAACTGTATTGACATTCCATTGAGTATTTGCAATTATCCTTTACAAATTTGGCACAAACACATGACACATTAGGAGAAGGGGGACTTGTCTGAGTGGTCTTACATCTAAGCAACTCAAACATCTGAGGAACTCAAACAAGACAAACAACTTCAAGAAAATTAAAGAATAAAGCATTGCCGAAGATGAGAGCCTAGTTTAAAGCAGAATTCCAGGAGTTCAGTCACTTAAAAAAGTTAAGTTAAGTCCAAGGAGGTGCATGAAATTTCTTAAACTTATCTGAAAGACTCAATGCACACTGAAGCTGATAAAAGCTATAAAAAACCGCCAGTAGCTTTGCAGGGAGCCTTGCAACGTTTTTTAGCGTATTTGCAACAGCTTTAATCAGCGTTTTTCAGTGTAGCTTTTATCAGCTTTTATTTATTTTTCCTTTTTTTTATTTTATTTTTTTAATGGATAGAAAAACGCTAAAAAACGCTGACGCCTGCGTTTTTGAGTGTTTTTTCCTGCCCAAAAATGGCACTTTGAACGCAAATTTCGGGCGTTCAGAAAAAAGCCAATAAACTCCAAAGCTCATTAACACTGAAAAACGCCCAGGTGTGCATGGGCTAACATAGAGTTCAGTTTATGGGCTTTAAAAAAAAAAGCCAAAACGCCAATAAACTGCAGTTTATCAGCTTCAGTGTGCATGGAGCCTTATAATTTATATCTGACAGGTTTATGGCTCTGTCAGAGCATACACTGACACTAGGGGCTGTACGAGAGGAGAGAAGCTATGCACACCCCTCCTTTCTGCTGCCTATTCAGAGAAGCCTTTGTATTTTGCGAATTTGTTCACATAATACAAAGGCTTCTGTGATTGGGCAGGAGAAGGGAAGGTTAAGGCATAGCAGCTACACTGACTTTAATGTTGAAGATGCTTAGACCTGAAGCATAAGCATCAAGCTCCCATAAATACATCGATAGCCGTTTTCTGGGAGTGCGATAAAACTGTCAGATATAAATAATAGAGATAAGCCCAGGAGGTGTCATGCACCTCCTTGGACTCAACTTATAGTGTGTCTTTCCATTTTACAAAGGAGCTCCTGGAATTCAGCTATAAAAACTTTTTATGGAAGTACCCAAATAAACTATTGGCTTGCATTTGTCTGTTTTAAAGTTAATATTAAAATCATCTAAAAAAACTATTTCGCAAAAAAGTAACTGATACAATACTCAAATATACAGTATGTGTAAAACTTCCCATCACATTGCAGAACCTAAGATAGTTCCACTGTACTTACATTGGCTTTGCAGCAGAATGCCGAAGAGAAGCTGCGTACAATGTTTTTTCACAGGATTATGGGAAGGAAGCCTGTTGTGTATAGGATTCCACTTTTTCTGGATCAGATCTTTAAGACCCCTTTCACACTGGAGGCATTTTTCAGGTGTTAAAGGGCTAAAGATAGCGCCTGTAAAGCGCCTGAAAATTGCCTCCCCTGTAGCCCCAGTGTGAAAGACTAAGTGCTTTCACACTGGAGCGGTACGTTTGCAGGTTGCTAGAAAAAGTCCTGCAAGTAGCATCTTTGTGTCAGTTTAGGAGCAGTCTATACACCGCTCCTCCACCGCTTCTCCACCACCTCTGCCCATTGAAATGAATAGGCACCGCTGCAGAAGCGTTCCCTGGTTAACACTGACACTCGCCTCAGCCAATCAGGTTCACCGTGTCTGGTTACCGGTAACATGATTGGCTGAAGCGACATCGAGGGCGGGACTCGGGAGAAGACATCGAGGGAGTGTGGAGGGAGGATGGCTGACACGAGAAAAGTAAGTGCCAGGTGACAGGGGGAGCTATCTGGCGGTTTTTAAAGGGTAAACTGGCGGCATTTGATGGGCACAGTGGCGACAATTCATAATACGGTACAGTGGCTGCGTTTGATGGCACAGCACAGTGGCTGCGTTTGATGGCACGGCACAGTGGCTGCGTTTGATGGCATGGCACAGTGGCTGCATTTGATGGCACAGTGGCGACAATTGATGGCATGGCACAGTGGCGACAATTGATGGGCACAATGGCGACAATTGATGGGCACAGTGGCTGCATTTGATGACACAGTGGCGACAATTGATGGACAATGTGGCAACAATTGATGGACAATGTGGCAACAATTGATGGGCACAGTGGCAACAATTGATGGGCACAGTGGAAACAATTGATGGGCACAGTGGCTACGTTTGATGGGCACAGTGATGCTGCATTTTTTTGCAATTTTTTTTTTCGTTTGTTTGCGCCCTCCCCAAAATTTGGAGCACCAGATACCACTGCTCCTAGACCTTGTGGACAGCCTTCCTAGGAGAGTTGAAGCTGTTATAGATGCAAAGGGTTGCCAACTCAATATTAAACCTTACAGACTAAAACTGGGATGCCATTAACCACTTAATACCCGCCCGCCGTGAAATGACGGCAGGCGGGATACTCCATTATCCTGACATCACGTCATATGACGTGATGTCATTTCAAGCCGCTAGGTGGCGCGTATGCGCCGCCGGCGCCGCGCGCGCACCCATCGGGTTACTGACAAAACCGTACGCATGCCCGGCGGCCGCGATGGCCGCCGGGCACCCGCGATTGCCGTGTAACTGAGCTGGGACGTGGAGCTCTGTGTGTAAACACAGAGCTTCACCTCCTTTAGGGAGAGAGGAGACCGATGCTGTGTCCCTTGTACATAGAGACACAATCGGTCACCTCCCCCAGTCACCCCCCTCCCCCCACAGTTAGGATACACATTTAACCCCTTCCCTGCCCCCTAGTGGTTAACCCCTTCCCTGCCAGTCACATTTATACAGTAATCAATGCATATTTATAGCATTGTTCACTGTATAAATGTATATGGTCCCAAAAATGTGTCAAAAGTGTCCGATGTGTCCGCTATAATGTCGCAATCCTGAAAAAAAAAAACGCAGATCGACGCCATTCCTAGTAAAAAAAAAAAAAAAAAATCATAATTATGTCCCCTATTTTGTAGGCAATATAACTTTTGCGCAAACCAGTCACTATAAGGTTAATGCGATTTTATTTTAAAAATTTTTTTTACCAAAAATATGTAGAAGAATACGTATCGGCCTAAACTGAGATCAATTTTTTAATTTTTTTTTATGGGATATTTATTATAGCAAAAAGCAAAAAATATTGTGTCTTTTTTCAAAATTGTCGCTCTTTTTTTGTTTATAGCCCAAAAAATAAAAACCGCACGGGCGATCAAATAGCACCAAAAGAAAGCTCTATTTGTGGGAAAAAAAGGACGCCAATTTTGTTTGGGAGCCACATCGCACGACCGCGCAATTGTCAGTTAAAGCAACGCAGTGCCGGAAGCTAAAATTTTGTCTGGGCAGGAAGGGGGTGTAGGTGCACAGTAGGCAAGTGGTTAAAATGAATGCGCATGTAAAGGCAGGCGTCCCAGTACTTTTGGTTATATAGTGTAGGTCATTTTTTTAATTCCTGTATATATATCTCTGGAGGTTACATTCTGACAGACAATAACGACCATTGTGTATAAGAGCAAGCTGACAAGGACCTCATTTTTTCCACCTAAATGTGTACTCTAGATCTACCTGTTCTAAGCACAAGGACTCCAGCCCCTCCAGGTCCACCATGATGGAGCCCTCAAATGAAGCGATAGTGGCTGATGCTTTATGCAGCCTCTTACGAAGAGTTTCGATCTCATCAGGAGAAAAATTCCCACCCTCTGAAAATAATCTGTACAAAAGCATTGGTTATCAGATAAATAATACACCTCATTTTTATTTTCAGCACATGAGTTTTACTACTTCATTTATATTAG
Source organism: Rana kukunoris (assembly GCA_029574335.1). Taxonomy (NCBI): domain Eukaryota; kingdom Metazoa; phylum Chordata; class Amphibia; order Anura; family Ranidae; genus Rana; species Rana kukunoris. The sequence continues at coordinate 155,683,192 of CM056057.1, forward strand.
AAGAACTCCAATCTAATGGAAAGCAGGATACAGTTTTGAAATCAGGCAGAGCTAAACCATTTAACAATTCTATCTCCTTTCCTGGCGGTGTGAGAAGATAATAGTTAGACCAGAACCGATCAACCTCATCAACTGTATGTCTGTGCTCAATCACTCTTCTGCATTATGCAAACTGATCACAGAGCTAAGAGTGAAGTGGGAAAGCTCCAAAGGCATCACTGAAGAAGAACCCTTTTTGGATTCAACCATTTTAGTTATAATATAAGAAAAGGAGAAGCTGCCAATGCATTTTGTTAACATTTTTTGCACATTTGTGTCATTTTTTTAAAGAGCTTTTCCCAGCAAAAGAAAAAAAAAAAACATTTAGTGCATCTCTGAAGACATTGCAAGTACAGAAAAACACTTGTTGATGAGCCGGGAATACAATGTGCTCCTATCTTCTTCTGCATTAGCAACACACATGTATTTTCACCTTTGAAATCCTTAGCACGTGGTGTCAGCCCTACCCACTTATTTTTTGACAGATTACAAAGACCTATCCTGATCTCCTCCCCCTGCTTCGTATCCATATCCCCTCCTCTTGCACAGGCAGAGGGCACAGGAAGTTATAAGCTTGCAGGATTAATGTCAAAATCAATAGGTTTGCACTTATAGAATAGATATAATAAAACACTTTCAATGGTATATTTAGCAGATCAAAATAGAGCAAATCAAAAAAGTTCATTTTAAGGGTTTACATACACATTAAAGTGGTTTTAAAGCCTTAAATTGGTTATAAACCTTTTTTTTATATGTATAAAAATACCAAACATGCCCATACTTAGCAGCTCTGTGCAATGGTTTTGTCAAAAGCGGCCCAATCCTCTCCTTTTGGGGCCCCCCCCAGGCCCCCCCCTGCTATTAATCTGTATAATAAGAAAAGAGACGTGCACATTGCTGGATAGGATTGGGCTAAGGCAAGAAAAGGGGGGGGGTGTCTCGGGGGCAGCTTCAGCACAAATGTTTTTTCACCTAAAGGCGTAGAATGAATGCATTCAGGCGGAAAAACTTTAGACTTTAAATCCACTTTAAGGTTTTTCACCTTAATGCATTCTATGTATTAAGGTGAAAAACCTTCTGTGCTGCAGCCCCCCCCCCCCATTTTACTTACCTGACCCCATCCAATCCAGGGGTGTGCATGAGTGCAGCGGCTCTCGATGCTGTCCCGCTCCTCACTGGGCCATTGGCTTCCACAACTGTCAAATGTTGTGACACGGGAGCGGGGGGGGGGGGGGGCATGGGCCGAGTCCTGCTGTCTGTGTCAATAGACGCAGCAGCGAGGCTTGGGAGAAAGCCTGTACAGGTCCACCCATAGAGAGTGCTCTGGAGCTCCAGTGATGGAACCCAGAAGAGGAGGATCAGGGCTGCTTTGTGCAAAAACATTGCACATAGCAAGTCAGTATGAAATGTTTGTTATTTAAAAAATAAATAAAAATGAAGGTTTAATACCACTTTAAGGCATGGGACCTCATAAACAATACAGGTCTGATGTAGTACTGTACTTTTACTAAGAACAGGGAGGAGTTCCCCATGACTGGTGACTGCTAATATTGTACCTCTCCACAAGAAGGGCAGCAAGGTAGAAGCTGTCAATTACAGGCCAGTATGTTTAACATCAATTGTAGTCAAGGTAATGGAATAACTCATGAAAAAAAGGATCACTGATCACGTAAAAATACATAGCTTGGACCCAAAGCAGCATGGCTTTACTGAGGGCAGATCATGCCAGAATAATATGATTGAATTTTTGGACTATATTATAAGTATTTTGGACCAGGGTGGTGCTGTGGACATAATGTAGCATATCTTGATTGCAGAAAGGCATTTGATACAGTTCAACATAGTTATTGAACATAAAAGTTGTATAAGGTAGGACTTAACCTCTGGGTGGTTCAGTGGATGTGCAGTTGGCTAAAGGATAGATCCCAGAGTGTGGTTGTAAATGGGGTTCACTCAGAATAGAGACCAGTCACTAGTGGTGTACCACAAGGCTCTACACTGGGTCCTGTTCTATTTAACATGTATGTAAGTGATATAACTAAAGGCTTGTTGGGCAAGGTATGTCTTTTAGCTTTATGACACATAGGGTTGATATCCCTGGAGGTGTCTGTAACAACATGGAACATGATTTGGCATTGCTGGAAGACTGGTCAAAGCAGTGGAGACTGCAGTTCAATAATTCTAAATGTAAAAAAAAGCACCTCCTGAAAAAGAATCCCCTTAGAGAGTACAACATTGGGGGTACAGTGTTAGCCAGCACTATAGAAGAAAAAGATCTTATTTCAGATGATTGCAAAATAAGCAAACAGTATTACAAGGCAGTGAGAAGCGAGAATAGAACTCTAGGATGCATCACTAGACGAGGTCAACAGTAGGAGAAAGAATTATCCCTTTATAGATCTTTAGTGAGTCCTCATTTGGAATACTGTGTCTAGTTCTGGAGTCCTCACTCCACAACAAGTTCAGAGATGGGTAACAAAAATGGTGAAAGGTTTGGGGGATAAAGCATATCGAGAGCGACTTTAGGAACTTATTATGTAGAGTCTGGAGGAAAGAAGGGAAATCAGAGACATGATTGAACCCTTTAAATACATCAAGGGGTGAACAAGGTGGCCTTTTTAATATGAAGCCAAAATCAAGAACATGACCTCAAACTAACTGGAGGAAAGTTAAAAACGAATCTCATGCCTTGTACACACGACCAGTTTTTCCATCGGAAAACTGCCACGAGAGCTTTTGCCTGGGAAAACTGGCCATGTGTATGCTCCATTGCAGTTTTCCTGACAGGAAAACTGATGAGAATCCCGGAAGTAAAAATTAGAACATGTTCTCTTTTTTCCTGCCGGGATACCCGGCGGTCTGTTTCCTGGCAGTTTTCCTATGGGAAACAATGCGTTGGAGCATACACATGGCCGGGTTTCCCGACCAAAGCTGTCATGGCAGTTTTCCTGCCAGGAAAACCGGCCGCGTGTAGGGGGAAAAAGCTGGCGAGCAGGTTCTCCCCTTGGTTTTCCCGGCGAACATTTTACCGCTGGGAAAACCAATCATGTGTACAAGGCATGAGAAAGTATTATTTTACTAAAAGGGTGGTTGATGATTGAAATAAACTACCAGCAGAGGTAGGGAGACAGTCAACAGTAAATGGCTTCAAACATGCTTGGGATAAACATAGATCTATAGTCAGACAAGGTTAATGTAAAAAAAATAATATATAAAAACACCAAAAAAATGGCCAGACTCGATGGACTACTGATGCCGCGTACACACGACCGGTTTCCTCGACAGAATCCATCAAGAAACTTGATGGGAGACGTATTCTGCCGAGGAAACCGGTCGTGTGTACACTTTTTGCCGAGAAAACTGTCGAGGAACTCGTCGAGCCAAAAAGAGAGCATGTTTTCTTTTTCCTCGACGGGAATGGGAAAATTTGGCTCGACGAGTTCCTCGACAGCCGAACAAGGAACTCGACGGGGAAAACGATGTGTTTCGCCCGTCGAGATCCTCGGTCGTGTGTACACGGCCTCAGTCTTTTTCTGCCGTCACTTTTCTATGTTTCTAGTCACTTCCAATTTAGCCACCAGATTCAGACCTGCCCCGATTATCTGATTGATAGTTTTCAGTAAGAACACACTGATACACAAGAACTTCAGTGGAAAGTTAGGCAATCAGTCAATGGACACCAAAATCTGGTATTAAATATTGGCCTTGTGCTTACCTAAAAGATTTGATGAAATCAGAATTGGTGTCACAGAGCTTTCCCAGCATCTCCTCCACATGTTGGCGGTAGTTCCTCATGGCAGTCTGGACCCCACTGTTATGGCTATCCAGAATGGATGATAAGGAATTACACATGGCTACCAGTCTGAAATGTAGAATTAAAATAATGAACTGAACATGAGATATTAGCAAGTAAAATTTCCCAAAAACTAAAATATGCATAAACTTTTATGAAATTGAGAGATATAAAAAATATATGGCCTCGAATTAAACTAGAATTTAACACAAAAAGGCAAACATTTTTAAGAAATGGAAGGCAATCAGTACTGCTGCCTCATACAGAACTCACTGTAGTAAAAATCAAGAAGTGTCAGAGAGCCAGTGGGCAGTCAGGTCAGTAGAGAACCCATACCAGTGTGATGATAAGAACTTCAGGGCTATTGATGGGAAGCCATACCAGTGTGAGGGTGAGAATTTCAGGGCTGTAGATGGGAACCCATACCAGTGTGATGGTAAGAATTTCAGGGCTGTAGATGGGAACTCATACCAGTGTGATGGTAAGAATTTCAGGGCTGTAGATAGGAACCTATACCAGTGTGACGGTAAGAATTTCAGGGCTGTAGATGGGAACCCATACCAGTGTGACGGTGAGAATTTCAGGGCTGTAGATGGGAACTCATACCAGTGTGATGGTAAGTATTTCAGGGCTGTAGATAGGAACTCATACCAGTGTGAGGGTAAAAATTTCAGGACTGTAGATAGGAACCCATACCAGTGTCAGGGTAAAAATTTCAGTGCTGAAGATAGGAACCCATACCAGTGTGACGGTAAGAATTTCAGGGCTGTAGATGGGAACCCATACCAGTGTGAGGGTAGGAATTTCAGGGCTGTAGATGGGAACCCATACCAGTGTGATGGTAAGAATTTCAGGGATGTAGATGGGAACCCATACCAGTGTGATGGTAAGAATTTCAGGGCTGTAGATGGGAACCCATACCAGTGTGACGGTAAGAATTTCAGGGCTGTAGATGGGAACCCATACCAGTGTGACGGTAAGAATTTCAGGGATGTAGATGGGAACCCATACCAGTGTGATGGTAAGAATTTCAGGGCTGTAGATGGGAACCCATACCAGTGTGACGGTAAGAATTTCAGGGCTGTAGATGGGAACCCATACCAGTGTGAGGGTAGGAATTTCAGGGCTGTAGATGGGAACCCATACCAGTGTGACAGTAAGAATTTCAGGGCTGTAGATGGGAACCCATACCAGTGTGAGGGTAAGAATTTCAGGGATGTAGATAGGAACAAATTAAGAAAAATAGAAGTTTGCATTTAGGGATTAATTGGCTAACTAAATAGAGTATAGTACAAAATTTCCAAGCACTCTGGCCTCTTGTGCTTTCACTGCAATCCATCTAGTTAGCCAGTAAAACGTACCACCTCAACTCCAAAGCGCTAATGTGGAAAAAGCTAGCATGCTTCAAAAGTTTGCTCTACAATCTATTCAGTTAGCCAATAACTGAAGAACCAGATAGATTATCTATTCTTTAGTACTTTCTCTTTACTTCCCTTTCTATTTTTCCAGCAGCTTCTTAGTACACCAGAATAAATTACACCTACCTCTTCAACAATCGAACCTCCTAGTAAAACAAGATGTAATAGGGTCCTAAATAGGATTTTAAATATGCTCTGAAACCTTCACAAAAGAAAAAACACACAAGCAGTTTCTCTACGTTGACGTACAACACTACGAGAAAATTAAGTTCAATGCTTCCGAGCATGTGTCGGAATTTTGTGCGTCAGAATTGCTACAGGTGTTTGGATTTTCCAATATAAATTTTTTCAATCGGAAAATTCGAGAACCAGCTCTTAATCTTTTGTTGGCTGAAATTCCGACAGCAAAAGTCAGATGGAGCATACACACGGTCGGAATTTCTATTCAAAAGCTCACATCAGACTTTTGCCATCGGAATTTCTGATCGTGTGTACATGGCATTACTCTTCTCCTGTGCAGCATTTCTGCTTGCTAAAAAAAATGACTGCCCCTCCTTAGGGGTATACAGTTGCAGAGACACGAGTAGGCTGAACAAGTCAAACTGCCACAATAAAATGGCACCAGACTGTCAAGGAGAATGCAAGTATACATGAGGGGGAGTTTATCAAAAATGCAGCAGCCAGATTCTGGATCAGTTGTGCAAGACAAGACATTAGATTATATTTTTCATTTTCAAAGCCTAATCAAACAAGTTGAAGATAGAATCTGATTGGTTATCATGCACAAATGGAATGCAAATATATTAGTGGAAGGGATCCAATATTTTGTTTTACCCATAAGGCATCAACCCAAAAGAGAACAAGAGAAAGGAAAAAACAGAACAGGGTGGTCTAGGATGGCTGATTAGTAATAAATCAAAAATGACAAATTCCAAAATCTCATTGTTTATTACATACATAGGATAAAATTCCCAACCAATAGGTGTGAAGAGAAAAATACATCACTTGTCATAAAAAAGGAAAAATTTATTTTTCCATAAGTTAATGTCATGTTACACAGTCAACGCCTTTTACAGTCACAAGCCGCTTCTTCAGAACTTTTATAAAAACTTCGACCAAAGTGCGGTGACGTACAACACGTACGGCGGGACTATAAAGGGGAAGTTCCTTTCAAATGGCGCCATCCTTTGGGCTGCTTTTGGGCTGCATACTTGATTCTGAGCATGCACGTTCTGCTGGCAGGGCGGTGATAAACCCCCCTTTCCATTAAAATGAATGGAAAGCTCTTCAAAAGTGCCTGAAAAGCTCTTCAAAAGCGCTCAGTGTTTTTACTTGCAGTGTGAAAGGGGCCTTACCTATTGACCTGTGGATGCAATGCCTTTTATGTAGGGAAAACACAAAGGACATTTTGGCAGAGGATTAGGGACCATGTGACTGATATTAGGGGGCCAATTTGCAAAGTCCCATTGATAGACATTTTTGAAACATTACCAGCCTGTTCTACTGTTCTTTCTTTCTCCTGCCATGCACAAATGCTCTAGATTCTGTCTGCTCTACTTTAAAAAAAATGCCCCGCATGATGTCCCATATGGGTGGACTTACTGTACCTCCAATAGTCTGTACACATCTTTGGGATCAATTAATAAACATGAAAAGAGAAATTATTGATATTATATATGTTGTAGTAAATACTCACTTATCAGACTTATTGGCATTCAGGAATGTGCTTTTCATGGATATGATTTTACTGCGGAAATTTTCAGTCTCACTTTTCATTTTCTCAATCAGTAAAGTGCTCTCTTCCTTTAAATCATTAAGTGCTTGATTCACCCCTTCGCAGTGCCGATCCACACGTTCTGAGTGTAGGAGCAATTCAGCTACAAGGGAATCAGAATCTTGTTTCAGAGGTATGCGTAAAATTAAAATGATGTAGCAAACAGGACTGGCTGTTGATTGATAATATTCTACCTATACACAACATTCTGATATAAACTTAAACTGACCACAGACATATAAATGTAGATTTACATGTTCTCTGAGGAGTTTCCAATGAGCCGTTTATCACTCGGTTCACACTGGGGCGACACGACTTCCAGCGCGACTTTCAGAGGCAACTCCAACACAATTTGAGCATGAACCACAGGGCGATCTTGGGCGATTTACAACACGACTTGAAGTCGTCTCCAGGACAGGAGACTTTCCAGTGGCCAATCAAACAAAAATCAGCTCTAGGGGAGTGAAGGGGAGGGAGGGGTTTGCCTGAAAAATGTATGTTATCTTACTGGAAAGTTGCTTCAGTTAAGACAGTGATCAGACTTGGAGGCGACTTCCATTGAAATCAATGGGTACAAATCGCCTAGAAGTCTGACTGAAGTAGTACAGGAACCTCTTCTGAAGTCGGAGCGAGCTCAGTAGTGTGTATTAAGACGGCTCCCATTCACTTACATTGCTTTTCTGGACAGCGCGACTTGGGACGACTTGAGGCGACTTCAAGTCGGATCCCAAGTCGCTCCAGTGTGAACCGACTCTTAAGATATATGTGTTTGTTTATAACCATATTTATTGTAAGTCACAAAAATAGGAAGAAAGTGGGGCTTTGCAAGACCTAAAAAATGTCATCGCCCTACGTATTTTATGGTACAGAATAGGTGGTAGGATTATAAAGGTAAGTGCATTATTTTACATATCTTATGACAGTTTAATAATTTAGTTTCATATGTCTACTTAGATGTTTGACACAGGTGTCAAAGGACTGTACCTGCCCTAACGTTGTGGATGTCCATTTCTATGCGTAGCCCCCTGGGTTCATGAAGGTGACAGAGCAAATCCAGTTCAGACTTCAGCTCTTCCTCTTTGGCCAGAACAATACTATAAGAATTGGACACCATTTCATCAAACCAACCCTCCAGGTGTTCATAGAAGCCAAGCCGAATACTGAAAATGAGGAAAGTTAAAGCAAGATTATCATAATGTCACAACAGTAAACAGACCAATCAGAACAAGAGAACATCTGCATGGGAAACAGCAACCAATCAGGTAGATAACAAATGTGCATGCTCCCTCAGACCGCGTACACACGATTGAATTTATCTGCTGAAACTGGTCCGACGGACCGTTTTAGCAGACATCTCCGATCGTGTGTACGGGCTAGTGGACATGTTTTCCCATCGGACAAATTTAAAAGCATGCTAACCAGCGGACAGAAATCTCTGCGCATGCGTCGAATGGATTTGACGCACGGGTGGAAGTATTTTACTTCCTGAAGTGGTGACGTGGCGGCATCAACGTCACCGTGCCCTCAGCCCGAGGGGATTTTCGTCCGATGGTGTGTACACGCCATTGGACCAAAATACGATGAGACATCTCCGCTGCAAACTGTCCGTCGGACATGTCCCATCGTGTGTACGCGGCCTCAGTGTTTTCCATAGGAAAACTGCCGGGAATCGTGGCAGGAAAAAAAGAGAACATTCCCGGCAGTATTCCTGTCGGGAAAACTGCCATGGAACATACACATGCCCAGTTATCCAAGCCAAAAAACGGTCATGGCAGTTTTCACGAGGCACGAGTGTTGGTATTCGCTTGTATTTTCTCCATAGAAATGTCAGTGTTAGAGCCAATGGAACCGTTCTAATAGGAGCGATGCAAGTCGCTCCGACTTAGAAAAGGGCTCCTGCACGACTTTGGGGGCGGCTCGGGGCGACCTGCATTGACTTCTATACAGAACTCGTTTTGCAGGTCGCCTCTGAAGTCGTCTTCAAGACGACTTGCAGAGTCGCCCCTGAAGTCGTGCCGCGGAAGTGTGAACCGGCTCTTAGGCTGTAAGGCCCCCACATATGTTGACCTGTATCCTATGTGATCTCAGACCTAACACGACTGCTAGAGAAGAGCAAAGCTATCAGATAACAAAACCTTCAGTTTGTTATATGAAGGTTCTATAAAGGTTTATTTAGTGTTTGTGATCAACATTGAGCTCAGGCAGAAGAAAAGACAACTTACACACTTATATTCTGACAGCAATAAAATAAAATACATAATCATTAACAATGTAGGTGAACTTTACCCATAGGGGGAAAAAAGGAAATCACTTATTTAAATTTATTAGAGTGGGTTGAGAGTTCTTATCCCTTTGCTCTTTCTTTGAAAAAAACAAACTGCTCCTTAACCACTTCCATACCGGGCCTATTCTGGCACTCCTCTTCTACATGTAGAAATCATAATTTTTTTGCTAGAAAATAAATCAGAACAAGGAAACATTATATATGTAATTTTTTTTAGCAGACGCTCTAGGGAATAAAATAGCAACAATTTTTCAAACGTGTTTTAAAAAAATAACAAAACAGTAACGTTTTTTTTGCATAATGTGAAAGATGATGTTACGCCGAGTAAATAGATACCTAACATGTCACGCTTTAAAATTGCGCACACTCATGGAATGACGCCAAACTTCGATACTTCTCCATAGGCGACGCTTTAATTATTTTTTTTTTTTACAGGTTACCAATTTAGAGTTACAGAGAAGTTCTAGTGCTAGAATTGTTGCTCATGCTCCAACGCACGCGGCGATATCTCACATGTGTGGTTTGAATGGCGTTTACATATGTGGACGGGACTTATGTGTGCGTTCATTTCTGAACGCAAGCTATTAGGGACAGGGGCATTTTTATTTAACAATTTTTTTGCACTTTCTTTTACTTTTTTTTGATCACTTTTGTTCCTATTACAAGCCATGTAAACATCACTTGTAATAGGAATGGTTCATGACAGGTCCTCCTTATGGAGAGATGCGGGGTCAATAAGACCCCACATCTCTTCTCCAGGCTGGAAAGCAGGAGATTTAAAAAAAACAATTCACAACCTCATGCTTACCAGCCGCAATCGCCTGGACGTGACCTCATAACGTTGCACCTGGGCCTCCAACGGTCATAGAGATGACCGGAAATCTCTATGGTCGTCATCCGGCGGTGGCCGATTCTTTCTCCGGGCCTCCGATGGCAAGGGAGACCCGGAGAAGCACCGGATGATGGCGGGAGGGGGCACGTCTCCTCATGTCGCCTGTAAGAACGATCAAGCGGCGGAACTGCCGCTATGATCATTCTTATGGTGCGCAGAATCACTGGCTGAAAACAAGGATATCTGAATGATGTCTGTAGCTGCAGGCATCATTCAGATATTCTCACTGAAAGAGAAAGACGTCATATGACGTACTGCGAGGGGGAAGTGGTTAAGATCCATTTTAAAGTATTTTTTTGTATAAATAGCAGAAAAAATATATAAAATAATTTGCAATGAGATGTATAAAAGCCATTATATTTTACCTATAGGGAAACAAAGGACAAAACTGGTTTGAAAGCTATTGAAGTCAACGGGGCTCTAATTTCAGACCCGAGCAGCTTTCCTTCTAAGCCAATTTCGGCCACCTCTATTGATCTATGGGTTCATGAGATGGGGTCTATGAAACTCACTTGTTCTTCAGCTCAGTAATCAGCTTCTCAGGCACCAGCATCAGGTTCATATTGATAGGGCTTTCCTCTTCTATGACAGCCTCGGTGAAGAACACATTCTCTATCACTGGTTGGTCTATCACAGTAGATGTGCCCTTTTGCTTTTTGTTGGGCGACAACACAGTGTATGCGTTTCCTCTGGATGTTACAAAGCTCTCAACTACTTTTGGGACTTCCATGTGCTCTCTTGGTGACAGCTGGAATAAAGGGAATATGGTTAGTTGTCTTTTGTAGCTAGTGCCATACCAAAATGTATAAGCATATGGCAGGTGGCCTTCTGAGCTGGTACCCGTTTCTGCAGGGGGTAGGAAGTTATAATTTTATTTCCAGCACCCAGATACCATTATGTAATCCAGAACACAGAGGAAAATTTTTCAAACTTACACACCTCGATCTGAGTGTTGCCGGGATTTTCCAAAATTTCAAGATGGCCAGAACTTTGTGTTGTTACACTATTTTCATTTTCTGCTGACACCTGAGCAGATACTTCTCCTTCATCAGCCACTTTGATAAATACTTCAGGTGGTTGAGGTGTCTTCACTCCAGTTCTCTCTATAGGGTGATCCCATGTAACGCCAGACTTGTCATCAATATCCTGTGATGCATAGTCTGGTTTTGCTATAGGCTCTTCCTCCACATCAGCCCTGCCAGGTTCCTGGGACATCGTTTTACAGCTCTGACCATCTGATTCTTCAATTATCAGAGGAGCCTTGTGTAAAAGAAGAAAAAAAGCTACATTATACAGAGCAAAGAATCTACAAGTCATAACAGTTCTTGCAACTGACTGCACAAAAGTCTGAGCCAGCGATAACATGCTGTCTGCATAAGGCACTTGATGGAAGAGGCATTTAAAGCGGAGGTTCGCCAATTTTTTTTTTTTTTAAAGTCTGCAGCTGCTGACTTTTAAAATAAGGACACTTACCTGTTTAGGGTGCCCGCAATGTCGGCACCCGAGGTCAACCCGTCCCTCGGTCCTCGGTAGGGTGACCACATTTCCAAACTACCATTTAGGGACACCCTCCCTTCCCAAAAATCAGCTTGTACTGTAACGAATCACAGCACAGTGATTGGACACAAGAGGCAGGATTTATGATTTCTCCAATCACAAGCAGGGGGCAAGATTGTACTCCTCCAAGCATTCCCTGCCAGGACAAGTACTGTCAGTGAGTAAAGTGGTGATGTGGTGGTCTTTTTTGGGGGTATCAGATTGGCCGGGGGGAGGCTATGTCAGTTTCATTCCGGGACACTGTATTGCCCTGGAATGAATGTGCCCAGGACAGACCTGAAAAATGCGGGACACGTGGTCATCCTAGTCCTCGGATGCTGCTGCCGCCATCTTCGGTATGGGAATCAGGTAATGAAGCCTTGAGGCTTCACTTCCTGGTTCCCTACTGCCCATGCAGGGGGGAAGTGGCGTAACCCCTGCAGGGGTCTATGCCTGGGACTAGGTGCATATTTCTGTATTATACAGGTATCTGCACCTTCTCTCCCCTGAAAGGTGCCAAAAGTGACACTGGAGGGGGGGGGCAGGAGGGTTCCGAAAAGTGGACGTTCCATGTTTGTGTGGACCTCTGCTTTAAAGTAAAACTACCATTCTGTAATATAATAACAAATGTATTCCTTCACGGCTAAGGCCTCATGTACACTGCTGCCGCTAAATGGGTGTATAGAAGCAGTTGGGCATTTTTTTCAACTGCTCCTGAACTCTCTTCTGTTATCTTATCAGTACATGTACACTCGGTTGTTTATAGCCGTTTCTAGGCAGTTGAGTTTGGGGGCTTATTCTGGAACCCATAAAACTGCGTTCAGAAGCTGAATTTAGTGGCATTTCAAATGCCAAATGCGGCTAAACGTCGTAACTTGCATTTAGCTGCATTTCGTTGCTTTCGCTTAAACCGCATCTAATACGCAGAACATTTCTAAATACATTGTTTTCAATGAGGCTGGTTCACATATGTGCGATGCATTCGCACTGCGCATTGCAGTAAAACGTATGCGGATTTTATGTCTTGCGGTGCGGCTCAGGTGCAAATTCAGATCCATTATCTTCTATGGGTACGCAGCTGATTCGCAGATGTGTTCAGTTCTCTTCAGGAATTTCTCTCATTCAGCTCAATACACTTCTCCCCCACGCTCCTCTCGCCCGTAACTTCTCCCAGGTCTCCAAATTCGCAGCTAAAATGTTGCTAATCTGCTGAACACTTCCCTTATCTTTGCAGAGAGATTACAGAGCTGAAATTCGCACCGCACAAGTGTGATTTCGGCCTGACAGACATTTTTCATTTTAATCAAAATTTTTTTTAAATGCTTCTAGACGCAAACGTGGCTAAACACGCCATGTAAGCACCATTAGATGCCGGTTTCTAGCTGTCAAGTTAATTTGTTCAGGAGTGGTTGAACAACGTCCCGTGTACATGAAGCCTAAACAGCAGAACAGAAAAATGGCCCAAAGATGCTGCTTGGTCTGAGCAGTACATCTGTAGTTTGTTTTTCCATAACTATTATGAGCAGAACTGGGGGATATTTTTTTATATATTATAAGAATCTACAGGTAGAATTTAAAAATGAATTAAAAAACAAATAAAGAATGCACAATATTTACGCAAATAAGATAAAACAAGGGTGAACTACAACTGTGATTTGTTGATTGGGGAGGCGGTCACACTGACCCCCCACCACTTGCTTCTGGGACCAAAAGTTGCCACATGAGTTGTTCATCCCCTGTTGATATACACTCATCGGTCACTTTATTAGATAAATCTGTTCAATTGCTTGGCAACACAAATTGCTAATCAGCCAATCACATGGAAGCAACTCAATGCATTTAGGCATCTAGATGTGGTGAAGACAACTTGTTGAAACCAAGCATCAGAATGGGGAAGAAAGGGGATTTAAGTGACTTTGAACATGGTTGTGGGTGCCAAATGGGCTGGTCTGAGATTTACAAAAACTGCTGATCTACTGGGATTTTCCTGCACAACCATCTCTAGGGTTTACAGAGAATGGTCAGAAAAATAGAAAATGTCCAGTGAGTGGCAGTTGTGTGGAAGAAAATGTCTTGTTGATGTCAGAGGAGAATGGGCAGACGTCTTGTTTCGAGATGATAGAAAGGCAACAGTAACTCAAATAACCACTCGTCACAACCAAGGTATACAGAATACCAGCTCTGAACACCTAACAAGGTGTACCAAATAAAGTGGTCAGGGAGTGTACTTACAACTCTGTTTTATGATTGACTCACCTCTCCGTACACTTCTTGGACATGAAAGAATTTGCTTACAGATGAGCTGTATGACATTAATTCACTCAGCACCATGGCAGGATAGGACTCTGTGACAATGACTTGATCATGATGAAATTTCACATACCTGTTGATTGACAGAATAATTCATAACATTCAGGAAATATCCAACAGATGTATAATGACTAAAGGACGGGGAAAGTGTCTGTGTTGCCTTAAGCCCATAGAATATTTTTTGTTAAACTGCTACTGAAGAGTTGTTGGATAAAATCTTATTACTGGTATAAGCAGCACTGACAGTGGGAACATCTATTGGAGACTATGGAGACTATGGAGACAAACAATGGCTCTGTCCCTACTTACAGTAGGACTATGGAGACAAACAATGGCCCTGTCCCTACTTACAGTAGAACTATGGAGACATACAATGGCTCTGTCCCTACTTACAGTAGGATTATGGAGACAGTGGCTCCGTTCCTACTTACAGTAGGACTATATAGATGGTGGCTACATGCCTACTTACAGTAGGACTATGGAGAAGGTGGCTACGATCCTACTTGCAGTAGAACTATGGAGAAGGTGGCTACGTTCCTACTTACAGTAGGACTATGGAGAAGGTGGTTACGTTCCTACTTACAGTAGGACTATGGAGAAGGTGGTTACGTTCCTACTTACAGTAGGACTATGGAGACGGTGGCTACATTCCTACGTACAGTAGGACTATGGAGAAGTTGGCTACGTTCCTACTTACAGTAGGACTATGGAGACGGTGGCTACGTTCCTACTTACAGTAGGACTATGGAGAAGGTGGCTACGTTCCTACTTACATTAGGACTATGGAGAAGGTGGCTACGTTCCTACTTACAGTAGGACTATGGAGACTCTGGCTACGTGCCTACTTACAGTAGGACTATGGAGACTCTGGCTACGTGCCTACTTACAGTAGGACTATGAAGACTCTGGCTACATGCCTACTTACAGTAGGACTATTGAGATGGTGGCTACGATCCCACCCACAGTAGGACTATGGAGATGGTGGCTCTGTTCCTACTTACAGTAGGACTATGGAGATGGTGGCTACGTTCCTACTTACAGTAGGACTATGGAGACAGTGGCTACGTTCCTACTTACAGTAGGACTATGGAGACAGTGGCTACGTTCCTACTTACAGTAGGACTATGGAGAAGGTGGCTACGATCCCACCCACAGTAGGACTATGGAGATGGTGGCTCTGTTCCTACTTACAGTAGGACTATGGAGAAGGTGGCTACGTTCCTACTTACAGTAGGACTATGGAGAAGGTGGCTAAGTTCCTACTTACAGTAGGACTATGGAGAAGGTGGCTACGTTCCTACTTACAGTAGGACTATGGAGATTCTGGCTACGTGCCTACTTACAGTAGGACTATTGAGATGGTGGCTACGATCTCACTTACAGTAGGACTATGGAGATGGTGGCTCTGTTCCTACTTACAGTAGGACTATGGAGACGGTGGCTACGTTCCTACTTACAGTAGGACTATGGAGAAGGTGGCTACGTTCCTACTTACAGTAGGACTATGGAGACGGTGGCTACGTTCCTACTTACAGTAGGACTATGGAGAAGGTGGCTACGTTCCTACTTACAGTAGGACTATGGAGAAGGTGGCTCCAAGTATATATATATATATATATATATATTATTATTATTTTTTAACCAGAATTAAGTGTCACTTTAAATCACTGCCCATCCTGGAATATTTGATAGGTCAACTGGCAGAACTTCAGTTGGCAGAAGATGTTTTGGCATTTGACAGTAGAACAAGGAGTGAGACTAAGTTTTATAAAGGAAGAAGTTTTATCTCAGCTTGTGCAGGGTCCCCGTGTACAGCCTGGATCCAGAACCTAAGGAAGCTCCACAGGGATTGATCTGGTATTGACTTGACAAACACTAAGGCCACGTACACACGATCAGTCCATCCGATGAGAACGTTCCGGAGGACCGTTTTCATCGGTTAACCGATGAAGCTGACTGATGGTCTGATGTGCCTACACACCATCGTTTAAAAAAACGATTGTGTTAGAACGCGATGACGTTTACGTGTTTTAACACAACGACGTGCTGAAATGTTCAATGTTTCCAAGCATGCGTCGACTTGATTCTGAGCATGCGTGGCCTTTTAACCGATGCTTTTGCATACTAACGATCGGTTTTGACCCATCGGTCAAGCGTCCATCGGTCAAATTTTAAAGCAAGTTCTCTTTGTTTGACAGAAGAATAACTGACCAATGGGGCCCACACTCGAGTCCGTTTTCATCGTTTTGACCGATAGTGTGTACGCGGCCTAAGGTGTTGGCATCGCACCATGATTATCACTTTGGAAACATTTTAAACCTGGCTCATTTAAATAATGTATATGAACTCTGAAATACAATACAGATTTTAGGCCCTTACACCCATACCATCAAAAATAAATAGAGTCAAGAAATGGGAAGAATGATTACAAACATATAGGTTAGAAATAATCAGACAGTTACCCAGCTTTAATGTCCTGTAAACATGCCAGGGCCTTGTCCATGAGGGCACACATTTGTTCCACAGTGCTCCCCTGCCGCAGACTGTCCAAAATAATGTCAAGATTGGCTTCTCTTTTCTGTGTGTGGAAAGAACAAGGCAGTCAGTATGCTGGGAATATTATCATATCAATAAATTGTAATGATCCACAACAACCAATCAGAAATCATCTACCCCTGATCTAAAATGGAGCTAATAAGAAATCTGATTGCTCTTTCTTATTGTATGTCATAGGTATCTGCACTTGTTTATTAAACATATCTAAAAGAGCCGGTTCGCACAGGGGCGACTCTTTGGGCAACCCAGCCGCCAGACAAGCCGCGCTCCGCTCTATTCAATGGAACCGTTCTAATAGGAGCGACTCAAGTCGCTCCGACTTAGAAAAAGGTTCTTGTAAGACTTCGGGGGTGACTTGCATTGACTTAAATACAGAAGTCATTTTGCAAGTCGCCTCTGAAGTCGTCTTGAGATCACCTTGCTGTTTTGCCCCCAAAATCGTGCCGCCCCAGTGTGAACCGGCAAAGGGTAGAACAAAAATATAATCTCGGTTTTGATGTCAGAAAAAAAAAAAAAAAAAAAACAAGAATAAAGTAGAGCCAATAAAATCACAGAGGTGTAGATATCATTAGCTGGATTAATTTTCATAGTTAATCATATAAACCAATTAGGTTACAGCTCTTATTTTAAGTTCAACAATAACCGATATCTACAATGGAGGAAAGGAGACAAGAACAATACAGGAGTCGATCGTACCTGATTTTCTGCATCATGCTGCTTGCGACAGCAATCTAAATCCTTCTGCAGGGTCTTTTCCTGTTGGGCGAGTCCGATTTGCAAGACATCCCAAAGATGAACTGCTTTTTTAGCATATTTAAATAACTTATTTGTATGTGAGTCCATTTGCTTTGATACAGTCATCATTACATCCTAAAATGTTAAGAAGAAGAAAATGAAAGTAAATGTTCCTGTAATTTACAAGTCTGTTTTAATAAATTCACTATATGTCATAAAATTCAGCCACTTTATCATATTTAAAATACAGTAACGTTTATCATGTGACTGTGCTTGGACCCGAGTGGTACTGTATAATCTGGGAGAGTGATGTAATCGGTTTGCTGCAGACAGGAGGGAGCACTTTCTTAGTCTCCCTTTCTCAAGTGATCACTCACTCACACTTAAAGGGGTTGTAAAGGTTTGTTTTTTATTTTCTAAATAGGTTCCTTTAAGCTAGTGCATTGTTGGTTCACTTACCCTTTCCTTTGATTTCCCTTCACAGGGCCAGATTCAGGTAGGAGAGCGAATCTTTATTTTGGAGTAACGTTTCTCATTTACGTTACTCCGCCGAAACTTTAGGAGCAAGTACTGTTATTCACATAGCACTTGCTCCTAAAGTTGCAGCGGCGTAGCGAAAATGAGCTGGCGGAATTCTAATTGGGCGGGTACGGGGCGTGTATTATTTAAACTAGGCGCGATCCCGCGGCGAACGTACTGCGCATGCGTCGACTGTCAGTGCGCATGCTCCAAATTCTGTCAGTGAACGTCAATGACGTCAATTCCCATTCACGGACGTTTTACGCAAACGACGCTAAACTTTTTTCATTCGACGCGATGACGAAGGCCATACTTAACATAGGATACTCCACTAGGGGGCTGGTTTTTCTTTATGCAGCGTATCGCTTACGGAAACGTCGGAAAGTCACTGCGTCGGGCCCGAATACGATCGCGAATTGCCGATTCTCGCTGATTAACATATTATCGTCGTTAATCAGCGGGAACGCCCTGAGCGCCATTTTTAAAATTGCAGTTCCGATACGACGGCGAAATACAATTACGCCGCTCGTATAGGAACTCAAACCCGGCGTTTCTTGTTTTCTGCTTACAGAAAACAGAAACGCCGGCTCAAAGTGAGAGTTAGGCTGGAGTATCACTGATACTCCAGCCTAACTCTTCCTGAATCTGACCCTAAATGTTTTTTTTTCTTTGTCTGAATTTCTCACTTCCTGTTCCTCCTCAGTAAACTTGCCCCCATCATCCAAGCCCTTCTTGCTGGGGGTTAGTCAGCATGCTCGCCCCCTCCCTTGGGACTACATTCCTAATAGAGTCTCCCCGCAGGGATGTAGCCCCGAGGGAGGGGGCGAGCACGTTGACTAACCCCCAGCCAGAACGGCTCGGATGATGGGGGCCAGTTTACTGGGGAGGAACAGGAAGTGAGAAATTCAGACAAAGAAAAAAAACATTTAGAAGGGAAATGGAAGTAAAAGGTAAGTGAACCAACAATGCACTAGTTTAAAGGAACCTATTTAGAAAATAAAAAACAAACCTTTACAACCCCTTTAAGCCTTGTACACACGATCGGATTATCCGACGGGAATTGTGTGATGACAGGCTGTTGTCGGAAAATATGACTGTTTGTATGCTCCATCGAATTTTCCGCCAACAAATGTGGGATAGCATGCTTTAAAATGTTTTACTTTCATGCCCCCAACTTTGTGGGAACAGTTTGGAGATGGCTCCTTCCTGTGCCAACATGATTGCACACCAGTGCACAAACCAAGGTGAATAAAGACATGGATGAGTGAGTTTGGGGTGGAGGAACTTGACTGGCCGGCACAGAGTCCTGACTTCCACCTGATAAAACACCTTTGGGATGAATTAGAGTGGAGACTGCAAGCCAGGCCTTCTCGTCCACATCAGTGCCTGACCTCACAATGTACTGTACTTCTGGAAGAATGGTTAAAAATTCCCTTAGACACACTTCTAAACCTTGTGGACAGCCTTCCTAGAAGCTTATAGCTGCAAAGGGTGGGCCAACTCAATATTGAACTCTACGGACTAAGGACCTTGTACACACGACCGAGAAACTTGTCGTAAATGAAACATCGTTTTCCTCGACGAGTTCCTTGTTAGGCTTGTCGAGAAACTTGACAAGCTTTCTTTGCGTACACACTGTCAAGATAAAATCTCGTCGTTCTCAAACGCGGTGACGTACAACACGTACGACGGCACTGTAAAGTTTGATTCTATTGGCGCCACCCTTGGGGCTGCTTTTGCTAATATCATGTTACTGCATGTTAGTAAAAGTTTGGTGAGAGACGATTTTCAGTCTGTTACAGCGTGATGAATGTGCTATCTCCATTACGAACGCTACTTTTACCGAAGGTGCTCTCCTGTCCTGTCATACTTTATTCTGAGCATGCGCGGGGTTCTAAGCATACTCACGAACGTGTTTCTCGTCGTAAACCAGCCCCGGCGAGAAACACGACGAGGAAAAAGAGAACTTGTTCTCTTTTTTTTCGTCGAGATCCACAACAGTTTTCTCGACGAAAAGCATACACACGACCGTTTTCCTCGGCAAAAAAGCTCTGCCACCAAGTTTCTTGATGGATTCTGTTGAGGAAAACGGTTGTGTGTACGAGGCCTTAGACTGGGATGCCTTTAACGTTTTATGTTTATGTAAAGGCGGGCGTCCCAAAACTTTTACGTCTCAATACTTATACTTATAGTATATGTGTGGATTGTGGCTTTCTACTGTGTACCAGCTATTTTCAACCACATTTTTTCAACCATTTTTTTTGGTTATTAGCCTTGTATATGCATAACTTTTATTGTTTATTGCATGAGATTTTTTTTAGCACTTTATTATTATTTTTGTACTTGTATGCACTTTGCACTTTTAATACATATCATTTTTTGCGCTGCAAGTTTTTTTCTATATAATTTTGATATACCTCACCAAATTATAGTGCTAGGAGCTGTTTTTAGATTGAGGCCGAAGCATGAAATTATATTTCTCTTTGTTCAGATAAAAGCATTGCTAGGGGTAGTACTGTGATATCTGTGGGAGGTAATAAATATTTGGAAATGATACACTAACATTTTTATTTAGCATATATGCCTTTTATAGTATATCTAAAGGCAAAAGTATTTTTTAGTTTTGGATATAGTGGAGAGGGATTAGAACCCCTGTCAACGTTTTTCTGTTAGGGAGATTTACCCTCTCTATTTGTCCTATTTACTATTATCACTGATAGTGAAAGTAAAAAAAAATGGGTTGTCACTGGAGAAAATCAGAAATCTTCCAATGGGGACACTAGTTCTGGTGACAACCAGGGATTTCCCAACTTTGGAAGGATTTCCTCTCACTTCCTGTTTGTCTATGGGACAGGAAGTGAAGGGAAATCTCCGCAATGGGACACAGATGGCAGAAAAATCTAAACGTTTTGACCTCAGTTATAATTTAATACAAAAAAACGTTGCATATCTGATGCTATATCTCACAGGACACTACAAAAAAGTTCAAATGTTTGTACTAGAAGACATACAGAGAAGAGCTTTTGTTCCTTGTCATATTTTATCTGGAATTGTGTGGTGATTGGAGAAAGCTCTATGGTCAAGATTGTCTCGGCCTCGTCTTTGCTACAGATGTCCAAATTCATCAGCTGGGCCTGGAAAAAAGGAACAAAGCAGGTTCTGTACAAGAAATGGCCATATTGAATAAAAGGCAATATCTTGTTTGCATATGATAAAATACTGTCATTACCATACTTTACCATTTTATAATATGTCAGAGACATCCTTCTATGCACATTAAAGTGGAACATCAGTAATTTTTTTTACTTTCCATCTATTAATTGTTTTGCCCTTTTAACTTTGAATAGTAATTTTTTTTTCTGCCAGTAAATACCTTATACAGCCCACTTCCTGTTTCTTGTCTGGTCAGTAGCGCAGGCTTATGACATCATGCACAGCTCTCTCTCTCTCTCTCTCTCTCATGAGAGTTTGCCAGGGAGGGAAGGGGGATAAGTCATAAGAAGGCCAATGAGAGCTGCACAGCTGGAGGTGTGTCTCTCTGTAAATCCAGGAAGTGAACAGGCAGCAGCTTCAGCTGCCCATAGTTAAATGGATACAACCAGACTCAGTGGAGGGCGATTTCTGCAGCCCATTGAAGAATGGAAAAAGATAGATGTTGCAATATATCGCCAACTTATTCATTCCGTGCCTAGAAGACACTGTCTTGGCGCTGTCCTTACAAATCATGGAAGTCATCAGGGGCAGACTGACAACTCATGGGGCCCCCCGAGCAATAGAAGATTATGGGGCCTCCAGGCAATAGGAGATTATGGGGCCCACGGGCAATAGGAGACTATGGGGCCACACAGCATATACACAGACACACAATATACACACACAGTATACACATACAGACACAGTGTACACACACAGTATACATACACACACACACTCAGAAGGTACTGGAGAGGCGGGGCAGCTAAATCTTGGGATTTTTAGACCAAAAGGATGTCGGTAAGGGACATTTCAGGAACAGATGTTAAACAAATTATTTTTACATACTGTCCCTGGTGAGGCCGGCAAACCTAATGGGGCTCCCCTAGTGGCATGGGGCCCCTGAGTGTCCAAATGGTCAGTCCGCCCCTGGAAGTCATACAAAATACTAGATGTAGTCGTTTTTGTTTGGGGGGAATTTTTATTTTTGTATCAATTTGAGTAAAACTAAAGATTTTGTAATCCTCGTTATATTATTAAAGTGGAGTTCCACCCTGATTTTTTTTTTTTTACACCAAAAATGTTTTACTTACCCTAAATAGGGGTTGCTATGCGAAAGTCCCTAATCTGCCTCTTCATCCTCTGTGGTGGATCTTCTTCCTCGTCCTACACTTGGTTTCTTCTTGTAAATGGGGCACGATGCCTTTTGGGAACTCTGTGTGTCCCAGAAAGCAGCCGGGAGGACCCCCAGGACATTTCATCCCCCTCCGTCTGTACAGACCCCCCCAGGAAATTCACCCCCCTCCATCTGTACAAACCCCCCAGAAGTACAGGACAATTCATCCCCCTCCATCTGTACAGACCCCCGAGGACAATTCACCCCCCTCCATCTGTACAGACCCCCCCAGGACAACTCACCCCCCCTCCATCTGTACAGACCCCTAAGACAACTCACCCCCCTCTATCTGTACAGACCCCCCCCCCCATTCACAAAGCCTCACTGCCTGTTTCCCTTACTGTGGATGGCGGCGCCTGGAGCTGCAAGGATCGAGGGATCGGCCTCAGCGGGGGCCGACATCGTTGGCGACTAGAACAGGTAAGTGTCCTTATTAAGAGTTAGCAGCTACACTGTTAGTAGCTGCTGACTTTTATTTTATTTTTTTACCGGACCTCCGCTTTAATCTTACTTTAATAAACTAAACAAATGTTCTATAAAACTCTGTTCTGTAAAAATTTGGGAAATTGTTCTCATTTATGCTGAGCGCTGTATAATGAAGGTTGAGCATCACAGCACAAGATTACAAAAATAAACAAGTGTAATGGAGTACTCACTTGACATGCATCTGCTGCTGTTGTACATCGATGGATGGTGTCCCCCTGAAGGTTGTGAAGTCTCTGTAAAAACTGTGTGCTCATAGACTCTGCATGGAGGAGACAACGGAAACAAGTGCTTTACATTAGAAATTCCCACCTGAAACGCAGTGACCATTAAGACGTCCATGCTCACTAAAGCCTATTCATGCTTTTTTATATAAAGTTAATCCAAACAGGGGCGTAACTAGAAATCACAGGGCCCCATAGCAAAATGTTGTATTGGGGCCCCCCTGCCGCAGAGGAAAATGGGTGTGGTTTACGTGAATAGTGGGTGTGGCTTTAATGGGCGTAGCTCAAATTGGGGGTGTGGTTAGAGTCTGAGATGAATGAGGGATGGAGAAAGAAAAGGGGAGAGAAAGAAAGAAAAAAAAGAAAGAAAGTGGAGGGGGGGTGAGTTTCCCTGGGGGGGTCTGTACAGATGGAGGGGGTGAATTGTAATGGGGGGGTCTGTACAACAGGCTCAGGTCCTACACAACAATAGAAATGTTTATTTCAGAGTTTAACAAATCAGCAGATAAAGATCCTCCAAACACCTGGTGTTGGCGCTTCAATCATCTCGGACCATGGTTGTTATGGTGTCAGGATGATTAAAGCACATTATTTCTATAATTACATTGTAATACAGAATGAAATTTTTTAACTCACCATAATGCAGAATCAATGGGACCCCTGAGCGTGTCACCTGCCACGTCGCCTGCTACCAGATGCATTCAGGTGCCCCCAGCATAGTCCCTCCTTACATCAGGCACCCCCAGCGGAGTCCCTCCTTACATCAGGTGTCCCCAGTTACCAGTGGCGTCACTAAGGTTGGTATCACCTGGTCCTCCCTCAGTACAGACCCCCACCCCCCTCAAACAGTATAGACCCCCCTCAGGATAAACCACCCCCCCTCCTTCATCAGTACAGACCCCCCTGGACAAACCAGCCCCATCTGTACAAATCCCCCATGACAACTCAACCCCCTCCATCCGTACAGACC
This sequence comes from Rana kukunoris, assembly GCA_029574335.1. Classification (NCBI taxonomy): domain Eukaryota; kingdom Metazoa; phylum Chordata; class Amphibia; order Anura; family Ranidae; genus Rana; species Rana kukunoris. Next base: position 155,707,094 of record CM056057.1, read on the forward strand.
CCCTCCAGGAGTACAAACCCCCAAGATAGCCCCACCAGGACAACTCACCTCCTCCATCTGTACAAACCCCCCCCCAAGACAAATCACCCCCCCCATCTGTACAGACTCCCCCAGGAGTACAGGACCCACAGGACATTTCATCCCCCTCCATCTGTACAGACCCCCCCAGGAAATTCACCCCCTTTATCTGTACGGACCCCCCAGGAGTACAGGACAATTCATCCCCCTCCATCTGTACAGACCCCCGAGGACAATTCACCCCTCCATCTGTACAGACCCCCCAGGAGTACAGGACCCCAGGACAATTCATCCCCCTCCATCTGTACAGACCCCACCATTTTAATTCACCCCCTCCATCTGTACAGACCCCTCCATCTGTACAGACCCCCCAGGACAACTCACCTCCTCCATCTGTACAGACCCCCCCCCCCAAGACAACTCACCCCCTCATCTGTACAGACTCCCCCAGGAGTACAGGACCCCCAGGACATTTCATCCCCCTCCGTCTGTACAGACCCCCCCAGGAAATCCCCCTCTATCTGTACGGACCCCCCAGGAGTACAGGACAATTCATCCCCCTCCATCTGTACAGACCCCCGAGGACAATTCACCCCCCTCCATCTGTACAGACCCCCCAGGAGTACAGGACCCCAGGACAATTCATCCCCCTCCATCTGTACAGACCCCACCATTTTAATTCACCCCCTCCATCTGTACAGACACCACCATTTTAATTCACCCCCTCTATCTGTACAGACCCCCTAGGGCAACTCACCCCCTCCATCTGTACAGACCCCCCCAGGACAACTCACCCCCCCTCCATCTGTACAGACCCCTAGGACAATTCACTCTCCCTCCATCTGTACAGACCCCCCCAGGACAACTCACCCCCCTCCATCTGTACAGACCCCCCGGACAACTCACCCAGGACTCTCCATTGGGCTTCTGCACAACGGAGAATGGTCACTGTCCGCACCATTTACAGAACCAAGAGGCGGAGCCTGGGTGTCAAGAAAGCGGCCATAGAAATTGACTTTTTCTCATATTGCAGTCGCTTTCATTGCCACCCAGGCTCCGCCTCTTGTTTCTTCCCCCACGAGCTGTGATCTTCTGTAAAATGGCGACGGAGGCAGAATTGACCAGTGCCGTGGCCCTCTATTGGCGCGGGGGGGATAAAAAGTAAATCGGGGGAAAAAAATCCTCAATCTCACCGTGCCCCACTCAGCTGTGGGCCCCATAGTGCCCACGTGGGTCGCTATGGCAGTAGTTTTGCCACTAAATCCAGAGCTTTAAATTGAATATTGTGTAAATATAATAGTCATGTGTACTCTTGATTCTTGGTCTGCATTGTGTGTGTCTTACAGATCTGTGCAGTAATCCTGTGTAGAAGCCCTACCTGTAATAAAGACTGCTCACCGCTGCCCTCTTTTCTTATGCAGGATGACTGGTCTTGCATTTGCCCCCTCCTGTATTTGGTGGGCCTTCTGGGCCCCTCCCACAGCTCTCTGCACAGATTAGGTACAACCCCGTGATGATGTCACTGATACTTATTTAAGTTCAGTTTTAAATAGCACAGGGACTATTTCAGTGTTTACGGTATATATCCCAAGAAAGATGACTATCCACAGTAACTAGATAATATGTACTGATAGCAGGAAAGGAAATCTTGTATAGATCATAGGAACAAGAGTATGCAGCTGTTTTATTTGGATTATTTTATAGGGAAAGCGGAAAGAAGTGAGAAAGAGGGAAAGAAAAGAGATTTGTGGAAGAAGAGAAGGCATGGAAAACGAGAGAGAGAGAGAGAGAGAGAGAGAGAGAGAGAGAGAGAGAGAAAATGGATAAAGAGAGATGGGGGGGGGGGGGGGGGGAGCAGAGAGGAGGGCAGAAGAAAGCAGACAAGGAATGCAATGGAACAAAGGAAATAAGAAGGGAAGGACAACTGGAACTATATTCCCAGTATTCACACAGCACAGCAGGGTTGATTTACTAAAATTGGAGAGTGCAAAATCTGGTGCAGCTGTGCATTGTAGCCAATCAGCTTCTAACTTCAGCCATTTTTTAAACTTTCTATCTATTAACTCTTCTACCCTTCTTTTAACTTTGGATAGTAAAACATTTTTTTCTGCCAGTAAATCCCTTATACAGCCCACTTCCTGTTTCTTGTCTGGTCATTAGCCAGATTATGACATCATGCACAGCTCTCTATCTCACAAGAGTTTGCCAGGAAGGTTGAGTCATAGGAGGGCCAATGAGAGCTGCAGGGCTGGAGGTGTGTATCTGTGTAAATCCAGGAAGTGAAAAGGCAGCAACTTCAGCTGCCCACAGTTAAAATAGCTGCAGCCAGATTCAGTGGAGGGATTTCTGCAGCATATTTGAAAAAGTACAGAATCACAGGATATATAAAATAATACGCAAAGTGGTTGGAGTGAAGCTTCAGAATGGAAAATTATGTGGGTAGACTGCAGTTCCTTTTTAACTTTGATAAAAAAAAAAAAAAGCCGGAAGTTGATTGGTTTTTATGCAGAGCTGTACCAGATTTGCACCCTCCAGATTTAGTAACTTGACCCCAGTGTAATCTTTCTTACCTATCTCCTTATTTAAGTCCAGAAGAGATTTATGCCATTCAGCCACTGCTGTCTTTGTACAGGTCTCAGGTATGAAATCACTGAGTAAAAGAAAATGGCGTTTAGTGCCACAAAGACAGAGAATTCTTGGTCTTTACTTGCCGATCTACAATTAATTTCACCACAATAACTGAGCTTTAAAGTGGCATTAAACGCACATCAATAAAAACTATCAATAAATGGTGTATTACATGCTGTTCATACTCACTCAGTCACTACGTATTTGTTTTTTTGTATTCTGAAAAAAACCTGGTTGATTCTCCTGTTCTCTATCCCTCCCTCCTGTCCATGTCCCCACTGCAGCTGGGGATTCTGCAGAGCAGCTGTTTGCAGCTACTGCACATGCTCACTTTTCAGTGTTTTTCTTTTTCATTTAATCACATCTGAGGAGCCCATGTGACTACAGAATCACACATGTGGGCAGGGCCGGAGTGGGACTCATTTTCAGCCCTGGAGTTTCATGGCTTAGACCAGCCCACTTTAGTTCATGACTATTAAAATAATGTTATTAAAACCTCAAAATATAAGTTTGCAATGGCGCACTGTTCTCTACAGCCTGTAATTCATTGTATTTTTCAAAAAATATTTCCAATTCAGTGCAAATACAGTAACCTAAGTTTTGCTTCACAGTGAAGATTTATTAGAACAATAAATAACAGGACCCTCCTCGCACCTCTGTACCCTCCTCATACCTCTGTACCCTCCTCGCACCTCTGTACCCTCCTCGCACCTCTGTACTTTCCTCATACCTCTGTACCCTCCTCGCACCTCTGTACCCTCCTCGCACCTCTGTACTTTCCTCATACCTCTGTACCCTCCTCGCACCTCTGTACCTTCCTCATACCTCTGTACCCTCCTCATACCTCTGTACCCTCCTCGCACCTCTGTACCCTCCTCCTCGCACCTCTGTACCCTCCTCATACCTCTGTACCCTCCTCGCACCTCTGTACCTTCCTCATACCTCTGTACCCTCCTCATACCTCTGTACCCTCCTCGCACCTCTGTACCCTCCTCGCACCTCTGTACCCTTCTCATACCTCTGTACTCTTCTCATACCTCTGTACCCTCCTCGCACCTCTGTACCCTCCTCGCACCTCTGTACCCTCCTCGCACCTCTGTACCTTCCTCGCACCTCTGTACCCTCCTCATAACTCTGCACCCTCCTCATACCTCTGTACCCTCCTCGCACCTCTGTACCCTCCTCGCACCTCTGTACCCTCCTCGCACCTCTGTACCCTCCCCAAACCTCTGTACCCTCCTCATACCTCTGTACCCTCCTCGCACCTCTGTACCCTCCTCGCACCTCTGTACCCTCCCCATACCTCTGTACCCTCCTCATACCTCTGTACCCTCCCCGCTCAATGTACCAAGTTGTTCGATTAGCTTCGGTAAAGCCAACCTGCCCGATTCTTTTGCGATTACCGCTAGTGGCTGCGATAATCACAAATTTTTCCTGGCAGGGATGGCTTCCCCTGTCAGCAATGTCTGTGTTAATGGGGAATCGTGCAGATTTCTTTCCTGCAACCCGTGTACGGCCAGCCTTAGGGCTCTTTCACACGGGCGGACTGTATGTCCGCTTTTTCATCCACCCTTGTACGGATGAAAAAGGGAGATACATTGGTCCCTATGAGATCGCAGGTGTCAGCAGATGAACATCCGCTGACAACCGATCTCGCTCGGTTCCGAATTCCTCTGATTCTGCAGACGGAGGAGAACCCTATTTTTCCTTCCATCTGCGGATCGGATCAGGTGAACACGGACAGACTGTCCGTGTTCATCCGATCCCCCCATAGGGGAGAGCGGAGAAAAGGGAGGGCGGTCCCTTTCACCGTGTGCGGGGACCGCCCTGTCATCTGCCTGCTCAGCGCGGATCAATGGAGCGATCCCCGCTGAGCAAGCAGAGGTTCACGGGTTTTTACTGATCCGCCCCGTGTGAAAGGGCCCTTAGCTATATACCACATGAAGGTAAATGTTTTCTAATGTCCAGTACAATCTCTATTAGAGGAAAGTAAATGGCGCATAGATTATTTTTAGTGAAAAAAAAATGCTTATAAAATTTAAAATCTATCAAAAATGCCAATGCACAGAGACAATTATTTCTGATTTGCAGGTGTATGCTATTGACAAGTGCATGAATATATATGTATTTATAAATATACATATACAGTATTCATTGAAATATTGTTTAATAAGTCATTATGCTGCGCATTGAATTTAGTGGTTAGAAACATGCTTACATTGTGATTATCCAGCAGCTGTACTGTACGTCATTAAAAATGTGCATTAAATTGCTCCCCCATAAAGTAAATAACACTTTGCAGGGAAGCTTGCAGGGAAGCTTGCTTTGAATGCCTAATGATAGGTTGGGAAGCATTCAGAAATCAAGGGACATACATGGCCATTAGATGCTAACAGTAATCAGGATCAGTACTGAAATCAGAGGCATTTCAGCCGCTTGCCTCTCTGTGTGTGGTTTAAAACTTACATTTACAATGTGTAATCGGCTCCCTTATTAATTTAGCCCCCGGCGCGGCGGCCTGTAGCGTGACACTTGCGCTACATACATGATGGGGCGTACTTGGCTTGGCCAGGGGGAGGCAGCGACTGACGCCCGCATTAAACGGCCGGTGATTGGCCAGACCGGGTGCATGTGATACCAGAGGTTAGTTATAGCGTCTACAAAATAGGGGATCGTTTTATGGCATTTTTATTCATATTTTTTTTTCTACTAGTGATTAGTGATTTTTATCATGACTGCAACTTTATGGCGGACACATCGGACACTTTTTGGGACCATTATCAGCGATCAGTGCTATAAAAATGCACTGATTACTGTGAAAATGTCACTGGCAGTGAAGGGGTTAACCACTAGGTGGCACTGTAGGGGTTAAGTGTTTCCTAGGGAGTGCTTCTAACTGTAGGGGGTGTGGGCTGTGTGTGACAGGACAGCGATTACGGCTTACGATTACAGGAATCTGTGGTCACTGTCCTGTCACTAGGAAGACTGGGAAAAATCTTCCTCACCGTGACACGATCGCGGGTATGCCCGCGCACATCAAGATGACGGGACCCGTGGTCGGAGTCACAGAGCTCGCGGTGGGAGTGCGCATCGTTGGCGGTGCAGGGGGTGTCCACAATGCCGCTTCTTAAAGGGGACGTATACATACGTCCTTTTGCCTGTCCATGCCATTCTGCCGACATATATCTGCGTGCGGCGGTCGGCACGTTATTAATATAATTGGCATAAAACCTAAAATTTCAGCAAATTTCAGATTTTCCTGTGGAAGGAAGCTTGACCCAAACCCTGCCTAACCTCTCTCGTGGACTTGTATAATGAGTGAGCCTCTATGATGTATGATAGGAAAGTACTTATGCTCAGCAGTGGGAGGTTAAGAGTTATGTGGGGGGTCTATTTGGAATAAGGTGGGGTTTGTGTCCACTACTCAAAAATATACTAAACCAATTAAAAGGCAATGCTCTACAAGCTCTAACATCCTCCTTTCCGGCAAATGCTTCCCTTATGGCTAAATATGCTTGATAGCCCTTGCTGCAAATGTTACCGTGCTACATGAGAACCACTTACTGTACCTGACCAAACACAGCAGCTGGAGCCTCTTGCTGTGCAGTGACTGGTGCTGATCAATCAGCAGGTCAACCTCCCTCTTGACACTACTAGGCATCTCGTCCATCTCCTTCTCTGCAAGCAGCCTGTAGAACAAATAATAGAAGCGGGTTGTACTTTGTCCGCTGACCAAAATATCTTAGGGCTGAACTGATTTAATCTTTTAGGTCAACTTTGCACATTTCTTCTTTCCTTTTTAGACCCCTTTCAAAAGGGCGTTTTGCAGGCGCTATAGCGTTAAAAATAGCGTCTGCAATCCGCCCTTAAACTGCTGCTCTTTTCACTTCAGTGTGAAAGCCTGAGGGCTTTCACACTGAAGCGGTGCACTGGCAGGGCGTCAGAAAAAGTCCTGCCAGCAGCTTCTTTGGAGCGCATTAGCAGCGGTGAACTCACCACTGCTAATGTGCTCCTGCCCATTGAAATAAATGGGCAGCGCCACGTTACCGCTGGCAATACCCTGTAGCGTAGAGGTGCATTGCGGGGGCGGTATTAACCCTTTCTCGACCGCTAGCGGGGGTTAAAAGTGCCCCGCTAGCGGCCGAAAAACGCCGCAAATGCTTTAACGCTATTTACTTCCGACGCTATGGGCGTTGGCAGTGTGAAAGGGGTGTTAGAGTAAGCTCTTTAATGTACCAGAAAAAGTGATAATAATAAAATAAAAAATACAAATGAAAGCCACAGTTAATAAGTACCAATAAGAACGGTCTGATGGATTTTTCCTTCGGTTAACCGATGAAGCTGACTGATGGTCTGATGTGCCTACACACCATCCTTTAAAAAAACGAACGTGTCAAAATGCGGTGACGTACAACACTACGACGTGCTGAAAAAAATGAAGTTCAATGCTTCCAAGCATGCGTCGACTTGATTCTGAGCATGCACGGCTTTTTGACCGATGCTCGTGCCTACTAACGATTGCTTTTTTCCTATCGGTTAGGTATCCATCAGTTAAATTTAAAACAAGTTTGAATTTTTTTAACCGATGGATAAATAACCGATGGTGCCCACACACGATCAGTTTGGTCTGATGAAAACATCATTCATCGGTTTGACGGATCGTGTGTACACGGCCTTAGGTCAAAACCGATTAAAACTGACTCATGTGGGCGCCATTGGTCAGTTATCTTTTCGGTCAAAAAAAATAGAACTTGCTTTAAAATTTAACCGATGGACGTCAAAACCAATCGTTAGTATGCAAAAGCATTGGTTAAAAAGCCGCGCATGCTCAGAATCAAGTCGACGCATGCTTGGAAGCATTGAACTTCGTTTTTTTCAGCGCGTCGTGTTTTACGTCACCGCGTTCTGACACGATTGTTTTTTTTAACTGATGGTGTGTAGGCACATCAGACCATCAGTCAGCTTCATCGGTTAACCGATGAAAACGGTCCTTCGGACCATTCTCATCGGATGGACTGATCGTGTACGTGGCATTAGACTCCATTAGGAGTACCTAACCATAGATTGCACATCATTGTTGGTCCAAATGAAGAAGTTACAGTTGCAGGCTTGCAAAACAACAAAGTCTCATTATTAGGCATGCTGTAACCTAGATTACTTGTAAAGCATATATGGATTATATATAAAAAACAGTTTCACAAGCACAGGCTAATAACTATCATTGACCTAGAATGTGGTCTCCAAAATGAACATAATCTCAATTTAGTAGGCTTTAAAACATGTTTTTTTTTTTTCCATAACAATAAGTATTTTGAGGAAAAAAAAACCACAAGGGAAACACTGCGCTTAATAAAAAAATATATGATGAATTAACATGCACAAATATGAACAATTTGTAAAAGCAGCCAGTATCAAAAATTTGTGATACAAAAATTAAACAATATAAAAAAGAAAAAGATACGGCGCTGGATGAAGATTGAAACTGGATGGATGATCATTGAGCTATAACGTATTGAAACTATATGTCATTATAGGAAACTATCAAAATAAATAAATAAATGAAAAATGAAATGTTCACACACTGTGATTATAAACACCAAACTGTGCAATAAACAAAAAGAGTTCTTAATGCGTTTGAATCAGCACAGAAGAGAAGATCCTTATTTAAATGATAAACGTGAAAAAGGAAGTCCCAGAAATTAGGTCCTGTTGGTCATCCAAAGAGGTAAAAAGTACAAAGTATAAGTAGGCTTGATCCACCAGAAGAGACACCCAAAGTGAAGATGTAGTCTCCTTACCGAATGTACTGACCAATATGCTGGTCACTCTGAGCACGGGGGTTTAAGGGCTCCCTCCTGACCGTCTGTATGGTCTCTAGATGGCTCTAAAGTATCTCTCTCCATACAAGGAAAACATAAAAAGAAAGAGGACCATAGCGTGATACCAGAGAATCAAAAGATTTAATGTAATAAAACTGATTGCACTCACATTTGAGAAGTAAACAAACAGTGGTGTGTATTGTTAAAAAGCCGGCGGCTGCGCGTCCCCTCCTGCTCGTGTTCGTTCAGGGTTTCCTCTCGGAATAGCGTGATGTCGTCGGTGCCGCAAGACACGCCTACGCGTTTCGTCACCACGGACGCAGCCAATCCCAGACGACGTCCGTGGTGACGAAACGCGTAGGCGTGTCTTGCGGCACCGACGACATCACGCTATTCCGAGAGGAAACCCTGAACGAACACGAGCAGGAGGGGACGCGCAGCCGCCGGCTTTTTAACAATACACACTGCTGTTTGTTTACTTCTCAAATGTGAGTGCAATCAGTTTTATTACATTAAATCTTTTGATTCTCTGGTATCACGCTATGGTCCTCTTTCTTTTTATGTTTTCCTTGTATGGAGAGAGATACTTTAGAGCCATCTAGAGACCATACAGACGGTCAGGAGGGAGACCTTAAACCCCCGTGCTCAGAGTGACCAGCATATTGGTCAGTACATTCGGTAAGGAGACTACATCTTCACTTTGGGTGTCTCTTCTGGTGGATCAAGCCTACTTATACTTTGTACTTTTTACCTCTTTGGATGACCAACAGGACCTAATTTCTGGGACTTCCTTTTTCACGTTTATCATTTAAATAAGGATCTTCTCTTCTGTGCTGATTCAAACGCATTAAGAACTCTTTTTGTTTATTGCACAGTTTGGTGTTTATAATCACAGTGTGTGAACATTTCATTTTTCATTTATTTATTTATTTTGATAGTTTCCTATAATGACATATAGTTTCAATACGTTATAGCTCAATGATCATCCATCCAGTTTCAATCTTCATCCAGCACCGTATCTTTTTCTTTTTTAATAAGTATTTTGAGCTCTCATTATAGCTTAGTGAAGGTTTATGTGTTTTTTGAAAAAGATACCTGAATTCAGTTATCAATCTTTCTTTTTCATGGGATTTCCATGCTTTTATCAGGTCTTGCCACTGAAGGCGTTGAGTCCCCTCTCTTTTTAGTTCTGTTTCCATCAGATTCAGAGACAGCTTGGAAATTGCTCTTTGGTTGGCAAGTATGGCTTGATTTATCATCTAGGTGTATGAAGCAGAAACTCAGTGAAAACAAGACACAATCTACAAGACAAAACACAAACTACTCACTTGCCTACCAAATAATACACATACATTAGTTGCAGCACATGACGGTCACTGGGGCCCCTGCCAATGTTTGAGCATCGGGACCCAGTGATCGCCACCGAACGCAGCTCTGTCATTGTAAACAATACAGAGCTGTGTTCACAAACAGGGGATCTTGTTGTTTTTTTTTTCTGCTAAAGAGGAAATAAAAACAACAGGATCCTAAGTAAAAGCAACACACATAATCCCTTAATCTCCCTAGATGTTAACCCCTTTGTACCCAGTATCATTATTACAGTGATAGTGCATTTTATTAGCATCATCACTGTAATAATGTTACTGGTGATGACAGTGGCAGTTAGTCAGTTCCCCCCAACATTAGTCAGTGTCAGATTTCCCACCGCACTATCGCAGTCCGGTTATAAGTCGCTGATCACCGGCATCAATAGTATAAATTAAAAATAAATAATTAAAAATTCCATTAATATATCCCATAGCTTGTAGACGCTATGGGCCAGATTCACAGAGCGATTACGCCTGTCTAACTGGTGTTAGACAGGAGTACTTTCAAATTACGCGCGCCGTATCACTAGTTTGAATCCTCAAACCATGATACGGCGGCGTTGGGCTTCGATCTGACAGGCTTACGTCTTCGTACGCCTTCGAATCTACGCTGCAATCTTTTTGCGGCCGCTGGGTGGAGTTCGCGTCGTTTTCAGCGTCAGGGTATGCAAATGAGCTTTTTCCGGTGATCCACGAAGTTACGAGCGTCGTTCGCAATCGCGTACGTCATTTTTTTGCTACGTAAAGTTAAACCAGCTATTAGCTGGTCTAACGTTACGCGGCCCATGTTAAGTATGGCCGTCGTTCCCGCGTCGACTTTCAATTTATTTTTTATTTTTTGCGTAAGTCGTCCGGGAATAGGAATGTCCGTAAACGACGCTACTCAAAAAAAAAATGACGTAACGACGTGATTTCGCGCAATGCACGGCAGGAAATTTCTGAACGGAGCATGCGCAGTTCGATCGCCGCGGGGACGCGCTTAATTTAAATGCCTCACGCCCCCTAATCGCGTAGGTTGATTCCGCCGGGAGAAATACACTACGCCGCCGTACCTTACGGGCCAAAATCTCTCTGAATTCCTCCTAGAGCCAGGTAAAGTACGGCGGCGTAGAGTATCTCTGATACTCTGCGGGAATCTAATTCTTTCTGAATCTGGCCCTATAACTTTTACACAAACCAGTCAACAGACTTATTGTAATTTTGTATTAATTAATTTTTTATCAAAGACATCTAGCAGAATACATTTTTGACCAAAATATATAATTAAAGAGAATTGTTTGTTTTTATTTATTTGATATGTTTTATAACAGAAAGTAAAAAAAAATATTATTTTTTTCAAAATTTGTTTATATAACAAATTAAATACCCAGAGGTGTTCAAATACCACCAAAAGAAGGCTCTAGTTATGTGAAAAAATTACACAAATATTGTTTGTGTACAGCATTGCATGACCGCGCAATTACCAGTTAAAGTAAAGCTGTGCCAAATAGCAAAAAATGGCCTGGTCAGGAAGGGGGTAAATCCGTCTGGAGTTCAAGTGGGTATTATTATTATACACGATTTATATAGCACCAACAGTTTACACAGCACTTTACAATGTATAGGGGGACAGCACAATTACAGTACAGTTCAATACAGAAGGTACAGCAGGGCCCTGCTTGTAGAGCTTACATAGTCTGCAATAGTGACCAGGAAGACTACGTTGCAGTAGAGCGATCTGAAAGCGAGGCTTGAAACGCTCGTGGGGCGCAACGTGGAAGGGATGACATCAATGGCGGTGTGGAGGACGGTCTATGTGGACAGCTTTCCCCCGGATGCCTGCATACTTACTTTTAATCATCAACCATGTGAATTTATAAATGTTGCACCTTTATTAAATGTAACCATATTGCTACACTTAGAGGCTCCTCTTTTCTCTTTTATAATCAGTTGTGACATAACGCTACTTGTATGTATCAAGACATCACTCGTTTATCAAGCCAAAATTTATGAAAACATTTTGCTTGTCTTGCAAAACACTCTCAGACCAAGTTACTCTCAATCTAAGGTTTTACTGTATATACATATATAAACTATATACCACATTCAGATATACCGGTACTGTATATTGAATCACCTTTTTGACTTTAGTACAGCTGTAATTTTTCATGCATAACTTTAGTAGATGACCAAAATTATTTGATTTTTTGCCTGAAATGTACCACCAGCCATGAAATTACTTACCATAGCTTCTTTATGAATAAACCTAAGCACATCAAAAGGCATGAAATAGCAAATCTTTGTCAAAAGTGTTGTGAATTTCTTCAACACATCAGCGATCTAAAAACATAAACATAGTTAACCCATGTATTAACACCTGCACACCTAAAAAAGAAACAATAGCAATCTTGGGGAAGAAAAATTCTTAAAGTGCTTGTAAAGTCACTGATCACAAATCCTGGAATCCCCTTACAGCAAGATATACAGTGCAGTGTCTGTGCTTTTTTTTGTTTTAACCACTTGCTTACTGGGCACATACACCCCCCTCCTGCCCAAGTGAAATTTCAGCTTCCGGCACTGCATCGCTTTAACTGACAATTGCGCGGTCGTGCGACGTGGCTCCCAAACAAAATTGACGTCCTTTTTTCCCCACAAGTTTTTTTGTGCTATAAACAAAAAAGAGCATCAATTTTGAAGAAAAATACAATATTTTTTACTTGTTGCTATAATAAATATCCCAATTTAAAATTTTCTCAGTTTAGGGCGATATGTATTCTTCTACATATTTTTGGTAAAAATAAAAAATAAAAAATAAATCGCAATAAGCGACTGGTTTGCGCAAAAGTTATAGCGCTTACAAAATAGGGGAGAGAATTATTATTTTTTATTATTTTAATTTTTTTACTAGAAATGGCGGCGATCTGCGATTTTTATTGGTACTGCGACGTTATGGCGGACACATCGGACACATTTTTGGCGCCATTCACATTTATACTGCGATCAGTGCTATAAATATGCACTAATTACAGTATAAATGTGACTGGCATTGAAGGGGTTAACACTAGGGGGTGAGGAAGGGGTTAAATGTGTATCCTAGGTGTGTTCTTACTGTGGGGGAGGGGGGGGGGGTGACCGATCTGTGTCCCTATGTACAAGGAACACAGATCGGTCTCCTCCTCTCCAGAGACAGGACGCTGTCTCTGTGTAAAACGGCAATGAGAGATGATCTATGAGATCATCTCTCATTCGCCCACAGATCGCATCGCAAACGGCCGTTCGCCGCGATCTGTGATTGGCCGTGTCCAAGGGACACGGACAACACAGGGCTTCCCCGCAGCGCGCTCTACAGCGCGTGCTGGGAACGCCCAAAGGGGCGGCCGTCAAAAGACGGCATGTTGGATATTCAGACCCGCGCTGTTGCCGTCATTTGACGGTAGCGTGGGTCTGAAGTAGTTAATTACACAGCTAAATACCTCAATTTACAGCGCCTCTGTGCGGTCACATTACCCCCCGCTGCTCTCTTTTCCCGATCTAAGAACTACAGAGGGAGGGGCTGAGATTCCCCTGTGACATCAGCCAGGTGGTCATGTGACTGCACAGCAGCAATTTAAATTAAGGTATTTAGCTGTATGATTTTAAAAAAGCGCAGACACTGCACTGTATATCTTGCTGAAGGGATTCCAGGATTAGGGATCAGTGACTTTTAAGCCACAGCAGAATAGCGACAGGAGGGGAGGGGCTCACATACACAGACTACCGAGCTGACAAGCAAGAAGGGAGGGGAAGAGGGGGAGAGGAGAGACATCGGGATGAAGAAGGCACGTAAACTGACCACAGTATCATGAATCAGCAGTCATGATTACCATGGCCAGTTCACATAGGGGACACAGGAAAAGGCAGGATCAACCAGGTATTTTATAGCATAGAGAAGGACAAATTACATTGCTGAAGCACTATGCTGTTTTTCGTGCTTTAAAGGAACAGGTTTTTTTTTTTAAAGCTTACAATCTCTTTAACACTGACCAATACTGACATATTAACATAAAGCTATGTTTAAGCGGAGCTCCACCCTCCACCTTCACTCCTGCGAATCGGAAGCCTCCCCCCTCCAGTGTCACATTTGACACCTTTCAGGGGGGAGGGGGGTGCAGATACTTGTCTAAAGACAGATATTTGCACCCACTTCCGCCCACACAGTCTGCGGGTAGGACGTCACCTCCGGCCCCCCGTTGTGTTCTGGGAAACACTCGGCTCCCAGAACACAGCGGGAGCCAGTCAGAACGGCACATGCGCAGTGAAGCCGGAGCGCTTCACTTCCTGGTTCCCTCACCGAGGATGGCGGAGGGCGCTGCACTCCAGGACAGGTAAGTGTGCCGATATTAAAAGTCAGCAGCTGCAGTATTTGTAGCTGCTGACTTTTAATACTTTTTTATTCAGTGGACACCCGCTTTAACAGTTTTTCTGGGATGAATAACTATAGAAAGGCTGCAAAACCTTTTTATGATGAAACTGCTGCTGAAAGCCCCCCCCCCCTGGTCACATAACCAAAAGCTTATGATGTTGTTCTTGTGATCTCTGCTGAAAGGAGATTCAGCCAGTGTTATGCCTTGTGCTCACCATCGGAATTTCCAATGGAAAAAGTTAGACAAAAAATTTTCATCGGATTTTCCGACTGTGTGTATGCCCCATCTGACTTTTTTTCGTCTAAAAATTCAGATGGAGTTTGAAAGAGAACATGTTCCATTCGTCTGTATGGAACTCCGACGGAGAAAAAAACATGCATGCTTGGAAACATTTCGACGAATTCTCGGAAGCATTGAATTTCCTTTTTCTAGGCTTGCCGTAGTGTTGTACGTCACTGCGTTTTTGGCAGTCGGAATTTGGTGAGTCGGTGTGTATGCAAGACAGCTTGAACGGAATTATTCTGACGGAAACCCTGATCGTGTGTACAGGGCATTACTTGTGTTCTGCACCTTCTAAAGCAGGGATCCTCAAACTACGGCCCTCCAGATGTTGTAGAACTACACATCCCATGAGGCATTGTAACACACTGACATTCACAGACATGACTAGGCATGATGGGAATTGTAGTTCCTGAACAACTGGAGGGCCGTAGTTTGAAGACCCATGTTCTAAAGAGATCACATTTTTTGCCACTGCCCTTAAACAGTTGTTACATATATTTAAAGTGGAACCTCCTAAAGAGGTCAGAAGTATGTACTCACCCGATCTGCACGTTTCTCTTCTAGAAAAAACAAAGTGTTCTCTGTGCGCCTGATCCACTCCTTTCTGTAAGAGGATTCCTCAACCACATGATCCCAAAATTCATGTAAAAACTAAAGGGAATGAAAAGCTAGTATAAAAATAGTGTATAAAAGCAGGAAAAGCACTAACATGGCAATGTATGCATTTTCTGATCCATTTCTGGTATATTGTTGATTGAAAAATGTATAGATCAGATGCACCAAACATTTACCCTGTTTATGGTCGTGGCCCTCTGACTGAGAGTGATGTGGATCACATAAACACGCGACAAGACTTACAACATAAATAGACCTGAAGTGTGCCTTGGTGGTCTGGTCAGTATGCCAAGAAAAGGGGGCATACCCAAAGTAAGTAATGGGTAGTTAATTGAAGAAGGATATGCTGAGAAGTGCCCTGAAAAAGGGAAGGGCGGGAGGGTGTTGAATGCGATTGAATGCGCAGACTCACGGACATGAGGTGAGCTGGGAAGAGTCGGCCCAGTGATGTGTAGTACTGCACACTGAACCGACAAAGAGCATGTGTGAGTGGGCTGCTTAAATACCCTCCGGGCTCCTCCCATAAACTCAGGCCACCATACTGGCCTTCTTGGGCCAGATTCAGGTAGATGAGAGTATCTTTCCTCTGGAGTAACGCTTCTCATTTACGTTACTCTGAAGACCCTTTCGGCGCAAGTACTGTTATTCACATAGCAGTTGCGCGTAAACTTGCGCCAGAGTAATGATAATGCGCTGGCGTAACCCGACGCAAGGGGAAGTGGGTGTGATCATATGTAAATGATGGGCGGAGCCCAGCGCAGAGGCTTACGTTCAGCGCATCAACCACGGAGCATGCGCAGTGAGTGAGGCTCCACTCGCCCCCTTTGTGCGCATGCTCACAACTTCCGTCGGCACCACTTCACGGGAAACGTCAGCGCAATGCCTTCCGTTGGGCGTTTAAATGCGCCCGTAGAAGCGCCATTCCGGCACTAAAGTATATCCTGCGCCCCCTCCCCGCAGTGATGTTACTTTTGTTCTGAGATGGCTGCTCCCGTTCCCCGCAAACACACAGGAGAAAGCTGAACTTTAATGGCCAGGAGCTGTCAGCCGTCATCTCGGCTATGGAGACCTATGATGTCTTCCTCCATGGCTGTAAAATTTGACAGACAAGCATGGACAGAGGTGTTGTCCTGCAAGTGGGGGTGCTCAGCTAGCTCTTATCGTCGGTAACGCTGCTGTAGCTGCTCTCCTGCTGACCTGTGACCGTCTGGAGTAAAGATAAAGCAGCCTTTTGTAGAAATAACTTTGCGCCGGACGGACGAGATACGCGCGGCGCATGTAGCCAGCGTATGGTGCTAATCCGTTCGTGAATTGGGAAAAATCCCTCATTTGCATATTTGCAGGGGAAATCAATAGGCGCGACTGATGCGCCCAGCGAAATTAAGCGCTGACGATACTCTGGCGTCGGAACGTTCCGCCGGTCGCAAATGACCCGTTATTGGGCGCATCTAGTTTGGTGGGTACGGGCACATAGAAACGACGGCGCATCATCACAGTTACGCGGCGCATATCGAAATACTCCAGCGCAAGTGTTCCTGAATCTGGCCCCTTATTTATATGTTCCATGTGTGTTTGCTATCCCAGTCTGCTGCTATTGCGTGATAGACTTGAAACGTGTCTGAGGTTAGATGCCATTTCCTGCGATGATGAGACTTTTTAGCAGCAGTGGTGGTGTACATACTTTAATTGGGGGACGTATCTATTATAATTAAAAGGAAAGTGTTGGTGATGGAATATCTTATTTACCCAGAACCTTGTCTGTTAAACCCATTGTATGAAGGTCTAGTAGCGGCAGGTGAGTCACTATTTCCCTTCTCTCACTGGCTGTGGGAACCTTTTGGAGCATTTCGGAGGCACGATACATTTTAGATTCCTATTCCATCACTTTGTATTTTTAGTTTGTATTTTTATTTTAGGCATTTTATAATTTTTACAATATTATTTACTTTCCAATTTTTTTTTTTGTAAAAATCAAATTTCTTGTTGAATTTAGGCCAATATGTACTCTGCTACATGTTTTTGATAAAAAAAAGATTCCAATAAGTGTATATTGATTGGTTTGTGGAAAAGTTATAGGGCCAGATCCACAGACAGCAGCCACCTGCCCTGCGTGTCCCATATACGCTACGCCGCTGTAAGTCACAGCGGCGTATTGCTAATCCTCAATGAAATGGCGCTGTAACTTACGGCGGCGTAGCATAAATGGGCCGGCGTTCGCGGGTGTAATTCAAATTGACTAGGGGGGGGGAGTGTTTTATTATAATTATGAATGACCCGACGCAAACAACGCTTTTTTTTAACTGCGCATGCGCCGGCCGTGGACGTATCCTAGTGCGCATGCGTGAAATCACGCCGCAAATAGTCAATGAAACGACGTGAACGTAACTTACGCCCAGGCCAATTCTGGATCGGCGTACGCAAACGACGTCCAATACGACGCGGTCCCGACGTCCATACTTAACATTGGCTGTGCCTCCATATAGCAGGTGTAGCTTTACGCCGGAGATACGCTTACGCAAACGACGTAAAAGGCTTGCGTCGGCCGCTCGTTCATTCGTGGATTGCCGTAACTTGCTCATTTGCATATTTTACGCTGGAAATAGACGGAAGCGCTCCTAGCGTCCAGCGTAAATATGCATCTAAGGTACGATGGTGTAAGAAACTTACGCCAGTCGTATCTTAGCGTAAGGCCGGCATATCTTGTTTTCTGGATAGAAAACAAAGATACAACGGCGGCAAATTCAAATTACGCTTGCGTCGGCCGCTCGTTCATTCATGGATTGCCTCCTGATTCTCTGTGGATCTGGCCCATAGCGTCTACAAACTATATACTAGAATTTTTTTACATTTTTTTTTTTATTAGTTATGGTGGCGATCAGTGACTTACAGGTTACTGTAATATTGCGGCAGACATTTGGACACTAACCGATTCTTTTTGGGAACCAGTGACACTAATACAGTAATCAGTGCCAAAAAATGTACACCATCACTGTACTAATGACACTGGCTGGAAAGGAGTTAACTGCATGCCTAACCAGTGTTTTGGTGTACTATGTGAGGTCCTTTTACTAGGGGGAGTAATGGATTTTTTTCCCTGCTTTGTGGGGAAAGTAAATCTATTATTTCCCTGCTAACAGGACAGGGCTCTGCCTTGTTCATATAGGCAGGGCTCTGCCTTTTTTTTAATTCCTGACAATCGTTGGGTGCCAGTGGTAATCCATTGGCCGACACTCGGTGATCAACATCTGCTGTGTCTGATCACGTACTAGGTACAGTGAGTGATCTGCCGCAGCCGAGACACCTTGCCACTGTATATTTGTGTTATATTTTTCGTCAAGCAGTTAAAAGGAAAGGAGGCGCACAGGAGGCAGGTCCTCGAAAGTTCGGCCAGTGTCCAAGCACCTACGAGCCTATTACCCAGGGTCTGTGAATACTATGATTTTGTGTCCTGTACAATTAAGATAAGAAGAATAATGCAGCCACCACATCTAAGGACTGGTAAGCTGTAATGTATTCCATTTTTGGTTTTTGGTTTAGATATGCTTAAAAGATAAAACCTAATTGCTCATCAATTTCAGTTTTGCAGAGTAATTTCCTAACAATGCCTCTGTAAAGGTGAATGACATATTTACCACCATTTTGAGGGACCTGTTGTCTTTCCTTTCCTCACACTGCTGGAATAACAAGTCAATCTTTCCATCAGACTGTGATATATATCTTTGGAGAGTCCTTCCAGCCTCCAGAACTAAGGCCTCCATTTCCTAAAAAAATTTGAGGGTTAACTATGAAGTGCAACACAAGCAAATCAGAGAGCTGCTCATCCAGAATCCTTCATTACGTCACCTTGCTGATGTCAGCTAATTCTCTATGCAGGTCAGAAGTCGCCTTTTCATGCCGTTCTTGTCTGTTGGTGGTAATTCGCTGCAAGATGCTACTGTCTCTCTTCTCAGGAACTGCAACGGGAGGAAAATTAAACTCAAAATGAAAATGAATAAAACTGTGGAAGCACTATAAGCACAGACAACAACAAGAAACTTTCATGATGTCACATGAAAACACGATATTCTACTATGGGCCAGATTCAGGTAGAGTTAGGCTGGAGTATCCATTGATCCGCCAGCCTAACTGTCACTTTAAGCCAGCGTTTCTGTTTTCTGTAACCAGAAAACAAGAAACGCCGGGTTGGAGTTCCGATGCGATCGGCGTAATTGAATTTCGCCATCGCATTGCAACTTTAATTTAAAAATGGCGCCGGGGGCGTTCCCGCTGATTTACGCTGAAAAAATATGTTAATCAGCGGGAATCGGCAATTCACGATCGTATTCGGGCGCGACGCAGTGACTTTCCGACTATTCCGTAAGCGTTTCGCGGCGTAAAGATAAAGCAGCCCCCTAGTGGAGTATCCTATGCTAAGTATAGCCGTCGTCATCGCGTCGAAAAAAAAAAAAATTGCGTCGCTTGCGTAAAACGTCCATGAATGGGGATTTGACGTCATTGACGTTCACTAACAGAATTTGGAGCATGCGCACTGGGATGCATTGACAGTCGACGCATTCGCAGTACGTTCGCCGCGGGATCGCGCTTAGTTTAAATAATACACGCCCCGTACCCGCCCAATTTCAATTCCGCTGGCTCATTTGCGATACGCTTCCGCAACTTTAGGAGCAAGTGCTTCATGAATAACAGCACTTGCTCCTAAAATTTCGCCAGCGTAACGTAAATGAGAAACGTTACTCCAGAGCAAAGATGCTCCAATCTACCTGAATCTGGCCCTATGTGTTATATTGAAACATGGTTTCAATATACAATGCTGGTGCCATTTAAAAGAAAGGAGTGTACAGTAAAACCTTGGTTTGAGAGTGTTTTGCAAGACAAGCAAAATTTATAATACATTTTGACTTGATATACAAGCGATATCTTGATATACAAGTAGCGTCACATCACAATTGAGTATAAAAGAGAGGCGCCTCTAAGTGTAGCAATATGGTTACATTTAGCCCAGGTTAACACTGGGCTGCAGGAGTGAAGCTGCGCAAGTTCACTCCTGCTTGTCAGTCCTGATTTCGAACGCGATTCCAGAGACATCTGTGCACAGATGTCAATGTAAATCGCGGCCCAAAATCACAAAAAGTAGCACAGAAACTACTTTTTGAAATCGGCGCAGTGCCGCAGATGCCGATAAGGACGGTGCCAATGCCGGCAAATGCTGCCGATCTGACATGCGATTTGACATGTCAAATCGCATGTCAAAACACACCAGTTTGAACCAGGGCTTAATGAAGGTACAACATTTAGAGGCGCCTCTCTTCTCTTTTATAATCTGTAGCTCCTGATGGATTTTACTTCTATTCCCTTGTGGCAGTGTTGCCAACCTACCAGATTGAAATTTACTGACACAACACCCAAAGTTTACTGGCACAGCCAAGGTTTTACTGGCAGTTCCAAAAGTCACAAGATTACAGTTTTAAGTGCACATTCCAGTTGTTAGGCTACAAATTAGTACAATATGCAATTAGCAATGTGATTCAAGGTAGATATTAAGGCAAAAAGCATATTTCTTATTTTATTTTTGAAATAGTAAGAAGCTCAGGGACAGGACTCAGGAGGGCAATACATTAGAATGGGTGATGCACACATAAAATTGACTCTCACAGTGATACGCAGATGTCCCCTCTTGAGTCAGAGTGACAGTCTCTCTCAATGCCAGGTGGTCCCTTCAGTCTCCTCCAGTCCAAACAGCACTGACAGTCCTACTCCTGGCTTGCCTTAATCCCATCCTGCAGACCTGCACACGAGGCTCTGGCCACTCCGCTTGGCTCCCTCGCACCATGACATCACACGACACGCTCAGACCCGCCCGCGGCACTGCCCGAACACACTGTAGCAGGCACTTGGATGGTCTCAGCTGGCTTCAGGCCCCCCGAGCTACAAATGGGCAGTTCCATGCCAAGCGTCACAGCCATATTTTTTACTGGCAATCATTTCCTCTTACTGGTATTTACTGGCAGGCGTGCCCATTTTTTCTTACTGCCAGTAAAAATACTGACCGTTGGCACATTGCCTTCTGGAGGCTTCTATTTGTGGATGGACATTTTATAATTACACAACATATCACATCACATATCACACCATATATTTTTATATGGACTATAAACTGAAGGAGCTATAAAGAAAGGGGAAAGGGGATAGCCTAAGGAAAGGCTTATTGAAAGGGGTTACTAATAGCAACAAATAGTGATCCGGACAAAGATATGATACAAAAATGATTTATTATAGTATCAAATAAGTATAAAAAGTGCAGCCATTTACAAACTATAAGAAAAAATTGAATCATTTAAAAGAAATAGATTGCTCCTTCACCATTCCTAAGATGTGGCTAGCGGGACTTTTTTTACCATCCTGCTAGCGCAACGCTCCAGTGTGAAAGCCCACGTGCTTTCACACTGGAGTGAATGTGACAGCTGTTTAAGGGCAGATTGCAGTCGCTATTTTTAACGCTATAGCGCCTGCAATATGCTCCAGTGTGAAAGGGGTCTTAGTGATTGTCTGAATACAAAACAACAGAAGAGGGTATGTACATAAAACCTGTTGTGCTTCCCCTTTAAAAATATGTGACCCAGAAAAAAAGCAATAGATAACCAAAATATACCATAACTCAATACATAATATACCCAAAAATATATACTGGTGAATAAATCAGTGAGTACAAATGCAAAAAATAATATCCAACCAATCATAAACAAATCTATGTATTAATACAAATGAAAAAACTCCACAATCGAAACAGTCTATCCACAGGCTTCCAATCAGCACTTCTTCACTTGTTATTGGACTGCTAGGAAAGACAGCTTCTTTTGCTTAGCATCCAATGTTGCTAGGACGCAGGCGGCTACTGCCTCCTAGAGGTTTTTGGGACACAGTCTCCTCTTTCTGCCTAGTGTCATTCATTGCAAGGATAAAGTGAGCCACTTCCACCGAGCATCTTACTTTGCTAAAATGCAGGAGACTCCTGCTGTCTAATGTCCTAAGTTGCTAGGGTATAAGCAACTCGTGTTGCCTGCTGTCCTCCAGGTGACTCCTGCCTCTGTTGTCCTAGGTTGCTGGGATGCAGGCATATCTTGCCACATACGATCCTGCATTGGCAGGATTCAGATGGCTCTCACCACCTGTCTTTGTAGGTTGCTAGGATTCAGGCAGCTAGTGAAGCATAGCAATTTTGGTTGCTAGGATGCAGACAGCCCTTTATATATTTTTTAGAAGGAAAACTTTCTAATGCTTTAAAATCTCTTAATGCTACTTCCACTGGGGGCCTACATCCACTTGATTAAAACAGTTGAGTGTTGCTGCTCAACCTACCTAAAAATGTCTTATTTCAAGCTTAAATCAAAGGGTTGGTGCTGTATTTAAGCCAAGCTAAACATAAAAGTTAAAAAAATCAATTACACATCCAGAATATGTAATGCCAGAATACAATGTAGGTAAAGCTGTCCACAAAGGTCGTACTATTCAAGGCATGTAATATAAAGGAGTGGTGTTTTTTCATGTTGCCCTTGCAACCACATAAAAAGAACCTTATGCTGCGTACACAGGATCGGAATTTCCGACAACAAAACAGTGGATTTTTTTTTTCGATGGAATGTTGGCTCAAACTTGTCTTGCATACACACGGTCACACAAATGTTGTCGGAAATTCCGAACGTCAGTGAACGCGGTGACGTACAACACTACGACGAGCCGAGAAAAATTAAGTTCAATGATTCCAAGCATGGGTAGGATTGATTCCGAGCATACGTAGGATTTTTGTGCGCCAGAGTTGCATACAGACGATCAGAATTTCCATCAACAAAACTTTTGTTGACGGAAAAATTGAGAACCAGCTCTCAAAAGTTAGTTGTCGGAAATTCCTACAGCAAATGTCCGATGGAGCACACAAACTATCGGAGTATCCGACCAAAAGCTCACATCGAACATTTGTTGTCGGAAATTACGATCGTGTATACGCGGCATTATTCTTTCTATATTCAGGATGTGTGAGGACCCTGCTGATGGATAACCAATAGGAAGTATCCACATCACCAGGCACTAAAATGGACATCCAGAGAAGTATCTTCCCACTCGGAAGCCCAGAAAAAAGAAGACTTGGCACACAGCGTATCATGTGACCACAGATTTAGTGAGTATTTGGGTCATTGAAATTATTTTTTTGAAATGCTGCAAATATTAGTTTGAAGGTGTGGAGATATTGGTTGTGGCCAACCAGTAAGAGAGGCTGTGGATGGAGTGGCCATGCATGAGGCTATTTATTAAGGCTCATATATATATTGGTCCGAATTTGAACCTGAAATGGACCAGAAGACACACAGGACTTCTGTGCAATTCACACCGGAGGGAGCCACTCTGGAGATGTGTGAACCGTCTCTATAGAGAGCCAGACACAATCTCCTGCTGTGCGAATTGAAGGCTAGGAAATCCGCATCTAATTCGCAATAGTGTGAACCCAGCCTTTAAAGCGAAGAATAAACATACAATCCACGTGCCACTGTACCTTTTTTGCTAGATAAAAATAAACTTTTTCTGGCATACATAGTTTTGCCTCCAGCGTGTTTCACCGATTATGGGTGTAGTGATTGGGGTCTGTGACATTTTATTGCGAACTAGCAAAAGAAAGGCAGAGTGCGGATTATATGTATATACATTCTGTGGAGAGGAGGATTAACGAGAGCCTTGCAGTAGATATTTTTGGGGTTTATTTTCGTTATTCGGAATGTATCCAAATGACCGAATTACTGTACAATAGCAACAAATTTAAATGAATCTGAAATAAAGAACCGATATTCGGACAAAATTTGAATCAAATTCAAAATTAAATTCATTCCAAAACAAATTAGAAAACAAATTAGAAAAATATTATAAATCAATTTAAGTTAAATAATAGAAAATAATAGAATGGAAAAGAAAAACATACTATTGTAAAATATAAAGGATATAACCAGCTTCAGAAATGTGAATTTTGAATAGAATGAATTTAAATAGAAAAGATTAGAATAATAGAAAATAAGAGAATAGAATAGAAAAGAACTGAAAAACAAGTAACATAGAATTCTCCCACTTTCTTATTTTCTATTAGATTATTTTCTATTCTATTCTAATCTTTTCTATTCAAATTCATTCTATTCAATTTTTTTGAATTTCAATACTAAATTAACAATATTAATTCCAGAGACAAATGTAATGAATTTTAATAAAGCTAAATTATTTAAATAACGGATCAAAACGAACCTAAACAAAACACATTTTTTCGACCTGCGCATGTCTACCTTGCACCTATGGCCCAGAGGGGCTGTGGAGTTGTCTGAAGTGGTGCCATATGAAAATAGTGAATGAGAGAAGTGCCCACAGCCCAAAGATTCCTTAAACGATGTTTAAAGTAAGGAAGTGAATTGATCATAACATGTAACTGTTAAAGCATCCGATCTCCAGCTTTGCTGTCACTTGAAATAGTGTTTGGGCCAATAGTGTAAACCCAGCCTTAAAAGCGAAGAATAAACAAGAGAACTTGTTTTTTTGAAAAAAACAACATACAGCAAGTAAAATAAGTATTGAATACTGTAAAACCCAGCTATACTGTAATTTTAAAGTGGTTGTAAACCCTTACAGACCACTTTAACCTACAGGTAAGCCCAGATTAAGGCTTACCTGTAGGGGCAACAAATATCTCCTAAACCTACACGGTTTAGGAGATATTTGCAGAAAAGACTGCACCGATGTCTACCGCAGGCGCACTGAGCGCACCGTTAGTGAAGGCGATCGTGCCGTCACTGATGTCTCTCGTGCACATGCATGGGAGTGACGTCATCGCGGCTCCAGCCACCACAGCGCCGGAGCTGCGATGCCCGGAAGTCACTCGGGTATCATGGCGGCGGCAGAGAGTCGCTTCGGGGGCTTCGATCTCAGGTAAGTAATTCATAATGAGCTAGTATGCTAGGCTCATTATGCCTTTGTCTTGCAGGTTTTTAAAAAAAAAAAATGTTTTGGAGGGTTTCCTTTCTTTCCTTTATTTTCACCTGGTGATCTGGCCCATAAATACAGCAGGTAAAATAAGTATTGAACACGTCACCATTTTTCTTAAGGTGCTATTGACATGAAACAACCCATGCAATTCATACATACAAAGAAGCCAAAACAAATAAGTTCAGAAATTAAGTAATAAAATGGAATGACAGGGAAAAAGTATTGAACACAGTAACTGAAATGTATTTACTATTTCGTACAAGATCCTTTGTTGGTAATGACGGCTTCAAGACGCCTTCTGTATGGAGAAACTAGTCCCATGTGTTGCTTAGGTGTGATTTTGGCCCATTCCTCCTTAACAAACAGTTTTCAAATCTTGAAGGTTCCGTGAGCCTCTTCTATGAACTCGGATCTTTAGTTCTTTCCATAGATTCTCTATTGGATTCAAGTCAGGTGATTGGCTGGGCCATTCTAGCAGCTTTATTTTCTTTCTTGGAAACCAATTGAGAGTTTCCCTGGCTTTGTGTTTGGGATCATTGTCTTGCGGAAATGTCCACCTTCATTTCATCTTCATCATCCTGGTAGATGGCGGCAGATTTTTATCAAGAATGTCTTGGTCCATTCATCCTTCCTTCAATGACATGATGTTTGCCAGAACTATATGCTGAAAAACAGCCCCACACCATGATGTCCCCACCTCCAAATGTCACTGTTGGTATGGGGTAATGTGAGTTGCCATTTGACCTCCAAACATGGTGTGTAACATGACAGCCAAAGAGTTCAATTTTGGTCTCATCTGACCAGACTATATTCTCCTAGTATTTCACAGGCTTCTTTAAATGTTGTGCAGCAAACTTTAAATAAGCTTCAAAACACTTTTTCTTCAGCAATGGAGTCTTGCGTTGTGAGCGTGCATACAGACCATAGCGACTGAGTGCATTACTTATTGTTTTCTTTGCTAATTTTAGGGCATTTTCCTGCTAATTCCAGGTCTTTCTAAAGCTCTCCACAATTGTTCCTAGGCTCTTGGACAACTCTTTAGATCATTTTTTACTCTCCCCTGTCAAAAATCTTGTGAGGAGCAGTGGCCGGTTTATGGTGAAATTATGTTTTTTCCACTTATGGCCCCAACAGTGCTCACTTGAACATTCAGAAGTTTAGAAATCCTTCTGTAACCAATGCCATCGGTATGTTTTGCAACAATAAGGTTGTGAAGGTCTTGGGAGAGCTCTTTTCTTTTACCGATCATGAGATGTTTCTTGTGTGACACCTTGGTAATGAGACGCCTTTTTATAAGTCATCAGTTGAGACTGAACCAGTTGATATTAATTTGCACTGACAAGAGGCAGGACTGCTTTTTAATTACTGATAGATTTCAGCTGGCGTCTTGGTTTTCATGCCTTTTTGCACCTCCTTTTCTTCATGTGCATGTCATTCCATTTTATTACACATAACTTAATTTCTGAACTTGTTTGTTTTGGTTTCTTTGTGTGTATGTATTGCAAAGATTGTTACCGACATGTGGTGAAAATGTAATGTCAATAGCACCTTTAGAAATATATTAACCTAGAAAAATGGTGACAAGATTAATACTTATTTTACTCGCTGTATTTATTGGCCAGATCACCAGGTGAAAATAAAGGAAAGAAAGCCTAAAAAATAAAATGAATGCAGCAATAACATTTAAGAATTGGCAAGCTGTAATATAATAAATATTTACTTTTGGGTTTAATACCGCCCTAAAATTACAGTATAGCTGGGTTTATCACACAGTAGCACTCCAGTAAAGCATAAAAAACATCAGTGGTTAAGCAACAGTATAAGAATCTGAATTTTGGATTTGCAAAAAAAGAAAATAAATACCTATAATGTCACAAAGACCTCTCACTTCTCTTGCTGCAATCTCATCTTCGCTTTCATGTACCTTCTTTAAAGCTGATGCTGTTTTCTCCCTGAAGAAAGCAGACTTTTAGAGTTGTTCAAAACATCCAAAAAAAAAAAAAAAAAAATCCTAAAACTGGTGAAAACTAAAGTCTTTATACACATACTGTAAAATACCCAAGACCATAGCAGCCATCTCTTTATCACTGTAAAATGGGCAAGCTCTGTTCTTCAGATCTACAACTCTCTGCGTGTAACGTTTACTGCATGCAATAAGGGTATGATGTTACTCATTTGCATAAATTATTACATAAGGTAAATTAAGTCCGATTCACAAAAAAAAAAATACAATGATTATGCCGTATTTACAAAAAAAAATGTGACGGTAAATATTGCATAAAAAGCTCTTAAAGCGCAGTTCCACCCAAAAATTGAACTTCCGCTTAATCCCCTCCCCTTCCCCTTACATGCCACATTTGGCATGTGATTTTTTTGGGGGGGGGAGTGGGGGCTTCAGTAGGAGTGGGACTTCCTGTCCCACTTCCTGCTTCCGCCAAGGGGCTGGTAAGGCGATTAGGTTTAATCGCCTTACTGCAGCCCCTCCCGTAGGCGATCGTCTAGGACACTGACAGGTCCTAGACGATCGCCTGTCCAATCAGCGGCGGGCCGCGCCGCGCGCCCATTCACAGTGCGGCTCGCGCATGTGCAGTGGGTGCCCACAGTCACAATGAGGATGCCGGCCGGGGAGGGGGGGAGAGGAGCGGAGCCCCGGACGGCGCGTCACTGGAACGTGAAGAAGGTAAATGAATGTTTATTAGAAGCCAGCAGCTACACTTTTTGTAGCTGCTGACTTTTAATAAACATTACATTTGGGTGGAACACTCTTTAAGTCCAATTCACAAACGTACCAGAGAGTGAGGGCCCTTTCACACGTGCGGACGAACGATCCGCTTTTTCTAAGTCCGTAAACGGACTTAGAATGGGGCCCTATGGGAGCGGATCCGTTAGCGGATGATGCATCCGCTAACGTCCGCCTACTATCCGCGTCCGCCTGTATCCGTTTTGCGGACGGAAGAAAACCCTATTTTTCTTCCGTCCGGTGGATCGGATCGGATGCAAACGGACAGACGGTCCGTTTCCATCCGATTCCCCATAGGGGATAGCGGAGGAGAGACAGGGCGGTTCCTGCACAGGACCGCCCTGTCCGCCGACAGCTGAGCGGGACCCCCCGCTGAGCCGACGGACACACACAAAGCGGACCGAAAAACGGTCCGCACCGTGTGAAAGGGCCCTAAAAAAGTATGCGATAATTACCACCAGGTTTTTGCTGGTGGTATCACATATGGTATTTGGCAAAAAACCCAACCCCTAGGCTGTTTTTGGACAAATAGCCGGTTGCTAAGCAGTGGGTCTTAAAGCTGGCCACAGCGTCCTTAACAACTGATGACTCATCAGCTGTCAACGGGGTTCCCTGCTCACAGCTTATTGTAAAAAAAAAAGCAGACAATTGAAAAGAATGAAAAGTGCTCCCCCCCCCCCAGGCCATACCATACCCATGCCAAAACATTAAAAATACAGCATGGGGCTCCCCCCAAAACCCATGCCAGATCCTTATGCTGGCAACCCGGCAGGTCAGGAGAGGGGTGGATAAGCGAGCCCCCCCCGAACCATACCAGGCCACATGCCCTTAACATGGGGGGTGAGTGCTTTAGGGCAGGGGAGCTCTGTCCCCCCCTCCCCCAAAGCACCTTGTCCCCATATTGATGACAAAGCCGGTGGTTGTGGGCATCTGAGGGCAGGGGGCTACATGATACTCAATTACATAGGGGGGTCTGCCTTCTTAAAGGGGGCTTCTAGATATCGATTAGCCCCCTGCCTGCAGACCCCCACAACCACCGTCCATGGTTGTGGGGATGAGGCCTTCGTGCCCATCAACCTTGGGACAAGGTGCTTTGGGGTGGTGGGGGCAATAGTAAATATTGACTTTCAGAAAGTCAGTATTTGCATAGGAATTTTGGGGAGCTGCAGCACCGGCCCAGTAATGACCTGTGAAAAACCTAGCAATGAAGAAAACATTTCCTTGCCCAACAACATCTTTGTACGGTGGCCATGTACCTAGAACCCGTTGTGTCTTAATGGAAAATGTCCCCCTTTACTCTCACCTGTACACAATTGGGTTTTCAGTGTAGGAATCGTATGGCATACTGTCCACCCACTGACGCTGGCGATAGGACAGCAGTCCAGCCGATTGTGTCTCTTCTCGCACCAGAGGAATCTTTGAACTGTCCAAGCTAACTCCATGCTGTGCCACCCGAGCCCTTGCCTCACCAAGAGATCGTACCAGCTGGACCTTAAAGAGGATCGGAGAACAATTCAAGAAAGGTTTATACTGAACTGCAAATAAGAAATGTTTTGTTAAAATAAATCTATAGCTTTTTAGACAAACATTTAAATATAATCATGTCATGTCATGTAACCACTTGCCACCCAAGCATTTTTTCTTCTGCATGTAAAAATCATCATTTTGTTTTGCTAGAAAACTAACCAG
This sequence comes from Rana kukunoris, assembly GCA_029574335.1. Lineage (NCBI taxonomy): Eukaryota > Metazoa > Chordata > Amphibia > Anura > Ranidae > Rana > Rana kukunoris. The sequence goes on from CM056057.1 coordinate 155,736,645, forward strand.
AACCCCCAAACATCATATATATATATTTAGCAGAGACCCTAGGGAATAAATGGCAGTTGTTGCAATATTCTATGTCCCACAGTATTTGCGCAGCAATTTTTCAAATTTTTCACTTTCATGAATAAAAAAACAAAAACATTTACCCCAATTTTTTTGTATGATGTTATGCCTAGTAAATAGATACCTAACATGTCACGCTTTAAAATTGCGAACCTCAGGGCCCTACAAAAAGGCAGGAGTGGCCATACTTATTAAGAAAGGGTCTCCCTTTGTCAGCTCCCACCTATATAGCAACCCACAGGGTCACTACATCATCCTCCAGGGACTGTGGCAGAACCAAAGGGTGACCTTCTGCGCTATGCACCTCCAGACCGAGTACTTAGGGACTCGAGGCTGTTCCGACAAATTTCCAGATGCTATGCACTTTTTGATGCCTGGCGGGTTCTCCATCCTGGCGATCGCCAATTCACATTCTACTCAGCCCCCCACCGCACACACTCCCGAATCGATAATTTTTTGTGAACAACGCTACCCTGCGGCTAGTCAGGGCAGTGCAGATCCGACCAATCTCCTGGTCTGACCATGCCCCAGTTCTGCTGACCTTAGCAATAGGCTCCCCAGTGGCCAAACCCTGCACCTGGCGCCTGAACACATTTCTCCTCCAGCACCCCCCCCCCCATAAAAACGGAATTGGAATCCACCTTGAGGAATTACTTAGAGGAAAACGACACTCCGGATATAACCCTCTCCACTCTGTGGGAGGCTCATAAGGCGGTGGTGAGGGGGAAATGCATGGGCCTGTCCTCAGCCATGAAAAAAAACGCTCAGGCATTGAAACAGCGTACAGAGGCGTAACTTAAGGTCTTGGAACGACGGTTGCAAGATCCTCCTACATTATTGCTCCTAAAAAAGATCTCTACACTGAGGACTACCCTGGGAGAGATAGCGCTGGGCAAGGTGGAGAAAGCACTACTTAGGCTTAGACAAATGTTCTACGATAGGGGTAACAAAGCCCACTCCCTCCTGGCCAGAAAACTCTGTGACAGCGCCCAAGCCGTGACCCCACACCAGGTCAAGAACAAATCGGGAGACATCGTCTCCCACCCTAAGGATGTAGTCCACTCCTTTGCAGACTTTTACACAACTCTATACAATAATCCTGACATTCCCAGTAACCCTCCATCTCCTGAACTCATTCAACGCATGACTCGTTATCTGGAGCAGAGTGGTGTCTCCAGGCTCAAACCCTCAGATCTAGCCCCACTGAACGCATCTATCTCGGTGGAGGAGCTGGAACAGACCATTAAGTCTCTACCCTCACACAAAGCCCCGGGACACGATAAATTCCCCTATGAATACTACAAAACATTCCTCCCCCTACTGTTACCTTGCATGTGTAGACTGTTTAATGCATTTCTCAGGGACACTCCTGTTCCCGGGGACATGCAACGCTCCTTCATCACAGTGATTCCAAAGCCGGATAAGGACCCCTCCCTGTGTGCCAATTACAGGCCTATCACCCTCCTGAATTCAGATTTAAAGATCTTCACTAAATTATTATCCATCCGACTGAATTCGGTTCTCCCCTCCCTTATACACAAGGACCAGGTGGGATTTGTCCCGCTTTGTAAAGCTGGGGACAACACTAGGAAAATATATGACCTGGTAGAGGTGGCGAACAGGGAGGGTCAGGGGTCCATACTACTGGGCCTGGACGCCGAGAAGGCCTTTGAGCGCTTGGGATGGCCCTTTTTGTTCACTACGCTGCGACATGTGGCATTTGAGGGGCCATTCTTGCGGGCTATCCAACACCTGTACTCCGACCCATCCTCCCAAGTCAAGACCCCTTTTGCCCTCTCCCCCGCGTTTCCGGTAACTAACGGCACCAGGCAGGGCTGTCCTCTGTCTCCCCTGCTGTTCGTGCTCTGCGTAGAACCCCTGGCCGCAACCATACGTCAGAACCCAGATATCAGAGGGATCTTAGTTAGAGACCAAGAGTTCAAAATATCATTATTTGCAAACAACATCATCCTCACACTCACCCAACCTAGGATCTTCCTCCCAAACCTGCACGCAGAGCTCGATCGCTTTTTGCGTCCAAATCAGAAGCGCTCCCGCTTAACATCCCCAATGGGGAGGTGGCCCACCTACGATCCAATTTCCCTTATAGCTGGAAAACCTCCTCACTGAAGTATCTGGGGATCCACATCACCGCCACCTACACCACCCTTTATCAGCATCACTTCCCCCCCCTTTTCTGCACCATTAGGACCCTTCTACAACAATGGAGAAAGCACCACAGGCACATCTCCCTATTGGGGAGAGTAGCAGCAGTAAAAATGGCGATTCTCCCAAAAATACTCTACCTGTTTCAAACCCTGCCCATCCCAGTGCCCTACGCCCATTTGAGAAAACTCCAGACTGACCTGCTCCAGTATACATGGAATTACAAGCGTCATAGAGTCCCCCAGTCAGTGTTGCTGGCGGCGAGATCAGAGGGGGGTCTGGCATACCCTGATCTAGTTAAGTACTACCAAGCGACCCAGTTGAAGGCAGTAGCCTCCTGGTTCACGCTACGTTCGTACAATAAATGGACTCAAATAGAAAATCTGTGGCTGGCCCCGGTACACCCAAACAACTTATTATGGAGTGCGGATGTGGAGGTCGATCCCGGTCACATGTTAGGTCCTATGACCCAGCTCAGACGCACGTGGCGCAAATTGACACGCCAGCATAAGCTATCCTCCAACGGCTCCCTTCTGGCCTCCTTCGCCGGCAACCCCAAAAACCCGGATAGCCTCACCCACAGAATGTCCGCTTCATGGACAACGTGGAACCTTTTCCACTCTGGGAACCTAGTGGATCCCCTGACTCGCAAAATGCGCAACATTTGCGGACATACAGGCCAAATATGATTTGCCGCACCAGGAGTTCTATGGATATCTCCAGATACGCCACTATGCGCTGACTATCGCTCGAAACCTGCAGTTTTCCCCCCCAACGGCTTTTGAGAGGCTGATATTGGCGGGCACATCACAGAGGGGCTTGATCTCTAACATATATAAAATATTGAACTTTCGGCCTGTAGATACTGTGGGCAAACAGGCATATATGCTTAGGTGGGAAAAGGCCCTAGGCGAGGAGATATCCATGGAGCAATGGCAGGTGATCTGGTCTCAAGTGGCAAAAAGTTTGATCTGTACTTTATACAAGGAGAACATATATAAAATCCTCTACTTCTGGTACATGACACCTGATGTACTCCACGCCATCTACCCGACCACCTCGGTCTGCTGCTGGCGCTGTCAGCGGGACAGGGGAACGCTTATCCATGTTTACTGGAGTTGCCCATTGATCGTCCTCTTCTGGAACTCGGTCCAGCAATTATTGGACCGACATCTAGACAGGACGCTCCCTTTGACCCCGAAAGTTTATTTATTAGGATTGCCCCCACCACACATCCCAGCACCCTACAAGAAACTGACCAGACATATCCTCACTGCAGCGCGATGTCTGGTGGCTTTACATTGGAAGCGCTCCGCCCCTCCCCCCCCCTGAGGCCCTATATGCAAGGATAAAGGATGTGGAATTAATGGAGAGGATGACGGCCAGAATACTAGACAGACTGGAGGCCCACGACGGGGTTTGGGAGCTTTGGCACCGCCGGGAGGAGGTATCCTGATCAGGTACCTAAACCACACTGGTGATTTCCCATCCCATTCCCCCCCGCCCCCTCCTTCCCTGCCTCCCTCTTTCCCCCTCCCCCTTCTTCTTTTTGCTGTTTCCTTTCTTCTCTTCTTCTTCTTATCTCTTCCCGTGAGCCCATGGGTGATTCAAGATTGTTCACTAGTATAATGTTGCACTGAAATGTTTATCTCGTACCTTGCACTTAACCGGTTTATGTAGCTGTGGCTCAGTACGAACTATTAGTTGCCTCGTGAGAGGCAAATAACTGGTCAGATAGAGCTTTGTAGATTGTCAAATAGAGTAATGACCACTCCACTAGATGTTGCTTACGTGAATGATCCTACATGTATACGTGTATTGAAAACTTCTGAATGAAACTGTTATTGATAAAAAAAAAAAAAAATTGCGAACACTCGTGGAATGGTGCCAAACTTCGGTACCTAAAAATCTCAATAGGCAAGTCTCTTTCACATTTTTTTTACAGGTTACCAGTTTAGAGTTACAGAGGAGGTCTTGTGTTAGAATTATTGCTCTCCCTCTACTTTGGGGATACCCAGAGCTTTTTTTCTCAGAAAATAGGTGAAGGAACTCAACCACGACCCCGTTCAGATTTCACAAACAGTAGAAGGGTCTTAAAGGGGCATTAAATACCAGAATTGCACTACATACAATGTGCAGAGTTCAGGGGGGTTACACACAGAGTGCAGAGCTGGCACTTGTAAACACAGAAACCAGACTTCTGTGTTTACAAGTGAATGTGATGAGCAGGCACCAAAGGGTCTGAGCCAAAGGTGGTGGAACTGAGTTCCCCCAAGTTCCCCCAGAAAAAAAGCCCTGGGGATACCTCACATGTGTGGTTTGAAAGCCATGCAGGCACGACCTATGTATGTGTTTGCTTCTGCGTGCGAGCACAAGGGGATGGGGGCGCTTTACATTTATATTTTATTTGTATTTTTTTGCACTTTCACTTCAATTTTTTGATCACTTTTATTCCTATTACAAGGAATGTAAACATCACTTGTAATAGGAATAGGGCATTAAAGGTCCTCTTTACAGAGATATCTGGGGTCTATAAGTCTCGACATTTCTCCTCTATTCTTTCCAGCAAAAAAAATGTCAGTGTTTACATCTTCCGGAGCCAGAAGTGACATAACATCGCTTCCGGCTTCCGAGGGTCATAGAGATGGCCAGGGACCATCTGGTTCACAACCAGCTCTATGGCAAACCGCCGCCAAATTCATTCTCCAGCTCCCAGTCGCACGGACGAGCCCAGAAAAGCAACGGGGGGCTGCGGGGAAGCATTCAAGCATCTGTTAAATCATGCAAGCAGCTAAACGGCTGCTATGATGGCTTTTACACTACAGGGAATCTCTGGCTGAAACTAGAAGATATCTGGCTGATGCCTCTAGCTGCAGGCATCATTCAGATATCTCCACTTCAAGTCCCCGACATCATATGACATCAACCAGAGGGAAGTGGTTACTCGGTCACAAAACGGTCAGCAGAGTCAGAGATTTATGTGACTAAATTGTACCAAATCTTGACATTTCTTGTAAAATTGGAATTTGTCTTCCTCCTACCTCCCGATCCTGACTAAGGAAACTTGTGCAGAGACCTACATCTTTCCGCTCCCGAAAAAGGCAAGTCTCTGCAAGGGCATACAGAAAACAATTATCTTTTATGTGCCCACGTTCACACAGCAGCGGAGCCCTGGTGTGCCGAGCAGTGATCGCCGCCGGGCACCCGCGATCGCTCGTTACAGAGCGAGGACCGGGAGCTGTGTGTGTAAACACACAGCTCCCGCTCCTGTCAGGGGGGAAATGACCTATCGTCTGTTCATACAATGTATGAACAGTGATTTGTCATTTCCCTCAGTCAGTTCACCCCCCCCCCCCCCTTCAGGCCGTGTGTCCTGTGTACAGCAACCCATTGATTTGAATGGGCTGCTGCGCCTCGGGAACCGCACAAAAAAGGTGCATGGTAAAACCCATCTGCATGGTATCTTTGAACATGTGGTTTACGCACCCATGATCGCACTGCAGGCTGAGATGCATGGGGGGGGGGGTGTCATTCCGAATGAATTCATGCGATCCTGTAACCAGAATGCACAGTGCAGGCTAGTGTGAACCTAGCCCAACCAATCAGCGTCTAGTTTTTTTCATAGCTTAATTGAACAAGCTGAAGTTAGAAGCTAATTGCTAACTATGTACAGCTGCACCAGAGTCCTCCTCAGTGTCCGAATGGTCCTGGTCATTAGTCTCTGACCCATCAGAACAGGGGTCCTGTGCCACAGCCAGGCCCAAGTCTGGGTCAGAACTTTCCCCAGAAGATGGTGGAGGGGGGGGGCGCTTTTTACCCCCCTTACGCCCGCACCCGGCTTCAACCCTGAGAACAAATGATTCCAGGACCGCTGACAAAGCGCCCCCAGGAACCGCAGGTGCAGGGGCCCCGGATGCTACCACCGGAATGTCTGGGGAAGAAACACCAGCTTCTGACGCCATGCTGACCAGTTCACTTGACAAGCCTCAAGGACTAAGTCAAGGTACAAGGTACACAACAAAAAAAAAAAACACCCTCCTTGCTGCTACTGACCAGGGGTACCCAGGGGACTCACCACCCTGACAAGGCAATTGCTCAGCTCCGCGGTCCGCTCTCCCACACTAAACAGTGTCTGAGGTGTCTGTGAGGTGAACACAGGGGCCTTATTTGGGTAAATGTATTGCAGGTGCAGCCATTAAAAAAAAACATAGTTTTCTTTCATTAAAAAGCAGCTACAGTCTTATTTGAAAAGCTTGTCCCCTGCCAGCATGCTGGAGAGAAGGAGTCTTCTCTATATGTGTGTATGACTGTGTGTCCCTAGCGTGTCAAGATCCTATGGGGTAAAAATGACCGCACCAGCCAAGCAGACACTGGCTGGAAAAAGTGCCCAGAGGCGATTCAGTTCGCATGCGTTGCGCTATACAAGTCATTCATTCATTCATTCATTCATTTTGTGTGAATGCAGCAGTCTCTCTGCAAAGGTCCATCATACTCCCCTGCTGGGAGATCAAGGGCATTTTCTGCAGCATGCTGGCAGAGGATAGACTTTTCTACCCAAGCTGTGGCTGCTTTCTAAAGAAAACCAAACTATGAGACTTTGCACAACTTTTGTTTTTATGCACCTGGAATGTATTTGGCTGATTTAAAAGAGAAGTATGGGATTTTTTTTTACAGATTTTTTTTTTATCCCATAATCATACTTACCTAGGTGGATGCAGCATTGGACCAAAGTTCCCCCAGCCGTCTCTTCACTGAGAACTGAGCCACCAAACATCGCTGATGGCTGGGTTCTGATAGATCCCCGAGCAGAGAGCTGCTGCCTGTCAATCAGCGGCTCTCCTGCTCTGCTCCTCCACACTCACTGGAGTGCTGTGCTGTGGAGGGACGGGGAGCGGTCGTCTAAGGCTCCAAGTGGCTCGTTGAGACTGCCATCAGTCCAGGAACCTGGCAGATCCAGACTTCCAAAGTCGGGATGACGTGGTGCCTGGACTAATCGTGATGACATCAGCAGAGAGCAGACTTCAGACCACTCTCCGCTGAAAACCGGTCACAGGACTGCAAAACTAATTGCACTCCTGTGACCCATAGGAGAAGCCAAGCCGAATGAGTTCAGACTGGACTTTTAAACCAACAGTTCAGATGGGATTTAAAATAAACTCACTAGAGTTTCAGCATGAATGAGGAATTCTTTAATAAATTCGTTGAAATGACAGTTGTAAACGATCTTATCTGTCATCTCTCTATTAGCATAACACATAACATTTCTTCTAACTGAAGACTCTCCAATTTGTTACCTACCTCTGCATCAAAGATCTGTCTGTAGACTTTACCGCTAGGCACCACATGCACTTCTCCAACAAGAGCCATTTCTCCAGGTATTAGACGCACACCAGAAATTTGTTAACCTACACCAGCTGTAAAATCACAAGATATATTTATTTTTTATATAACTGGGGCAGGATGATCACTGTGTAATAAAGGGGGGGGCTTCTATACAGGGAGATCAGGTGCGGGGGTGGTAAGGACAGGATGATCACTGTGTAATAAAGGGGGGGCTTCTATACAGGGAGATCAGGTGCGGGGGTGGTAAGGACAGGATGATCACTGTGTAATAAAGGGGGGGGCTTCTATACAGGGAGATCAGGTGTGGGGGTTGTACGGACAGGATGATCACTGTGTAATGAAGGAGGGGCTTCTATACAGGGAGATCAGGTGCGGGGGTGGTAAGGACAGGATGATCACTGTGTAATAAAGGGGGGGCTTCTATACAGGGAGATCAGGTGCGGGGGTGGTAAGGACAGGATGATTACTGTGTAATAAAGAGGGGGGGTGACCTTTCTATACAGGGAGATCAGGTGTGTGCATGCGGGGGGAGGGGGGCGTAGTAAGGACAGGATAATCACTGTGTAATAAAGGGGCCTATACAGGGAGATCAGGTGCAGGGTGTGTGTGGTAAGTACAGGATGATTACTGTGTAGTAAAATGGGGGGGGGGGCTTCTATACAGGGAGATCAGGTGCAGGGGTGTGTGGTAAGGACAGGATGATCACTGTGTAGTAAAATTGGGAGGGGGGGCTTCTATACAGGGAGATCTGGTGGGGGGGGGGGGGGGGGGGGGGGTTGGTAAGGACAGGATAATCACTGTGTAATAAAGAGGGGACTTCTATACAGGGAGATCAGGTGCGGGGGGGGGGGGGTGATAAGGCCAGGAAGATCACTGTGTAGTAAAATGTGGGGGCTTCTATACACAGAGATCAGGTGCAGGGGGGTTGGTAAGGACAAAATAATCACTGTGTAATAAAGGGGGGGGGCTTCTATACAGGGAGATCAGGTGTAGTTGGGGGGTGGTGGGTGATAGGGACAGGATGATCACTAAGTAGTAAGGGGGGGCTTCTATACAGAGAGATCAGGTGTGGTGGGGGGGGGGGGGGTGATAAGGACAGGATGATCACTAAGTAGTAAGGGTAGCTTCTATACAGGGAGATCATGGGGGGGGGGGGGGGGGGGTAAGGAAAGGATAGAATGATCACTATGTAATAAAGGGGGCTTCTATACAGGAAGATCGGGTGGGGTGGTAAAGACAGGATGATCACTATGTAATAAGGGGGGGGGGGCTTCTATAAAGGGAGATTAGGTGCGGGGGGGACAGGATGATCACTGTGACAACCAAAAAGGAAACTTGTTACTCTTCCCCTACTAAGTCCAGGTCTTCTCTCCACTACAATATATAAATAGTATACTATAGTGTGTGTGTTATATGAGTGTCCTGGCCCCTGCCATGTCTCACCCGAGTCCTGGCCGCACATTCTCCAGCCTGGCACAGGATGGTCTCCCGGGTGCTGTTGACGTCTATGCGTCCTCTTCGGCTTCCTCCGTTTCCAGGCAACCAGACACATCTCGCGAGCGTTGCCGAATTCCATGGTAGAACAGGGAGAGCAGTAATGACCGGACCCTGTAGATTCATCATGTGAGCAGCAGAGGGCGCGCTTCGAACATGCATATTGGTTTTGTGGCATTGTGTAGTGCGCGCTCCCGCCGCTGCTGAGTGGAGGAGCGTAGTGGCCATTTCTTTGCTCCATAGAAGTTCATGTTGAGGGTGGAGGGAGGAGTGCACCCCAGGAGTGGAGCAGTGCTGGTCTAGAGAGGCTGTCCTGACCCCTGAATCCATATTAGGGGCCGGAGTTGTCATTTTTCCTTGTCTAATCAATGCTCACTGGACCCAGTGGGACACGGTGCAAAATGTGCAAAATAAAAAGTGGGCCCTAAGCAGGAAAAAAAAAAGAAAAGGTGAAATTAATTGATACAGGTGCGTTTAATTACAAATTACAGGAGCAGCACAATTTTTTTATGCAATTATTTCTTACAATTTTGAGAAGGTGTCAATCATTTTGTCCAGTTAATTTTTTCCCCAGCGTCTTTAATTGGCGGTTCATACTGCTGCACTGTGAATTTTTTTCAGTCCATTCTGAGGTGCGAATTTACTGCGTTTATACCACGATTTTAATCCGAATTTCAGGAGTGGGACATAGCTGTGATTAATGTCTCTAGCCAATGAAATTATAATGTAAAAAAAAACGGTGTTAACTTCCTATGTACTTCCTGGTTTTTGTGGTGGAATTCGCACATATGTGAACCATCAAATGCGATTCCAGATCGATTTACGTTCATGTCTATGGAGACTAAATTTGCAACGCAATGCTCTAAACTCGCAAAAGACCCCTTTTTCATCGCATTCGGAGTGGAATCGCAACGCATAGGTGTGAACGACCGTCATTAAAAACAATTACTTTTTTCATGTGAATCTAATTTTTGTTTAACACATCGCATTCAGTATCAACTCGCACACTCAGGGCAGCCACCATAAGAGACCACCCTGGCTCCTCCCTTCCACAGGAAACCCTGTTCCAGCCATCTTTAAAATTCCAGCTTCCCCTGCTAGCCCTTTAGTTATTAGTGTTTCCTCTGGTGGAAGGCACTGCAAGGGACCATGGCCGGATAGCCAGGGAGGCTTAAGGCAGCCAGTGGTCCTGTAATGGACCAGGAGCGGTGGCTTACCTGACCGTAACCATCTGAAATGCCACCCTATCTTCTCCCGAGTGCGGGCGCACAATTTGGGGGCCCACTGGCAGGTACACAGTAGTGCGGCCACAACTGAACGGGGTGGGCACTTTCCCTAAATCCGTGGCTTCCGGCCGCAGGCGCTGAAAGCAGGCCAGGCAGAGGCCTGCTTTCAGACACACCCACTTGACCCTTATGAGGACATGGGGCCCTCTCAGACGTTATGGATAAAAGGATGGATTTCCTGTTGAAAAAATCTTGGGAATCATCTGTGGGAAATCTGAAGCCAACAATGGTGGTGATGGTAGAGGCCCGTAAGCTGGAATATTGGCTTTTCCAGATACAGGCGCACGTGGAGGCTGGAACCTTGAAGGAGACAATATTATCCTCCTTCCCCATGCTGCTCAAAGGGGTGGCCTACATAGTGGATGCTTTGGCGGGGTTCATCCTTATAAAGGCCAGCCTTATGGCTTAAGATTTGGCAGGGGGACAATGTCTTCAAAGTCAAGTTTTGTGGCATTCAGCTGATCGGACCTACTCTTCGGTCGTGGTCTAAAAGCTGTATTAGACTGCACCACAGATAAGAAGACATCTCCGGTTAAATGCAAACCTCTCCAGCCCTGACAAAAAAAAGGGGGTTTCATATTCGCTCTCCTGATTCGCAAAGCCCAATGACAGTCCGGGGAAGATTGGGGGCCTTCCTCCCACAGTGGGAAGTGTTCTCCTCCAGCCAACTTATTCTGGGGATTGTAAGGAGGGGGTAACCGCCTATAGTTCTTACGATCTCCCCCACATAGACTGGTCACAGAACTCACCAGGTGTGCGGAAAAGTCTGAGGCTCTTTTGGAGTTGTTGAGAGAGTTGGAAAGCCAAAATGTAGTATGCTGGATCCCAGCAAATGAAATGGAGCAGGGGTTTTAAACCCACATTTTTGTGCTGCGGAAGCACTCAGGGAAATACAGGCTTATTGTAAACCTAAAACCCCTGAACCAGTCATGGTCTACCAAAGGTTCCGTATGGACTTGATTTTTTTGGTCAGAGCACTACTGTCCCTAAATGGTCACATGGCTTCTATAGGCATCTCTGAGGTCTATCTGGATATCCCGATCTGAGAAAGGTTTCAGAAGTTTCTGCGTCTGGCGATAAGGGCTGAGAAAGAAGCAATCCACTTACAGTTTCAGGCTCTTCCATTTGGCTTTTCCTCTTCGCCCCGCATTTTTAAGAAGGTCATGGCAGAGGCCATGGCCTTTCTACATCTCAGAGGCATCTTAATAATTGCTGACCTGGACAATTTACTCTTTGCGCCTTCTGTGGAATAGCTAACACGCGATCTGGAATTCACAAAACACTTTCTGAGGGGCCTAGGGTGGCTTGTAAACCTCAAAGTCCCATCTTGTGCCCTCTCAGTGCATTACGTACCTGCAGTATCTGTTGGACTCTAGACAACAGAGAATATTTCTGCCACAGTGCAGAAAATAGACAACACAATGTGATTGCTGCAGGACAACCAGCCGGTCTCAATAAGGAGGATAATGTTGTTGCTAGGGCTGTTAACATTGGCAGCAGTGAGCGGGACTACATTTTCGTCCCCTACAGACCTTAATTTTGAAAGTGTGGGACCACAATCAGTCATCATTGGATGCCCTAGTAAATGTACCAACACAGGTAAAGAGGTCGGTCTGGTGGTGGAGAGCGATGGGAAACTTGTCACAGGGAGGCTGTGGGTCATTCTGGTTACCAAAGTGGTGACCATGAAAGCAAGTGGCAAAGGATGGGGGTCACACTTAGGACCCTTGCTAACTCAAGGCTCCTGGAAAAAAGAGGAACATCAAAGGTCGTCGAACTGGAAAGAGTTGATAACAGCACGGAAGGAGGAGGAACCGGAGCGGTGTGTGGAGGAAGGCAAGAGAGCTGACAGCCAGGCTAATGACAGTCTGTGCACAGGTGAGAGGCATCCCCTCCCGCTCAACAACTGTCCCGCAGTGGATTTTTTAAATGTTGGGAGGTATGCCATTTGGTCAGCAGAGGTGCCAAGTTTAGCAAGGGCTGCCTGTAGGCGGGCCCCAGTGCAGGACCATGTTAGCAAAGTACAAGAAGACAGTGCAGCATCAGTCTAAATTTCATCTCTGGTTACTTCTCCCCCTCTACCTCGACCCCCCTTCATAACTGATTGGCAGAGGAGAGAGAAAGGGACAGAGGTATTTGTTGTTAAGTGTCACATCACTGGTGCATTATGGGGCAAAACACTGGAGGGGTTCCTGTCATGTAGGCTGTACAGGGGTCCCATCATTTTTAATAGTAGCCAGGGCCACTGACATTAATTTCTTTAACCAGCACCAGTTCACCTGATTCGACAGTGAGTGTCTAGTCTTTGTACAGAGGATCCCCCCCGATTTTATCTGGATGGACACAGCAATATATTTGCCCCAGGGCCGCTGATAGAAATCATGGGGCCCCGTACAGCCTACCTAACGGGGCCCCCTTCAGCTTCACACCTGGCTTTATTTAAAAAATAAAATAAAATTGGTTTCGGTTTCGCCTGACATTTTTATTTTATTTCGGTTTCGTTTCAGTTCTGAAATTTCCCTTTCGGTGCACCTCTAATTTATACAGTAGTGTGCATTATAAACTAAAAAGTGACTAATCTGCAGCTCACCCTTTTGCTGAAAATCCAGATTGTGCTCCCTATTGTTATGGTGTCGGTATCATCGCTTATATGCATGCCAGTGCTGCTGGACCGGAAGAACGACTGGGCCTTGCGTTCCAATCATAATGCGTCACTTCCGGTTTCCCCACCTCAGATGATATCCACATAGGATGAAACATGTCAGGTTGGCGGATGCAAGCACGCTGAGAGCCACAGAGTTTTATGTTATGATGTTCTTTTTTTACCTGTAAGTAGACGACAATAAATATTGTGGGCCAGATTCTCAAAAGAGATACGCCGGCGTTTCGTAGGAAACACCGTCGTATCTCTCTTTTTTTTTACTGGGTATCTATGCGTGTGATTCCTAGAATCACTTACGCATAGATACAGTGAAGAACCGACAGGTGTAAAAACAATTACACCGTCGGATCGGAGATGTAATGACATCGCTGGCCGCTAGGTGGCCTGTACGTTGATTTCTCATTTGCCTATGCAAATGAGCCTAATCCGACGATTCCCGAACGCTTTTACGCCGCCCCGTCGTAGTTTACGTCATTTCCGTACGCGTAAGGCTACCCCTGCTATATGAGGGGTAACCTTACGAAGTTCCGTCGTATGCCATGTTAAGTATGGCGTCGCGTCAGCGTCGTCTTTTTCCGTCGGTTACGTTGTTTTACTAAGTCGTTCGCGAATAGAGATTTACGTAAACGACGCTCACGTCGGTTTCATTCACTTTTTCCGACGTGAGCTGGAGCATGCGCACTGGGCTATTTTTGAGGCCGGCGCATGCGCAGTTCGATCGACGCTGGGGCGCGCTTAATTTAAATACAAGCCGCCCCCTTTGAATTATGCGGGGATACGTAGAGCCATTTACACTACGCCGCCGCAATTTACGGAGCAAGTGCTTTGGGAATACGGCACTTGCTCTGTTAAATTGCGGTGGCGTAGTGTAAATGGCTTACGCTACGCCAGCGGCGATTCTACGGGAATCCAGCCCTGTGTGTTTTACCTCTACAGGCTTCACTATTGTTGCTTTTTTTTTCATACTTGGTAATATCCTGTTGATGATCGCACAATATATCCATCTGTTTTTGTGAGTTCTGGATGTCTTTCTGGTGCTGATGACTGATTTCATTCCCATGATCAAGTTTGGAGTGTTGCATTCACCACTGAGGCCCCGTACACACGACCAAGCTTCTCGGCAGAATCCAGCGAAAATTGGCCGTGTGTACACTTTCGACGAGCGTCCTGTCGGGAAGCTCGTCGAGCCAAACAGGGAGCATGCTCTCTATTTCCTCGTTGTTCAATGAGGAAATTTGGCTCGACGACCTTTTCGACCGCTCATCGGGAACCTCGTCGGGCGGAACGATGAGTTTAGCCTGACGAGGTTCTCGGACGTGTGTACGGGGCCTCACCCCTTGCATCATATGATTACAATGCCTGTTTTCATATCTTTCTGGTAAGCAGATTGATAGCACGTTGGTGTGGTGTGCTTTTCTTTTGCACCTTGAAGTTTGGTGGAGGTTCTATGTCAGCTTTATCCCATATTGATTTTCCACATGGACTATCACTTTTTTATATTTAATTTTCACTGAAACGCTACATTTTGGACTTTTATTAATAATACTAACATGATGTAAACCAGAAATAAGGTATTGGGGGGAATCCGAATTCCCAGTAAAAGGGTGACATTGCACCATATCTTAGCCATTCTCCTAGAGTGCACTCTAGATTAGTTATAGTATTATTCACAATAAAGTGCTTCTTTTATTCACTGTTCATTGCTGCGTTTTCTGATTCATGGGTTTATTTCCAGTTTAGTGGTATAGAACTGTATCCTAAGTTACTTTGGCATTATACTGTCTAGCAGACTGTGTCTGAACCTACCTTCTGTATGCTCATTTATGCTCAATCCACCATTATTTCTAACCTTTACCAATTAATTGAGCTTATCTAACACTAGATTTCCTAGTACTAACTCACAGCCAAGTTAGACTCCGTTCACACCTGAGCGCATCGATTTACTTTTTTGCAGGGTTTTTTATAGGCTCTTTTTAACCACTTCCTGTCACGATAGAAGACCCAGCAATCCCACCAGTACTGGCAACGTCAGGAGAAACCAGTCCCGCCGCATGCGCGTGCACGCGGCGCACGCGGCGCGCGCGGCGGGAGCGCGCACGCGTGCTGACGTCATTTCGGCGCCAAGGAACGCTATTTAAGCTGTCTGTTCCCACTGCTTCTTGCTGACCAGTCTACAGCGTTTCCTGAGTTAATCTGAATCTGCTACCTGCCTGACTACTGTGTACCTGACCCGGCTTCCTGTGACCTACCTCTGCCTGCAGCCCGCCTCCGACCCCGGCTTGATCTGACCACCGATTCCGCTTAACCCCTTGCTCTGTTGTCTGCCTGCCTGACTTACCGACCCGGCCTGGACCTGATTAACCCTTCGGATCTGTTCCGGTTTCCTGATACCCTGCCTGATCCAGTGTTTGCCAATCCCTTGGCTCCGCTACAGCAAGCGCTACTGCACTGTGCCTGTGTTCATTGGTGCCCTGCCAGGACCTCGCCAGCACCTGTCTGCTTCCGCTTCCGGTCCGCCACCAGCTTACCATCAGGCGCTTGTGCCCCTTTAGACTCCGTACCACCTGTCTGCTCTACCAGGGGCAACCGAGTCAGAGGCTCACGAGAGGCCGCTCCCTGCACATTGGGCTCCATAACCAGGTACGTGACACTTCCGGACCGGCCGCTGTCGTTATACGTTGCTACTTTGAAGAGGAATGCCGTTGTTTTGGCAGCAGCTAGCTGCCATAAACCCAATATCCTGTGCAAGAGCCTCCCGCCCCTCTCCGGTGCCCTCTGCTGCTTTACGGAGACTTCGGCAGTGGCAGAGGTGATCAGATCCTCTCACGTCTGTGGCATGGAGACGATTGAGGGGAAGATGGCCCCCACTCGTCTCCATACCACTGCAGGGCTCTTAAAGAGATTTTTATGACAGTACATTTTTTTTATATTGCATTTTAGTGTGTATATGAGAGCAGAGGTCTTTTTGACCCCAGAGTATAGAGGAAGAATGAAGAGGGACACACTGCAAGATGCTTGAAGTCCAGTGTGAAGTTTCCACAGTCTGTGTTGATTTGGGGAGCCAGGTCATCTGCTGGTGTTGGTCCACTGTGCTTCATTAAGTCCAGGGTCACCGCAGCCGTCTACCAGGAGATTTTGGAGCACTTCATGCTTCCTTCCACAGACAAGCTCTATGGGGATGCAGACTTCATTTTCCAGCAGGACTTGGCACCTGCCCACACTGCCAAAAGCACCAAAACCTGGTACACGAGACCGAACAATGCAGAAGAGTTAAAGGCCGCCATTGAAGCATCCTGGTGTTCCATAACACCTCAGCAGTGCCACAGGCTGATAGCTTCCATGTCACAACACATTGAGGCAGTAATTGCTGCAAAAGGGGCCCAAATCAAGTACTGAGTACATATGCATGCTTATACGTGTAGCGCTACCCCCGGAGGAGCCGCTGGTTAAATACTGTGATTGGCACACCAAGTTACCCTGGTGATGTCTAGGGGTGAAATAACAGTAGCGGAGCAGTGAGCGAATGTCCAGACAGTCAATAAAGTTTCTTTCAATGCCTTTTTATTTTGCAGCCAACAAGGCAAACATCATCTTCAGTTTAAGGAAAGGAAAGCTGATGAAGGAAGGATAAGAGAACCTTGTGGTATCAGGCCTGGATGTGAACAGGGCAGACTTGCCCTCGACAATAGCAATAGTTGAACTTGTTGCCACTCCCGAATGGAGTGGGTAAAGTGCCCACGGACAGGTCCCTCACACTTCGGATCGCTGGGAGGAACAGATCTCTCTACCTCAGACCTGGCTCTTGGGCCTTTGCAACTGGCCAATTGCTTCAGTAAGTTAGATGGGTGAACGGAGCGAATCCTCACAGTAGATTTTCCTTAGCATGGGTCACCGGGTGACAGCAAAGTGTACCTGTCAGCATCCCGGTCACCAGATCCCCGATTGGTTCGTTCAAGCCCTGTTGGACAACCTGCCTCCGGGTCCTCCTCAAGCCGATCCCCAAATTGTAGCCTGGGGTCTCCTCAAAAGAACTGGGAACCCAGTAGAGCACTGGGGTCCCCTTTGATCTCCGGTTGAGGTCCAGAATAGCCTGTGAGTTTGGCCAGGTGGGCCACGCTGGGTCCATGGGTGTGCACCCTGAAGGTGGATGCCGCACCTGGAACCGGGACCCTGCAGAACTGCCTTGAGCACATGACACCTGTCAAGATATATCCCTCCCCAGCATGCCCCATGAGGGAAAACTCCTCCAATTGGCTGCTGGGGAAGCTTGCTCTGTCAGAACCCCCTCTGCTGCCAACTGCGGACCAGAGATGATACCACATCCCTAGATTGCAGACTGGCCCAGAGGACAGTTTTGAAATAACAGGGGTCACCACCTGAACAATTGTGTGAATGGGAGCAAGGTAACTCTCCCATTCCTGCTAAATTTAGACTAGTGCCCACACTGAAAGTAAAGGGGGCGCTACATACTTTTCAGAGATCCGATATTGTTTCAATATACAATCCTTGTTTTATTGATTCCATGTAATGTTGAAATTTTCAGAGATTGTGGATTTGGAGTTTTCATGAGCTGTAAGCCATAATCATCACAATTATGACAAATCACGGCTTGAACTATCTTGCTTTGCATGTAATGAGTCTATCTCATATATTCGTTTCACCTTTTAAGTTGCATTAGTGAAATAAATAAACTTTTGAACGATATTCCAATTTTTCGAGTGTGTGTATTATATATATATATATATATATATATATATATATATATATATATATATATATATATATATAAAATGTTTGGTGGTTCTAAGTAATTTGCTAGCAAAAAAACTTGTTTTTAACTTGTAAAAACAGACTCGGTCTTAAAGCGGAGGTTCACCCTAAATCAACTATCTACCATTAGATCCAGCATACTGCTGACATTTGCAGTATGCTGTGTTTTTTTTTCTGTACTTATCGTTTTATCGTGGTTCTTATCCGGCCCCAAGCGGGGATTCCTGCGGGAAATAGGCGTTCCTAAGACAAGGCGTAGTTGATTGACGTGCTGCAAAAGCGCGGCACGCCTTCCGAAAATACCCGAAGTGACACTCGGCAATTTACAGCGCCTGCGCAGTCAGCTGTACACGGCAGGCGCAGGCGCCGTATAGCGCCGTAAACAGCCGAGTGTCACTTCGGGTATTTTCGGAAGGCGTGACACGCTTTAGCAGCACGTCAATGGTAGATAGTTTATTTTCAGGGTGAACCTCCCCTTTAAGTGGTTAAGTACTTTTTGTTTTTATTTTTACATTTATTTAATAAAATCAATATTTAAGAATGATTACAATAATTATCTAAATGCTCTAACCAAAACAAAAGAATCCTCGTCAATACCATATTTTAACGGTTTCCCAAAGGTCAGATTTGCTAGAGCAGATACAGTGAACAGTGTGTTTCTATTACAAGTTGTGACAGCCATTGGTTGTGTGTGTAAAAGGTTAACTGCTGAACAAATATATTACTGTGACAATCAGTTCACCACTTTAATACCTGAAGCTTTCAGCGATGTCACACTTTAAATGACAATTGGGTGGTCATGTAACACTATACCCATATGACATTTTTAGATTTTTTTTTTTAGAAAAATAGAGACTTATTTTGGTGGTATTCAATCACCACTGTGTTTTTTATTTTTTGCTAAACAAACAAAACAAGATTGAATAAAAAACAAACAAGCAGACCATTTTCTTTGTTTGTGTTATACAATTTTGCAAATAAGTAATTTCTCTTTATTGATGTGTGATTGATGGGCATTGATAGGCTGCACTGATGGGCACTGTTGAGGAGTTACTGATGGGCACTGATATGCTGCACTGATAAGGCAGTAATGATAGGCAACTCTGATATGCTGCACAGATGGGCACTGATAAGCTACACTGATAAGGCGGTACTGATAGTTGACTCTGATATGTTGCACTGATGGGCACTGATATGCTGCAATGATGGGCACTGATATTTAGGGCACTGATGGATAGTAACCTGATTATCAGTGTAAATGTCCCTTGTAACTGGAAAGCTAATAATCTGCTTTCCTTTCCTCAAACACTGACAGCGCTGAGGAAAGCAAATGTGATCAACTGTGCATGGATCCAAATGATCACATGGTAAAGAGTCTACGTTGGTGGCTCTTTACCCTGATCCGTGTTGCACTGTCTAAATAAGGACACAGGTCACCATCGATCACTGAGCTGCTCGCCCCCCAGGGGCACGCACATGCCATGCGATGTGAAGGATGTCATTTGACGTCCAGTCAGACACGGCCATCAAACTACTATAGGCCAGGTGGGAAGATATTAAGCTGGCCATAAATATGTCCTTTTTTTTCGTTTAACCACATATTTGAGGTGTATAGGGGATCCTCCAACTGTGTCTGTGCATTCTGACAGCAGGAAGACTTCCCCGCCATCAGAATACACTGATCAGCCCACAGCACTGATCAAGTGGAAATGTTTTAGCAGGGTGGTTTTACAGAATTGGTAGATTGACAGCTGTATTATCATAGTGCCAATTTTTGGATCAACATCCGGCCAGTCCCTGCTGAATTGACAAATGTTCTATCCATCTATGGACAGCTTAAAGTGATTGTAAAGTCTCGCTTTAAAAAAAAAAAAAAAAAAAAACAGCTTACTATGGGGGCACCCGAGCCAAGTTGCAGCTCTGTGTCTCTATTGAGACATGCAGCTGCCATTTGGCCCTGCACCTTCTCTTCCCTGATTGGCTAACTGACTTTGATTGACACCTGTGGGAGCCAATGGCGCCACTGCTGTGCCCGAGCTAATCAGAAGGAGAGTCCCAGACTGACTGGATTAAGTTAAATAAATAGATAATCTACATTAAATCAGGCAAAGATTGAGGGCAATTAAAAAATTAGACACAGAACTTTAATGAGAGTTACAATCAGCCACATTATATGAATTTCAGGATTACAGTTACTATATACCCTACATAGCCCATCCACTTTAAAATCACAATCCAGGCAGACTAAATCAGTTTGAGACTCTGCAAAAAAAAAAAAAGCAAGTATAGTTATTATCAAAATGATGAGAGTTACACTGTCTCTCGATGTCTTAAAAACGAACAACTCTGAAGACCAGTTTCATCGGACCAATTCGATGGTGTGTACGGCCCATCAGACCGTTGTCCGTCCGACCAAAGTTTTAAAACTTGCTTTAAAATCTGTCTGACGGACACCTGTCCGTCGGACAGATTCGATGGTTAGTACACAAAAGCATCAGACCAAAAACACGCGCATGCTCAGAATCAAGTCGACGCATGCTTGGAAGCATTGAACTGTTTTTTCAGCACGTCGTTGTGTTCTACGTCACCGCGTTCTGGTCTGATCAGATTTTTGACCAGTCTCATCAGACCGGTCTAATCGTGTTTACGTGGCCTAATGCCTCGTACACACGACCATTTTTCTCGGCAGAAAAAAAAAGGTTTTCCCGACATGATTCCTCTCCAGCCTGACTTGCATACACATGTTCATGCAAAAAACGTCTGACCAATGCGCATAACGTACAACACGTACGACGTGACTATAAAGGGGAAGTTCCTTTTAAATGGCACCACCCTTTGGGCTGCTTTTGGGCTACATACTTAATTCTGAGCATGCATGTTTTTTTTCTCCGCGGAAAAGCATACACATGACCGTTTTTCGCGACAAGAAAAAAACTGAAGGGAAACACAACAAGGAAAAAGAGAGCTGGTTTCAATTTTTTTGGCAGGCAGTTTTTTCATCAAGAAAAGTGCTAGGGAGCATACACACGACCAATATAAAAAATGGCAGTTTTCTCGTTGTGAAAACCAGTCATGTGTACAAGGCATCAGTCTTATGAAAACTGTTCTTGTGGACAAATTTCTTAGATTTATTTACAATGACTTGATATTGTTCCTTAATTGATACATTTCCTAAGTGGCAATAATAAAAAAAAAATCTTGTTCTCATTTTGGAGAAAGTGCCCGCCTGTCTCGCACCTTGGCCAAATCTTTTTCAATATTAATAAACCTCTTCTTTTGTACAACCTTTGGGTCACCATAGTAATAGTTCCATGCATACTCTGGAGAGAGGACCTTTGTAGGCTTGTCATACAGGAAATATCTGTTTAAATAGCTTTCATCATGCCAACGAGCCTCCATGTTGTTCTCCTTATCAGCTAGCATGGCATGGTGGCAGTGGTTGGTCAATTTATAGACCTCCTCTATTTTTCCCCCAAAAAAGCAGCCAGTGTAGTAAAAATCCCCCTCATCTTCTGAAATATATCCTGCAGACTCTGGTCTGCGTTCATTTGTGAATGCTTTTCGTGATTCTCCATAGAAACCAGGGTGAATAACCCCAAAAACATCACCCAGGATCTCAGCTCCAAGGTGGTCAGTAAATTTCATGTCCACATCAAGGCATACTAAATAGTCCACTTCATAAGTGAATCGGTCTTGGATATAATTTTGAATAATCTGCATGCGTCTCATGGAGATGTCCTGCCATCTCTTGTAGGAGGGGACTTCAATAACAAAGAGTTCTCTATCCTGAGAAAGTGTTATGTTAGGGATGTTATTGGGTTGATCAGTGAGGACGTAGTAATTGACCTTATGTCCCACCAGGAAGAACTTTTCAGCGGTTTCCAGAAAAGTCTTGATAAACTGAAGATATCTATAAAATAAGGCGATAAAAAATATTTTGATTTGGTTAAGTCAAGTGAAGTGACTATTATGCAATAAAACAATCAAAAATCTATTTATAACAGTGGTGGTCGAATTTCTTGGTTTATAGGACTTCAAGTGTAGCCACTGACATCTCCAAAGGACCATAGTTAACATTGTGTAAATGTAATACAAAGTAATACAACCCGAATTCCAAAGAAGTTATGACACTATGTTAAAATGTATATAAAAATAGAATGCATTTTGCAAATCTTATAAACCCATATTTTATTCACAATAGAAAATAGAAAAGCTGCATCTAAAAAGTGTTAAACAATTTCAGAATAATGTTTTCTCAATGTAAAATTGCAACATTTTTAACCACTTCGTCCCCGAAATGTATTTAAGCCCTTAATGACCAGGCCATTTTTTGCGATACGGCACTGCATCATTTTAACTGACAATTGCACAGTTGTGCGACGTTGTACCCAAACAAAATTCATGTCCTTTTTTTCCTCACAAATAGAGCTTTCTTTTGGTGGAATTTGATCACTTGTGAGGTTTTTTTCCTTTTTGCTATAATAAGTGTAAAAAATTTTTTTTTACAAAAAAACGAATTTCTTCATCAGTTTAGGCCAATAAGTATTCTTCTACATATTTTTGGTAAAAAAAATAAGCGTATATTGATTGGCTTGCAAAAAAGTTATAGCGTCTACAAAATAGGGGAATGATTTATGGCATTATTTATGGCATTTTTTTTTTTTTTTTTAATACTAGTAATTGCGGTGATCAGCGATTTTTAGTGGGACTGAGACATTGCGACGGACAGATCTGACACTTTTTTGGGACCAGTGACATTTATACAGTTGTCAGAATATTTATACTGAAATATTAAAATATATAGCTCTATTTGTGGGAAAAAAAAAGACGTAAATTTTGTTTGTAAGGCACGTCGCATGACCGCGCAATTTTAATTTAAAGCGACGCAGTGCTGAAAGCTGAAATTTCGCCTGGGCAGGAAGGGGGTATATGTGCCCAGTAAGCAAGTGGTTAAATCATACTTGTATATTTAAAGGAGTTGTAAAGTAAAATAAATTGCACCTTAATGCAATCTATGCATTAAGGTGAAAAAACATCTGATGCTGCCCCCCCCCCCCCGAGCCCCCGTTATACTTACCTGACCCCTCGAAAGTCCCGCGCGCGGTCCCGAGATCCTCTTCGCCACTCAGCCTGGCCGCTGATTGGCTAAAGCGGATGGATTGAGAGCAGGATAGCCATTGGCTGGCGCTGCTGTCAATCACATCCACTGACGCAGCTCGCCGAGGGGCGGGGCCGAGTGATACAGTAAGCGGCTATCTATGGCAGCTCGCTGTATCACGGGCGTGTGCCCACAATTACTCACCATCATGCGAGCTCTCTCGCATGACTGTGGTCAGTACTTTTGCGGGGAGGACCAGAGACAGCCGCCGAGGAACCCCAGAAGACGTGGATCGGGGCCACTCTGTGCAAAACCAACTGCACAGTGGAGGTAAGTATAACATGTTTGTTATTTTAAAGGAAAACTATTTTTTCCTTTACTAACCCTTTAAAACCTGGTAACTTGTAAAATAACCTTCCGTGACTTTACAGCTTCATGTAAATACTTTTGTTTACTTTGACACTATGTTATCTTTATCAAAACAAACAGATCTCCTGCTTACACTTCTTAAACATGTACTGACCAAATGTCATATTTTGCACACGGCTTGACAATACAATCAAGCTTATTTTAAATTTAGAGAGAATCTATTTTACACAGGCATCACACTAAAACCATTGTAAAGATGTTGGGATTTAGCTTTTTAAAGACAAACACAATGGGCCAGATCAGATACAATTACATTGGCGCAGAGTATCAGAGATACACTACGCCGCCGTATTTTACCAGGCTCTACACCGAATTCTGGTAGATTTTGTCCCTTACGGTACATGTGCTGTTACATACCACCTTAGCGCATTTGGTGTCACCGCACGTGTGCTGTTACATACCACCTTAGCGCATTTGGTGTCACCGCACCTGTGCTGTTATATACCACCTGAGCGCAGTTAGTGTCACTGGACGTGTGCTGTTATATACCACCTGAGCGCAGTTAGTGTCACTGTACGTGTGCTGTTATATACCACCTGAGCGCAGTTAGTGTCACTGGACGTGTGCTGTTATATACCACCTGAGCTCAGTTAGTGTCACTGTACGTGTGCTGTTATATACCACCTGAGCGCAGTTAGTGTCACTGGACGTGTGCTGTTATATACCACCTGAGCTCAATTAGTGTCACTGTACGTGTGCTGTTACATACCACCTGAGCGCAGTTAGTGTCACCGCACCTGTGCTGTTATATACCACCTGAGCGCAGTTAGTGTCACTGGACGTGTGCTGTTACATACCACCTGAGCGCAGTTAGTGTCACTGGACGTGTGCTGTTACATACCACCTGAGCGCAGTTAGTGTCACTGCACCTGTGCTGTTATATACTACCTGAGCGCAGTTAGTTTAGTGTCACTGTACATGTGCTTTTATATACCACCTGAGCGCAGTTAGTGTCACTGTACGTGTGCTGTTACATACCACCTGAGCGCAGTTAGTGTCACTGTACGTGTGCTGTTACATACCACCTGAGCGCAGTTAGTGTCACCGCACCTGTGCTGTTATATACCACCTGAGCGCAGTTAGTGTCACCGTACCTGTGCTGTTATATACCACCTGAGCGCAGTTAGTGTCACTGGACGTGTGCTGTTATATACCACCTGAGCGCAGTTAGTGTCACTGTACGTGTACTGTTATATACCACCTGAGCGCAGTTAGTGTCACTGGATGTGTGCTGTTATATACCACCTGAGCGCAGTTAGTGTCACTGTACGTGTGCTGTTATATACCACCTGAGCGCATTTAGTGTCACCGCACCTGTGCTGTTATATACCACCTGAGCGCAGTTAGTGTCACCGCACCTGTGCTGTTATATACCACCTGAGCGCAGTTAGTGTCACTGTACGTGTGCTGTTATATACCACCTGAGCGCAGTTAGTGTCACTGGACGTGTGCTGTTATATACCACCTGAGCGCAGTTAGTGTCACTTTACGTGTGCTGTTACATACCACCTGAGCGCAGTTAGTGTCACCGCACCTGTGCTGTTATATACCACCTGAGCACAGTTAGTGTCACTGGACGTGTGCTGTTACATACCACCTGAGCGCAGTTAGTGTCACCGCACCTGTGCTGTTATATACCACCTGAGTGCAGTTAGTGTCACTGTACGTGTGCTGTTACATACCACCTGAGCGCAGTTAGTGTCACTGTAGGTGTGCTGTTATTTACCACCTGAGCGCAATTAGTGTCACTGGACGTGTGCTGTTATATACCACCTGAGCAAATATTCGACATAATGTTGCCACACAGAACTTGCGCAAGTAGCATTAATTACTTTTTTTTATAGTCCTCTCATGTTGTGCAGGGACATTTCTAAACACGTGCCACTACTATAGACACCCAGCAGGTGTGATATTTAAAGGAATTTTTTTTTTAACTTTAAGCATCATTAAAATGGCTGCTCCGCAAAAAACGTCCGTTTTTAAATAAAAAAATTTCCATCGATAAATGTTCCCTGGGGCAAGACCCGGGTTCTGAACGACGTTTTCCAACATTTCATTGAATTTTGGTCTTTAAAACTACCGTTTTTGAATTCGAACGTTGGGGTCCCATAGACGTCAATGGGGTTCGAAATATTCGTGCGAACTCGCGGTCTGTTCGAACGTTCTGGTGCGAACCGAACCCGGGGGTGTTTGGCTCATCCCTACTTATAAGTATTTTTTCAGGTCCAAAGAGATTCTGAAAGTGTATGGGGGATAAATGTAAGTGACAGTTTTTCAAACTAATAATACTAACCTTTCTAGTTCTAACCAAGTTTGTGCCATGACTGTCTTTCTTTGATGGAATTTGAATCATCAAGCAACAGTCTGGTGAAGGACGCTCCCATAAGAACCTTTTTGTCAATGGTTCCAGGTATTACACCACAGATGGTAAGCCATGCACAGGTTATGTAGTGACCACAGTCCCACATGTCTGGGTTATTGCCATTTGAGGTTTGTTTGGAGGTAAACCAAAACGGAGTCATACTTTCCTCATTAGCTGTCACCTACAATCTCAGCTGATGGGGTAGGTGCAGTCACTTTAACATGAACTTTAAAAGGTCCACCACAGGGTTTATGAGTCCCTCCTGAACCCTGACACAATAACCAGTTTACATTTTTTACAAACAGGTGACTGGGTCGTTGTAAAGAAGCTGGAGGGACGACACCATGCCAGCCACTGCAAGAAGCTGCTCAACTACACCAGAGAATGAGGAGTATCGTTTGTTTATTTACATTTTTTTATTTAGTATATTTTAGCAAGCATAGTGATAAAAAGCATCCCAACATTGTTTAAAGTGTATTCTCTGACTAACTAAGAAAGCAACTAAATCTCCACCGAGCTTTAGTCCCCAGCGGTACATGCGATTTATGATGTTAATATTGGTATGAGGAGTTTTGACAAACTAGTAAAGACTCCAAACAGACACTTGTCAATAGAATTTAACGATACATTTCTAGAGGGTAAAATTAATTATAGTTTTAACAATAGCTCTGCTTCTTGCCAGTTTGGATATCGGGACAGCTAGGTAGCTCACAAGTGTGTTTCAACTTTTGTTTGGTACTTATGCGGATCTACAGCTTATAAGGTAATTCCCCCTAATGCAAGAGGTTCATACATGCTGGTGAAACTCGTCCCAGCATCTAATATCACGGCTGATCATGAGGATCTGAAGGCACAAGAGTAGGTAAGAATGGCAGGGACAGCTAGAAGGGAATTGTTCCCCAATCCCAACCAGGTCTGGATTTACAAGGTGGGGGCCTATAGGTACTCTCCTTAACCTCTTGCCTACTGTGCACCTACACCCCCTTCCTGCCCAGACAAAATATAAGCTTCCGGCACTGCGTCGCTTTAACTGACAATTGCGCGGTCGTGCGACGTGGCTCCCAAACAAAATTGGCGTCCTTTTTTTCCCACAAATAGAGCTTTCTTTTGGTGGTATTTGATCACCTCTGCGGTTTTTATTTTTTGCGCTATAAACAAAAATAGAGTGCAGTATTTTTTCCTTTTTGCTATAATAAATAACCCAAAAAATATATATAAAAAATATTTGTTGTTGGATTGTTGGAAGAAGTTGCTGTTGGAGGGTGTTTTGGTACCATTCTTTATTCATGGCTGTGTTTTTGGTCAAAATTGTGAGTGAGCCCACTCCCTTGGATGAGAAGCAACCCCACATATGAATGGTCTTAGGATGCTTTACTGTTGGCATGACACAGGACTGATGGTAGCACTCACCTTTTCTTCTCCGGACAAGCCTTTTTCCTGATGCCCCAAACATAACTTATGTTAATTCACTATTGCTCAGAGAACGTCTGGCCTATAAACGTAGGAAAGCAGTGGGTGAATTTGACAGAATATGGCAATCCTGGTTGGGAGATCCGAGCCTTGCACCACCAAAATTGGTGACGGATAGACTCCTCATGTAGAGATTAGAAAAAAGGTTGGGGGGGGGGGAGGGAAGAAAAAAGGTACAGTTAAAATATATATGGATACTGCCATATTATAAGAATTTAATTCTAATAATGTTTTTCAATTGAATTGTATGGGATGTTTAAATGCATGTATGATTATATGTATCATTTGAGAAATGGCTTGTGATTTAAAAAAAGGTGGGGGCTTGAGCTTATGATAGGATTGAACAATTTCTCATCCATTGTGGATGGGATGTTTATTTAAACTGTTGAAGCCACAGGAAAAACGGCAGACCAGACCTTTCTATTAAAAGATGGCCCATATGGATAAGTCTTTAGACCCCTGCAAAGCCAGAGCTATAGCTAATGAAGATTAGAATCCTTTTAAGGGTTTGGTAAACTTTTGGAATTTTTTATTTTCCATTGGATCGTGGTTGAAGAAAGTAGGAGTGTATATACTCATGTCATTTTTGTTTCTATTCCTTCTATATGTCGTGATGAGGTGCTCCTGTTGCCTGATTGGACACGTGACCAGAGCCCGAGTAGATGACCACATCTTCCTCGATGAGATAAGACGCCCTGAAGCCCAACCCACGTACCAGACACAAAGGATGCCAGACTGACCAGCGATTACTAAAGCTCATCATGTCATGTCCTTCTTATAAGTCATGTCTCCTGAAGCACAGAGACTACATGTCAAGCCGTGTTTCCCTTTTTATGAACTCGTATGGACTGTAAGGACAGATTAATTTCTAGGTGTAAGAAGAAGATCAAGATTCATCGAGGAATACATGGGAGCATATGAAAAAGAGGATGAACTGTTGTGGACATTTTATTATATAGGATTTATGTGAACATTTTATTCTAGGATGTGTGTTTTATAGATTGTCATCTGTCTCCCTGTGTCTGATTTAATCGAGGAGCGCTCTTGCAGAGCACACTTGGGTTGAATCGAGACAGGCGGTAACAACCGGCAGTATGAAAACCTTCACATGGGATTTGAGTTGTGTTCTCTGTGTGTGTGTGGGCAAGTATAGGCAGGGCAGGACTTAGGGTGGTGGGGGCCCCTGGGCTTGAGTGTTGAAGGGGCCCCCTGGAGCGAGGGGGATCATAGTTGTTGAGCGGGGGGGGGGGGGGGCGAATTGAAGTTGTTGAGCGGGGGTGCGCATTAAAGTTGTTGAGCGGGGGGGGGGGCGAATTGAAGTTGTTGACCGGGGGGTCATTAAAGTTGTTGAGCGGGGGGGTGCACATTAAAGTTGTAAAAATGTAAATATTTTTATAAAAAAAGGGGGGGGTTGCCATCCAGGGGCCCTGGAGACCTCTGGGGCCTTTATTAATAATAAAAATAATAAATATATATATATTACAGCTGCACGATTGATCGCCAAGAATCGTTATCGCAATCTTTTTCCCGTTGCGATTCTTGATACAGGGTTTCACGATCTTTCACATGAAAATAATTTTCTCTCTGCACTTTGGTATGCAAAGAATTTCCTGTCTGCTCTCAGCCAAAAGTCAGTCTGGGCAATCTGCCAAGTTTTGGAAACATTCTTTATCAGTGGAAAGTTAAGTCTAAACATTGTATCTCTTCAAAGGAATTAACTTCTTCTGTATGTAAATTAGGAATTTTTAACCACTTAAACACCAAACCTTTTTCTGACAGCTCTTTTCAAGTTAAAATCATTATTTTTTTTTTTGCTAGAAAATTACTTAGAACCCCCAAAGATTATATAATTTTTTAGTAAAGACCTTGGCCTTGAGAATAAAATGGCGGTTGTTGCAATATTTTATGTTGCACTGTATTTGCGCAGCAGTCTTTTTAAATGCATTTTTTTGGAAAAAAATTAATTTAATGAATTTTAAAAAAAAATAAAAAAATAGGCAGTAAAGTTAGCCCATTTTTATTTTTTTATATATATATAGGGGTCTGGGGACCTCCAGACCCCTAAAGTAATACATTTTTTTTTTTATAAAAAATACATAAAAAAGGGAGGTTGCCATCCGGAGGGTCTGGGGACCTCTAGGCCTTTTAATAAAAAAATATAAACAAAAATAAAAAAATAAACATTTATAAAAAAAAAGGGGGGGGTTGCCACATGGGGCCCTGGGGACCTCTGAGCCCTTTAATAAAAAAAAAAAAAATATATATATATATATATAAAGAAAATGTTAATTGTTTTATAAAAAAAGGGGGGGTTGCCATCCAGGGGCCCTGGAGACCTCTGGGCCCTTTAATAATAATAATGATAATATATATATATATATTTTTTTTTTAGAGGGGCCCCCTATTGGGCGGGGCCCATGGGCTTTAGCCCAGTCAAGCCCAATGGTAAGTCCGGCCCTGAGTGTAGGTATCAAGCACAATGCACTGGGCTTCTTGCCTTCAAATGGCTATGAACATTGGAGATGCAAAGTCGGCATATCGCGAGAAACCTATTATATCTCTCTTGCAGCTACACTATCCCATTTTTGGATACATATCTGTTTTCATAAGAGGACATTGATATATGCCTTGCTGGTGTACTTGTACCATATATTGACAACAGCAGTAGCAATGTCCCTGCAGATTGTCTCAAGCCTGTTAGAACAAATAGAATGATCTTACTAGAAACTGTTTACTTTGAGCAGTATTGAGTGGGCTCCATGTTAATTAAGATGGGGCGTGTGGACTTCCCCCCTTTCCTTTCATTTCCTGTGATGTAATTTTGTATTGAGGAAGCGATTGTTATTTTTGCCATCACTTCCCGTTTGTCATTTCTTTATGTTTCCGATGAATAAAAAAAAAAACAGGTGTCTGTGCTCCAGGGACAGACGCTTGAGACTCCAGCTTGAAGCAGCATTGTTTCCACGACATATGTGACATGCGTAGTGTTACTCGTGATAAATGTATCTATTTTATATATTTTTTTGTGTAAAAGGATTTAAAACTGACTCTATTTCTCTCTGCATTTCACAGTTCTACTAGGTAAACATCTTCTACAGCTAAAAAAAAAAAACACCACATACAAGAACGTCACTGTCCTTGTGGGTGGGTTTGGCACATTTTTAACAAGCCTATTCCTCAGAGTAGGGGGGTTTCCTATAAACAAACTTGGGTTTACAGGAGAGTAACCTTTGTTAGAAGTTTAAAGCAGGGTTAGGTTATAAAAAAGCTTTGAACATCTCATGGAGCACTGTTCAATCCATCATTCAAAAATGGAACAAGTATGGCACAACTGCAAACCTACCAAGACATGGACGTCCACCAAAACTGACAGGCCAGGCAAGGAGAACATTAATCAGAGAAGCAGCCAAGCCATGGTTACTCTGAAGGAGCAGCAAAGATCCACAGCTCAGGTAGGGGGAAACCTTTCCACAGGACAACTATTAGGCATGCACTCCACAAAGCTGGCCTTTATGGAAGTGTGACAAGAAAAAAGTCATGTGGAAAGAAAGCCATGAGACCTGCAGTTTCCCAGAAGTCACGTGGGGGAGACAGCAAACATGTGGAAGAAAGTGCTCTGATCAGATAAGACCAAAATTTGACTTTTTGGCCTAAAATCAAAACACTATTTGTGATGGAAAATTAACACTGCACATCACCCTGAACACACCCATCCGAAATGAAACTTTGAGTGGGAGCATCATGTTGTGGAGATGCATTTCTTCAGCAGGGACAGAGAAGCTGGTCAGAGTTGATAGGAAGATGGATGGAGCCAAATACAGGACAATCTTAGACCGTCCCAGCAGACAGATTCGATCGTGTGTACGGGCGAGCCGACGGCAAGACTTGAAAATTGCTGCTTACTACCACTCAAGCCAAACTGACAGAGCTTGAGCTATTTTGCTAAAATTGCCACTCTAGATGTGCAAAGCTGGTAGAGACATGATCAAAAAAAAACTTGCAGCTGTAATTGTAGTAAAAGGTGGTTCTATAAAGCATTGACTTAGGGGGGCTGAATACAAATGCACACAACGGGGTAGATTCAGGTAGGAGATAAGTCGGCTTATCTCCAGATAAGCCGTTTTATCACTCCCTTAGGGGACACTTAACCCTTTAGCGCCCCCTAGTGGTTAACCCATTTACTGCCATTGTCATTTTCACAGTAAACAGTGCGATTTATAGCACTTTTCGCTGTGAAAATGACAATGGTCCCAAAAATGTGTCAAAAGTGTCCGATGTGTCCATAGAGAAAGGGAATGCAGGGGCCTGAAAGGGTGCAGGTGCCTGCAAGTCAAGGTGGAGTCTTGGAAGCACAGGAACTTCAGAGAAGCAGCAGCAACCGAACACCAGATCCATTTAGGGCGAACCAGGTAAGATAAACGGGTACAAGCAGAAGTCGGCAACAGGCTGGCAGCAGGGTACACAATCAGGGAGCAGAGCTGTAGTCAAAGTCCAAGGTCAATTCAACAAGCAGAGGTCGATAGGCAGACAAGGAGGATCCGGAAGAATTGGTCAGAGCAAGCCAGGTATTTCAGGAGCAGGGTCAAACAAACAGTAAGCAGCAGGAACACAAGAACACGCTGAGGACGATCCAGCACTGATACTAGGCAGATACTAGGCAGTTTAAATAGGGTGCCGTGCACCAGGATTGGTGAAGGCGCGCACGGATGCACTATCGGATATTCTGACCGTGTGTATTCCCCCTCTGACTTTTTCCATCGGAATTTCCGACGGACTTTGATAGAGAGCAGGTTCTCTATTTTTCCAACAGAAAAAAATCCTACTAGGACGCTGTTTTCCAGGATTGGTGGAGGCGCATGCAGATGTGCTATTTTGATTGCCTGTTCTGAATCCTATTTGTCCAACTTGTGGCAGGTGAGGTGGCCAGTTGACGTGGCAGGTGACGTGGCCAGTGGACAATCCACAATTTGTGGCAGGTGACGTGGTCAGGTGAAGTGGCAAGTGGACAATCCACAACTTGTGGCAGGTGAAGTGGCCAGTTGACGTGACAGGTGATGTGGCCAGTGGACAATCCACAACTTGTGGCAGGTGACGTGGCCAGGGGACGTGGCAGGTGACATGGCAGGTGGTCAATCCACAACTTGTGGCAGGTGACGTGGCCAGGTGATGTGGCCAGTGGACAATCCACAACTTGTGGCAGGTGGCATGGCCAGGTGACATGGCAGATGACGTGGCAAGTGGACAATTCACAACTTGTGGCAGGTGACATGGCAAGTGGACAATCCACAGCTTGTGGCAGGTGATGTGGCAAGTGACACGCTAAATACAAGTATACTGCTGCTCTTTCAGCTGCTACTCACTTTGGTCTCACAAAATGGCTGAAATGGTTAAATAATATTGTTTTTTGAGCTTAGGGAGGGTCTTATGATGTCTCTTAACTAAACGCTTATAAACGCAAACGCGGTAAAACGCAGCAAAAGTTTTAAACGCCGTTTTTTGCCTTTGAAAACGTTTGTTTAGATGTGTTTGCATTTGCGTCTCTGTGCATGGGGCCTTACTGGGATGATCACCTGATGAAAATAAAGGGAAAGAAAACAAATAAAGCGACCACAATGAAAAGACTGGTAAGCGCCAATATATGACATCTGTGTTCTTGAGTCGAGATACACATTTTACAGTTCACATTCCAACGGTAGATTAAATACTGAAAATGTGTGCAGTAATTCTTCCTTATGTTAACATTTAAATATTGGATGTGTTTTTCTTAGCATTTAACTATCTATTGAAACCTGTCAATATAAATAATCCATGCAATAATTTTTGCAAATTGACTTCAAATGAATAAATTGTGAATTGACACCTTTGTGGTTTATACATTTAGTGACTGATATGAAAAAAACATATTTGAACCAGTGTTGCCAACCACCAGTATTTTTACTGGCAGCCAGTAAAAAAATTGGCACTTTTCTCCTGCCAGTAGATGCCAGTAAGGCCGTGTACACACGGCAGAAATCCTCGACGGGCAGAACACATCGTTCCGCCCGTCGAGGCTCTCTGCCGGCCTTCGAAATCGGCGACCCGCCCGTCGGGAATGGCAACCAGCCATTCATCCAGACGGGCCGTCGAGGAAATAGAGAGCGTGCTCTCTATTTCTGCTTGACGGGCTTCCCGACGGGAAGCTCGCCGAGACCATACACACGGCCGAGGTCCTTGCTGGAATGCACATTCCAGCGAGGTTCTCGCTGGTTTTCAGCGAGAACCTCGGCCGTGTGTACGCCGCCTAAGAGGAAACAGTTGCCAGTAAAAAATATGTCTGTGACGCTCAGCTCAGAACTGTGCATATGCAGTTTGGGTCTGGAGTCAGCTGAGACCATCCAAGTGCCTGCTACAGTGTTTTCTGGGGGTGCCAGGGCAGGGGGCGGTCTGGTGGAGGCGGAGCCTGAGCGTGATATCATGGTGCAAGGGAGCCTAGCCGAGCGACTGGAGCCTCATGTGTGGGTCTGCAGGATGCCAGGGGCGGGACTGTCAGCCCTGTTTGGACTGGAGGGGACTGAAGGGACCTACTGGCATGGAGGAAGACTGTCACTGTGACTCAGGAGGGGGTTGTGTCCTGTTGGTGAGGTGTCATCATCATCTGTGCTGCTGCACACTGCTGTCAGTATCACTGTGAGAGTCAATTTCATGTGTGCATCACCCATTCCAATGTATTGCCCTTCTTAATCCTGTCCCTTAGCTACTTACTTACTATATCGGAAAAAAATAAATAAGAAATATGCTTTTTTTGCCTTAATATCTACCATAAATCACATTGCTAATTGCATATTGTAACTTATTTGTAGCCTAAATACTGGATTTTGCACTTAAAACTGTAATTTTGGAACTGCCAGTAAAAACTTGGTTGTGCCAGTAAATTTTGGGTGTCGTGTCAGTAAATTTCAATCTGGTAGGTTGGCAACACTGATTTGAACAAGGTATGCTGTAGATGCTGTATATTGTTATCAATTAAAATTTTAACTTACTTTCTGATAACAAATACTGTGAGACCAATGCGAGTGCCGGCCTTGTGGTGCTGAGCATCGATTATATCTATATTAAAGGTACCTTCCCATACAATTGGAGCAAGCCAAGGCGTCACTGTCATCACATCTGATCTCCTGTAGGTAAGAAAAAGTTATAGTTATATAAAATGGTTTTGGGTATTCACACTATTAGCATTAATCTATTTTTTTTTTTTTTTTTAAATGTTAAGATTTCAAACAAGTCTTCATTGACCTCTGTAACTACAGCTGTTGTAGAAAAGGGATGAGCAGACAGTTCAGTTTAAAACTATGTATACCTATATCAGAGGCGACTCTAGGGGGGGGGGGGCAGAGGGGGCCCTGACCCCCCCAACATTATGCTGTGCCCCACCACGTGCCCCCCCCCAAAAAAAGAGCGTCCCCAGTCAGCTCTGCGGGGCATTCCTCCCCCTCCCTCTGCTCGCTGACACTGCATAATGCAAGCGTTCACACAACCACAGCCTCCCGATCTGCTCCTTCCCCTGCATCCTCATTGGCACGGAGAAGAGTGAGTTGCAGAAAGGACTCCATGAGCACTGTGGGGGAGGTGGGGCCCAAGCCTTCATCTCAGTTACTGAAAAAACAGACTGACTTCTCCCGTCCTTAGGACAGGAGAACCAGCCTGTAAATTCCGAGAGTGGTGACTGCAAGCTGAGCCGAGTATCAGTCTATGACACTCTTTTACAGCCCAGCGAGTCCAACCACCTCCCCCCACTCTCCTCACATACGAGCAGGGAGGAATACAGCTCCTCCTCCTCCTCTTTTCAGTCCCGCCCACACTATCTTGGTGTGCTGTATCTGAAGAGAGGGGATGTGTGTTCAGGAAATATGAAAATCAGCAGCATGTGTGTGAATGATGCCTGAGATTCTAGCCTGGACCGTGGGTAAGTGTGTGCACTGCAGACTGCAGTACACTGTAATCACTGAACTGCATTATCTCCATCCCTTCTCTCCCCCATCTGTCTCCCTCCCCTCTCCTGTTCTTTCAAGACATTCACAATTTACTTTCTGTAACGGTCACCACCGTTTACGATATTCCATTCCATCGCCCCACGACAGCTTGTCCGACAGACATCAGAAACGACCCATTTAATTTCTCAGAATAACCGAGACAACACAAGCTCTGGTACTGGTTCCAAAATGAATGAATGAATCCTTTAATGGTAACTTAGCTTTCTTATATACAGTACAAGCATGTTACAGTTAATCACAGGGACAAAGACACACTCCACCCACACATCACACAATGGGCTTCATACACATTCTTTTAGATAATGACATTCCGATGAGTTAATTACTACTCATTACCCAGACGGTCTGGCTCCGCATTTAGAGGGGTTAATTACTACAGCTTGACAAGTCACATTCCACATCTTAACAGTGTCATTAGCATACACAATAAACAGGTCTTAGGAGCAGACTTAATTAGCACAATGGACACAAAACAGTATTAGCATCACACAATGGAATGTCTAGGAACAAACTCAATTAACACCAGTCAGACTTTAACAACTTGTAATATTTAAAGATATCCTGCAAAACATGAATTATCAGTAATGTCCCATCCCATGTAATTTATCATTATCATTTCTCAGTCACCCTATGCCCAAAAGGGGCACAGGATGACCCTAGACCCAAGAGTCATTACTGATGCTGGCACTCGAGTACCCCCCATCCTTCAAAAGTCTCTGGGTGTCACGGGCCATTCTGTTACACTTTCACTTTCAGTTAGGCAGGTAATATACAGTGCAAATTTCTTTCCTACATCCACAGATTGCAGGAAAGAAACTTGCATGATTCCCCCATCAACACAGACACTGACGGAATATCCCTCCTGCCCAGCAATTGTATTCTCCAGACAAACAGTGATTCTCACTAGTGGCTATACAGCAACCACTAGTGATAATCATAAGAGAATCTGCTCATTATTGGTTCAAATCTCAGCCAGTTCCTGCTGAACCAGCTGAGATTTAAACTGTCTATGGCTGGTCTTGGCTCTTAGGCAGCCCATACATTGATCACTTTTTTTCATTCAACTATTAGGTTGAATGAAAAAAAAAAAAGAAATGATCCAATTCCCCCCATCTATACATTATAGGTGGATGGGGGAATCCTCCCAGTGTGGACCAGTGCTGGAATAACCAGAGTTGCTGTCCTGTCCCGGCTATTCACAGCGCTGGTCTCTGTCTCCTTGGCAGCGGCGGCAGCACATTGGAACCCAGTGCTGGTTACTTTATGGGGCTGATGTACAGGAGGGCCAGCACAATTTGTTGTTAGAGATGGGCTGGGCATGTTCAAAAATCCACATGCCAGAGCCTGCCAGGAAGCCCACACTTCACAGCGCTAATCACAGGCAGCGAGAGATTTCCCGGTCCGCAGCTCTGCACAGATCAGGAAATGTCTCACTGCCTGTGATTAGCACTGTGGAGTGTTGGCTTCCTGGCGGGATTGGGCATGTGGGATTTCAAACACACCAGAGCCCATCTCTATTGGTTGTAGACAGTTGAGCTCCCTGCAGGTTGCTTAGCAGCAGTGGAGCCTTCTCTGACATGCTGATCGTGATGCAATCCAGGTGATGCTCCCAGTCAAATCCTAGTGTTAAATATCACAGATTTTATTGATCAAAGACCACACTTTACAGGCATAGAGGCCGAGTGGCTCTATTCATAACATAAGATTAACTATCAAATAGGGATTTTTTAAATAATTCTATCACAAGCCCACACTTTACAGGCATAGAGCCCACACGGCTGCGGAACATACGTTTGATTTTATATATATATATATATATATATATATACATATATATATATATATATATATATATGTGGTTGTACTCTTGATGCTAATAAATACTGTATTTATTAGATCTGACTGGGAGCATTACCTGGATCACATCCCGATCAGCATGTCAACAGAGAAGGTTATACAGCATTACTGCTGCTAGGTGACCAGCTGGGGGCTCAGCTCTCTATAACCAATAGTGCCAGCCTTCCCCTGCATGCACCTATGTCACCGGCACTAGGTCCTAATGGACTGCCGCCGTTGCCAAGGAGACAGATGCCAGACCAGCGCTGTCAATAGTAGGGACAGGACAGCTGGGGAACCCCACAGTGGCAGAACACCAGGGCTCGGTGGCAAGACAACCTTTGCAACCCTGAAAGTTCTCCCACTGCTTTGGATCCTAAGGCCGCGTGCACACGACCAAATAAATCTGTTCAAATCGGTCTGACAGACCGATTTGATCAGATTTGTCTGCTGGGCTATTTTAGTTTGATCGCTGTACACACGATCAAACCAAAATCCCCGCCGGCAGACAGCGCGGTGACGTGGCGTTGACGTTGACGCCGCCACGTCACCGCACCAGGAAGTAAAACACTTCCGCACATGCGTCGAATCCATTGGACGCATGTGCGGGCAGATATGTCTGCTGGTTAGCGTACTAACCAGCAGACATGTCGGACGGATTTTAAAGCATGACAGATTTTAAAGCATGCTTTAAAATCTGTCTGCTGGCAAAATCTGTCTGTCAGCCCGTACACACGATCGAATTTGTCTGCTGAAACGGTCTGGCCTTATATTTTCTTGGTGTTCTGGTGACATATATCTCTTGTTTTATGCCACCCTGGGGGGCCCCAGTATAGTAGGAAGGGAGCTTACTGCAGAAAATGTAAAAGGGCCCATGTGGGATCGTAGTAAAGGGCCCCAGGAGATATATATATAAATATATATATATATATATATATATATATAATTGCATTTTATAGTTGGCCCCCCTACTTTTGTCCCTGTACCCCCATGTGCCCCCCTTAAATATGAAAGCTGGAGACGCCACTGACCTATATGCATAAGCTGTATATTCCTTATAGTCATGGCATTAGAGGCATAACTGCAGGGGAAAAACCTTCAGCCATAGGCTGCCCACCCTTCCATTATTAGGGAGGAAGGGCAGGCAGAAAAATATGCGGCTGGTTCTTCTGGCCATGCTGGCCAGGGTCCTGATGCCTGGTTAGTGTGGCTACACTCTCAGGCCGCGTACATACGATCGAATTTATCTGCTGAAACTGGTCCGCCGACCAGTTTCAGCGGACATCTCCGATCCAAAAAGAAACAAAAAACTGCGCTATTGTCCCCCCTCCCCTTATAAATTACAGGCAGCAGCCCACCGTAAAGCCACCCTGCAATAGCGAGGCACAATGTGGAAACTATGGTCTCCCCCTGCTGTTTATATAGGTTTCAATTATGCCCATGAAATGGTATCTCCCCTCCTACGATGTGCGCTTGCGCCCTGGCCATGTAACTTCAGCTGATCGAAAATTCCTGCACATGCACAGGCACTATTTGATGGGGGGCTCTTCTCAACAGAACTCTGTCAGGATGATGGTGTAATGAAGGAAAGCTGTAAAGGAGGCATGGAACGCTCCCTGGACCACAGCGCTGGAGGGGGTGACGTCACAGGCGTGTTTACGACGCAATTCTGGACTATGTTTTTATGTTTTTTGTTTTTTCCTTTTTGACTTTCGGGCATCAATTGTTGG
Organism: Rana kukunoris; assembly: GCA_029574335.1. Classification (NCBI taxonomy): domain Eukaryota; kingdom Metazoa; phylum Chordata; class Amphibia; order Anura; family Ranidae; genus Rana; species Rana kukunoris. Next base: position 155,775,381 of record CM056057.1, read on the forward strand.
TGTGTACACCCGAACACCACCCACAACATTTATACACAAAAACCTCTATTTTTCATGATATGTATCCTTTGGATGGATTGCATTCACTCGGTCGCCACAAGTGGAGCGACACACGCACATGCACTTCCTCTCTTTTGTGTACACCTTTATTTTATAAATATGCACTATGATCATCCGTTGTATGTTGAATATAAAGATGATTACCAAGATAATCCATAATTTATATCTTTACTAAAACACTGAAAGGAAAAATTAACCTATCACGCACAACATGAATTGACTGTGTGTGTCTCTGTGTGGGGATCAAGTATAAATCCACGCATGGAGAATTATATATAGCATATTAAAATCAATTATGAAATCAATTGTCCCCGGCAGCATCAAGAGGGGGACTCCCATCATCGAGAGTTTCCCTCTCTTGAAATATTCCTAAATGTCCGCTCCTCCCTCCGTGTTATGCTAATTATATATAATTGCAAATTTCAGGTGATCTTGCCCATACGCTTCCTCCGCGGGAGGCCCACCACTATGTGACCACCTGTAAGCTTCACAGACCAAGGTTGCTCCCTTGGGTTGAGGGTGTAGACAATTCGCCAGCGGGGGCCGGCATTATCTCTGAGGGAATTCTCTGGTTTTTAAAGAAGTCTCTGGTTAAGCGAGCCTGTTTGGCGGAAAGGGTAAATATACTGTAATTAGAAAGCTCAATAATTGACAATGTATACTGAAATGTGGTTGTATTGGACACTAAACATCACGTCATATAAAATATTGAAACTAGGGCTGTGGAATTGAAAGATTATTCCTCGATTAATCGTTATTTTTTTTGATCGGTCGAAATTATTTTGATCGGTACTAGTGGTGCAACAGATCATAAATGATCCGTGATCCGAACGAGTCACCATATGCAGATCGGCACACTACATGATCTGCAGAGCTCTGCTGCTGCCTTGGCCATAGGAAAGGCTGAGGCTTTGGCCAAGCTCCCGGAGCGGCGGCCATCTTGGTCCACCCGGCGGCGGCCTAGGTGAGCCTAGAGCGGCACGCTGATGTCATCACCCGGCCTCAACTGCTCGTGTTTGGCTGGCTTCTCTGGTAAGACTAAGCAAGCACTAAATCTTCCTATACAGTGGGGGAGATGTGGACTATATTACAGTGGGGAGATGTCTGTGGATTACAGTGGGGAGATGTCTGTGGATATTACAGTGGGGAGATGTCTGTGGATATTATAGTGGGGGAGATGTCTGTGGATATTACAGTGGGGGGAGATGTCTGTGGATATTACAGTGGGGGAGATGTCTGTGGATATTACAGTGGGGAGATGTCTGTGGATATTATAGTGGGGGAGATGTCTGTGGATATTACAGTGGGGGGAGATGTCTGTGGATATTATAGTGGGGGAGATGTCTGTGGATATTATAGTGGGGGAGATGTCTGTGGATATTATAGTGGGGGAGATGTCTGTGGATATTACAGTGGGGAGATGTCTGTGGATATTACAGTGGGGGATAGGTCTGTGGATATTACAGTGGGGGAAATTGTGGATATTACAGTGGGGGAGATGTCTGTGGATATTACAGTGGGGGAGATGTCTGTGGATATTACAGTGGGGGCTATATATGGTGGTGATCAGAAAAATGTATGTGCGTTATAATTAATTGAAATTAGTTGAATAATCAATTTAAAAAACAAATCGGTAAATCGAACACGAAAATTTTAATCAGTAACAACCTTAATTGAAACCTGTCCTTTTGATGTATTTATAGAAATGTAAGAACCCCTTGAAGATACATTGGATGGTGTAATCATTATTATAACAGGGACTCATTTTTTTAATGTATATTCTTTCTAGCCCAAGCTGTCTGTACACCAGAGCTCATATTTTAACTTTTGTACATGATCCATGTCCAACCGTCTTTTGATAAATATTGGGACACCGACACAATTCTAATCTTTTTGTCTCTATACACCACCACAATGGATTTGAAATGAAATGAATAAGATGTCCTTTAACCACTTAAGACCCGGACCAATACGCTGGCAAATGACCCAAGGGGTTTTTGCGATTCGGCACTGCGTCGCTTTAACAGACAATTGCGCGGTCGTGCGACGTGGCTCCCAAACAAAATTCGCGTCCTTTTTTTCCCACAAATAGAGCTTTCTTTTGGTGGTATTTGATCGCCTCTGCGATTTTTATTTTTTGCGCTATATACAAAAATAGAGCGACATTTTTTAAATAAAATCAATATTTTTTACTTTTTGTTATAATAAAAAACCAATAAACTAAATTTTAGTCAAACATTTAGGCCAAAATGTATTTAGCCACATGTCTTTATTAAAAAAAAAATCGCATTAAAAAAAAATTAGCTACCTAGCGGGAACAGCGACACTAATACAGCGATCAGAAAAATGATCGCTTAGTGGTGCTGGCAATAGGGAGTGAAAGGGTTAACTAGGGCAGTGATCAAGGGGTTAAAACTTTATTGGGGGGGGTGGGGGGGCTACCCTGACACTAACACTGACTGACTGTCACACTGTCTGTCACACTGACACTAAATACAGTAACCATACATGTATGATTACTGCATTCAGTGACACTGTGACAGGGGGAGGGGGGGGCGATCGCTGGGGTTAAATGTGTTTATGTCTGTGTGTAAGTGTGCTGTTGGTGCAGACTTACTTGTTGTGTAGTGATCTCTCCTCAGCGGCGCTTGAAACAAATGCCGAGGGAGAGATCACGTCGCTTCCTCCTTCCTGTGTTTACACAGGAGGAGGAAGTGACAGGGCGGGCGGGCGCGCGCATTGGCTGGGAGCGTTCCGGAGGGGGCGGATGAAAACGGATAGCCGCCCCCACTTGTCGGATCGCTCCTGCAGCCGCGCGGACCGCCGCATGTACGGGGGGGGGGGTCCGATCGGACCCCCGATCCCCCCCAAGGCACCAACGTATATATATACGTTGATGTGCCTGTCGGTGCCATTCTGCCGACGTAAATGTAAATGCGGCGGTCCTTAAGTGGTTAACCACTTAAGACCCGGACCAAAATGCTGCTAAAGGACCTTGGCCCTTTTTGCGATTCGGCACTGCGTCGTTTTAACTGACAATTGCGCGGACGTGCGATGTGGCTCCCAAACAAAATTGGCGTCTTTTTTTCCCCACAAATAGAGCTTTCTTTTGGTGGTATTTGATCACCTCTGCGGTTTTTATTTTTTGCGCTATAAACAAAAATAGAGCTACAATTTTGAAAAGAATTTAATATTTTTTACTTTTTGCTATAATAAATATCACCCAAAAATCTATATAAATTTTTTTTTTCCTCAGTTTAGGCCGATACGTATTCTTCTACCTATTTTTGGTAAAAAAAAAAATCGCAATAAGCGTTTATCGGTTGGTTTTCGCAAAATTTATAGCGTTTACAAAATAAAGGATAGTTTTATTCCATTTTTATAATTTTTTTTTTTTTTACTACTAATAGCGGCGATCAGCATTTTTTTTCATGACTGCGACATTATGGCGGACACTTCGAACAATTTTGACACATTTTTGTTACAATTGTCATTTTCACAGCAAAAAATGCATTTAAATTGCATTGTTTACTGTGAAAATGACAGTTGCAGTTTGGGAGTTAACCACAAGGGGGCGCTGTAGGAATTGAGTGTTCCCTGTGTGTGTTTACAACTGTAGGGGGGTGTGGCTGTAGGTGTGACGTCATCGATCGCGTCCCCCTATAACAGGGATGACGCGATCGATGCTGCGGCCACAGTGAAGCACGGGGAAGCCGTGTTTACACATGGCTCTCCCCGTTCTCTTAGCTCCGGGGACCAATCGCTGCACTCCAGCGGCGATCGGGTCCGCGAATCCCGCGGACCCGGTACCGGAGCTTCGGACCGGGTCACGGGAGCGCGCCGTGGGCGCGCGCCCGTGACCCACGGCTGGGTACTAGAATCAACGTATATATACGTTGATGTGCCCAGCCGTGCCATTCTGCCAACGTAAATGTGCAGTAGGCGGTCCTTAAGTGGTTAACTGCAGACTTTCAGCTTTAATTTGAGGGTATTTATATCCAAATCAGGTGAACGGTGTAGGAATTACAAGTTTGTATATGTGCCTCCCACTTTTTAAGGGACCAAAAGTAATGGGTGTGATTAACAATCATAAATCAAACTTTCACTTTTTAATACTTGGTTGCAAATCCTTTGCAGTCAATTACAGCCTGAAGTCTGGAACGCATAGACATCACCAGACATTGGGTTTCATCCCTGGTGATGCTCTGCCAGGCCTCTACTGCAACTGTCTTCAGTTCCTGCTTGTTCTTGGGGAATTTTCCCTTCGGTTTTCTCTTCAGCAAGTAAAATGCGTGCTCAATTGGATTCAGGTCAGGTGATTGACTTGGCCATTGCATAAAATTCCACTTCTTTCCCTTAAAAAACTCTTTGGTTGCTTTCGCAGTATGCTTCGGGTCATTGTACATCTGCACTGTGAAGCGTCGTCCAATGAGTTCTGAAGCATTTGGCTAAATATGAGCAGATAATACTATTGCCCGAAACACTTCAGAATTCATCCTGCTGCTTTTGTCAGCAGTCACATTATCAATAAATACAAGAAAACCAGTTCCATTGGCAGCCATACATGCCCACGCCATGACACTACCACCACCATGCTTCACTGATGAGGTGGTATGCTTTGGATCATGAGCAGTTCCTTTTCTTCTCCATACTTTACTCTTACCATCACTCCAGTACAAGTTGATCTTGGTCTCATCTGTCCATAGGATGTTGTTCCAGAACTGTGAAGGCTTTTTTAGATGTTGTTTGGCAAACTCTAATCTGTCCGTCCTGTTTTTGAGGCTTACCAATGGTTTACATCAGGGGTGTCTAAACTTTTTTCAAAGAGGGCCAGATTTGATGAAGTGAACATATACGTAAGGGCCGACTATTTTGCCTGACATTCTTTGAACCATTGAAATTTGGTCTAAGTGTGTTCGTCCGATCACTAATACACTGCCCAACACGAATTCTCTTGCCTTTGTGGCTGTGTGAGGTGAAGAGAGTAGCTTGGGTGTGTTATTTGGATATACTGTGTACATTTCTTTTGTGGCCCCAACGAATCCCAGAGCGCTGCTCAGGACTAAGGATGAGCTTGGGCGTGTTATTTGGATAAACCGTATTTATCGGCGGATAACACGCACAGGCTTACCATTGCCATGAATGCAGCTTTACCATTGTAACCAATGCAGCCTCACATGTGCCATGAATGCAGCCTTACCATTGTCATCGGTGCAGCCTGATCGATGCCCATCTGCAGCTTCCGAGGGCAGAGGGAGGGGGCAGGACGAGTGTCGACAGATTACAAACAGGAGAATCTCTTGTTTACTCTGTGGCCTCTTTAATACAAAGTCCTCCTATGATGGACAGAACAGTCGTCCAATGGCATCCCAGGAGACGGGACTTCCAATACAGCTGAGTAAACAGAGATTCTCTTAATGTAATCTGATGGCGCTCGTCCTGCCCCCTCCCTGTCCCCTCCAGGGCAGCACTGATAAATACGGTATATATCTTTTGTATATCCAAATCCCCAGGGGGGCCATATTAAATCAACAGGGGGGCCGCATTTGGCTCGCGGGCCGGACTTTGGACATGCCTGGTTTACATCTTGTGAATAACTCTCTGTATTCACTCTGGTGATGTCTTCTCTTGATTGTTGACTTTGACACACATACACCTACCTACTGGAGAGTGTTCTTGATCTGGCCAACTGTTGTGAAGGGTGTTTTCTTCACCAGGGAAAGAATTCTTTGGTCATCCACCTCAGTTGTTTTCCGTGGTCTTCAAGGTCTTTTGGTGTTGCTGAGCTCATCGATGCGTTCTTTCTTTTTAAGGATGTTCCAAACAGTTGATCTGGCAACACCTAATGTTTTTGCTATTTCTCTGATAGGTTTGTTTTGTTTTTTTCAGCCTAATGATGGCTTGCATCACTGATAGTTACAGCTCTCTACATCTCATTTTGAGAGTTGACAGCAACAGATTCCAAATGCAAATAGCGCACTTGAAATGAACTCTGGACCCTTTATCTGCTCCTGCTCCTAATGAGGAAATAACACACACCTGGCCATGGAACAGCTGAGCAGCCAAGTGTCCCATTACTTTTGGTCCTTTAAAAAGTGGGAGGCACATATACAAACTGTTGTAATTCCTACACCTTTCACCTAATTTGGATGTAAATACTCTCAAATTAAAGCTGAAAATCTGCAGTTAAAGCAGATCTTGTGCATTACATTTTAAATCCATTGTGGTGGTGTATAGAGCCAAAAAGATTAGAATTGTGTTAATGTCCCAATATTTATGGACCTGACTGTATTTAATTTTTTCAAATCTTTGACTCTTACTTGCTGTTAAAAAAACCCAGCCGGGAATCCTTCATTCGTTTCCAAACATTATTGGGATGTGCAGCTTTCTCAGACTCTCACACATGTGTCGTTCTATGATATAATATTACAAAATGATGGACATCTCTAGTTCTTCATTCAAGCCACCAGGCGAGAGGGTATCTAAAGAGTAGATCCAGAAAGGCTCACATTCACAAAGCCTGTGGAATCTCTTGGCTTCTGAGAGGTTTCTGGGTATCTGCTCTACTCTCCACACCTCTAAACCTCTAAACCTGCAGATGACTTTTGACGATATTTGGCAAAGTGGCGAGAAACCAGTGGCGGCTGGTGCTCCATTATTTTGGGGGGGCGCAATCAAAGCCCCAACCAACCCCTCAACCCCCCCCCCCCCCGGTCACTCGCCCACAATAGGTCCTACGGATAGATATAGAGACAGACAAATAGAAAGACAGACAGACAGAGTGTGTGGAAATAGAGACAGATGGATAAATATACAGACAGATAAATAGACAGATGGAGAAATAGATAAACATTGGGTAGGAGGGGGGGCAGACAGATAGAAAGGTAGATAGATAGATAGATAGATAGGTAGATACATAGATAGATACATAGATATATATGCAGATACATAGATAGATATGCAGATACATAGATAGATACATAGATAGATATGCAGATACATAGATAGATATGCAGATACATAGATAGATATGCAGATACATAGATAGATATGCAGATACATAGATAGATATGCAGATAGATAGATAGATATGCAGATAGATAGATAGATACATAGATAGATAGATAGATAGATAGATAGATAGATAGATAGATAGATAGATAGATAGATAGATAGATAGATATACAGATACATAGATGGATATACAGATACATAGATAGATTGATATACAGATAGATTGATATATAGATAGATAGATACATAGATAGATAGATAGATAGATACATAGATAGATAGATAGATACATAGATAGATAGATTGATATACAGATACATAGATAGATTGATATACAGATACATAGATAGATAGATAGATTGATATACAGATAGATAGATAAATAGATAGATAGATAGATAGATAGATAGATAGATAGATAGATAGATAGATACATAGATAGATAGATACATAGATAGATAGATAGATAGATAGATACATAGATAGATAGATAGATAGATAGATAGATAGATAGATAGATAGATAGATAGATAGATAGATAGATAGATAGATAGATAGATAGATACATAGATAGATACATAGATAGATAGATAGATAGATAGATAGATAGATAGATAGATAGATAGATACATAGATAGATTGATATACAGATACATAGATAGATATGCAGATAGATAGATAGATACATAGATAGATAGATAGATAGATAGATAGATAGATAGATAGATAGATAGATAGATAGATAGATAGATACATAGATAGATACATAGATAGATAGATAGATAGATAGATAGATAGATAGATAGATAGATAGATAGATACATAGATAGATAGATAGATACATAGATAGATAGATAGATAGATAGATAGATAGATAGATAGATAGATAGATAGATAGATACATAGATACATAGATAGATACATAGATACATAGATAGATACATAGATAGATAGATAGATAGATAGATAGATAGATAGATAGATAGATAGATAGATACATAGATAGATAGATAGATAGATATACAGATACATAGATACATAGATAGATTGATATACAGATACATAGATAGATTGATATACAGATACATAGATAGATTGATATACAGATACATAGATAGATAGATAGATAGATAGATACATAGATACATAGATAGATTGATATACAGATACATAGATAGATTGATATACAGATACATAGATAGATAGATAGATAGATAGATAGATAGATAGATAGATAGATAGATAGATAGATACATAGATAGATTGATATACAGATACATAGATAGATTGATATACAGATACATAGATAGATACATAGATACATAGATACATAGATAGATAGATAGATAGATAGATAGATAGATAGATAGATAGATAGATAGATAGATACATAGATAGATAGATAGATAGATAGATATATAGATAGATAGATATACAGATACATAGATACATAGATAGATTGATATACAGATACATAGATAGATTGATATACAGGTACATAGATAGATTGATATACAGATACATAGATAGATTGATATACAGATACATAGATAGATAGATAGATAGATAGATAGATAGATAGATAGATAGATAGATAGATAGATAGATAGATAGATAGATACATAGATACATAGATAGATTGATATACAGATACATAGATAGATTGATATACAGATACATAGATAGATACATAGATACATAGATAGATAGATAGATAGATAGATAGATAGATAGATAGATAGATATATAGATAGATAGATATATAGATAGATTGATATACAGATACATAGATAGATTGATATACAGATACATAGATAGATAGATAGATAGATACATAGATAGATAGATACATAGATAGATAGAGAGATAGATAGAGAGATAGATAGATAGATAGATAGATAGATAGATAGATAGATAGATAGATAGATAGATAGATAGATAGATAGATAGATAGATATACAGATACATAGATAGATTGATATACAGATACATAGATAGATTGATAGATACATAGATAGATATATAGATAGATAGATACATAGATAAATAGATACATAGATAGATAGATACATAGATAGATAGATACATAGATAGATTGATATACAGATACATAGATAGATACATAGATAGATAGATAGAGAGATAGATATATAGATAGAGATAGATAGATAGATAGATAGATAGATAGATAGATAGATAGATAGATAGATAGATAGAGATAGATAGATAGATAGATAGATAGATAGATAGATAGATACATAGATAGATAGATAGATAGATAGATACATAGATAGATAGATAGATAGATAGATACATAGATAGATAGATAGATAGATAGATAGATAGATAGAGATAGATAGATAGATAGATAGATAGATAGATAGATAGATAGATAGATAGATACATAGATAGATAGATAGATAGATACATAGATAGATAGATAGATAGATACATAGATAGATAGATACATAGATAGATAGATATACAGATACATAGATAGATTGATATACAGATACATAGACAGATAGATAGATAGATAGATACATAGATAGATAGATATACAGATACATAGATAGATTGATATACAGATACATAGACAGATAGATAGATAGATAGATACATAGATAGATAGATACATAGATAGATAGATATACAGATACATAGATAGATTGATATACAGATACATAGACAGATAGATAGATAGATAGATACATAGATAGATAGATAGATAGACAGATACATAGATAGATAGATAGACAGATACATAGACAGATAGACAGATAGATAGATAGATAGATAGATAGATAGATAGATAGATAGATAGATAGATAGATAAGTAATGGATAGATAGACAGATAGACAGATAGATAGATAGATAGATAGATAGATAGATAGATAGATAGATAGATAGATAGATAGATAGATAGACATTAGGTCTAAGGGGAAGAATGAGAGATAGATAAGACAGACAGGTGAGAGAGAGATTTAGTGATGAATGGGAGAGAAGCATTTACTACGATCAGCAGTCCCCCCTCCCCCTCCCTTCTGCTCTTCTCTCGAGTCCAGCTGCACAGCTTCAAGTCTGTATGTACGGAGCACCACTGACTGTGAAGGGAGGGGGGGGGGGGGGGGGGTCCTGCTTCACTTTTCCCCCAGCTATTCACTCGTAATCTGCCTGCCTGGCAGGAGAGGTCTTCTCACCTGCCAGGCACATGTCTCTGTCTTCACCAGCAGATTACGAGTGAATAGCTGGGGGAAAAGTGAAGCAGGACCCCCCCTTCCTTCACAGTCAGTGCTGCTCCGAGCATACAGACCTGAAGATGTGTGCAGTGCTGCTCGGCGGGACCCTAGAGAGGGGAGCGGGAATCCTGCTTTCAACTGGGGGGGGGGGGGGTGCTGGTGGTGACGGGGCTGGCTGGCAGTGGCAATACTAGCGCGGAGAGATGCCGCGGGGCACGGTGGTGGTTCGGCTGGTGCTGGTGGTGGCAGGCATGGAAGGATTGAGCTGGGAGGGGGGGGTGGATTTAGCTGGGGGAATGTGGCTGCTTACCTTCAATGGCGCGCCGCTCCTCTGACGCCCTCACAAGCGCTACAGAAACCGGAAGTGATTAAAATGGCACTTCCCACTGACATCTACTCCGGTCCCCGCTGGCCAATCCCATTACAGCACTAGGGCATTTTAACAAATCACCGGACAGTGGGAGTGTGTGCGGGCGCACAGCTTGCGCCCTGCACACGCCCTAAACACGGGCAAATCAGCTTCCCAGCCTGCAGTCAGCTGATTGCAGGCTGGGAAGCTTCCCATAGACCGCCACATGTCCGGCGCCTGGAAACTCTTAAAGTGACATTTACAAAAAAAAAAAATTTTTTTTTTTTTTTTTTTTTACAGCTTGGGGGGGCGGCGCCCGAACGCCCCCTATGGACGGGCCGCCACTGCGAGAAACACTATGTTTGTCTATAACTTCTTCTACCCACTTGCGATGTTCTCCAAACCTTTCTCTTAAAGGACGAATGGTACATCCTATATATAGTAGATTACAGGGGCAACTTCAACAATGCACTACATAGGGCCAGATTCAGGTAGATGGGAGCATCTTTAATCTGGAGTAACGTTTCTCATTTACGTTACTCTGGCGAAATTTTAGGAGCAAGTGCTGTTATTCATGAAGCACTTGCTCCTAAATTTGTTGCAGCGTATCGAAAATGAGCCGGCGGAATTCAAATTGGGCGGGTACGTGGCGTGTATTATTTAAACAAACGCGATCCCGAGGTGAACGTACTGCGCATGCGTCGACTGTCAATGCATCCCAGTGCGCATGCTCCAAATTCTGTCAGTGAACGTCAATGACGTCAAATCCCCATTCATGGACGTTTTACGCAAGCGACGCAAATTTTTTTTTTCGACGCGATGACGACGGCTATACTTAACATAGGATATTCCAACAGGGGGCTGCTTTATCTTTACGCCGCGTATCTCTTACGGAAACGTCGGAAAGTCACTGCGTCGCGCCCGAATACGATCGTGAATTGCCGATTCCCGCTGATTAACATATTTTTTCGGCGTTAATCAGCGGGAACGCCCCCGGCGCCATTTTTTAATTAAAGTTGCGATGCGATGGCGAAATTCAATTACGCCGCTCGCATCGGAACTCCAACCCGGCGTTTCTTGTTTTCTGGTTACAGAAAACAAAAACGCCTGCTTAAAGTGACAGTTAGGCTGGAGTATCACTGATACTCCAGCCTAACTCTACCTGAATCTGGCCCTTATACCGCGTACACACGATCATTTTTTGTGATCAAAAAAAAACGACGTTTTCTGTGAAGTAAAAAACAACGTTTTTAAAACGTCACTTTTCAAAGACGATGTTTCATACACACCATCGTTTTTTTCACAAAAAGCGAGGTTACGTTCACCACTCTTTTCCATTGAAGCTCGCTTAATAACTAGCTTCTGGGCATGCGCGGGTTGAAAAACGTCATTTTAAACGACGTTTTTGCTACACACGGTGACTTTTTGTGAAACAAAAAACAACGTTTTGAAAAACGACACAAAAAAATCAAGCACGTTGGAATTTTTTTTTTGTCGTTTTTTTTAAGACAAAAAACAACGTTTTGCCCACACACGATCAATTTAAATGACGTTTTTTTAAATGTCGTTTTATTTCATCACAAAAAACGACCGTGTGTACGCGGCATTAGTCTGAAGAACAGTTGTAAAACTCATCAAATTGGAAGGTTTTCCCTTTGGCAACAAACTTTTTTCCATAGATGAAAGCACAGGTTTTGCGCAGGGGTTTGTTGCACATGTACATGCCGACAATGGGGATAAGACAAAGTCGAGTAGAGGGGGTACAGTGTTTGTATATAAGTTTACTCCGGGTTGTTTTATTTTGAGGATTCAGGGCTTTTCTATATGTGACTCGGGGTTGCTCTGTGAGAAGGCGTTGGAGATTAGGATCTTCCAGCAATATTTTCCAATATGTTTTGAAGATTTGTTCCATTTTTTGTGTGGAATTTGGCGGTGAAACAATTGGTATGATTAAATGGCTCTTTTTCTTTTTAGACACTTTATCGGCTAGGTAGTGTGAATATGCTTGTTGGATAAGGAAGTCTGGATACCCTTTTTCCATCAGTTTGTTTTTTAAGGTGGCAGTCTTCCGTTCTAGTACAGTTGTGTCGAAGTCGACAGAAATGTCCTTTTGGGATTGTGTCAGCCTATTTGTGATAGTGGCAGCTCTTATAATATAAAAGAGAATTGCCTGTCGTTGGTTTAAAATAATTTTTGGCATGTATGGTATCTCCAATATGGTAAAGTTCCAGATCTAAAAAGGCCAGCTTGTGTAGGTCTATGACATGTGTGAAGGACAGCCCATGTGGGTTGTTATTGCAATGTGCAACAAATTCTGTGATGGATTCCCTGGGTCCATCCCAAATGGGTTGTTGTACCATATGTACTGGGTTTCCCACAAACCCATGGCTAAATAGGTGTAAAATTAGCGCCTATTCTAGTTCCTTGTATCTGTATAAAAAATCGATCGTTGAAATTAAAATAATTGTGGGATAAACAAAATTTAGTGGCTTCCAGAATTAATTGGGCTTGGCATTGGCTCATGTATGGGTCCTGTGATAAAAAGTGTTCTAAGGCTGTGAGGCCAACATTGTGAGGAATGGATGTGTATAAAGAGTTAACATCTAGAGACATCCAAACCTAATTGTCCTTCCATTTTTAGTCTTGTAGGTTTTCTAATACATGTGTAACGTCCCTAATGTAGGACTGTAAACTCTGAGCAAGGGGTGAAAGATATTGATCAATGTACACAGAACAACCTGAGGTGATGCTGTCCATGGATGTGATGGTAGGACACATGTGACAGACCTACACAATCTGGCCTTTTTAGATCTGGAGCTATACCATATTGATACCATACCATACCTTTATATATACAGATACCATACATGCCAAAAATTATTTTAAACCAATTGTCTTTTATATTATAAGAGCTGCCACTATCACAAATGGACTGACAATATCCAGAAAGAACAGTTCTGTCGACTTTGACACAACTGTACTTGAACAAAAGACTATATAGAACAAAGTGCCACCTTAAAAAACAAACTGATGGAAAAAGGGTACCCAGACTCCCTTATCCAACAAGCATATTCACACTACCTAGCTGATAAAGTGTCTAAAAAGAAAAAGAGACGTTTAATCATACCATTCGGTTCACCGCCAAATTCCATACAGAGCACAAAAAAGTGGAACTAGAGGTGCTCAGGCACGGACTGGCCCACCGGGAGACCGGGAAAAATCCCGGTGGGCCGGCTGCCTGGCTGCTCCTGGAGGCCGGTGTGAGGGCAGCGGCGCTCGAAAAAAACATGGCTGCGGCCGGGCCGGCTGACATACAAATGTATGTTTTGATTTGCCATATTCCTGTTCTCTGAGCGTGGCCCCTCCTATGTGTCCATGTCATTTCCTGTGTGCGCCGCCGTTTTGTGTCCCCGGGTTTGCGGCTGGCGCACACTAGTTCCTATCCAGCCAGAATTTGCGCGCGATTGTCTATTGGTCACCCCGGAAGGATCTATTTCCCCCCTCCGCAGGTGAGTGTGCTGGGCTGTGGCAGTGAATGGCCTTTTTGATCCGTACCTTTGCTCCCCTGATTCTCTGATCGCGGATCGCGCTGGGGAGGTGGGGGTTAGTGATTGCATAAAGCTGCTTTTGCAGCTAGGATGGCCTATTATGGGCGTTATTTTATGGATATTGTTGCTATATATGTGGGCGTGTCCCTTCCATCATGTAGCCTCTGACCTCCTGCCCCCCCCCCTCCACTGACTTCTTCAACCTCTGACCCCCTGCCCCCCCTCCGCAGCCTCTGACCTCCTGCCCCCCCCCCTCCACAGCCTCTGACCTCCTGTCCCCCCTCTGCAGCCTCTGACCTCCTGCTCCCCCTCCGCAGCCTCTGACCTCCTGTCCCCCCCTCCGCAGCCTCTGACCTCCTGTCCCCCCCTCCGCAGCCTCTGACCTCCTGTCCCCCCCTCCGCAGCCTCTGACCTCCTGTCCCCCCTCTGCAGCCTCTGACCTCCTGTCCCCCCCTCCGCAGCCTCTGACCTCCTGCCCCCCCCTCCACAGCCTCTGATCTCTGCACCCTCTGACCTCCTGTTTCCCAATCCGCAGCCTCTGACCTGTCCCCTCCCCACAGCCTCTGACCTCCTGCCCCCCCTCCACAGCCTCTGATCTCTGCACCCTCTGACCTCCTGTTCCCCAATCCGCAGCCTCTAACCTGTCCCCTCCCCACAGCCTCTGACCTCCTGTCCCCCCCTTCGCAGCGTCTGACCTCCTGTCCCCCCCCCTCCGCAGCCTCTGACCTCCTGTCCCCCCCTCCGCAGCCTCTGACCTCCTGCCCCCCCCTCCACAGCCTCTGACCTCCTGCCCCCCCTCCACAGCCTCTGACCTCCTGCCCCCTCCTCCACAGCCTCTGACCTCCTGCCCCCTCCTCCACAGCCTCTGATCTCTGCACCCTCTGACCTCCTGTTCCCCAATCCGCAGCCTCTGACCTGTCCCCTCCCCACAGCCTCTGACCTCCTGCCCCCCCTCCACAGCCTCTGATCTCTGCACCCTCTGACCTCCTGTTCCCCAATCAGCAGCCTCTGACCTGTCCCCTCCCCACAGCCTCTGACCTGTCCCCTCCCCACAGCCTCTGACCTCCTGTCCCCTCCCCACAGCCTCTGACCTCCTGTCCCCCCTCCGCAGCCTCTGACCTCCTGTCCCCCCCTCCGCAGCCTCTGACCTCCTTCCCCCCCCCCCTCCACAGCCTCTGACCTCCTGCCCCCCCTCCACAGCCTCTGATCTCTTCACCCTCTGACCTCCTGTTCCCCAATCCGCAGCCTCTGACCTGTCCCCTCCCCACAGCCTCTGACCTCCTGCCCCCCCTCCACAGCCTCTGATCTCTGCACCCTCTGACCTCCTGTTCCCCAATCCGCAGCCTCTGACCTGTCCCCTCCCCACAGCCTCTGACCTCCTGTCCCCCCCTCCGCAGCCTCTGACCTCCTGTCCCCCCCCTCCGCAGCCTCTGACCTCCTTCCCCCCCTCCACAGCCTCTGACCTCCTGCCCCCCCTCCACAGCCTCTGACCTCCTGTCCCCTCCTCTGCAGCCTCTGACCTCCTGTCCCCCCCCTCTGCAGCCTCTGACCTCCTGCCCCCCCCCTGCAGCCTCTGACCTCCTGTCCCACCCTCTGCAGCCTCTGACGGCCTGCCCCACCCTCTGCAGCCTCTGACCTCCTGCCCCCCCTCCACAGCCTCTGACCTCCTGCCCCCCCCTCCACAGCCTCTGACCTCCTGCCCCCCTCCACAGCCTCTGATCTCTGCACCCTCTGACCTCCTAATCTCCAATCCGCAGCCTCTGACCTCCTGTGCCCTCCCCACAGCCTCTGACCTCCTGTCCCCCCCTCCGCAGCCTCTGACCTCCTGTCCCCCCCTCCACAGCCTCTGACCTCCTGTCCCCACCTCTGCAGCCTCTGACCTCCTGTTCCCCCCTTCGCAGCCTCTGACCTCCTGCCCCCCCCTCTATAGCCTCTGACCTCCTGTTCCCCCCTTCGCAGCCTCTGACCTCCTGTTCCCCCCTTCACAGCCTCTGACCTCCTGTCCCCTCCCTCTGCAGCCTCTGACCTCCTGTCTTCCCCTCTGACCTCCTCTCCCCCCCCCTCCTCAGCCTCTGACCTTCTGTCCCCCCCCCTCCTCAGCCTCTGACCTCTGCAGCCTCTGACCTCCTGCCCCCCCCCCCCTCTATAGCCTCTGACCTCCTGTTCCCCCCCTCTGCAGCCTCTGACCTCCTGTCCCCCCCTCCGCAGCCTCTGACCTCCTGTCCCCCCCTCCGCAGCCTCTGACCTCCAGTCCCCCCCTCTGCAGCCTCTGACCTCTGCAGCCTCTGACCTCCTGTTTCACCCTTCGCAGCCTCTGACCTCCTGCCCCCCCCTCTATAGCCTCTGATCTCTGCAGCCTCAGACCTCCTGTCCCCCCCTCTGCATCCTCTGACCTCCTGTTCCACCCTTAGCAGCCTCTGACCTCCTGTTCCCCCCCCCCTCTATAGCCTCTGATCTCTGCAGCCTCTGACCTCCTGTCCCCCCCTGTTCAGCCTCTGACCTCCTGTCCCCCCCTCTGCACCCTCTGACCTCCTGTCCCCCCCTCTGCAGCCTCTGACCTCCTGTCCCCCCCTCTGCAGCCTCTGACCTCCTGTTCCACCCTTCGCAGCCTCTGACCTCCTGCCCCCCCCTCTATAGCCTCTGATCTCTGCAGCCTCTGACCTCCTGTCCCCCCCTTCGCAGCCTCTGACCTCCTGTCCCCCCTCTGCAGCCTCTGACCTCCTGTCCCCCCCTCTGCAGCCTCTGACCTCCTGTCCCCCGTCCGCAGCCTCTGACCTCCCCCTGTACCGTCCGCAGCCTCTGACCTCCCCCTGTACCGGCCGCAGCCTCTGACCTCCCCCTGTACCGTCCGCAGCCTCTGACCTCCGCCTGTACAGTCCGCAGCCTCTGACCTCCCCCTGTACCGTCCGCAGCCTCTGACCTCCCCCTGTACCGTCCGCAGCCTCTGACCTCCCCCTGTACCGTCCGCAGCCTCTGACCTCCCCCTGTACCGTCCGCAGCCTCTGACGTCCCCCTGTACCGTCCGCAGCCTCTGACCTCCCCCTGTACCGTCCGCAGCCTCTGACCTCCACCTGTACCGTTCGCAGCCTCTGACCTCCCTCTGTACCGTTCGCAGCCTCTGACCTCCCTCTGTACCGTCCGCAGCCTCTGACCATCTCTTGTCTTATTTCAGGTCTGGAGAGGAGTCAAGAGTGGGAGTGCTGCCAGGATAAGGGTCATGGGAGAAGTCAGACATGTATGGACTGTGGAGATAAAACCAGAGCCACCAAGGAAAGGAGGTCAGTGACAGCACCGCCAGGCCAGTCTTAGAAGGGGTCAATACAATATTGTGTTTCCCCCTTATATCAGTAAACCCCCTTACCTTAGTGTTCACTTTCTGCGTTGGGTGGTCTCTGGTCACCAGAGTCCTCCCCACATTCCCAGAGTTCCCCTTTACATCATAGTCTTCAACCTTACAGTGCAGAGGGCACTCTGATGTAAAGGGGAATGCAGTGGACTCTGATATAAGTGGGGTCTCTGGTCACCAGTGCCCCCCTTTATATCAAAGTTCGACCCCTTTCACACTGAGACGCTTTGCAGGCACTATAAGGCTAAAGATAACGCCTGCAAATCGCCATGAAAGAGCCGCTCCTCACACTCCTCCACCGCTCCTGCCCATTAAAATGAATGGTCACCGCAGCTATACCGCCGGCAAAGCGCATGATGTTATGGCTGGAATAAAAATGTTATGGGGCTGGTATGAAATTATTTCCAGGGCTGGTTTTCATTCCCAGTCCGGCCCTGGAGGTGCTCACCATTTTGTAATATTAACTCCCCCCCTGCACCCATTTTTTCTGCAGAATATCCTATCTCGTCATGTGATCAATGGGTTTGAAACATATCAGGGGTGGTGGAATCCCCAGATGAGTAAGTAAATGGGCCAGATTCAGGTAGAGCAGAGCATCTTTGCTCTGGAGTAACGCATCTCATTTGCGTTACGCTGCTGAAATTTTAGGAGCAAGTGCTGTTATTCAGGAAGCACTTGCTCCTAAAGTTGCGGCAGCGCATCGCAAATGAGCCGGCGGAATTCAAATTGGGCGGGTACGGGGCGTGTAGTATTCTAACTAAGCGCGATCCCGCCGCCAACGTACTGCGCATGCGTCGAGTGTCCAAACATCCCCGTGCGCATGCTCCAAATTCTGTGAATGAACGTCAATGACGTCACATTCCCATTCATGAACTTTTTACGCAAGCGACGTGATTTTTTTTTTTCCCGACGCGATGACGACGCCTATACCTAACATAGGATACTCCAACCCCATGTAGGTATATCTATGCGCCGCGTATCCCGTCCGGAAACGTCGTACCGTCATTGCGTCGCGCCGGAATTCGATCGTGAATTGCCGATTTCCGCTCATTAACATATTTTTTGAGCGTAAATCGGCGGGAACGCCCCCGGCGCCATTTTTAAGTTCAAGTAACGATGCGATGGCGAAACTCAGTTACGCTGCTCGCATCGGAGCTTCAAGCCGGCGTTTCTTGTTTTCTGGTTACAGAAAACAGAAACGCCGGCTCAAAGTCACAGTTAGGCTGGCGGATCACTGGATCCGCCAGCCTAACTGTTCCTGAATCTGGCCCAATGTATCTGAACTACAACATTTGTACCATAGTGCAAGTGACATACACAGTAGTTACTAGGGTTGTCCAGATACCGATACTAGTGTCGGTATCGGGACCGATACCGAGTATTTGCGGGAGTACTTGTACTCACGCAAATGCTCCCGATACCTAAATAGAATACTTTTTTTGTATTTATCAACATGTTCTGTGAAAATTCTTTGAGTTTTTTACTACTGCGTGACAAGAAAATAAAAAATGTTTATTCATTTTTACTCATTTTTATTCTTTTATAATGTCTTGAGTTAGAGTTCTTCATAATTCTAAAGAAAATATCCTTAGTCTGTATTGTGGTTTGAAAACTGTCACATGACATTTAAAAAAAGTATCGGTATTCGGTATCGGCAAGTACATGAAAAAAAGTATCGGTACTTGTACTCGGTCCTAAAAAAGTGGTATCGGGACAACCCTAGTAGTTACCTAGATGTTGTGTTTCTCATTGAGATCATTAAGATCTATTATCCCAATAATGTTTATTTATAATCCACCAACAAGAAGATTAATCTTATTTTTATTCATACTGTGGAACACCATCCACCATCCTGTATTTTTATATATAAACAAATCATTATTTTAATTATCCTCACATTAAACCATTTGATACCTCATTTATATTAATGCCAGCCCTTTACTTACCCGGTGGAACACTATCCACATTTTTGACTTCATTATATTATATATCCCTCTATTAGATAACACCTGGTTATTACCCCTTTATATTGAATAAAGGTCATGTAACATGTCCAGTGATATTATACCATGTTTTTACACTGGAATCCTAATTATATTGAATTCTATAATCATAATGGTATTATTTTTCATTTTCAAATTTACATATTGGAAGTATGATGTAATCCCCATCTATATCATATTATATCCATTATTATACCACACATATACACTGCAATCATTTTTTTTATTATGATGTACATGTGAAACAAGTAGAATATGTTTCTTTTCAATGTAAGAATGTTGTTTCTGCCATAATTTACTTTTTGTTGAAGTGGTTGTAAACCCATATTGACAAAAAAGCAAAACAAACAAACACCTGCAAGATAAAAGGCATAATGAGCTAGTATGCATAGCATATTAGCTCATTATGTAATACTCACCTGAGATTGAAGCCCTCGCTGTGGTGCTCGTACACAGAACCGGCTGCCAACATCACTCCCAGGGTTACTTCCAGGTATCGTGGCTCTGGCGCTGTGATTGGTCGGAGCCGAGATGACGTCACTCCCACGCATGCGTGTGGGAGCCAACGGTAACGGCACACTCACTGAAGCAACGGCACATACGTGCCATTGCTTCAGTGTGCATGTGCCGAAGATATTGGCATATGCAAAAACAGGGGATATCTTCTAAACAGTGCAGGTTTAGGAGATATCCTGGGTAGTTACATGTAAGCCTTATTATAGGCCTTATTATAGGCTTCCATGTAGCAAAAAGTGGTCTGTAAGGGTTTACAACCACTTTAAATGATAACAAAAATGCTGCCTGTAGCAATATAAAAATTCCAAACTAGATGGCAGTACTACGTGGATATAAATATAGCACATCCAGCTCCTGAAAACGCACCGCGAACATGTCTGTGACATCACCCCCTCAAGCACTGCGGTCCAGGGAGCAATCCAAGCCTCCTCTCCAGAGCTCCTTCACTACACCATCATCCTGCTTGGCCAGGAGAGTTTACAGAGTGACCGAGACAGCTCGCCTTTTGTTTGGCCAGCATGATGGATGCCTCACTTAGCATTCACTAACAGATATACCCAGGGCCGATCCGCCCTATAGGCTCACTATGCCAGCCGCTTAGGGCCCCGCAAAGCTGCAGAGGGCCCCCCAAATTACTAGAGGCCCTGCCTGGTGAGAAGCCCCTTATCCCACTTCTCAACTCGCTGGCTGCATGGGAGAAGAGGTAAGAAATCAGCACCCCCTGTTTCTCACTTTAATGTTATTTCCGACAGCAGAACACCCCCCCCCATTTTTGGCAGCCCCCCGCTTCTCAACTTTATTGTGACATGTCATTTTGCTTAGGGCCCCAGGGAGGTCAGGATCGGCACTGGATATACCCCTTACTGTAATCCCAAATGTTACTATGTGATTTTCTAAAATACACACTTAACAGTCTACAATCAGAGGTGCCTGCATTTGTTTTTCTTACTTGCATATCTTGGAGACTGCTTCTGCTTCCCTGCAAAAGGCTGGCACTGAACTAGTGGTCTTTTTCTCTGGCTGCATAGCAGCCCTTATTAACCTGGCCATTTAGACTTTCAGTATCATCTTTCTCAGAATCAGCACCACTCGTATAATTGTTTAAATAGATCTGGAGTGTTCATAGTGTAGAACGGGCTGTGTCTGTGTCTGCTCTGCGCATGCAGAGTGGATGCGGATCTGTCATTTACCCGCTCCACTGTGGCCCGCGACTGGTTACCAAGTTGCTAAAGTGGCCCTCGCTCTTCAAAAGGTTGGGCACCCCTGCCCTAGATAATAGTAACCCAAGCTTTACTTCCTTTCTCTCTTGCCTCCCTTAACTCAATAGATTAACTCAATAAAGTATTAATACAGTATTATTAATTATTACGTTTTTTTAATACAGTATTAACTCAATACAGCGTTTTTTAGACTTAACAGGAACTTTGCATGTTATGTTGTGTTTGTGTCCACTAATAATGATTTTAGTGCATTTTTAGCAAAAATATAATTTTGATATATTTTTTAAAGGTAAAGGACCCGTCGATTAGGCTGTATGGGGCCCCATGATTTCTTGCAGTAGCAGCCCTGCTTTAAGATGTAGGGGAACATGTGAGTCACTCCTTTTCCTCCTAAAAGGTCCTTATACCTGTGACACAAGGGTGGAGAAAAGCCCTCAGCCCATTGTTTAGGCTCTTCCGGACTTATTGCTTTCTCTTTGCTCATGGCAGAGAATGGAACAGTGAAGGAATAAAGGGACAGAAAGCCTCTGCAGGGTCAATATTAAAGTAACCCCTTGATTTGTCCTGTAAAGTTTCAGTTTAAGGCGCTGGAACTGTTATAGGAAGTGATGAAGCTGGGCGGTAAGTAGCGGATATTTTTTACCTTAAAGGAACACTAAAGGTTCGTTTTTTATTAGATCAACTGATTGCTGTAAGCTAGAGCAATAAAATATCACTTACCTCGTTTTTCCTTTTGACCTCCAAAATACAATAATCCAGATTTGAAAATGCCATTTCCTGTCTCTCCTCTTCTTGCTTTCCACCAGCACCTGAGCTGTTTGGCATGGTGGAAAGCAGAATGTGCTCACCCTCTCTCTATGACTACAGCCCTGCGTGAAGATGCTCTCTTATCCCTCACAGGCATGGAGGCTAAGCCTAATGGGAACTGTAGTTCCCATTAGGCCGTGATGTAGCAAGAATGAACGAGCACCGCAAACCAGGAAGTCGGTGAGAACAACAATTCAGGAGTGACGGAGGTGAATAAAACAGCTAGATTTCAACAGGTATCAAACTAGTTATAATGCAAAACATTACTTTTTACTTTATCAGCTACTGTCAGACTTTAATTTAGGAGGAAAATATTTTTGTCTTTACAACCCCTTTAATGAATAGGATGCATTAAGGTAAAAAAACATGAAGGTGTACAACCCCTTTAATATCTACCTTAGTCCCCTAGCAGGCTATGTTTACCACTGAGTTTAAGGAAATGTTACCCTTCTTCTGGAGACAACCTCGTTAAAACTTGGTTATGAGGAAACAAAAAAACTCACTTAGGTTTTGTGACTTCTGGTTTCTTGTACAGAATTCTAAAAGCAGAAAAAGATAGTGTTATTTTTTTACATTTATTAAATCATTTTACTGGACACAGTTCTCACATAATTACCTTCCTGCACAATCTAGGTATACATTTCAAACAGGACCACGGTACTTAACCTCCCTGGCGGTCTTCCCGTGTGTGGCACGGGGTGAGATTTTAAAGCTACGATCGGTAACCCCGTGCCACACACGGGCTTGCCTCGCTGGATTCAGAAAAAAGTTTACTTACCTTTTCTCTGCGATCCAGCGATGAATCCCCGCAGTACACGGCGGGCGGATGTCCGCCTGATGCTGTGTGTTCCGCCGATTCCCTTCCCTGCGAGCGTCGCGACGTAGGGGGGGGAACGGCGCCAAATTAAAAAAAGTAAACAAACACTATACATACAGTACACTGTAATCTTATAGATTACAGTACTGTATGTAAAAAATACACACCCCCCATGTCCCTAGTGGTCTGCCCTGTACACTACATGTCCTTTTATATAATAAAAACTGTTCTTTCTCCCTGCAAACTGTAGATTGCCCATAGCAACCAAAACCAAAAACAGCGATAATAAATCAGAATCACTTGCAGAATTTAGCGATAGCGATTTGTGGGGAAATTCGTCATAAAAAAAAAAAATAATGACAGCAAAAATTCTGCAACTGAGCAAATTTCAGTGATTTTGATTTGATTACATTATTGAATAATTTTTACTATAATTATATTATTATTTGTTATAATTTTTTATAATTATTTATTATATTATAATTTTTAATAAGAAAAAAAAAAAAAAATCATACCCAGGATGCCTATTAGACTCTTGTTTGGATAGATTTCAGTGAGTTATTCCTAAGAATTACAAGCCTACAGTATAAAACGCCAAATTCCCTTGCAAATAATGGTACCGCTTTTAGCACCTAAAATCTGAAAGAATCATACCGCCAGGGAGGTTAAAGGAGAAGTCCAGCTAAAGCCATCAGGTTCCTGGACTCACATCCATCTCAGCCTCTCAGCAAGCTGCTGAGAGCCTGAAACAGCCACTCTGCCCCTCCACAGCTTAGTGCTCCAGTAAATGAGGAGGGGGAAGAGCAGAGAGCTGTGACTGAGTCTACAGCTCTCTACTCATGGAGCTCTGAAAACCGAGTGATCAGCAGTGTTCGGTGGCTCGGTTCTCACTGTAGAGGCGCTGGGGGACAGATGGAGCATCGGACCAATGCTGCATCCACCTAGGTAAGTATAATTGGGGGGGGGGACCTTTACTTCTCTTTTAAGAGGCAGAGTCAGTGGAAAATCAAACGATAACTAGGGATGAGATTCAGAATAAACGTGTTTGCGTCAAACACCACCGATGACATGACAAACTTAATCCCTGGAAGATTTACCCCCCTTCCTGACCAGGCCATTTTTTTGCGCTACGGCACTGCATTACTTTAACTGACAATTGTGCAGTCGTGCAACACGGTACCCAAATACAATTTATGTCCTTTTTTCTCACAAATAGTGCTTTCTTTTGGTGGTATTTGATCACCTCTGTGGTTTTTATTTTTTGCACTATAAACAAAAAAAGACCATCAATTTTTAAAAAAATCTATATTTTTTACTTTCTGTTATAAAACATACCCAATACATTTTTTAAAAAAATCTAATTTTTATTCATCAATTTAGGCTAATATGTATTCTGCTACATAATTTTCACATGTAATAGATTTCATATAGTTTCAAATACCGTTCCAAATACAACAGTTTTGACAACCACTGCCTTGCTAAAGAAGCTGAGGGTAAAGGTGATGGAGTGGCCAAGTATGGGCCGGATTCACGTAAGCTTTACGCCGGCGTATCTAGAGATACGCCGTCATAAGTACAAATGTGCGCCGTCATATCTTTACGCCGATTTCCGAAGCTAGATACGTCGTAAAACAAGACTTCAGCCGCCCGACGTAACTTGCCTACGCCGACGTATCGTGGGCGCATAGTTATGCTGGACGCATTCGGCGTTCCCATGTTAAATATGAAAATTAGTAAGATACGCCGATTCACGAAAGTAGATGCGCCAGGCGGAAAAGATACGAGGTTTGCATAAGGCTTACGTCCGGCGTAAAGTTATTCCACATATAGGTGGCGCAACCCATTCAAAGGTATGGACCAGGGAACAGCCGTGAGGAAGCCAAGTGAGGAAGCCAATCTCTTAGGCCTCGTACACACGATCGGACAGATTTGTTCAAATCTGTCCATCCGACAGATTTGAACAAATCTGTCTGCTGGGATTTTGGTTTGCTCGCGTGTACACACGAGCAAACCAAAATCCCCGCCAGCAGATGGCGCGCTGACGTGGCGGTGACGTTGACGCCGCCACGTTACCGCACCAGGAAGTACAACACTTCCGCGCATGCGCCGAATCCATTCGGCGGCGGTGCGGCGGCGGTGCGGGACGACATGTCTGCTGGTAAGTATACTAACCAGCAGACATGTCGGGCGGACAGATTCCCACCCGATAGATTTCAAAGCATGCTTTGAAATCTGTCGGGTGGACAAATCTGTCTGCTCGGCCGTACACTTGATCGAATCTGTCTGCTGAAACGGTCCAGCGGGCCGTTTCCAGCGCACAGATTTGATCGTGTGTACGAGGTCTTAGTCCAATTGCAGAAGCTGAGAGAATTGAGTGACCTAGTGACAGAATGCAAAGGAGAGGAGTTTATGGGACTTTAAATGAGGGAGCGCCATGTCAAAGAGAAAAAAATAACATAAAATTTGAATTACAGTACATGATTTATTAATCACAATCTTATATACATGTCAAATATTTCGTATCAAATAGATAGGTAGTCACAAGACTTACTCTAAATATGCTGCTACATAGCATGCAATACACAAATAAAAACAGACATGGCCGATATACATAATACAATAGATCAATTAGAACACGTATGAGATATGGACAAGTGATTGTTGGCATCTAGTGGCACTCTACGTGTTTCCTGGCATTACAGCCATTCATCAGGAGTGTTATAAAAATGGTATACTGAAAATAAAAATAAACAAGAATAAAAAATACTACCTAATAAATAGAAAAGAACAGGTATTGTGTCCCAACAGAATGGAAATAGTTGGGGGACTTACTATACAACCTCAAGACCCAATCCAGTATCTGCCAAGGAGAAGAGGGGCTGATGCATGACATCCCCCCCCCCCCGGGGTTGAGACAGGGAAACCCACCAGGGATGGGGAGCAGTGCCTGGAGCAGGAGAAGGTGTTCACGGCCTGATCCAAATCACTATGTGTGCACAATAAGTGCATGGTGTGCATATAACAGATGTATGAAGAAATTAGAATGATTAGAAATAGAGAAGCACTATAGCAATGTGTTCCCATAAGGGGATTGCATAGAGAAGTGTGCAAGCAACAGAGCCAGAAAGAGAAAAGAGAAACTGCAAGGTGGGGGTGGGGGGTGGCCTCCTGCGCATCGGCGTCATGCAGTAACAGTGGGATTCTCCACTACCTCCTGAGAAAGAGACATTATGGGTAACATGGAGAGACTCTTTAAAGACTTTATCCAACCTACACATACATAGACCATACACCCACTTTCCTCCTGCAAGGGTTCAGTCTAGAAAGTTATGTGTATTCTGCAATGCTTCAGTCAAGGCAATAGGAGCAGTAACCTACCTCAAGTCAGTAGACATTGAGGGCCAAATTCATATTGGGTTTGTTATGGGCAAGGCCAAGCTAGCACCATGTCCTGAAACCACCATTCCGAGATTGGAGCTGTGTGCTGCTGTACTAGCAGTAGAACTAGCAGAACTTATTACATCTGAGATGGACTTAGAACTCGAGGACACAGAGTTCTACACAGACAGCAAGGTAGTGTTGGGCTACATTTACAACGAAAGTAGGAGATTCTATGTCTATGTACACAACAGGGTCCTAAGAATCAGGAAGTCTACACAGCCCACCCAGTGGCGTTATGTCTCAACTGATCATAACCCAGCAGATCATGCTACAAGGTCTGTGCCAGCATCCCATCACAAAGACACTACATGGCTCACAGGACCACCCTTCCTGTACAAGTCAGTGCCTACCACTTCACAAAAGGAGACATATGAACTGTTAGAACCCGAATCTGACAGGTTTCCACACTACATACAATAATTTCTAACCAACTGTTGGGATCCAAGCGCTTCTATAAGTTCTCCACTTGGAAGTCCTTACAAAGAGCTACAGCTTGCTTGGTTCATATAGCCAGATCCTTTAAAGGCACCCCTACAAGACCAAGTTGTTCCAAAGGTTGGCAATATTGCCACAAGCCATATACAGTAGATGAGCTCACAGAAGCTAAAAATGTAATCATCGGCTGTATCCAACAAGAGACTTATGCACTAACACTAGAATGTCTTCAAAATTACAAGAGCATTCCAAAGAACTGTCTTCTAAGGAATCTCAACCCCTTTATAGACAATGAACACAGCCAAAAGTTGTAGAAAATATTTTACGTCTAATGCCTAACTTTAAGCGAGAACATATGGTGGCTCGCAAAGTGCAAAATTACTGAAACCAATTTTTATTTCTATTTTTTTGGGGGGGGGGGGAGGTATCAATAACTGAAAAAACTAAGGAATTAAGGATACATTAAGGATACACCTCCCTTGATTTCCCTTTTCTCCCCCTGCCCCTGGTTTTCCGCTGCTCTATTCTTTTTTTTTATATGAGATGATAGGCAGTATGAGGGGAAGATCAGGAAGAGGGGGTGCAGTAGCAAAATCACCCTGTGCAAGTTTAAACCCTGGGCCTATGACCAAATTTGTGACAATGGGTTCAAGTGGAAATAACCAGGGTGCAGAAAAGCAGACCACTAAGGGATGGCAAACTGAAATAAAGGAGAAAAAGGAGAAAAAAACTCAAAGTAAAATAGCATCAGAAGTAAGCATACATACAGAGCTCCAGGAAGAAATAGAGGTCGAAATAGAGGAGGAGAAAGAGTAGGAGAAGAGGAACAACAAAGCAAGGATAAACTCCCAACGAAATGTGATATGGAAACAATGGGCCAGATTCACATACATCGGCGCATTTTTTAACTGGTGTAGCGCACCTCCTTTACGTTAGATTGCCGCAATGTAGCGGCGCAATCACCGTATTCTCGTTTGATTTGCGCAGAAATTAGCGCCGGTGCAACGTAATTTTAGAGGCGTAAGGCGGAGTAATTCAAATTGGGAAGGACGTGGGCGTGTTACATTGAAATGAGCCGTAACCCCATGCAAATGAAGGGCTGGCCGGCTCGCGCATGCGCACATGAAGCAGACCATGGTCAGCACCTCTATGCGCATGCTCACAACTCGGGGATGGCGCAATCAGTGAAATTGGAATTGGACTCGGGCAACTTAGTGAACTACGCAGACAGCATAAATAGACAGACACAAACGCACTTCCTTTGCAAAAGTACATCCCTTTGTATCCCTTCATATACATCAAGGTGCTTTTGTTCTGTTGTTTATTAGCGTTTGTTTGTTTGTTTGTGACGTGTCTTTGAAATATTTGGGGACTGTTTTGCAGAGTGATTTTTGTCTTTTATGTGTTTTCTTTGTTGTTATTTTGTTTAAATTATATTTTTGCTGGGCATTTTTTATTTTTGCTGGTCAATTTTTTTTTGTTCTGTTTGTGTATGATTTGGGGGTGACATTCCTGCCGGAAAAGGGGTGTCACCCTCATTTGTGGTGGAGAAGTGATCCCCAGGTCCATGTGAATGGTGTATGAATGTACAGTGACATAATTGGAGCCGTGGCATGGCGTGGCTGCTCACATGGTGGGCTTGCGCCAATCCAATGTGATGAGGATGTGATGTGTCTGTGCTAGGGACCACAGTGGTGTGCATGCATGCATTCTCATTGTGCCATTATTAATGTGTGTGTTTAACGTGCAAAGATGCCTAATGTGAGCTGGCTCCTGGCTGCTCTTCCCTCAGAAGACGGGGTTGCCTTGGTTAGGGGGGTTCCGTATAGGAGGCATGAGATGGGGTCCCAGTGCATATGCAGAGTCATCCTGAAGGGATAAGACAGGAGGATGTTAGTAGTGCATGTGCCCCTTGTGATTTCAGCATCATGGGGCGGACAGTCATGCATGCCACCCATGTCACTCACCAACCAGCCAGCTGTCCCCATACATGTTCTGTTCGAAATCTGTGGGGATGGGGCTATGATTGTATATGTAGCTGTCATGGGTGTCATGGGTGGTGTCATGTGTTGGGCTCCTGCAGGGTTGTGGTTAATTCCATGATGGCATGAGGGGTGAATCTGAAGATGCGAGACACCTCAGAATCACTCATGCCAAAGATGTCTATGCGTGTGTGATATATCAAGTGAAGAGTGAGGGGCTTGTATCAGATTAGATTATTATATTCATCAAGGTTTTAAAGGGCTATTGAAAGATAGTGAGACCGTGTTTGTAATTTGTATGTATGTTATGTATTGATGTATATATGTATGTAAATTGTTTGTAAAAATGTTTCTAAAAGCAAAGAATTTTTTTTTGTAAAAAAAAAAAATTCCTCTTCCGTGCCCTCCTCCATGCCCTCCTCCTTCTTTGCTCATCTAAAGTCAGTAGTATAGCTATGAGCATGGATGCCACTGGCATGTTGGCATACAGATTGTTGTGCAGCAAGTGTGACTGCTCAGCTCCTCACTAACAGTGTTGCTTTCTCTGACATGTAGATGAATTGTCTAATTTTATACCACCTTTATATGGTCTAATTTTAGACAGGCCGTGCAGCTGTTGCGCACAGTGCATAGCCTGCGCTGCACCAACATTCTTTTGTGGATCCCCGTAACTCCCTCATTAGCATATTTGAATAGCAAATCAATGGTGTGTCTAGCGCAGTTTTGCGCGGACGAATGCGCCTGTCTATCGAAATTACGCCGGACAAAAAAAAGTAGATTTCTTGCGTATCTCGTTTTGGGGATGCGGCGCATCGAAACGCATGCGCAAATTTAGACTTACGCCGCACATCTCCTGTAAGCCGGCGTAATCGCTCTGTGAATCTGGCCCCATGTTTGCAGCCTTGGAAAAGTCACTGAAAAGTTTGGAGTCTTCACTGAAAAAATAAATAGCCATAATTCATAATGATGTAGGACACTTACTTACCAGAGTTGAAAAGGTAGAAAATAAAGCAGACACCCATAAAGGCATGATAAAAGAACTAAAAGGAGAAAAAAAATCTCTTAGATTAGAACAGCGGGAACAAGCTTATAGGATGGAAGAACAAGAAAAAAGGAGCAAGAGAAGGAACTTGAGAATCAGAGGGCTCACTGAACACCACCAGAAAGAAGATTTGAAAGAAATCATGGGGAAAATATTTAACCCCTTATTGGGAAATCAAGAAACAAATAGCATAAACATTGAAGAAGCCTTCAGGATAAGGAGACCCATAAGAATCCCCACAGAAAGTCCAAGGGACATAATAGTAAGGTTTGAGAAATTAGAGGAAAAAAATCAAATATGGAGAAGTATGAAGGGGAACCCCCCATTAAAATATGAAGAAAAACCATTAGAAATGTATCCAGATTTATCCCAAGACACATTAAGGAGAAGGTGGGCGCTAAAACCTTTGCTGAAAACCTTACAAGAACACGAGATCCAGTATAACTGGGGTTTTCCTGCATGCCTGGTGGGGAAAAAGAACGGTCAAACAGTGAAACTTAGGTTCGTTGGAAGAAATACAGGAGTTTTGTGGAAAACTGAATATTCCTGTACCTGAAGCTCTAAGGGGAAGTAGTACGAGACAAGAAGTTGAAATGCAAGACGAGGAAGTTTGGCATTTAGTTCCTAGGAGGAAGACATGAAGGGGGAGGGACAATAAACATGTTTTTTTAGAGACTAGCAGTGGGAGCAATAGGGGCATGAGGTAGAGAGGAATAATAAGAAACAGATAGAGTGGGGTTGGAGATTGGGACTTGTGGGGAGCTCTTGTGTCGCCTCCATTTAAAGGGGGTAGACAATAGCGCCAGATAGTTCGCCACCTCGGCGCAACTAGCAGGCAGGCCAGGAAAAGTCGTAGGTACCTGCTAAAAACCATGGGTCTAGAACATCAAAAAGCGCAAAGGGATTGGGCGGAATTGGGGGGGGAGGGGGGGAGGATATGGGAGGGAATAATGGGGGAGAAGGGAAATGGTTTGTTCAAAAGAGAAAAAACAAAATATACAATTTGTGGCCGACCCGCTGTCTGCTGTGGTGTGGGGCGGAAGGGAACCCTTGGTGCAAAACGGGGCCTGGGTTCCCTCCACCCCTGCTCAGGTGAAAGAAAGGAAGGAAGTCTGAAGGAAGAAGAAGTAGACAAGAAGAAGAAAAAAGAAAAATGGACTCAATAAAATTTATAACATACAATGTAAGAGGGCTCAACTCTCCACAGAAGCGACATATGGTAATACGGGAATTAGAAAGAAAGGGCGCTGAAATAATATTTTTACAGGAAACACATCTGGCACTGGAGGGTAATATTAAATTATATTCTAAGAAAATCTCTATATGGTGTTATGAAGACACCCCTACAAAAAGGGCAAAAGGGGTGGCAATTGGCTTCGGGAAGAATGTTGGTTTTAAGATAGAGGAGAGGAAGGTTGATCCGGACGGCAGATTTCTGTTCCTGATAGGAACCATATATGACATAAAATATACTTTGGCCAATGTATATTGCCCCAATAAGCATCCTAAAAAAAATCCTCCTAGAGATCTTAAAGGAACTTGATGAGTTAAAAAAGGTCACTTAATATTGGCTGGGGACTTACATTTTAATATGGACAGTAAACTAGACTCTACTTCTGGAGTTGTGAATAAAGAAACAAAAGATTTAAGAAGATTAAAAAGAAAATAATTTGAACATCAACTAGTAGACGTCTGGAGGATTCAACATCCAAGTGTAAAAGACTATACCTACCACTTAATAGTACATGGAATGTATTCAAGACTGGACTATATATTGATTGAACATAGTGTATTGGAGGAAGTAATGGAATCGAACATAGAAATAGCTACACTATCTGACCACGCTCCAGTAACAATGAAACTAAAAGTAAAAAGGGAAAAGACGGGAAGAGGAGCTTGGAGAATAAATGAAGATATAATTGAAGATCAAGAAGCAGAGAAGATAATAGAAACAGAAATCAGTATTTTTTGGCCAATGATACACCAGAACTTAGTAAAGCAATCGTGTGGGAAGCGCACAAGGCCGTTATAAGGGAAGAAACTGATAGCTATCAGAGCCAGAAAAAAGAAAGAAAGATAAAGCAACATGCAAAAGATCTTAAAAGATATATATGATTTAGAACAAAGACATAAAAGAAATGTGGAAATCGAAACCCAACGAGCCTTAATAATAAAAAGAGAGTTGCTGAAAGACTTAATGGAACAGAAAAACAAGAAAGGAGTTTTTCAGGATCAGAAAGGAACGATATAAAGGAGGAAATAAACCCGGAAAATATCTTGCAAAAATGCTAAAGCGCAATAAGTCCCGAAACTATATAGAGAAGATACAGAATGGAAGAGGTGAAATGATGAACAAAACAGTAGACATTGCAAGCGCATTCCAAACATATTATAGTACATTATATGCAATTGAAAAGGAAGACTCACATAAGGGAAAAGAGAGGAAGAAGGAAAAAATACAAGAATATTTAAAGAAAGCAAATCTACCAAAAATACAAGAAGAACGTTTGATAGCCTTGGAAGCTGAGATTACACAAGAAGAAATAATAAGAGCATTAAAAGAAACACCGACCGGGAAAAGCCCTAGACCAGATGGGTTCACCATCAAATATTATAAAAAAAATCAAAACCAGCTGATCCTGAGATGATGTGAGTATTTCAATCAAATTGGAGAAGAATAAGAAATGCGACATGAATCTTTATTGGCCCATATTACTATTATACCAAAACCTGAGAAAGATAAGACATTATGCTCTAGTTATAGGCCGATAGCCCTATTAAACACAGACACAAAACTATACGCAAAAATCCTCGCCACCCGACTAAAGGACTTAATGCCTGAGTGGGTAGACCCAGATCAGACTGGGTTCATACCAAGACGAGAAGGCAGAGATAATACCCTAAA
Organism: Rana kukunoris; assembly: GCA_029574335.1. NCBI lineage: Eukaryota > Metazoa > Chordata > Amphibia > Anura > Ranidae > Rana > Rana kukunoris. The sequence continues at coordinate 155,808,106 of CM056057.1, forward strand.
AACTATATTGTTGCTGCAGAAAAATAAGGCCGTAGAATCCCCAGTCCTACTCCTGTCGATAGACGCTGAGAAAGCATTCGACAGGGTGGACTGGGGATTTATGATGGAAACTCTCCAACATCTGGGGATGGGTCCCAGATTTAGGCATTGGATACAAAATTTGTATAACAGACCAATGGCAATGGTCAAGGTCAATGGTAAACTGTCATCTCCTTTTGAAATGCATAATGGGACTAGACAAGGATGCCCACTCTCGCCACTCCTCTACATACTAACGCTGGAACCTTTTCTAGCAACCCTGCGAAATAACCCTAGAATAGAGGGGGCGAGAATGGGCGAACAAGAATATAAGGTAGCGGCTTACGGCGATGATATTTTAATGTATATAACAAATCCAACGATGAGCCTGTAAAATATAGCGAAAGAAATAAAAAGGTACGGAGAACTTTCAAACTTTAAAATAAACCCTATAAAAACAAAGGACAGATTCTCGTACATCTCTGCTTTTTGTGCGGAGTGTAGTGTACCCCATTTACGCTACGCCTCCGCCTCCGCACTTTTTACGGGCAAGTGCTGTATTCTCAAAGCACTTGCTCCGTAATGTGCGGCGGCGTAGCGTAAATGGAACGGCGTAAGGCCGCGTAATTCAAATAGGGAAGGAGGGGGGCGTGCTGTATTTAAATTAAGCGCGCCCCCGCGCCGAACAAACTGCGCATGCGCCGGCCCTAAACGGAGCCCACTGCGCATGCTCCATAGTACGCCGCAAATACATTGATTTTGATGGCAACGTAATGAACGCACAGCCATATTCGCGTCGAGTTACGTCAACGACGTAAACGACGGAAAAACACAACGCTGTCCCGACGTCCATACTTAACATGGCTTATGCCCGACCTACGCAAGGTTACCCCTCATATAGCAGGGGTAACCTTACGCGTACACAAACTAAACCAATGGCGACGGCACACAACTTCGTTCGGGAAACGGCGTATCACGCTCATTTGCATATTCGACGCTGAAATCGACGGGAATGCCACCTAGCGGCCAGCGTAACATTACAACTTAGATCCGACGGTGTAAGTGACTTACGCAAGTCGGATCTAAGCAAAATCTATGCGTAACTGATTCTAAGAATCAGCCGCATAGATACCCAGTGCCAGATACAGAGATACGACGGTGTATCTGGAGATACACCCTCGTATCTCTTTTGAGAATCTGTCCCAGAGATTTTAAATATCGGTGTGGAGAAAAAAGAAGAACTCGCTTTGCAAAAACAACATTCATATACGTGGGTCAAAAGAGAGTTAACTTACCTGGGGGTTAGATTGACACCTACAGTAGACGGTTTGTTTTGTGCTAACTTTATCCCTCTGTTGAATGAGGTAAAGACAGACTTAAAAAAGAATACAACCAGAGCCCTTTCATGGTTAGGAAGAATAAATGCCTTTAAGATGGTCATCCTTCCAAAAATAACATACAAATTTCAGATGTTACCCATAGAAATCCCTCAGAGTTTCTTTAAAACCATTAAAACAATGTTGATAAAATACATATGGAATAACAAAATACCAAGGGTAAATTTTTGGAATACTAACAAGAAGGAAAAAATATGGTGGGCCAGCAGCTCCTGATATACAGAGATATTATAGAGCCGCGATTATTGCACGCATGGTAGAATGGGGAAATAAACACAAAAAGGCCAGATTCAGATACAATTACATTGGCGCAGAGTATCAGAGATACACTACGCTGCCGTATTTTACCAGGCTGTACGACGAATTCTGGTAGATTTTGTCCCTTACGGTACGGCGGCGTAGTGTATTTCTCGCCGCGTAATCGAAATACGCGATTAGGGGGCGTGAAGCATTTAAATTAGGCCCGTCCCCGCGGCGATCGAACTGCGCATTCTCCGTTCAGAAATTTCCCACCGTGCATTGCGCAAAATAAAGTCGATACGTCATTCGTTGTTTGAGTAGCGTCGTTTACGGACATTCCTATTCCCGGACGACTTACGTAAAAAAATAAAAAAAGACGTCGGAAAACGTTGAAATTCGACGCGGGAACGACGGCCATACTTAACATGGGCTGTCTAATATTAGACCAGCAAAAAGCTGTTATAACTTTACGAGGCAAAAAGATGACTAAAGATGCCGTAAGAGATTGCGATTGACGTTCGTAACTTCGTGGATCGTCGGCAAGAGCTAATTTGCAAACCCTGACGTGTAAAACGACGGGAACTCCACCCAGCGGCTGCAATTTTATTGCAGCGTAGGTCCGAAGGCGTACGAATACGTAAACCAGTCGGATTGAAGCCCGCAGCCGTATTTTCATGGTTTGAGGTTTCAGAGTAGTGAAAAAACGCGCGTAATTCGAAAGTACTCCAGTCTAATGCGAGATAGACAGGAGTAATCGCTCTGTGAATCTGGCCCAAAGAGAGGGAAAAAAATGGATTTGAATAGAAAATAGTATGGGCCAGATTCAGGTAGAGTTGCGCTGGAGTATTTCGATATGCGCCGCGTAACTGTGAATATGCGCCGTAGTTTCTATGTGGCCGTACCCACCAAACTAGATGCGACAGAAAACGGGCCATTTCCGATCGCTTGGCGCATCAGTCGCGCCTATTCATTTCCCCTGCAAATATGCAAATGAGGGAGATTTCCCGATTCGCGAACGGATTAGCACCATACGCTGGCTACATGCGCCACGCGTATCTCGTCCGTCCGGCGCAAAGTTATTTCTACAAATAGCTGCTTTATCTTTACTCCAGACGGCCACAGGTCAGCAGGAGAGCAGCTACAGCAGCGTTACCGACGATAAGAGCTAGCTGAGCACCCCCACTTGCAGGACAACACCTCTGTCCATGCTTGTCTGTCAACTTTTACAGCCATGGAAGAAGACATCATAGGTCTCCGAGATGACGGCTGACAGCTCCTGGCCTTTAGAGTTCAGCTTTCTTCTGTGTGTTTGCGGGGAACGGGAGCAGCCACCTCAGAACAAAAGTAACTTCACTGCGGGGAGGGGGAACAGGATATACTTTAGTGCCGGAATAGCGCATCTACGGGCGCATTTAAACGCCCAACGCAACGCATTGCGCTGACGTTTCCCGTGAAGTGGTGCCGACGGAAGTTGTGAGCATGCGCACAAGGGGGCGAGTGAAGCCTCACTTACTGCGCATGCTCCGTGGATGATGCGCTGAACGTAAGCCTCTGCGCTGGGCTCCGCCCATCATTTACATATGATCACACCCACTTCCACTTGCGTCGGGTTACGCCAGTGCATTTTCGTTACTCCGGCGCAAGTTTAGGAGCAAGTGCTATGTGAATAACAGTACTTGCGCCGAAAGTGTCGGCGGAGTAACGTAAATTAAAAACGTTACTCCAAAGTAAAGAAGCGCCTATATGTAAAACTGCACTGCATAAAAATGTATGGATACCACGAAAATACAGAGTGTTGGATGGAGACACGCACGGACTAACAAAGAATGTTTTTCAAGTTTGGGATGTTATACACAAACAAAATAACTGGATTTACAATTCACCTTTAACTTCACTCACGGAAACTAATTTTTTTTATACCAGGAAAAGAAACACGGTTGGGAAACAAAATGGGGTCAGCACAAATAAAAGACATTATAGAACAGGGGAAGATTAAAACATTCCAGAAGATAAACGAGGAAAACAGGTGGGATATCAACCAATGGGAATACTTACAACTAAAACATCTGATAAAGTCAATACCCACACCATTAAGAGACGAAAAGAATTTAACTCCACTAGAAAAATTGTGTACACAAACACCAGTAAAACACGTGATATCAAAAGTCTATGAAATACTGACAGATGCAGAGACACAAGGGAAACCTGGTTTTATAGAGAAATGGGAAACAGAAATAAATAAGAAATTTGAAGACCAACAACTTGAAAGAATAATAGCATACGTACATAACACCACAACAGACATAAATACATTGGAAATGAACTACAAATGTATTTCAAGATGGCATAAGACACCCGAAATGATAAACAAATTCAACAAAGACAAATCCCCACTGTGTTGGAGGGAATGTGGACAAACTGGAACAACCACACATATATGGTGGGACTGCCCTAAAATAGAGGAATACTGGCAGGAAATTCAGGAAGTGGCAAAAGTAACTACTGGGGAGGAATTAGATAATAGTATATATGCCTGCGTGTTCCATGATGTAAAAGGTTCCAATAAAAGATATAGGGAAACATTGCTCCCTCAACTAATAAACGCAGCAAAAGGGCTAATACCAAAAAACTGGTTAAATAAAAACAAACTAGAAATAAAAGAATGGTTTGCGCGGATGGAAAACTATAACAGAATGGATTATCTTTGCAGTTGTGACGAAGGTCAACTTGGGAAACATAACAGAAAATGGAGATGTGGGAAGACTTCAAGTTGTCGGAGGAATAACTCAAGAAAATATTAGAAGAAAGAGAGATATAGGAACAAACCATGGGGAGGGGGAAAGGGGGGCGGGAGGCAAGGGAGGTGATAGAGAGAGAGGGTGAAGGGAGGTGTAGGGAATGAAAAGGGGGATGAAGAGAAGGAAGAGGGTAAAAGTGAGGAAGAAAAAGTGTAAGGAGATGGAGATGGGGGAAAAAAATGAAATAAAGTTAGAGGTAAAGATAAAGTCAAAGGGCCAGATTCATAATGTATTTACGTTGGCGTATCTAGAGATACGCCGCGTAAATACTAAGAATAGCCGGCGTATCTTTTTTCTGTATTCAGAAAAGAAGATAGGCCGGAATTCTGCTAATATACGAGCGGCGTAAGTCTGTTACACCGTCGTATATTAGCTGCATATTTATGCTGGCTATGTTTTAATCATAAATAAATTCTTTGATGTACTACACCATGATAGTCTTTTATATGTTACATGAGTGGATATAGAACGAGACTACAGCCAAAGCATTGGGAGTGATTGCTGATAAACCTGAGAGAGGGAGTGGTTATCCATATGAACCAAAGGCAGATTTCTGGGTCTATCTGGTGAGTGGCCATTTTATCCGGTGACAGTGTAGGCACTATTTGCGGTGAAGGTGGAAATATAGCTCAGCATCACTGCAGGAAATATCTATTAACCATTTGCTTACTAGGCACATAAACCCCCTTCGTGCCCAGGCGAAATTTCAGCTTCCGGCACTGCGTCGCTTTAACTGACATTTGCGCGGTCGTGCGACGTGGCTCCCAAACAAAATTGACGTCCTTTTTTCCCCACAAATAGAGCTTTATTTTGGTGGTATTTGATCACCTCTTTTTTTTTTTGCGCTATAAACAAAAAAAGAGCGACAATTAAAAAAAAAATATATATTTTTTTTACTTGTTGCTATAATAAATATCCCAATTTTTTTTCTAATATATTTTTTTCCTTAGTTAAGGCCGATACGTATTTTTCGACGTATTTTTGTAAAATACCTAGCTTCGCCAATGATGAGGATTCTGTCCGGGTCCCGCGTGGGGCATCCTACCATGGCACAAAGCTCTTGGGGAGGGTCCCGATGAAAAAAGGTTCCGGAGGCCTAGACCTCTGAGAACGTTGAGACTCCTGCCCCCATGCTGCCCACCCAGGTAGGAAGGGGTGTTATTGTTTGGAGTGGAGAGGCAGGGAGGAGGTTATTGTTTTGGGTAGAGAGGGGGGTTATTGTTTAGGGTAGAGAGGTGGGGAGGAGGTTATTATTTAGGGTGGGGAGGAGGTTATTGTTTAGGGTGAAGAGGTGGGGAGGGGGGTTATTGTTTAGGGTGTAGAGGCAGAGGGTTGTTGCAGAGAGGGGGGATTGTTTAGGGTGGAGAGGCAGGGAGGAGCGGGGTCATTTTAGGGTGGAGCGGAAGGGAGAGGGGTTTAATTTAGGGTGGAGGGGCAGGGACGAAAAATGCAGGAAGTGAGGGGGAATGATTTGGGGTTTGGGAACCCCACAGCTGCCAGTCACTGCCCTGTACCACAACGCCCCCTCAATGAAGCTCTGCAGCAGGTGAGAAAAGTGATCAGAGGTGGGAGGGAGAGACAGGCTCCTGGCAAGACACAGTACTCACCGGGTGGAGCAGTCACTCTGTAGTCACCCTGCATAGTAGTCTGAGGAGGGGGAAGCATGTTGCTGGAGAGAGAGAGACATGCCATTGCCAACACCAAAACAAGAGAACTGCAGAAGGTACACTCTGTCTTCAGCTGTTGCAATCTTCTCTGCCATTCACAGTGACACAGTGAGAGAGATCACCTCCGATCCCCGCACTCACCTTCTGGCTCTGGTACACTATGCTCGAGCTCAGCACTGCCAGCTCTGCACCCACCCTCCCCGCCTCACATCACAGGGTCCCGGGTTGCAGTCAAGTAGTCTCCGCACTCCACTCTGACTCCAGGGAAACTACGCTGTGGTGCTAAAAAAGCACCGCCCATTCACCCTTTCGTTCCTGGCCAATGAAAACAATAGACAGGAGCCGCAGACAAATCACTGGAGAGTGGGAGTGTTTGCAGGCTCATCGCTTGCGCCCTGAACACGGGAAAATCAGCTTCCAAGCTTGCAATCATCCGATTGCAAGCTGGGAAGCTTCCCATAAGCCACCATTTGTCCAGCACACAGACACTCTTAAATGACTTTTTTTGTAAAAAGCTTTGGGGGGGGGGGGGCGGCGTTCGCGCGCCCCCTATGGACAGGTCACCACTGGTGGAGCTATAGATAGAGAGATATAGATACTTACTTCTGTTGGTTGGAGAAAGCATTCTTAATGTCAGACCTAGAAAAACATTGTTTAATATGATATATGTAAGGAGACAGCACAAGACATTTTTTTACTGAATGATCCAGCAGGAACAGGAAACATCCCACAGGAAGAAGTACAGCAGAGGTGCATCATAGAGTTGCATTTAAAGAAACATATCATCCAAAACCCCACTTTTAGTGTCAATAAATGAACATTGTGAAATTCAAAAGAGACACAGCAATAACACATTCTATAGGTTAAAGGAGATGTAAAGGATTTTTTTTTTTTGCTGAAATGACTGTTTACAGGGTATAGAGACATAATAGTTAACTGATTCCTTTTAAAAATGATTAAAATAGATACAAATCAATCATATAATGTACCTACAGTTTCAGTTTCGTTTTTGCATGCTTTTTCCTGTCTCTCTGATGTACAGAGCCACAGAGCCAATAGAGGGCAGTGATGGTTTGTAAAATGAAAGTGATTGGTGCTGAGGGGTTTTAGACACACAGTGATCACACCTCCTTAATTAGTGACCACAGAGAGAAAGCTCCCAGTACTGTGGTGATCAGGAAACAGACAACCAGGAAGTGTGGAGATCAGAGAAGGATTACAGCAACTTGAGAGCGAAAACGAACAATGAGGACATGAAAACAGCACTGCATTAAGGTAAAGGAAGCTATTAAGATAAAAAAAAATCCTTTACAAACCCTTTAAGTGGTTTTGAATAGCTACCACTACGGATAAAGATTGACCCTTGTGTAAGGATTCATTTAGCCCTCTCTGAAGTTACTGGGCTCCTTTCATCATGTACTGGCATGCTCTGCGATTGACATTTGTCGGGTATCCTTGATTGCCCAGAACGGTCATTGCCGTTGGTATGAGGCATTGCCTCTGTACATGCCTCACTAATGGGTGAGTATGTCCTTGTGATACTGGGTGAGTCTGTTCTATCAACGAGATACTGAGATTCAGGCTGCTCTGCCACTCTCAAATCCACTCGATTGTGGCAAAACGGCCTGTTCGATCTCCAGGTAATGGTTTCATAAGGATTCGTTTTCCAATATTCAATTCTGGCAAATCTCTGGCCGATGTGTCATATTAATCTTAATCCTTAACTTTTCTGTAACACCTTGTGTGACAGAGGGTTCAAGCAGCCTATTTTCTACTGGTAAGGAGGTCTTTAATCTCTTTGACATCAATCTTTGTGCCGGACTGCTATCCATGCCTTCAGTCGGAGTGTTTCTCCAATGTAAAATGACCTTCCATGGGTCTTTACTATCACTTTGTGCTTTCTTGCATACATTTTTAACAATCTTTACAGCTGATTCAGCTTTGCCATTAGCCTGTGGATGACGTGGTGAGGAAGTAAATATATATGCTGTGCTTTCCAAATTCATACACTATACCAGTGTAAAAAGAAACATTTAAAAACCTCCAATAGTGCCACCGCTCTATATCTCATGAATTCCCCCTTAAGAAGATACGGAAACCCCTTGTCAGGGACTCACCTCCATGCAGTCTTTCTCCGTGTTTGCGCGCCGTCACGCGTCCCACGTCCCACGCTCGTGCACGCGCGCCATCTGCGCGTGCACAGGGGTGCGTGGGTGCACAGTAAGCGGGGCGCGCACGGGGGCGCGCAAGGGAGCGCGCACGTGCACGATAAAACCAATTGCTGTATGCAGCACATTGCTGCCTGATCTGCAGTTTTGGACTAACCAGTATCTGAGACCTGCTATCTGTTGAAACTCCTGATTGAACTTTGACCCGGCTTGTCTGACTATCCGTACCTCTCCAACGATTGACCCGGCTTCCGTTTGACTACCCTCCTGATTGATCTACCGCTGCTAGACTCACCTGCCTGCATACCGACCACGCTTCAGCCTTCTGCCTTGTTTTATCCGATTACCTGTTATGACCTGGCTTGCCTAACTCTGCTGTTCCAGTTATTCACTAATCTGCTTACCTCACCTGTTGTGCCACTGTAGTCGCAGCTTCCGTGCGGGTCGCTGACCCATCCTCTGCTTCAGCGTCTTCAGCGTCTCTACACCGGAGGAATCCATCCACCTGTTTTTACTCTTCACTACCCGGCACTCCTACCCCACTGTGCCCCAAGCCCAGCAGCTCGCGAGCCAGAGTCGTAAGAGAGGCCCTCCTGCAACAGACTCTAGTAACCAGGTACGCAACAGTATCAGGCAGCCATGACAGAGTCTGCAGGAGTAGCCCCGGCCATGGATGAGATCTGTAATCATCTCGCATCTCTTACCCAAGCTGTAAAGAATCTGCAAGATGGTTATCTGAGGCTGGAAGGGCAGGTTCAGAACTAATCCGTTTCTGGGGATGCAACCACAGCACCTACCGCCAGATCATCCTCATCCACTTCAGCTCTGTCAGTAGTGATGTTGCCGCCTGAACCCAGGGTTCCCATGCCCGAACGATTCACAGTGGATCGAACCAAGTTCCGGGACTTCCGCAACGCCTGTCAGTTATATTTTGCTTTGCAACCCCGAACCTTTTCACTAGAAACTACTAAAGTAGGATTTGTTGTCTCCCTGCTCTAAGGGGAACCCCAAAATTGGGCACACCGGTTGTTGGAAGAAAACGGTCCCCAGACACAGACCCTGTTGGTCTTCTTCCAGACTATGGCTCAACTCTATGATGATCCCCAAAGGACTGCTACAGCCTAGGCTGCTTTACTTGCTCTCCAACAAGGTCATAGAGCGGTGGAGGACTATGTTACTGATTTTTGCCGTTGGAGTGTGGACACCCAGTAGAACAGCGCAGCGCTGCGCCACCAATTTCGCTTAGGCCTGACGAAAGCCCTAAAGGACGAGCTGGCCCGTATTGGGGTACCTGATACCTTGGAAGATCTGATCACCAAAGCTGTACGATTAAGAGAACACCGGGCAGATCGATCCTCCGAGCAGAGTCGACCAGTGTGGGTCATCGCTCGGGCCCCTTTACCTGCTTCTTGTTATCAACCACCTGTTCCTCCAAATTCTACTGGCTTATCCACGGACACTTCTGAACCAATGCAATTAGGTGTGATGCGACCAACCTTACCTCCTGAAGAACGCACATGCCGCCGCCAGCTGAACCTATGCCTCTACTGCGGTGAGGCCGGCCATTACGTATACAATTGCCCCGTCAAGATACGCAAGTTCAATTCATCAGTTCCTGTTAACATCTCAGCTATCACTACCAATACCAACCACCCTGCTCTCTCCCTCTCACTTCAGCTTCCGGGAAAGACGGTATCAGTCAGCACTATCGTTGATTCAGGTGCATGCAGTTGTTTCATCGATTCCACCTTCGCCGATCTGCATGACATACTCGTACGAGAAAAAGACTTTAGACTCCCTGTCTACTTGGCTGATGGCTCACACATCAAGTCAGGTCAAGTAACCCGGGAAACCCTTCCCTTGCCGGCCATTACCTCCTCCAATCACAAGGAACTGTTAATTTTGGATGTAATTTCGTCCCCTTTGTTTCCGGTGATCTTGGATATACCTTGACTCCAGGCGCATAACTCACAGATTGACTGGATATCCGGAGATATCACGTTCCCATCTCGTTATTGCCAAGAACACTGCCTACCTAGACTTCCTAACCTGTCTCCTGCCCTGCTGTGCCTAAATGCCGATCCCAGTCTGCTCCAATCTGTCCCGAAACCATACCATGGATTTCTTGATGTTTTTAGTAAGAAGGGGGCTGATTCCCTTCCGCCCCATCGGCCATATGATTGCCGATCGAACTTCTCCCGGGGGCTGAGATCCCTTTTCGGACAGATTTTTCCCCTTTCCGAAAAAGAACAAGACGCTTTAAAAAATGATCTCGATGAGAATCTAGATAGACAAAGGGTTTATCCGCCCGTCCACTTCGCCAGCAGGTGCCGGAATATTCTTTGTTACGAAAAAAGTCCAAACCCTTCGTCCTTGTGTTGATTACCGGGAATTTAATAACATCACAGAAAAATCGCTATCCTCTACCCCTAATACCTGAACTTTTCCAAAAACTAATATCTGCCGTTGTTTTCACCAAATTAGACCTGAGGGGAGCGTATAACTTGATACGCATCAGAGACGGCGATGAATGGAAGACAGCATTTCGCACTTGATATGGCCACTATGATTACTTGATTATGCCTTTCGGGCTATGCAATGCGCCCGCTACGTTTGAACATTTCGTCAATGATGTGTTCAGAGATTTCTTGGACATTTTCAATATCGTTTACCTGGACGATATCTTGGTCTTTTCCTGTTCTTTAGAAAAACACTGAGAGCATGTCTGCAAGGTTCTGAATCGTCTTTGTCTGCATAGTTTATATGCGAAAGCAGAAAAGTGCGAGTTCGAGCAACAAACTATCCAGTTTTTGGGCCTAGTGATTTCTCCAACAGGAATTGAGATGGATCCAAAGAAAGTATCCGCAATTTTAGACTGGCCAATACCCTTATATAAAAAAGGGGTACAACGTTTTATTGGATTCGCAAATTTCTATAGGAGATTTATAAAAGGTTTCTCTGCTATTGTGGCTCCCATTACCCAACTCACTAAACAGAACCTTCGTTTCCGTTGGAACCCTGAAGCCCAAAAGATCTTTGACACTCTGAAGGGACTCTTTACGTCAGCTCCAATCCTCAGCCATCCCAATCCAGCGTTGCCTTTTCTCCTTGAGGTAGATGCCTCTGAAGTTGCTGTTGGGGCTGTTCTCTCTCAACGTTTAGGGGACAAGGATCTAATGCACCCGGTAGGATTTTTCTCCCGAAAACTTTCCCCAGCGGAAAGAAACTACGACATGGTTGATCGGAAACTATTGGCCATCAAGACCGCTCTAGAGGAATGGAGGTATTTACTAGAGGGTGCTGCCCACCCTGTATTGATCTACAAGGATCACAAAAACTTGGAGTACTTAAGATCTGCCAAGCGCCTAAAGCCTCGACAAGCCCGTTGGGCTCTTTTCTTTTCCCGTTTTTGTTTTCACATCACTTATCGACCAGGATCCAAAAATATCAAGCCAAACGCTTTGTCACGGATGCATGACAACCCGAAGGATACATCCATTCCTGATACCATCCTTCCGGATGGCAACTTTCTGCTCCTACATACCGATCTACTCTCTATGATTAGAGAAGCATCTTCCGACTCTTCCAAGCCCTATAATATCTCGCTAAGTTCCAGAGATGGTCTATTTTGGAGAGGAAGCCAGGTTTTTGTTCCGGAAAGTATCCGAGTGGAAGTTTTAAAACTCCTCCATGACCATCCACTAGCAGGACACTTTGGGGTTGGTAAGACCCTCAAATTAGTATGACGCACATTCTGGTGGCCCGACTTAGAGGACTTTTGCAGGTCATATATTAATTCTTGTCCTATCTGCAACCGAAATAAAACATCCAGAAAACAAGTCTGGGATTTACTGAAGCCCTTACCAGTGCCCAACAGACCTTGGGAAATGATTGCAATGGACTTTATTGTGGAGCTTCTTTGTTCCCGAGGGATGTACGGCAATCTTCGTTGTTGTGGATCGTTTAAACAAGATGGCCCATTTCCTCCCTTTGAAAAATACGCCTTCGGCTGCCGAAACGGCCCGCGTATTTATTAAAGAGATCATCAGACTACATGGGGTACCTTCTGATATTGTCTCTGACAGGGGGGTCCAATTCACCTCCCGCTTCTGGAGAGCTCTTTGTGAAACACTACAAATTAAACTTTCTCTGTCCTCAGCTTACTCAGTCTAATGGACAAACTGAACGAACAAATCAAACATTAGAACAGTACATCAGACGTTTCACAACCTTCTCCTAGGACGATTGGGTCTCGATTGGGTCTTGCGGAGGGGGGAGTGCCTCTCACCTGTCATTAGCACCGCTGTCGGCTTTCTTCCCTTCAGCAGCCACAGTCCTCCACACAACGCTCCGGTTCCTCCTGCTTCCGTGCTGCCTCCTACTGCAGTGCGGGAAAATTAACCCTTCCGCGGGACTGCGGGAAGAAGCGGAATGCCCCGCAGAATCCGTGCGTGTTGGGAGGTATGCGTAGGGCCGCCATCAGGAATTTTGGGGCCCCTTACACAGCTTAAGACATGGGCCCCCTGGAGCAGAGAACCGGGGGGGTGCTGCCACCTGAAATTGAGAAGTGGGGGGGCTGCCGCAAATTGAGAAGCAGGGGGGCCTTTACAAAAAAAAGAAGAAATAAAGAAATATATATATATATATATATATATATATATATATGTAAAAAAAGGGGGGTAGCCATCCGGGGCCCTGGGGATCTCTGGGCACTTTAACCTCCCTGGCGGTATGATTCTGTCTGGAATTACGTACCAAAAGCGGTACAATTATTTGCATGGAAATTTGGCGTTTTATACTGTAGGCTTGCAATTCTTAGGAATAACTTGCTTAAATCTGTCCAAACAAGACATCCCGGGTATGATAAAGTTTGAAAAACAAAATCATATTTTTTTATATAATAAAAAACTATAAATAATTATAACAAATTATAATGTAATTATAATAAAAAATATTCAATAATGTAATCAACTCAAAAACACTGAAATTTGCTCAGTTGCAGAATTGTCGCTGTCATTATTTTTATTTTTTTATGACCAATTTCCCCACAAATCGCTATCGCTCAATTCTGCAAGTGATTAAAATGTATTATCGCTGTTTTCTAGCTGATCTAAAACCATTTTTGACATAAAGGGACACTTTTGGTTGCTATGGGCAATCTACAGTTTCCAGGCAGAAAGAACACTTTTTATTTTATAAAAGAACATGTAGGGCACTGGACAGACCACTAGGGACAAGGGGGGTGTATTTTTTACATACAGTACTGTAATCTATAAGATTACATTGTACTGTATGTAAAGTGTTTGTTTACATTTTTGAATTTGGCGCCGTTCTCCGCTTCCATGCGTCGTAACGTCGCAGGAAACGGAGATCGGCGGCACACGGGGACGCTGTGTGAATCGAGCGAGCACCCGCTCGCTCACACAGCGGGGATGCATCGCTGGATCCAGGAAGAAGGTAAGCCAGCGCGCGCTGCAGGCTCTGCATGGCTACCCCGTGCGTGACTCGGGGATACCGTTCTTAGCAGAAAAAACCCACCCCGAGTCACGCACGGGGATACCGCCAGGGAGGTTAATAAAAAGAAAAAAAGAAACCTCTGGGCCCTTTAACCACTTAAGGACCCCCGCACGCACATATACGGCCACAGAATGGCTCGTACAGGCACAAGGGCGTAAATTTACGTCCCCGCCTAAGTGCGGGGGTCCCCCTGGCTCCGGGAGCGATCCGGGACGAGCGGGCGGATGTCGGCGTTTACCCGCCCCCCCGCGATCGCTCCCAGCCAATGCGCGCGCTCCAGGTTCTGTCACTTCCTCCTCCTGTGTAAACACAGGAAGGGGGAAGTGATGTAATCTCCCATCGCAGCGGTATTTCCAACCGCTGCGATGGGAGAAACACCTCACAGTAAGTCCTGCACCAACACTACACTGACATACACACACATAGGCACACTTAACCCCTTGCGATCTGCCCCCCCACCCCCCCTGTCACAGTGTCACTGAATGCAGTTATCTAATCACTGCATTTAGTGTCAGTGTGACAGGCAGTGTAAAATCAGTTAGTGTTAGGTTCAGGATAGCCCCCCCACCCCCCCTAATAAAGTTTTAACCCCCTGATCACCGCCCTAGTTAACTCTTTCACTCCCTATTGCCAGCGTCACTAAGCGATCATTTTTCTGATCGCTGTATTAGTGTTGCTGTTCCCGCTAGGTAGCTATTTTTTTTTATTGCGATTTTTTTTTTACTAAAGACATGTGGCTAAATAAATTTTGGCCTAAATGTTTGACTAAAATTTAGTTTATTTGATTTTTTTTTTACAAAAAGTAAAAAATAGTGTTTTTTTTTCAAAAATGTCGCTCTATTTTTGTATATAGCGCAAAAAATTAAAATCGCAGAGGTGATCAAATACCATCAAAAGAAAGCTCTATTTGTGGGAAGAAAAGGACGCAAATTTTGTTTGGGAGCCACGTTGCACGACCGCGCAATTGTCTGTTAAAGCGACGCAGTGCCGAATCGCAAAAACACCTTGGGTCATTTACCAGCGTATTGGTCCGGGTCTTAAGTGGTTAATAAAAAAATTAAAAAAAATAAACATTTATAAAAAATATAAAGAAAATGTACATTTTTTGATTAAAAAAAAGAGGGGTTGCCATCTTGCCATCTGGGGGCCCTGGAGACCTCTGGGCCCTTTAATAATATATATATATATATATATATATATATATATATATATATATATATATATATATATATATATATATATATATATATATATATATATATGCATATATATATATATATAAAAAACATGTATTTTTTTATATCAAAAAAAAAAAGTGGGGTTGCTGTCCGGGGCCCTGGGGGCCTCCGGGCCCCTGGGGACTGCCAGACCCCTAAAAATAAAAATAAAATCATCATTTATAAAAAAATTCATAAAAAAGGGAGGTTGCCATCCGAGGGCCCAGGGGACCTCTGGGCCTTTTAATAAAAAATAAGACAATATAAAAAAAATAAACATTTATAAAAAATAAAAAAAGGGGGGGGGGGGTTGCCACGTGGGGCCCTGGGGACCTCTGAGCCCTTTAATAAAAAAAAAATATATATATATATATATATATATATATATATAAAAAAAAATTATAAAAAAAGGGGGGATTGCCACCCGGGGGCCCTGCAGACCTCTGGGCCCTTTCATAATAATAATAATAATAATAATATATATATATATATATATATATATATATATATATATATAAATAAATAAATATATATAAAAAACATATTTTTTTATAAAACATAAATAAAAAAAGAGGGGCCCTGGAGACCTCTGGGCCCTTTAATAACATATATATATATATATATATATATATATATATATATATATATACACACACACACACACAGTGCCTTGCGAAAGTATTCGGCCCCCTTGAACTTTGCGACCTTTTGCCACATTTCAGGCTTCAAACATAAAGATATAAAACTGTATTTTTTTGTGAAGAATCAACAACTAATGGGACACAATCATGAAGTGGAACGAAATTTATTGGATATTTCAAACTTTTTTAACAAAGAAAAAACTGAAAAATTGGGAGTGTAAAATTATTCAGCCCCTTTACTTTCAGTGCAGCAAACTCTCTCCAGAAGTTCAGTGAGGATCTTTGAATGATCCAATGTTGACCTAAATGACTAATGATGATAAATAGAATCCACCTGTGTGTAATCAAGTCTCCGTATAAATGCACCTGCACTGTGATAGTCTCAGAGGTCCGTTTAAAGCGCAGAGAGCATCATGAAGAACAAGGAACACACCAGGCAGGTCTGATATACTGTTGTGAAGAAGTTTAAAGCCGGATTTGGATACAAAAAGATTTCCCAAGCTTTAAACATCCCAAGGAGCACTGTGCAAGCGATAATATTGAAATGGAAGGAGTATCAGACCACTGCAAATCTATGAAGACCTGGCCGTCCCTCTAAACTTTTAGCTCATACAAGGAGAAGACTGATCAGAGATGCAGCCAAGAGGCCCATGATCACTCTTGATGAACTGCAGAGATCTACAGCTGAGGTGGGAGAATCTATCCATAGGTGTGACAGGAAGTCAGGTAAATCTGTGTGTGTTGTCCCAGACGGGAGATATTTTTCTGCCTTGTTTAGACAATACACCAATTACTTTTGGGCGTCGGCTGCAGAGATGGCCAGAGAGGTTTGGGGCGTTAACAGGTTTCAGCTGTTCAGAATTAAGCAATTAAAGCACCTATAAAGACAGCCTAAGGATAACGACTGTTTGCTGGATCCTGATGCTTTGGGAGTGAAGGAGCAGTCAAAAGCACTTCTGAAGAGGTGAGGTGCTGATGGATATTTCTGTGTGAGAAATATCAAGAGACTTTTCTTGTTGTTTTCTGCTGTAGGACCAGCAGTGTCTGCCCAGCAGTAGGCTGTGCCAGACTTCATAGGTAGGTTCCTGTGTTGGGAAGGTAGACGCCCCAAGTGGCAAGGGTTTATTTTATGTTTTGTTTTGTTTATGCTGTTTTGATGCTTGCACGTGTATCCCGCAAGATGGAAGAATAAACCACTACTGAGTTAATCCCTCACACATGGTGGAGTGCCGCGGGCAGTTAAAGTAAACCTAAAATGGAGGAGATGCTGAAACAGCTGATTATAGCAAATGCAAATCAACAGAGGAACCTTGCAGCTCAACAACAGGTTCACCAAGAGAGCCTTGCAGCTCACCAAAAGAGCATGGCAGCTCAACGACAGACTCACCAAGAGAGAATGGCAGCTCACCAAAAGAGCATGGCAGCTCAACAGCAGGCTCACCGAGAGAGCATTGCAGCTCACCGAGAGAGAATGGCAGGTTGGGAACAGAGACACCAGCAGCAAATGAAGGCCATCGGGAAAATATTTGAGAGAACAGAGGAAAAGGATAGCAAGCCCTCTCTGATTGAGAATCCAGAGGACCATAATGCTATGGAGGTTACCACGTCTGTTGTTGAGACGGAATCATCACCGGAGTGTAGTACTTCACCAGAGGAGCAAGAAGTGGAGCCAGAGGAGTGTGCCCTGGCAGAGCCTGAAACTCCCGAAGTAAAGGAGCTGCCATTAGTAGTAGAAGAGTCTGTAGAGCCTGTGGAATCCAATGTTGTGAATGGCGTTCCAAAGGTCAAAACAGACGAGACCAAACCAGAAGAGAAAGACCCTCATGTACAAGAAGATGCTGAGGAGGTCCTGGCTGTCCCCGCAGTAGCAGCTCCTATGAAGCTGAATCGACGGTCTGACAGTTCTGCTAAATACAGTAGAGAACCTTTAGCAAATACTTTGAAGAAACTTGATGATCCAGCTACCAAAGCTGTTACCTTGGAACTGGAACCCAACAAGTTTAAGGAAAAGATTTTGGATTGCTCCAGATTTTTTCGCAAGGCCAAGTTGCTGCGTTGCCATATGAAGTATTTCCATGGCGTTGACAGGTCAGAGCAGGATCAGAGCCCTGTCACGAGGCATATGCAGACAAGAGGCTCTTTAGCTCACAAAAAGGACAGTCAGCAAAGCTCAAAGAGAAGACGCACCACAAACAGTTCAAATTCCCACCGACCGTCCCTAAAAGACAAAAGCAAGGAGAACTTAATCCAGAAGTCTCATCACAAGCCAGACAAGCTGTCTGAAAGTGTTAAAGAAAAGTTCAAAGATTTCTTGAGTCTGAAGTCAAAGAAAAAGAAGAAGAAAAAGAAAGCAAAGTCAGAGCTGTCTGGTAGTGAAGAGAACATAGAGGTTTCTAAGGAGCGCTCACCAAAAAAATTACAACCTTTAAAGCTCAACAGTGATTATAAGGCCCCGTGTTCTGGTAAAAGCAGCGATTCTTGCACGGAACGCTTACTTTGGAGTGATGAGGATTACAACGAAGAGATTGTTGTCACGCATGCTGATGGTTTTCTAAATGTTGGCTGCAACAGGAGCAAGTACAGCTCTGCCAAGCAAAGACTTGTGATGGACAATATGGATAAGAATGCTATGGATGCAAATATGGGCGAACTGTTAGATCTCTGCTCAGGAAAGTTTCACCAATCACAGTCCAACACCAGCCAGCCTGATGCAAATGACTCCAAGATAGGGGTTATGGATGAGTTGCTGGGACTCTGCTCTGGAAAATTTGTCTGTCAAGATTATGGTTCAAATCAAGAATCTTTTAGTTGTACAAAGGCTCATGCTGAAAATGAGAAAAGTGACCTAATGTCTGAAGCAGTTGCTCTCTGTTCCGGTTCTTTCACCACCAGAGAAAATTAAGAAAATGAGGCCGGACTTGAGGATTTCCATCTTCTACCATGTGATGATTCTGACAGCGAAGAGCTTGCAGAAATTGAAAGTGGTGCAGAAGATGAAGAGGAGGAAGTGAAGGAGGAAGTAAAGGTGGAAATGGCAGTGAAGGAGGAGGATGACGCCCTGCAGGATGAGGCGTCTGCTGTGCTGGCGGGGAGCGATTCCGAAAAGTGCTCCTACCCCCTGGGTTATGTGAAGAGACAAGCGCTGTACGCCTGCAGTACCAACACTCCGAATGGACTAACAATAAATAATGAAGAATGTGTGGAAGATAACGACGATGAGGAGGAGGCAATTCTTAGAAAGCTAAATCTGAAGGACTTTATGGAAAATGAAGCTGAACTTTCTGGAAGTAATGTTGAAAGTGAAATCCCTGACCGCTTCAGGGCAAATGAAGTGGCTGAAGTGCAGGAAGTAGGGGTTTGCGCATCTTCAGTTCTCAGTCAGTTGCTTGATGGAAATAAAGCTGAAAAACTTAATTCTGACACTGCACTAAATGATGTGGAAGGATAACGACTGTTTGCTGGATCCTGAGGCTTTGGGAATGAAGGAGCAGTCAAAAGCACTTCTGAAGAGGTGAGGTGCTGATGGATATTTCTGTGTGAGAAATATCAAAGAGACTTTTTTTGTTGTTTTCTGCTGTAGGACCAGCAGTGTCTGCGCAGCAGTAGGCTGTGCCAGACTTCATAGGTAGGTTCCTGTGTTGGGAAGGTAGACGCCCCAAGTGGCAAGGCTTTATTTTATGTTTTGTTTTGTTTATGCTGTTTTGATGCTTGCACGTGTATCCTGCAAGATGGAAGAATAAACCATATCATTTGTTTTCAGTCATCCTCAAGTACCTTTTTGTACAGTTCAGCGTGTAGTGAACCCATAGAGGGGGTCACACACACCCGCTACTGAGTTAATCCCTCACAATAGGACAACAATCAGTCGTATACTGCACAAATCTGGCCTTTATGGAAGAGTGGCAAGAAGAAAGCCATTTCTTAAAGATATCCATAAAAAGTGTCGTTTAAAGTTTGCCACAAGCCACCTGGGAGACACACCAAACATGTGAAAGAAGGTGTTCTGGTCAGATGAAACCAAAATCAAACTTTTTGTCAACAATGCAAAACGTTATGTTTGGCGTAAAAGCAACACAGCTCATCACCCTGAACACACCATCCCCACTGTCAAACATGGTGGTGGAAGCATCATGGTTTGGGCCTGCTTTTCTTCAGCAGGGACAGGGAAGATGGTTAAAATTGATGGGAAGATGGATGGAGCTAAATACAGGACCATTCTGGAAGAAAACCTGATGGAGTCTGCAAAAGACCTGAGACTGGGACGGAGATTTGTCTTCCAACAAGACAATGACCCAAAACATAAAGCAAAATCTACAATGGAATGGTTCACAAATAAACATATCCAGGTGTTAGAATGGCCAAGTCAAAGTCCAGACCTGAATCCAATCGAGAATCTGTGGAAAGAACTGAAAACTGCTGTTCACAAACGCTCTTCGTCCAACCTCACTGAGCTCAAGCTGTTTTGCAAGGAGGAATGGGCAAAAATGTCAGTCTCTCGATGTGCAAAACTGGTAGAGACATACCCCAAGCGACTTACAGCTGTAATCACAGCACGAGGTGGCGCTACAAAGTATTCACTTAAGGGGGCGGAATAATTTTGCACGCCCAATTTTTCAGTTTTTTATTTGTTAAAAAAGTTTGAAATATCCAATAAATTTGTTCCACTTCATGATTGTGTCCCACTTGTTGTTGATTCTTCACAAAAAAATACAGTTTTATATCTTTATGTTTGAAGCCTGAAATGTGGCCCTGGGGACCTCTGAGCCCTTTATTAAAAATATATACATATATATATAAAAAAATGTAAAAACAATTATAAAAAAAGGGGGGGGGTTGCCACCCGGGGGCCGTGGAGACCTCTGGGCCCTTTAATAATAATAATAATATATATATATATATATAACATATTTTTTTTATAAAAAATAAATAAAAAAAGAGGGGTTGCCATCCAACATTCATTTTTTATAAAAAAATAAATAAAAAAAGTGGGGTTGCTGTCCGGGCGCTGGGGGCCCCCAGGCCCCTGGGGTTTGCCAGACCCCTAAAAAAAAAAAAAAAAAAAAAGAATCATTTATAAAAAATACATAAGAAGGGGGGTTGCCATCCGGGGGCCCTCTGGGCCTTTTAATAAAAAATAAAAAAATATAAACAAAAAATAAAAAATAAACATTTATATAAAAAAAAAGGGGGGGGGGGTTGCCACATGGGGCCCTGGGGACCTCTGAGCCCTTTAATATATATATATATATATATATATATATATATATATATATATATATATATATATATATATATATATATATTAATGTATATAAAAAACATATTTTTTTTATAAAAAAATAAAATAAAAAAAGTAGGGGTTGCTGTCCGGGGCCCTGGGGGCCTCTGGGCCCCTGGGGACCTCCGGACCCCTAAAAAAATAAAATAAAAAAAATAATCATTTATAAAAAATACATAAAAAAGGGAGGTTGCCACCCGGGGGCCCTCTGGGCCTTTTAATAAAAAATATAAACAAAAAAAAAAAATGAAACATTTAAAATAAAAAAAAAGGGGAGGGTTGCCAAATGGGGCCCTGGGGACCTCTGAGCCCTTTAATAATAATAATAAATATATATATATATATATATATATATATATATATATATATATATAAAATTAAAAAAAATATATAAAAAAAGGGGGGGGGGGGGGGTTGCCACCCGGGGGCCCTGGAGACCCCTGGGCCCTTTAATAATATTAATATATATTAATAAAAAAATTAATAAAAAAAGTAGGGGTTGCTGTCCTCTGGGGACCTCCGGACCCCTTTTTTTTTTTTTTTTTTTAGGGGGGGGGGGGGCTCCCTATTGGGTGGGGCCCATGGGCTTCAGTGTCTTAGTGTCTCACACACCTCAGATAAGTGTGGTAGTAATTTTGCTAGGTTGCTCGCCCAGAGGCGATTCAGTTCGCATGCGTTGCGCTATACAAGTCATTCATTCATTCATTCATTCATATGTAACAAAGCCAATAAATCTCTGTACTGCTTTGGCATCAGCAGGCCGTGGTATGTCCACAATGCCTTATTCGGATCAGCTTTTAAGTCTTGTGAAGGCGGGATATGTCAATGGAAACTGACTTTTTCCACCATGAACTGCAATTTCTTTACACTAAGCCCCAGCATCACCTGCCTACAATGATACAGTAGCGCTAATAACTTTTCATCATTGTCATGCTCAGCCTCCTCATCTGTATTATCGCAGCCAACTATAAGAATGTCATCAACTATTGGCTCAATTCTGTGAAGACCACCTTATAGTTTATGCTGCTTTCGTTGGTATACCTGGTGCTACAAAGACTCCAAATGGTAGTTTGAGCCATCTTTCTGCCCCAAGGAGTCCAAAACGTTGTCATGTAGCCAGGGCCGTCTTTCTGAGCGGGCACGCCCGGGCACAGCCCAGGGGCCCCACATTCACCTAGGGCCCTATCCAGGGCCGGTGCGCCGCTACTTGTGGTGTGTGTGTGAACCGTGTAGATGGAGGTGAAGAGAGAATTATGCTGCCGGCCGGGAATCGCGCAGGGGCGCGGCGAGGGAAAGATCGCATGATGCAGTACACTAACTCACAGATCCCTCCCCCGGCTCCCCCAGCTGCAGAGCTGTTCCGACGGCTCAGGGCTCTGATTGGTGCTGAGGAGCTGGCCCGCCTCCTTTATTGTGAATGGTCAGGACAAGTGAGGGGGTGTGGCCAGGCAAGGGGTGACCCTGTCACTGGGGGGCAGAGTGGCCGGCCTCAGGGATGATCGCACGGTCCTTCTGGGCAGAGCAGAGCAACATGGAGGTAAAAAAAAATAAAAAATCTAAAAATGCTGTACTGGACTGAGAGTGCTACAGGAAAACCCAGATACCATCTTAAGGCTTTGTCAGCTTTATTACTTCTATCTTTAGACTTGTACATGATAGAAGTAAAAAAGTTTTGTTAGCTGACAAAGATTAAGATGGTATCGGGTTTTTCCTGTAGCACCGTCCTGAGTGTAAGTTTTCAACCCACATTTCTCCCAGTCCTCTGCCTGCTGCCACCCAGCCCTTTGCTGCCACCCTGCTCTTTGCTGCCACCCTGCCCTTTGCTGCCACCCTGCTCTTTGCTGCCACCCAGCCCTCTGCTGCCACCCAGCCCTTTGCTGCCACCCTGCTCTCTGCTGCCACCCAGCCCTTTGCTGCCACCCAGCCCTCTTCTGCCACCCTGCCCTCTGCTGCCACCCTGCCCTCTGTGCCACCCTGCCCTTTGCTGCCACCCAGCCCTCTGCTGCCACCCTGCCCTTTGCTGCCACCCAGCCCTCTGCTGCCGCCCAGCCCTCTGCTTCCGCCCTGCCCTCTGCTGCCACCCAGTCCTCTGCTGTTGCCCATCCCTCTGCCGTCGCCCAGTCCCCTGCTGTAACCCAGTCCCTTGTTGTCGCCCAGTCCCCTGCTGTCACCCAGCCCTCTGTCGTACAGTCCCCCTGCTTTCGCCCAGTCCCCCTGCTGTCGCCCAGCCCTCTGTTGTCGCCCAGTCCCCTGCTGTCACCCAGCCCTCTGTCGCTTAGTCCCCTGCTGTCACCCAGTTCCCTGCTGTCGACCAGCCCTCTGTTGTCGCCCAGTCCCCTGCTGTCGCGCAGCCCCCTGCTGTGTCCTAGTCCCCTGCTGTCGCCCAGTCCCCTGCTGTCGCCCAGTCCCCTGCTGTCGCCCAGTCCCCTGCTGTCATCCAATCCCCTGCTGTCACCCATCCCTCTGTCACCCAGGCCCCCTGTTGTCACCCTGGCCTCTGCCCTGCAGTCACCCAGGCCTCTGCTGATGCCCAGTCTCCTGCTGTCACCCAGTCCTCTAAAAGATAAAAATACATTTCAAATGTTGGCAACTATGCTCGCTGTGTATGGCAGTTCAATAAGGGGGCAACAAACATCACACGGGGGTATAGACATGGCCTGTGCTAGACTATTTTGTACTCTTTCTATACCGTACAGATATTATATCTTAGAGGTACAGAAGTTTTGTTTTTTGGGGGGGCGCAAGAAGCTGGTCTTGCCTATGGCGCAAAATAGTCTTGCACAGGCCCTGGCCCCCTCAGAGCCAGACAAATAGCACTAGCAGTGGGACAAGAGAGTCAGGCTGAATGGGCACAGGCAGTCCAGCCTGCAGCAGCATCTTTGGTTCTGCCCGTAAACTGGGCTGTCACCACTTCTCCTGAGCCTCCCTGAGTGAGGGAGCAAGCTAAGGCAGAGGGGGCGCCGAAGCTCAAGTGCCAAAGACGAGTGAGTCTGAATAGAAGAATCGGTGCTGCCCCTCCCCCTTCGAGCCGCCGCTGTCAAAAGAGGGCTCTATTTCTTGCCTATCCCCTCCTCCTGTCAGCAGTGGGGAGAGCGACTGTGTCTCTTGAGAAGAATGGGTGGCAAGGAACCAGTGGCAAGTGACACTCTGAATCTGGTGACAAGGGATTGGTGGCAAGTGACAAGCTGAATCTGTTGACAGGGGACCGCTGGCAAGTGACACGCTGAATCTGTTGACAGGGGACCGGTGGCAAGTAACACGCTGAATCTGGTGACAGGGGACAGTAGCAAGTGACACGCTGTAAAGTAGAAATATTGTACTTTCAGTCTTGAGAGTAGGTACGTAAATTGGGGCAAGGTTGTAGAGGCCCCATAGCATTACGTTGCCCAGGGGCCCATTATGCTATTAAGATGGCCCTGCATGTAGCTACTCTTTTCATCCAGTTTGCACTGTAAAAAGGCATCTGTAGCATCAACAAGTGTGAAGACACGTGCTTTAGGTAGTTTGTGCAAAATATTGAGTGTTGGCATTAAGTAGTAGACATGTGCATTAGTTTTTGTCCAAATGCATTTCAATTCGAATTTCTGGGATTTTCATTTTAACAAACGATAATGAACATACAGAATCCGAAATCCGAAAGATACGACATAAAAAATGCTTTATTTTTGTTTAGTTGTGACAACAGTTCGATGTAGATAGAAGATTCGACATGACCGTGAGAATAGCAATCCGTGTCTATAGAACCTGCGGTTGAATGTGCCTAACCTTACTATATTAGTCCAAGATTATTCGACATAGGGCCAGATTCACGTATTCCAGAGCATCTTTGCTCTGGAGTAACGCTTCTGATTTGCGTTGCGCTGCCGAATTTTTAGGAGCAAGTGCTGTCATTCACGAAGCACTTGCTCCTAAAGTTGCGGCAGCGCATCGCAAATGAGCCGGCGGAATTCAAATGTCGCGGGTACGGGGCGTGTAGTATGCTAACTACGCGCGATCCCGCCGCCGACGTACTGCGCATGCGTCGAGTGTCAAAACATCCCCGTGCGCATGCTCCAAAATCTGTGAATGAACGTCAATGACGTCACATTCCCATTCATGACCGTTTTACGCAAGCGACGTTTTTTTTTTTTTTCCCGACGCGATGACGACGCCTATACCTAACATAGGATACTCCAGCCCCATGTAGGTATATCTATGCGCCGCGTATCCCGTCCGGAAACGTCGTAACGTCATTGCGTCGCGCCGGATTTCGATCGTGAATTGCCGATTTCCGCTCATTAACATATTTTTTGAGCGTAAATCGGCGGGAACGCCCCCGGCGCCATTTTTAAGTTGAAGTAACGATGCGATGGCGAAACTCAGTTACGCTGCTCGCATCGGAACTTCAACCCGGCGTTTCTTGTTTTCTGGTTACAGAAAACAGAAACGCCGGCTCAAAGCCACTGTTACGCTGGCGGATCACTCGATCCGCCAGCGTAACCTTTCATGAATCTGGCCCATAGAGAGAAAAGATTTGACATGAAGATGCAACGAATCAGTCACCGCGACTGGACATTTATGGTCAAATGCTCCGCCCATAGGCTATAGAAGAATTCTAATGTTGGTTGACTAGTAATAATAATTATTAAATATAATTATTACTAGTCATACAACATTAGAATTCTATTATAGCTTGTGGGCAGAGCATTCGACCGGTACAGTCCAGCTGCTTCGTCAAATCTTAGAACATTCGACAGACACCATAAGCCTTCAATTGACAGATTCGACCTTAATTAATTTGGATTTTTGGACTAATGTATATTTTAACGAAACAAAATAAATAAATATGAATTTTGGGAGTAAGTAAATTAATACATTTTTCGGATGAAAACGAATTTCCGAAACAAAATATTTCAGTGTGCACATGTCTATTAAGTAGCATGACTGTTTCAGGGCCATATTCAGAAACTTGTGATCAATGCATATTCTGATCTTCTCAGGCTTTCTGATAACAACCATGTTACTGATCCAATCTGTAGGCTCTGATACGGAAATTAGATGTCCTTCAGCTTCATATTTATCTAGTTGAGATTTAACCTGTGGCTTAATGGCGATAGGCACATTGCATGGGGCACATTGTACAGGTTGAATGGTAGAATCCAATTCAAAACAAATCTCTCCTGGAACAAAGACCATCGGGCCCTCAAACACATCACGGTAGGCATGAAGAATTTGCTGTTTTGACAGTGGCCTAGTCAGAGATTTTGCAGGCTGATTATCAACATTATGTAGCTCAGCAGGAATGGTGAACTGTATCAGTCCAAGCGCTCACATGTTGAACCCGATTATAGCGGTTTCTGATTGGCATTAACAATCTCAAAGTTCAGTTTGTATGCTGCATTCTGTTTGGAATAGCACCAATGATTCCGTTAGTTCCCTTGACTACAACTTTAGTTTGGTGCTACTAGGCTGAGGGGGTGTTCTGGGTGCCAGTTTCATTTTGTCCTTTATACTCATGACATCTCCAGCTGGCAGGGTTGGATTATATTGTTTAATCTAAGGTTTACAAACCATATTTTGCCCTTTATGTTTACAGCACCAATGCATTCTGAGGAGTAAACCATATCAGTGCTAAGCAGGTATGCGCCCTCCGGACCTGACATTTGCTCAATTGTGTGCAGCTTCCTTGCTTCCATTTTACTGGAGAGACACATTCTTGCAAAGTGATTTGGTTTACCACATGCAGTACAGATTTTCTTATATGCAGGACACTTTTCTTTCCCTCTTACATGCAAATTGTCGCAATACTTGCATGATGCAGGCTTCCTCCTAGCTGAGTTGTGTAGGTGACTCTTGTGCTGAAACTTATGCTGGTGGTTTTTGAAGCTTTGCTGTTGTTTAGAGGCTGCATTAATATTGTCAATCAGTTTAACCTGCTCCATAGCTTTCATATGTTTGTTAGTAAGTTCTGCAGTGCGACATATCTCAATTGCTGTTTGTAGATCTAAATCATGTTTCCTCAATAGGTGGCGGCATGTGCTTTCACTGGTGATATACAAAACTATTTTATCACAAATAAGTTCATCTCTCAGAGAGCTATTCTCACAGCTTGCAGCTTATTCTCTTAGTCATGTGAAAAGCCTGTCTATTGATTCACAATCTTCTTTCTTACAGCAGCCAAGTATATATCTTTCATATATTACAAAGGCATTTGTTTGGTTGAAATCCAGCACAGACAGCTGAGGGAAACATCTCCACTATAAAACCCTGGAGTTCTGACGCCCGTTGGGGGTATGTCCGCTGCTCGGGCTGGCTGCCGCCCCTGGCTACCCAATCTGCTTTGTGTGTTCACACTAGCCAAACTTGACAGTTTACAGTTGTTGAGGAAGATTTAACCCCTTCCCTACCAGCCCATAGGGGAATCACGTCATGGTGATCCCCTCGCCGCTGAGACAGGACGTTGCACAACGTCCTGTCTTCACGGCGTTCTAGGGCGCGCGCGCGCCCGCGGCACCACCCGCGATCCCGCACGCGTGCCCGACGCCCGTGATTGCCGCCGGGCACCCGCGATTTCCGGCAATCACGGCAGGAGTGTGGATCTGTGTGTGTAAACACACAGATCCACCTCCTGTCAGCGGTGAGGAGACTGATGTGTGTTCCCAGTACAGAGGAACACACATCGATCTCCTCCCCCTGTGAGTTCCCCTCCCCCTACAGTTAGAACATACTTTAGGACACATTTTAACCCCTTCAGCGCCCCCTAGTGTTAACCCCTTCCCTGCCAGTCACATTTACACAGTAATTAGTGCAGTTTTATAGCACTAATCGCTGTGTAAATGTGAACGGTCCCAAAAACGTGTCAAAAGTGTCCGATATGTCCGCCGCAACGTCACGGTCACAAAAAAAAAAAACGCAGATCCCCGCCATTACTAGTAAAAAAAATTAAATAAAAATGCCATAAATCTATCACCTATTTTGTAGACGCTATAACTTTTGCGCAAACCAATCAATATACGATTATTGCGTTTTTTTTTTACCAAAAATACGTAGAATACGTATCGGTCTAAACTGAGGGGGAAAAAGTTTTTTTTTTTTAAATATTGTGAGATGTATTAAATAAAAAGGAAAAAATATTGTGTTTTTTTTTTAAATTGTCGCTCTTCTTTTGTTTATAGCGCAAAAAATAAAAACCGCAGAGATGATCAAATACCACCAAACGAAAGCTCTATTTGTGTGGGGAAAAAACCATAATGATTTAATTTGGGTACAGTATTGCCTGACCGCGCAATTGTCATTCAAAGTGCAACAGCGCTGAAAACTAAAAATTGGTCTGGGCAGGAAGGGGGTGAAAATGCCCTGTATGGAAGGGGTTAAGATAGATGAATGCGGCGTCCCGAAGACGCAATTTTTTGTGAAACACGTCGACGACCAGCACCAATTTCATCTGATTAACCTCAGCATCTCTTCTGTAATAGGGCAACAATTGCTTTTATTTATTGCTTTTTATATATTTATAATAAATGTTATATTTTTCTATATATAATTTTCTATGTTGAATTATTAGCTCACCTATTTTTGACATCACACACCACCACAAAGTTCTACATGACTGGTGTGGCTTAACACCCACTCAGTTTGTTTTTCGTCCTATAACTTTCATATATTACATTTTTAGAGGGTCTGAAGAAAGCTTCTAATGCATCCAGAATAGTTTTGGTATTACTCTTTTTCTCCTCTGTGAGGTTTAGATTATGCTTGTACACTGCCCATCACCCTCCTCTTTGTGGCTGCTTGCCCTGCTACAGGCTTCTCATTTAACCCTATGGCTAGGGAGTAGTCCTTAAATTCCGCCCTGAAATTGTCCCAGTTACTCCACTCGCCCTCATTGCCTTAGGCAGTGAAATGCTGTTAGTTGCCATGATGCTGTTTTCCTTGCTTCAAATACTCAGCATTCAGGACAGAACTGCAATTCTTATGCCGCATACACATGGTCGTTTTTTGTCTTGTAAAAAACGTTGTTTTTTCTCATAAAAAAAACAAAGTTTTTCAAACTTCATTTTAAAAAACGACGTTGCCTACACACCATCGTTTTCTGAAAATGCTCTAGCAAAGCACGGTTACGTAAGACACTTTCGACGGCACTCTGTTCCATTGAAGCTCCCGTCTCATAACTTGCTTCTGAGCATGCGCGGGTTTAAAAACGTCGTTTTAAACGTCGTTTTGCCCACACACCATCATTTTTTATGACACAAACAATGACATTCAGAAAAACGACATAAAAAATTCAAGCATGTTCGAATTTTTTTGGTTGTTTTTTGAAGACATAAAACGACCACACACGATCATTTTAAATGCCGTTTTTTTCATCACAAAAAATGACCGTGTGTACGTGGCATTAGGAGGCACAATCAGTTCTAAGATCACTCAAGCCCTGTACACATGGGCCAGAATCTCATCAGGAAAACTTTGTATGCCAGATCATCGGTGCATGTTGCATGCTGCACAACTTCAAAGTGAGAAAGGGCCTGGAGATTGACATAAGTGATGACCTGACCCCTGAACCAGACAATCCCCCCCTAACCGAGGCTACCCCATCTTCTGAGGGAAGAGCAGCCAGGAGCCAACTCACATTAGGCATCTTTGCACGTTAAACACACACATTAATCATGGCACAATGAGAATACATGCATGCACACCACTGTGGTCCCTATCACAGACACATCACATCCTCATCACATTGGATTAGCACAAGCCCACCATGCAGGACTTGTGAGCAGCAACGCCACGGCTCCAATTATGTCCCTGTACATTCATACACCATTCACACGGACCTGGGGATCACTTCTCCACCACAAATGAGGGTGACACCCCTTTTCCGGCAGGAATGTCACCCCCACATTCCAAAATCATTCACAAACAGAACCAAAAAAAATGCCCAGCAAAAAAAAAATGCCCAGCAAAAATATAATTAAAAAAAAAAAAAACAACAAAGAAAACACAGAAAATACAAAAATCACTCTGCAAAACAGTCCCTAAATATCTCAAAGACACGTCACAAACAAACAAACGCTAATAAACAACAGAACAAAAGCACCTTGCTGTATAGGAAGGGATACAAAGGGATGTACTTTTGCAAAGGAAGTGCATTTGTGTCTGTCTATTTATGCTGTCTGCGTAGTTCACTAATTTGCCCGGGTCCACTTCCAATTTCACTGATTGCGCCGTTCCCGAGTTGTGAGCATGCGCACAGAGGTACTGACCATGGTCTGCTTCATGTGCGCACGCGCGATCAGGCCGGCCCTTCATTTGCATGGGGTCACAGCTCATTTCAACACGCCCACGTCCTTCCCAATTTGAATTACTCCGCCTTACGCCTCGGAATTTACGTTACACAGGCGCAAATTTCTGCGCAAATACTACAAGGATACGGTGATTGCGCCTCTACATTGCGCCGGTCTAATGTAAAGGTGTTGCGCTACGCCGGTCAAAATATGCGCCAATGTACGTGAATCTGGCCCAAAGTTTTTCCAATCTTCTTCTGTCCAATTTTAGTCGTTGCGAATTTTATTCTCAGTTTCCTGTTCTTAGATGACCGAAATGGCACCCGGTGTGGTCTTCTGCTGCTGTAGCCCATCTGCTTCAAAGGTTCGATGTGATGTGCATTCAGAGATGGTATTCTGCATACCTCGGTTGTAACGAGTGGATATTTGAGTTGCTGTTGCCTTTCTAACATCTCGAATCAACTGCCCATTCTCCTCTGACATCAACAAGGCATTTTCCTCCACACAACTGCCGTTCACTGAATATTTTCTCTTTTTCGGACCATTCTCTGTAAACCCTAGAGATGGTTGTGTGTGAAAATCCCAGTAGATCAGCAGTTTTTTAAATACTCAAACCAGCCCGTCTGGCACCAACAACCATGCCACGATCAAAGTCACTTAAATCTTTTCATCCCCATTCTGATGCTCAATTTGAAAGTCAGCAAGTCGTCCTCACCTAGGGTTGCCACCTCATCCCTTTAAAACAGAACACATATGAATTACACAGGTTCTGGGGCTCAGGCTAATGCAGATTAGGCATCGAGTGAGTTTAATTACCACCATAATCAGCCACAGAACCTGTGTAATTCATGTGTTCTGTTTTAAAGGGATGAGGTGGCAACCCTATCCTCACCACATCTAGATGCATAAATGCATTGAGTTGCTGCCGGCAGCAAATATGGTTGGCTGATTAGCAAAATAATATATATATATATTAATAAAATTGCCATAAA
Source organism: Rana kukunoris (assembly GCA_029574335.1). Taxonomy (NCBI): domain Eukaryota; kingdom Metazoa; phylum Chordata; class Amphibia; order Anura; family Ranidae; genus Rana; species Rana kukunoris. The sequence goes on from CM056057.1 coordinate 155,839,299, forward strand.
CAGGGCCGGCCTTAGGTGTTCAGGCGCCCTGTGCAAGCTAATTCTGTGGCACCCCCCCAATCTTCACCCCTCGCTCCCTGGTCACCTTAACATACACAAAGAGGAAAACAAATATTTGTAACAAATAATCACTCCCCTAGGTTCACATTTAACCCCTTGATCACCAGGAGTATTAACCCCTTCCCTGCCAATGGCATTATTACTGTAACAGTGCATATTTTTTGCACTGTCTACTGTAGTAATGTCACTGGTACCCCCAAAAGTGTAAAAATGTCAGTTAGGGGTCAGATCTGTCCGCCGCAATGTCGCAGTCCTGCAAAAAAACGTAGATCGCCGCCATTACTAGTAGAAATAAATTAAAAATACAAAAATCTTTCCCATAGTTAGTAGACGCAATAACTTTTTCTTATGTTAAGTCCCTTAAAAATAAATACTTTTTTTTTTATCTGAAAAAGTAGATGCATGCAGGGCCAGGGGCTCAGTGTGACTTACCTTTCGGTGGACGGTGTGGCTTTGCATTTAAAAATGGCACCGCCTGGCGCTTAGACACCACTGCGCATGCGCCGTCTGCCCGAGAATAGCCGAGCGTTTTTCGGGCTTTCCCGACTCTGTGCGCCTGTCGGGGCCGGCAGCAGCCATTTTTTTTCAGGTGCCACAACCGACGCGTTGCTCTTCACCCAGTCCCAGGGCAGGGGGAACTGACAGCGTAGGAGTCGGACTCCTGTGATGATCATGTGAGTAACTGACTGCGACTCACATTTTGCAAGCTGTGATGGCCGCACGGCGCCCCTGTTGCCCATGGCGCCCTGTGCGGCCGCACAGCTTGCACACACCACAGGCCGGCCCTGGCCATAAAACTATCCCCTATTTGTAAACGCTATAACTTTTGTGCAAACCAATTAATAAACGCTTGTTGCGATTTTTTGACGAAAAATATGTAGAAGAATACGTATCAGCCTAAACTGAGGAAAATTGTTGGGGATATTTAATACAGCAAAATGTAAAAAATATTCATTTTTTTCAAAATCTATTTTTGTTTATAGTGCAAAAATAAAAAAAACGCTGAGTTGATCAAATACCAACTAAGAGAAAGCTCTATTTGTGGAAAAAAAAGGACGCCAATTTTGTTTGGGAGCCACGACCGCGCAATTGTCAGTTAAAGCGACGCAGTACCGAATCGCAAAAAGTGGCCCTGTCATTGACCAGCAATATGGTCCGGGGCTGCAGTGGTTAATGTCGCATACACACGATCGGATTTTCCAACAACAAATGTTCAATGTGAGCTTTTGGTCGGATATTCCGACCGTGTGTATGCTCCATCGGACATTTGCTGTCGGAATTTCCAACAGCAAATGTTTGAGAGCTGGTTCTCTATTTTTCCGACAACAAAAGTTCTTGTCGGAAATTATGATCTTCTGTATGCAATTTCGAAGCACAAAAATCCTACGCATGCTCGGAATCATTGAACTTCATTTTTCTCGGCTTGTCGTAGTGTTGTACGTGACCGCGTTCTTGACATTCGGAATTTCCAACAACATTTGTGTGACTGTGTGTATGCAAGACAAGTTTGAGCCAACATTCCGTCGGAAAAAAATCCACGATTTTGTTGTTGGAATGTCCGATTGTGTGTACGCAGCATACGAGTATCTAATTACTGAAGCATTCATTGGTGTTGGGACAGTCACACTGGACTTTATCTTATATGCCCCGTATATATATATATATATATATATATATATATATATATATATATATATATATATATATATATAGCTTAACCACATTTCCTTTTCATTTATGTTATTCATGAGTGTACATGACATGTATGTGAGCATCATACACTATTATTTGTTTATTTTTAGGTGCTGTTTTTCACATTTTATTTATGTTTGTTAGCACCATCTTTACATTTTTTTTGTTTTGCATAGTAGAGGTGTTTAGGGGTAGATGCTTTTTTTTATTTTAGGGCACCACACACTGGTATTGTATTTGTATTATATGATTGCATTATCAAAGTCTAAGTAGAAATTGATTGAAAATTCATTACTTACCAGGTTAGTAACAGCAGCACTATGCAGCAAAGAAATACAAAAACAAGCCATTTTCTTTGACAGGCTTTGCACACTGCAAAAACAAAGATGGGGTGATGAGATTAAACAAAGTAAGCAGGGATAAGCACAATGCAAAGGTGTTTCATTAAAGGGGAGTTCCACCCACAATTTCACTTTTTAAATATAAATACCCCTGTAATACACAAGCTTAATGTATTCTAGTAAAGTTAGTCCGTAAACTAAGGTCCGTTTTGTTAGGTTGTTACAGCATTTAGATTTAGAGTTTATAATCTAGAAATAGACCGTGGCCATCTTAAGTGTGGGCATCATAAAGCCAGACTGTATGACTTCCTGGATTTCAGCTTTGCATATCTCGCACATGCTCAGTGCTGCACAAGCAATGTAATAGGTTTCAGTCAGGTTTGCAAGGACTACTGGGAAACATGATGCGTATCCCAGAAACCCTTGCAAATAGCCTTGTGACTTAATAGCCTAAGCTAATTTGGAGGAGGAAGTAATGAAGGACTACAAAATAAAGGTATTTACAAGCAACAAAATAAATAAAAATTGTCCATTCTGAACACTATGAGATTAGGGCATGCAGCACAGACAAACATAAAAAAATGGGTGGAACTCCACTTTTTTGGAGTATTGGAATCGCAAGATTTTTTTGCCATTTTTACATGTCTACCCGAGAAACCTAACAATATTACTAGCTTGCATTTTTAATCAATTGTGTTTCCTTCAAGCTCTTTGTCATATTTTCTCATCTCTTCTGCGTTCTTCTCAGTGTATTTACACGTATTTCTATTTTGATAAGTCCATTCTAAATGTTATTTTTAGTCTGAATTTCTCACTTCCTGTTCCTCCTCAGTAAGCTGGGGGCAAGCTTACTGAGGAGAGACAGAAAGTGAGTTATTCAAAGAAAAAAATCATTTAGAAGGGAAATCGAAGGAAAAGGTAAGTGAACCAACAATGCACTAGCTTAAAGGAACCTATTTAGAAAATAAAAATCGTTTCAACCCCTTTAAGGCCGGGTTTACACTGGTATGACAAATAGTCAGACACTGGTAGCTCATGTCGCATGACGTGTGAAAATTAATGTTTCCCTATGGGAGCCGTCATACTGGTCCGACACAAGTCGGTACGACTGTGTAAATGCTCCCTGTACTACTTTGGTCTGACTTTGCTCCTATTTCAGCCCATTGAATATCACTGAAGTCGGATCGCCATTTTGACTGATCCCACTTTGGCATGCGACTTGTGCTCTCGTAATCTTGAGGGGGAGCTCCACGCAAAATTAAAAATAAAACAGCATGGGTTCATCCTCTAAGAGCATCCCAGGCCCTTTGGTCGGTATGGATTTTAAAGGAAACCCCCTATGCCGAGAAAAACTTCATGGGGGTCCCCCCCAAAGTCCATACCAGACCCTTGTCTGAGCATGCAGCTCGGCCAGTCAGGAAAGGGGGTGGGGACGAGCGAGCGCCCCCTTATGAACCGTACCAGGCCGCATGCCCTCAAAATGGGGGGGGGTGGGTGCTTTGGGGCAATGGCCAGGGTTGTCTGGAAGAGGCCCTTGTCCTCATCAACATGGGGACAAGGTGCTCGGGGGCGCCCCCTTACCAATTTACATGGGGGGCGAGATCTGGGGCTCCCCATTTTGAGGGCATGTTGCCTGGTACGGTTCAGGAGGGGGGGGCGCCCTCTTTTCCTTCGGCCTGCCAGGTTGCATGCTCAGATAAGGATCTGGTATGGATTTTTGGGGGGAACCCCACGCCATTTTTTATAATTTGGCGCAGGGTTCCCCTTAATATCAATACCAGACCTGAAGGGCCTGGTGATGGAATTTTGGGGGACCCCCACGCATTTTGTTTTTCAATGGCTTTCAATGACTTTTATCTGTATTGCCGGGACCCAACAATTCATTATAGCCCCTTTAGAAATGTCATTTTGTGCAGAGACTGCCATAAACACGGGAAACATGCTCTACTTTACAAGCATACTATAGACACCCCCCAGGTATGAAATTTAAAGGAATATTTCACTTTTATTCTTGCACTTTAACTATTATTAAAATCACTGCTCCTGAAAAAACTGCAGTTTTTAAAACTTTTTTTGCATTGATACATGTCCCCTGGGGCAGGACCCAGGTCCCCAAACACTTTTATTTGACAATAACTTGCATATTGACATTTAAAATGAGCACTTTTAATTTTTCATGTTCGTGTCCCATAGACTTTAATGATGTTCAAACGCATTTTTTGCCTGTTCGCATGTTCTGCTGCGAAACGAACCGGGGTGTTCGGCTCATCCCTACCACACACGTGAACTTTAATGACAGCCAAGTCTTAGTCTGTTGGGTTAAAATTTGATTTGGCCCACCCATAGATAAACTCCTAAACCTTGTGGAGAGCCTTCCCAGAAGTGTTGTAGCTGCAAAGGGTGGATCAAATGAATTTTGAACCCTACGGACTAAGACTGGGATGCCATTACAGTTCACGTGCGTATAAAAGCAGGCATCACAATACTTAGGCCAATATATTGTATATTCCTTGTTACACTGAGAATGTCTATGGACTGGTTCACACAACAGAGATGCAGACTATGGGCTAGATTCAGGTAGATCGGCGCATACTTATGCCGGCGTAGCGCATCTCATTAGCGCTACGCCGACATAACTCAGAGAGGCAAGTACAGTATTCATGCAGCACTTGCGCCTAACTTTGTGCCGGTGTAACTTAATTTCGTCGGCTTAACTGTAAGTGGGTGTGACCGTATGCAAATGATGTTCAGAACGTGGATTTCTGATTTCCGGCCGGCGTATCATGAACGGAGCATGCACCTTAAGTTCGTTCCCTTGTGCGCATGCTCACAACTAACACCGGCCCAGCTTCCAGAGAAACTCCGCCCAACCGGCTTAACCGCAGCCTATAAATAGGCCCAGACATGCCTTAGAGAAGGTACTTTTGTATTGCCATGGCTGCTGCCCCAAAAGACAGAAGTAAGAAAAATTTCTCCATGAGGGAGAGGGAGATACTTGTGGATGGCATAGTGAGGTATGATAAATACCTCAATGGTGCCTTCAGTCTGCAGACCAGCAAGGCCAGGAAACAAGAGATCCTGAGGGAGCTGAGTGTGCGGGTCAGTGCTGTAGGCATTGCGGAGAGGCGCCCACAAGATATTCAAAAAAAGATAAATGACATGCGGCGGAGGGTGAAGGAAATGCTGGCCCAGATTAGTAGGCATGTGAGATGGGGTCCATGTGCATATGCTGCGTCACCTGGAAGGGAAAAGACAGGAGAATGTTAGCCGTGCATGTACACCTTGTGATATCTGCATCATGGGGTTGGACAGTCATGCCTGACTCCCATGTCACTCACCAACCAACCAGCTGTCCCCATACACGTTCTGATCGAATTCCGTTGGGATGTTGCTTTGACGGTATATGTAGCTGTCATGGCTGGACCCGGGGTGTTTGGCACGGACGTGCCATATGAGGCATTGGGCATCGGCTATCACCTGTACGTTGATGGAATGCCAATGCTTACGATTGCGAAATATGTGCTCTGTGTCACGGGGGGGCCGTAGTGCCACATGTGTGCAATCCGTGGCCCCGATGGTGCGTGGGAATCCTGCAATTTCATAGAAATCCTACATTGCCTTCTGCCGCAGATGCTCATTGGTGGGTTTGATGATGTGGTGGGACATGCGTGTGAGGATTGCGGGGACAACCTGGTGCACACATCTGCTCATGCTGGATTATGACATCCCAGCCACAACTCCACTTGTACGCTGGAATGATCCACTGGCAAGGAAATGGAGTGTTGCCAGTACCTTGACCAGTGGCTGCACTGCTTGTGAGCGGTATGTCTTGCTGGTGATGTCATCATGCAGGGTTGTGGCTATTATTTGGATGGCTTCAGGGCTGAATCTGAAAATGCGAAACACCTCCGAATCACCCATGCCAAAGACGTTTATGCGCGTGTGGTATATCCTCTCCCATGCCCTCCTCCTTCTACGTGGCGGGGGACCCATTAGTAGTGCTAGGACCACGGCTGCCATGTATTGTCCTGCAAGTGTGGTTGCTCAGCTCGTCTGGACGGGGCTGCTGAAGCTACTCTCCAGCTGACTTGAGCAAGTTTGGTGCAAAGTTACCCCTGCTTTATAAGGGATAACTTTAGGCCGGCCATACAGCTTAGACGCACTGCGCATAGCCTGTGCCAAACGCGCGTATGTTCGGGAATCAAGGTTTCTTCCTCATTTGCATATTTGCATAGGAAATCAATGTTGCTGGTTCACAGGGAGGAATGTCCGGTTCCCCAACATTCCTCAACAACCAACATGCTAATGCTTGTGTTGAAGTTTATATGTTCTCCCTGTGTGGGTTTCTCACCACATTTCAAAGTCATACATTAAAGTATTCCCGTGTCTGCCAAGTCTATGGGTCGTGGTACTGCAGTAAGCACCGAAGGTGATATCAGAAGCCAAGTGGAATAAAACGTAAAGGTAGTGCTGCGCTGTACATCAAATGTGAGATAAAGTGCAAAATCTTGTAACAGGTACATTTGACAAGAGGCAATATGTATAAAATCAATAAATAGCAATAAAAAAAAGAGTAATCAACATATAGTATGAGCTGAAATGCTGCAGTGGACTACAATGCCAATGAAGTGTCCAAAAACAGTGAAAGAAAAAAGAAAATGACTGTAAACAATTATAATAATAAGCGTGTAGCGCTTGGTCAACTGGTACACTAGTAAAAACAAGGTACTCACAATAAGAAGAATCAAACAGGCATAACAAAAACGAGCAACAAGCTTGACTAATGTCACTTCAGGTGACTCGCGTTCCTGCACGTGTTCTTCACAGTCATGTGAGTTAATCAGGGTATAACTAGAGGCATTAGGAAATGTCTTTATATAAGGGTATTAATTGCTATCTATGGTGGCCATTTCAGGTCACAGGAAATGGAACGGTGGCCATTTTTTTAGTAGACCTGGTTGCCGGAAAAATGACGCGGCCATTTATTGGGTTATAATAGTATAAGATGTATTCATCTATTCAGCGGCCATTTTCTAGCGGCTCCGGTTACCGGAAGTAGGATGGCGGCCATTTTGTAGTAGCTCCGATCACCGGAATTTTTTTAAATGATTATTTAGAGACCATAACAGTATACAATGTGCACATCCATTCGGCGGCCATTTTCTGGTGGCTCAAAACAATAACAAAAGCTAAACTGGGGGCCATATTCCTGTGGATTTGAGGCCCAAACAACAAAGCAGATGGGATCAGCAAAACGGCCTGCATAAACAAAAAACACAGGGCTTCCAGTGTTGCCATGCGAGGTAGAATGTACAACAACCAACAGCCAACATATGCATAAGGCAAATTCTTGAGGTGTTGGCTACATACAGTAATGAAAATATATATAAAACACCATAAAAAATCTGTAAAAATAGATAAAAATTTTGAAAAAATACCAGCGTCTGCTTCATAAGTACACTCTCCCAGCATGCCCAGCGAGGCCCAAGCCTCCCGATTGGTCGCTTGGAGAGAACACCTGAACCTCAACTCCACTGCTGCCGCCTGTCAACTCGGGGTGGAACTACACCCCAGGTACGACAGAATGAGCCCACAGCACAGCCAAGCTGAAACAGAGAGCCCTACTAAAATCAGAATTGAGATCAGAGTCACTTACACTCTGATCAATCCCACTAAATTTCAATAGCACCTGTACTTGGAAGTACATGGGCGCTACACACTCCCCCCACTTAAACAGACACTGTCCCCAGTTTCTTAGTAAAGGCATTCAAGACTGAATGCCTGACCTGAATCTGCACAACAGTAAAGAAGAGGGAAATATAGAAAAGGTAAAACTTTAAGGATACAAAACATTATTTTGTACAATACATATATACAGTAATACACTATAATACTACACAGTCCTAACTATCTATTCTGCCCCATACTCTGACAGCGTTGATAGAAGGTCAACAAACTGCAAAACAAATTTAGAGAGAGAAAAAAAAATACACACAAAAAAAACAATATTCACATATATTAATTATATATATTAAATCACTGAGGGTGAAAGGAAGCTGCACCTTTGCGGAACCAAGGAGAAACCTCCTTTTCCTTCCAAAGAGATTTATGTAAGTGCTGGGTATTGCCTAAGGTGCAAGACCTAAAGAGAGAGAAAAAACCCATATATGGAATTAGTCTCTGGGGTAATAAAATTCTGCAGAACACTGCCCCTGGTGGCCAGTGTGCTGGTACTACAATAGGCAGTCCACTGTTCACTTTAGAACACATAGCAGAAAAAGGGAGATGTAGAAAATGACATCTTCTCTTCTTTCCTTTTTCTTAAAGCTGCAAAGAAGCCGGCAAGATCCTATGCTAACTAACTGCTCAAACCCCCCAAAGTTCTGCACAATGAACAAAATGTGGATCCGGAGAGATGAAAAATCAAACTGGATAGGGGCACCAACTCTTGTCTGTGACTTCTTTAAAAGCAGCAGCAGGGGTGAAAATAAAGACATGAGGCCTACTTATAGAACCGTGGATCCAGTAGAACAATGATGTCCCCATAGGAGTTGGTGGTGGTAATAGAAAACACTTGATCAACCCCCGGGGACTTTTATAAAAACCACTCGGTCGCTGAAGATATACCGGACAGGGCTCCACTTTTTGAGGCATTCGACAGCTTTTACACTGAACAAAAGGCAGGATCCGAACAGCCAGCTCCAAGCAGCGGGGGCAGGACAGTCTGAGGGCCTCCATGCCGCCACTCGAGAACAGCACAAACTTTCCCTTGGTCTGCATCCGGATCCCAGTATCAGTCAGGGGTATACCACCGGCAGCAGGCTTTGAATGGGCTCCAATAGTCGACATTGAAGGTCTCAGTTTCTCTAACGGCTTTGGGGGAACAGACATGTTGCACGTGTGTCTCTCTCGTGGGGCTTCTCCAGACTCTCCCGTTCCATCGGAGGCCCGGAGAACAAATCGGCCGCCGCTCAACGAATCGCATATAGATTTCCGGTGACATCTCTATGACCGTCGGAAGCCCGGGCGCAATGTTATGACACCATGCCCGAGTACCCGGATGTAAACAAAGCCACAATCATGACTGAAAGTGAAATATTGCTTTAAATTTCGTACCTAGGGGGTGTGTAAAGTATGCCTGTAAAGCAGCGCTTGTTTCCTGTGCACAAAGTGTAATTTCTGGATAAAAAGTAATTTAAAATCACTGCTTCCGAAAAAACTGCTGTTTTTAAAACTTTTTTTTGCATTGATACATGTCCCCAGGGGCAGGACCCAGGTTCCCAAACACTTTTTAGGACAATAACGTGTAACGAGTCCCATAGACTTTAATGGGGTTCTAAAGATCACACAAACGTTTGGTCTGTTCGCAGGTTCTGGTGCGAACCGAACGGGGGGGGAGGGGGGGGGGGTGTTTGACTGATCCCTAATCAGGAGTACCCAGGGGGACTAAGGCCTGTTGCTTATATTAGTCGCAAGTCTAAGCCCAGCAGAAAAGAATTATCCTGTTCACAAATTGGATTTTAGTGCCCTGAAGTGGGCTATTGTTGAAAAGCTGCATGATTACTTGTATGGGGCTCAGTTTGAGGTAAGAACTGACAACAACCCCCTCACTTATGTTTTGACTACAGCTAAGCTGGATGCCACTGGTCATAGGTGGCTTACACTATTTACACATGAACTACATCTATTTTGATATTGCTTAAACAAGCATCTATCAGTTCACATTAATGTTTAGCGCAATCTCATTCTCTGTACATAGGTGGCTTACTGCCTTGTCTAATTACCAATTCACACTCAAGTACAAGCCAGGGCCCAAAAATATTGGGGCTGATGCTCTTTCTAGGGATCCTGGGTTGCCAGTGAAGAAAGTGAAGTGAATAGGAGGAAGTATCTGGGCCTGTTGAGGCTGCCTACTGTGCTACAGCAGCTGTACAAGGAGACAATATTGTTTTCTATGACTTACGAGTTATTGACTCCTTGGGAGCTGGTGAAGAGTGTATCCCAAAGATGTATTGCTGCCCCACCACTTTAGGGGTACCAGAAAACATCCAGCTGCAAGAGAAAGACACGATCATTCTAAAAAAGAGAGATCCAGTAATCATAAATGTTACAGAGTCTGTTTTCCGCAAGGATCCTAATTACATGAGAAAACCCCTACCTGAGCAGAGTACTACCTACTATCTTAAAGAATGGAATAAACTCAAAATAATTGATGGACTTTTATACAGGGTACATTTGTTCCATGAACATCCTGGAAGGAGACAGCTAGTGCTCCCTCAAGTCTACAGAAAATCTGTTCTGAGATGTTTGCATGACCAACATGGACATCTAGGAGTTGAAAAAACCTACGGACTAATGCAAGACCGTTTCCTTTGGCCATGAATAAGGGAATCTGTTGTAGACTATTGCTGCCATTATGTGAGATGTCTACAAAGGAAAACTTTGCCCACACGAGATGCTCCTATGGAACACTTGAAAAGTTCTGATCCAATGGATTTCGTGTGCATGAACTTTTTGTTTACTGACAGTGGTGTGGGAAATGTTTTGATTGTGACTGATCACTATACTCAATATGCTCAAGCCTATCCCACCAAAGATTATAAAGCAGTAACTGTAGCTAAAGTGTTGTGGGAGAAGTTTTTGTTCATTACGGATTGCCAAATCGTCTTCACTCTGACCTGGGGCAGGACTTTTAAAGTCATCTACGGTAATTAAAGATTTGTTAACATTGCTTAACATCGACAAGAGCCGCACCACACCTTATCATCAAGAGGGTGATGCTCTCCCTGAACATTTCAATCGCACTTTGTTGAACATGTTGGGTACCCTCCCTAATAGTGCTAAGCAAACCTGAAGCCGACATGTTGGAGCTGTGGTACATGCCTACAATTGTACCAAACATGAATCAACTGGTTTCTCTCCTTATTTTCTCATCTTTGGGAGAGAAGCCTATTGACTCCCTATTGACATTCAGTTGGGTGTGTCTGCTAATGGAGTGAAAAATAGAAATCACTACAAGTATGTGGAACGAATTAAACAGAGTTTAACCACTTCCATACCGCGCCTATTCTGGCACTTTTCTCCTTCATTTAAAAATGTTGTTTACTAGAAAATTACTCAGAAACCCCAAAAATTATATATATTTTTTTAGCAGACACCCTAGGTAATAAAGTGGCGGTCATTGCAACTTTTTATCTTGCACGTTTCATGAATTAAAAATAACAAAACAGTAAAGTTAGCCCAATTTTTTTTGTATAATGTGAAAGATGATGTTACGCCGAGTAAATAGATGCCTAACTAGTCACGCTTTAAAATTGTGCACACTCATGGAATGGCGCCAAACTTTGGTACTTTAAAATCTCCATAGGCGACGGTTTAATTTTTTTTACAGGTTAGACTCAACAATGATGTTTTGATCTTTCAGAGGTATGCGCCTAGGTCTTTCTCTAAATGGGGTGCTACCCTGTTTCTCTGAAAATAAGCCATACCGCAAAATAAGACCTAGCGTGAGTTTCTGGGATGGCTGCAATATAAGCCCTACCCCGAAAATAAGCCCTAGTCAAAGTCATTGTAAGTCATGTAATCCGTTCTGTAAAAAGATTATATAATACAGTGTGTCTCCTTTTGTAACTTTATTGTGGAAAATGCCTTATTTACAGGGCCGCTCGGTACTCACGTGATCCGCCAGAGATCTTCTTCTCCCAGCTGATGTTCCACTCCCACTGCAGTGCTTGGAGCGTGGCTGATGTCAGCGGGGGATCTCTGCCCCTCCCTCTGCAGTATTCAGAGTGGGGAAGAAGAGATCCTGAAGGTCACGTGAGCACCCAGCAGCACTGTAAATAGGGTATTTTCCACAATAATGTTACACAAGTTGACACACTGCACATTATTGAAGTGGGGGGGGGGAGACAAAGTCCCACCTCTATTCCCCCCATTCTATGCACACTGCACATTATATCATCTTACATGATTTTACAAAGATTTTAAGATTTATTTTTGGATTACAGAATTTCATAGGGGAACAGGGGGAGGAACATTTTTGTACATACCGTAAATAAATAAGACATCCCCTGAAAATAAGCCCTAGTGTGTTATTTGTAGCCAAAATTAATATAAGACCCGGTCTTATTTTCAGGGAAACCCGGTATCTGTTAGGCGAATACTGTGCTGAATAATTTTAGCACACCCAACATCCATGTCATCAGTTGAGAAAACATCTTCGTATTCCATTAGGTGCTCTCCTACTGCTTGTTTGTGCTCTGCAGGACTATCAGCATCATTCAGGTGAAAGTCTAATTTGGTTTCTTTCTCCTTGACCTTGGCAGGGTAGGACCTAATGGTTTCCACTTGGTAACAATAGGCTACCTTTTTTCCAGGCTGGTATTATAACTAGGTATGTGGTAATGTTCCGAACAGTAACAACATCCATTCTTGGACATTTTAAACAATAGTCTTTTGTATCAGTCTCCAGCAGTAAAAAGCTACCAGTTGCACTTGGTAAAATCTCCACATAACCCTGCAACACCCTCAGTCCCCCGGCTGGAAGCTCTATGGGATGTCATGGATTTCCCACACACCCTCCAGGAAGATCAGAAGCAAAGGTTTGGCAGATATTTTGAAGCTCTGGAGCAACAGGGAGTGAGGGTAAAGGAGTTCCCTGTTGGGGCTGAAGAAACCATATGAAGGCAGCCTTAACGGCTTCCACATTGGAACCCACAATCATAGGAGCATACTTGTTACCACCAGGTGGAGGGCTCACATAAGCAATGAATTTAAGTGGGGGATCCTCATCAGCTATCACACCAGGAATGCAAAGCTCAACTTCTAGACAACACACCATAAACAAGCATAGTGTCCATAGGTTGCAAAGGGAGGTGGTTTAAGTGTTGCTGATAGAAGGGCCAGTATATGATGGTCAGCTGGGAACCAGTATCCAAACAGAACAGTAGTGGGTATTTCATTAACAAACAAATTAAAAGTACATCTGCGGCCTATCCCAGGTAGTTTGGTAAACATTTGTTTTCTAGATTTTCCCTGTTTTCATTTGTACACATGTCCAGCTTTACTGTATCAGCCAGCAGTGGACACTGATGAACTTTGTGGCCTGCTTGTCCACAGCGGAAACATTTGATGTGGAAGAGAGGCTTATCAACTGGAGGTTTTATCAGCAGATTGAGCTCTAGGCTGTGGGTGTCTACCCACTTCATTGTTTTTAGCAACAATCAAATTTTTGTAAACAGAAAATGTATGGTATGGTGCGTAACACCGCGCTGCTAATCAAAAGTATTTTAAAGCAGCTGACAGGGCTGTGAAATAAGTGGATGATGCAGGGTGTGTGCTAATGAAGTCAGCTGGTCAACTCCTTCCCGTGTCATAACCTATAGTCTGTGAGGACGTAGGCCAGAAGCAATAGATACCTTACTGCCTCCATCCATGATTCCAAACCTGTATGCCTTCAAGTTATTCTTGGTACATGTGATGGTCTGGATATCAGATGGCTACCTTCTGTGTTCCTGGAGAGATTCCAACAACACCTGTCCTTACTTTAAGCCTTTCTGACTCATGAAACATATGTTTGCCTGAGTCTGATAATTCCGGTAAGCCTACATCTTTATCGGTTTTTCACTCTGGAGTTTCTCACGACTTCTGACCCAAGATTATCAACAATATTACTTTGGAACTATATTTTTATTTAGCACTCCATTGGACTTGTATTTCTCACTCACTGTGTGGACTTTACACTTGGTGCACTAATTTGTATATCATTTTTCACTTCTGTATTGCTTATTTTGTGTTGCATTTTTATGTCAATATATGCAGCTTCTATGTTTGTTTAGCGCGACACTTTATATAAACAGAAAATGTAGCGCTGGTTTTTATTCCATTGGCTTTGTTTGTTTGTATGTAGCAGCTTATTTTCTATTTTTGATTAGCGCAGTTTTTTCTATATTTAATCTAATTTTTGTGCTCAACCAAAGAACCCTGTTTAACTTTGCTCTTAGAAGGGGTACTAAAACTGATATCAGATTCCTGTTTCTTTACTTCAGTCATAGTTTCAGTGAAATAAACGTTTCTCTCTCTCAAAACAACTCTTAGGACCGGTGATATTGGGTGATGTGGCAGTAGCCCCTTTATTATCTGAGCAGTCCTTAAAGGGGTTGTAAACACATTTTTTTTTTATTAAATAACAAATATAGTTAGTCAGGTTGAAAAAAGACACAAGTCCATCCAGTTCAACCATAAAAAAAATAAAAAATAAAACAAAGTAAAACACAGTACATCCTCCCATACACCCAACTCCATACCCACAGTTGATCCATATATGTCATACTTACCTCCACTGTGTAGCCCGTTTTGCACAGAGTGGCACCGATACACGTCTTCTGGGGTCCCTCGGCGGCTGTCTCTGGTCCTCCCCGCAAGAACTACACACATTCATACGAGAGAGCTTCCATTGTGTGAAGTCCTTGCGGGCGCGCTCCCGTGATACAGCGACTGGCCGCTGTATCACTCGGCCCCACCACTCAGCGCGCTGCATCACTGGATGTGATTGACAGCAGCGCCAGCCAATGGCTGCGCTGCTTTCAATCCATCCGCTCTAACCAATCAGTGGCCAGGCTGAGCGGTGAAGAGGATGTCGGGACCGAGCGCAGGACTTTCGAGGGGCCAGGTAAGTATAACGGGGGGCCGGGGGGGTCGGTATACTCTGAAGTTTTTTCACCTTAATGCATAGAATGCATTAAGGTGAAAAAACTTTTTCCTTTACAACTCCTTTAATTTGTCAACATCCTTAGGCGAGATTACCTTTTCAGTGAGCAATCTCCCTAGAAGCACTTCTAGCCTCCTCACAAACACAGAAACATCCTCTTCCTCATTATGCTTTGTCTGTTTAAAATCAGCAAGCATCTGATCAGGGTCTTTGCATATCATTTGGTAGTTTTTTATTAACAATGATTTGCCATGAGTCATTTTTACTGTACCTGCCTTCTGTCCGTGTTATCGATATTGCCTCGAGTCATTATGTATACCACGCATGCGCCGTATCCTCCTTCATTCCAGCAAGCCGAGACCCTGGCGGAAAGATTCAGTGTCCAAGTTGGGGCTGCGTCATTTCCTGTTTTAGATGTCAGCCCCAACATCCTGCGATACTTCATCAGAATTCATGCACAAGAGCATCATGGTTACCATGTGACCTGTACGTCACATGGTACAGGAGAGACAGACGGCAGACAGACGACTCCCTTAAAACAATTTCAATGTCATTTGAAAGTGTCTTTAGAATGTGCTTACACAGTGCTCCCGGAGGTATTGGATGGATACAAAAAAGCTGCACTGTAACATGTGACTAAATAACGATCCCTCTCTGTAAGGGGAATGCAATAATGAAAGTAAATACGATAACACTAGTGATGAGTGTAAATACCAATAGCAACAATCCAGATCAGTGAAATAATTAGCTAAATTGAGACTTAAATAATATATATACAAACATAAATAAAAATGCAATGTATAAACACAGCAACCCAGTGACTTGTGTAGATACAGTGGAAAGAACAGCAAGATCCGCAAAAAACAACGGCGTCTTAAAGCTGAATGGATTCAGTGTAAAAGGAAATTCTCCCAAATTCCAGAAGAACGTGTAGATAGAGAAGCCACCACCTTAGATAATACTGCCTCTTACCAGCTGGATTGATCTCTGATTAGGAGATCACAAGCGCATGAGACAAACGACTCTTAACAGCTCTCCACCAAGAGGGTCCTCATAGTAACTTAACACCAGGATCAGTAAACTACTCCCGGAGGTATTGTCACTCCTTTTTGAAGCACGCTGTGATTTATTTTCTATTCGTTTCCATAGTAACTGGAAACACAAAGGGTTAAATATCTCTTTACTAGTGCGAATACGCAGATTATCGAAAAAAAGGACGTTCTGTGGGCGGAAATACAGAGCCGATTTAGACGCATAAGACCACAGTGAAGATGGCGCTGGCGAATATGCTGAAATAATGTTTGGATTATTAAGAATATATGCAGTAAGCTAACATTATTATATATACACAAAGTTGTCATTCGATTCATATTTAATTTGCCTTTCAGAATATTATGAAAATAGTATTGATGGGGGTAGTTTTACTACCGCTTTAATTTGATCAATATTTGTTTCCTGCTTAGAGGCTGTAGCAGTCAACAGAGTTTCTCCTGATGAAGCAGTTGTATTCAATAGTTCACACTTTACAGGCAGAGCTGGTAACTTCCGCCTTTACTGGAGGTGAGATTACTGGAAATACTACAGCACAACCAATTACTCCAGCCCCCTTTGGATATATGCAAAAGGGACCTTTAACTGGATTTAAATCCGCCTCTCTGAGACAGAGATAATGGGTATACAGTTCATAACCCTCATCCTCCTCTTGTATCCACAAGAGAGGCAGACTGCAAGGTTTCATTTGCTTGTAGCACCTCCTGCTGTCTATGGGTGCTCACAGTGATAGGTACACACGAAATAGCAAATGACCTTTTCGGTGGAAGTCCCTATTCCAGGGCCCATTATCACACAGCTTCTGTTGATAACAGTGACATGGTTGTTCCTTAAAGAGGATGTAAACCCTGATGGGTGTTACTTCCTCTTTGTTTCCCTGTAAAGGTAAAGCATAATGGACTACTATGCATCGCATTGTAGCCCATTGTGTGACACTTACCTGCAGGAGAAGCCCGCGATGTCCCTGTCTTCCTCACTAGTAGTAAGCGGCCATTCTTCACCCCTCTTCTTCTGGGGCCGCGAACCCCGGGCACTGTGAATGGCCAGAGTCGCATGACTTCACTCCGGCTCATGCACACGAGAGGCGCCTTTTACGGCATGACCCGAGATAGAAACGGCACCGCGTGCCCTGCATGTGCAGGAGAAATCGCCGTATGGCGATTTGCAAATATAACCTAGACTGTGCAGGTCTGGGAGATATTTCAAGCACCTACAGCTAAGCCCTAATCTAGGCTTACCTGTAGGTTAAAGTAGTCACGTGACCCCATCCCCCTCTGACGCAAGAGGCATGTCTGGGCTGTCTCAGTGACGTAGCACAGTGTGCGTCAGAGGGGGACGGGGTCACGTGACGCGTGGCCCGCCTCCCCTATAAAAGAAACGTCAAAGCTCTGGCGCGTCATTCGCTGAGCTGTGCTCTGAATGGATGGATCTTCTCATCGCTGGACCAACCGGCCGTCGCTGGAGAGATCACCCGTCGCTGGACCGATCACCCGGCGCTGGATAGAAGACAACGCTGGAGCAGGGAGCAGCATCGATCGTCTATTTTCACCGCTGGATTTTTATTTGGTTTAATTAATAAAGTAATTTGTTCTACGGTGGGTGTGTTTTTTTTCCTGAAAACTACTATTTACACTTCCTTCGTGAAATGGTAGGGGTACAGTGTACCCCATTACCATTTCACACCGGGGGGGGGGCCAGGATCTGGGGGTCCCCTTTGTTAAAGGGGTCTTCCAGATTCTGATAAGCCCCCTGCCCACATACCCCCACAACCACCGTGGGGATGAGACCCTTGTCCCCATCAACATGGGGACAAGGTGCTTTGGGGGGCACCCCAAAGCACCCTCCCAATGTTGAGGGCATGTGGCCTGGTGCGGTTCAGGAGAGGGGGGGCCGCACTCTGTCCCCCCCTCTTTTATGCGGCCGGCCAGGTCAACGTGCTCGGATAAGGGGTCTGGTGTGGATTTTAGGGGGAACTCCACGCCATTTTTTTTTAAATTTGGGGTGGAATTCCCCTTAAAATCCACACCAGACCTGAAGGGTCTGGTTATGGATATTTAGGGGGAACCCCACGTCATTTTTTTTTTAAATTGACGGCAGGGTTCCCCTTAATATCCATACCAGACCTAAAGGGTCTGGTTATTGAATTTGGGGGGACCCCCACGCAATTTTTTTTTTTTTTACTAAAAGTCTGTGTCCCATTGACTTCAATGGCGTTCGGAGTTCGGGTTCGGGTTCCCGAACCCAAACTTTTTTTCTAAAGTTCGGGTCCGAACCCGAACATCCAGGTGTCCGCTCAACTCTATTCACAAATCTAATTGTACCAGAATAGTGTCCCATCATTGGTATCATTGGCAGGAATAGTGTTCCATCATTTGTGTCAGTGGGAGAAATAGTGCCCCATCATTGGTATTATTGGGAGGAATAGTGTCCCATCATTTGTGTCAGTGGGAGAAATAGTGCCGCATCATTGGTATCAGTGGGAGGAATAGTCTCCCATCATTGGTATCATTGGGAGGAATAGTGTCCCATCATTGGTATCATTGGCAGGAATAGTGTCCCATCATTAGTGTCAGTGGGAGAAATAGTGCCCCATCATTGGTATCATTGGGAGGAATAGTGTCCCATCATTTGTGTCAGTGGGAGAAATAGTGCCGCATCATTAGTATCAGTGGGAGGAATAGTGTCCCATCGTTGGTATCATTGGCAGGTATAGTGTCCCATCATTTGTGTCAGTGGGAGAAATAGTGCCCCATCATTGGTATCATTGGCAGGAATAGTGTCCCATCATTTGTGTCAGTGGGAGAAATAGTGCCGCATCATTGGTATCAGTGGGAGGAATAGTCTCCCATCATTGGTATCATTGGGGGGAATAGTGTCCCATCATTTGTGTCAGTGGGAGAAATAGTGCCCCATCATTGGTATCATTGGGAGAAATCGTGCCCCATAATTTGTGTCAGTGGGAGAAATAGTGCCCCATCATTGGTATTAGTGGGAGGAATAGTGTCCCATCATTGGGGAAGGTTCCTGCTTGTCAAGATTTTTTTTTAATGTATTTTATGTTATTTTAAGTTATTTCCCTATCCACATTTGATTGCAGAGTACTTGCCATGCTCTTACCAACATTTTGCTGCCATTTGCAGCCCTCTAGCCCGTTTCCTTTGTTTTTTAGGGACATTTTAGTAGTCAAAAATGTGGGTCCCCATTAACTTCAATAAGGTTTGGGTTCGGGTCAAGTTCGGGTACCGAACCCGGACTTTTTTTCCAAAGTTCGGCTGAACCCGAACATCCAGGTGTCCGCTCAACTCCCTTAAGGCCAGTTTCATTGGACCAAATCGATCGTGTATACGGCCCATTGGACCGTTGTCCATCGGACCAAAGTTTTAAAACTTGCTTTAAAATCGGTCCGATGGACGCCTGACCATTGGACCAAAACGATGGTTAGTACGCAAAAGCATCGGACCAAAAACCCGCGCATGCTCAGAATCAAGTCAACGCATGCTTGGAAGCATTGAACTTCTTTTTTCAGCACGTCGTTGTGTTCTACGTCACTGCGTTCTGACCCGATCGGATTTTGGACTGATGGTGTGTACGCACATCAGACCATCAGTCTGTCGGACCATTCTCATCGGACCGGTCTGATCGTGTGTACGCGGCCTTATTAAGAAGGATCCTAAAAGAACATTTACATGCGTGAAGGTCATTTATGGCCGCATATTTTTGGTGAGCGCATTTTGATTGTCACTTCTGGTGAAGAACTTTTATTATGCACGTTGCACTTTCTGAGAGCACGGTGGTTGGAGTGTAAATCTGGAACACAGCATTTTTGTTGCCAGTTCTACATTTGAAATTAATCTGAACTCTTTTGATTTATCAATTAATTAATTGGTGTTTATATGGACATTATTTTACACTTGTTGCACCCTTTGTACCTGTCTTTCACAGTTTATTAGTCACTCACTACTTTTTGAAACTGCACTTGCTTTTTTTTTAAACTCTTATTCATCTTTGTTGGCGTCGTTTTTCATTTTTTTTCTTCATCTGATGCCGAGTACACACGATCACGTTTGGCATGAAATAAAACAACGTTTTTCATCATGAAAAACAAACAACGTTTTTCCAACTTCATCATAAAAAATGACGTTGCCCACACACCATTGTTTTTTCAAAATGCTTTAGCAAAGCGCGGTTACGTACAGCACGTACGACGGCACTCTAAAGGGGAAGTTCCATTCAAGCTTCCATCTCATAACTTGCTTCTGAGCATGCGCGGGTTTAAAGCATCGTTTTAGCCCACACACGATAATTTTTTACAACACAAAAAACGAAATTTTCAAAAACGACATAAAAAATTAAAGCATGTTCGAATTTTTTTTTTTTACGTTTTTCAGAAGACAAAAAACACGATCATTTTAAATGACGTTTTTAAAAATGTAATTTTATTTCATCACAAAAAACGACTGTGTGTACGAGGCATTAATGTTTGGAGACTATATAATCACAAGATCTGCACAGGGAAAAACTGGTCAAGAAACAGTCCCATTTACTACAAATATACAGGCAAATATAAAGCAGAGATCAAGGTACTTACATTGTTCCAGAAACATTGTAGAAGCCTATTCCGAGAAGATGCAGCACGTTGTCATGAGATGCGCTCAGTTTGGAGGAATACAGCCAACAATATGTTGCAAGATTTCATTTGTATGCAAAATGATTCCTAGGCGTGCCAGCTCTTCAATATTGTATGCGAAACTGCAATATTGGGCAGGTACTTTATGTAAATATTAAAGGGGTTGTAAAGGCAGATTTTTTTTTTTTTTATTCTAATGCATTCTATGCATTAAAATAAAAAAAGCCTTCTGTGTGCAGCAGCCCCCTAACACATACCTGAGGTCCCTCTCTGTCCAGCGATATCCATGAGTGTTTCAGCGATCCAGGACTCTCCCTCTTGATTGGCTGAGACACAGCAGAAGCGACATTGGCTCCTGCTGCTGTCAATCAAAGTCAGCTAGCCAATAAGGGGAGAGAGGGGGACAGGGTCGGGCACCATGTCTGAATAGACACAGGAAGCTGTGACTAGGCTTGGGTGCCCTAACAACAAGCTTCTTGCTGTGGGGGCACTCAACAGGAGGGAGGGGCCAGGAGCACAGAAGAGGGACCCAAGAAGAGGAGGATCAGGGCTGGTAAGTAAAACATGTTTGTTATTTCTATAGAAAAAAAAAACCGAGACTTCAAATAAGAATTTACAATCACTTTAAGTCCTCACACATCTAATGCTTACTAAGACGTGAAATCCTAAAAGGAATTTCACCTTTTGGACAATTGGGGGGAAGTTAAGCTAATAATGTTAAAGTAGAACTATAGCAAAAACTTTTTTTACTCACGTGTTAGTGACAATTGTAGATATTGAGTGCAGATGCTCCCAAGGGGAATACAGACAGCAATAAAAAGTTTAACCTTTTTTTTATCCATAATAAGTCTGTGACTGTAGATCTACTTCAATTACAATCCTGCCAGCCTTTAAAGCCTCTCTGTGCCCAAAAGGGAACAAAAGTGTACATACTGTATATACATATCATTAAACAAGATTTGAAAATGTTGGTCATGTGGGCTTGAGCCCTGGTT
Source organism: Rana kukunoris (assembly GCA_029574335.1). Taxonomy (NCBI): domain Eukaryota; kingdom Metazoa; phylum Chordata; class Amphibia; order Anura; family Ranidae; genus Rana; species Rana kukunoris. The sequence continues at coordinate 155,860,773 of CM056057.1, forward strand.
CACATGTCAAATTGCATGGCAAATCGTGGCAATTGCCAGAAAAGGCATCTCACCGTTTCCCAAAAGTAGTTTCTGTACAACTTTTGGCGACTTCAGGGTGCGGTTTCCATTGACATCTGAGGCTGCAGAGAAAGGCATGTGTGTTTAAGCTTTGGCATGCATACCCTAATGCAATAGGCTGCACACATCTATGGTGATTGGGGATCTAACACAGAGCCCACTCTACCCACACAGCTGAGAAATGAAGGGGGGGGGGCACAGCCTGCTTTGTTCACACAGCAGGGAAGTGAAGGGTGAGAGGAACACAGCCTGCTTTGTTCACACAGCAGGGAAGTGAAGGGTGAGAGGAACACAGCCTGCTTTGTTCACACAGCAGGGAAGTGAAGGGTGAGAGGAACACAGCCTGCTTTGTTCACACAGCATGGAAGTGAAGGGTGAGAGAAACACAGCCTGCTTTGTTCACACAGAAGGGAAGTAAAGGGTGGGAGGAACCCAGCCTGCTTTGTTCACACAACAGGGAAGTGAAGGGTGGGAGGAATCAAGCCTGTTTTGTTCACACAGCAGGGAAGTGAAGGGTGAGAGTAGGGATGAGCTTCATGTTCGAGTCAAACTCATGTTCGACTCGAACATCGTATGTTCGACCGTTCGTGGAAATACGAACTTTATGGGCCGTTCGTGCCAAATTCGAGTGGCCTGTCACGGTCCATAATTCCCTGCAGAATCACAGTGCATTGCTGGCTGATGATTGGCCAAGCATGCACTATGACCCGCATGCTTTGGTCAATCACAGTGCAGAAAAAACAGAGAGCCATAATTGGCCAAAGCCAGGGTGGCTTTGGGCAATTATGTCTCAGGGGGTTTAGTACACACCCCACACTATATAAGGCCGCCTCCGTGGCGGTCTTGTGTAGTGTGTTGCAGTGGTTAAAGACAGATAGAGAGAGAGTGTAATTTATTTTGAGTTAGATAGAGCAGGCAGGCAGGCGAGTCAGTTACAGTTAGGCCGCGTACACATGACCAAATAAATCCGTTCAAATCGGTCTGACAGACCGATTTGATTGGATTTGTCTGCTGGGCTATTTTGGTTTGATCGCTGTTCACACAATCAAACCAAAATCCCTGCCGGCAGACAGCGCGGTGACGTGGCGGTGACGTTGACGCCGCCACGTCACCGCACCAGAAAGTAAAACACTTCCGCCCATGCGTCCAATCCATTCGACGCATGCGCGGGCAGATATGTCTGCTGGTTAGCGTACTAACCAGCAGACATGTCGGACGGACGGGTTCCCAGCAGACAGATTTTAAAGCATGCTTTAAATTCTGTCTGCTGGAAAAAAATGTCTGTCCGCCCGTACACACGATCGAATTTGTCTGCTAAAAACGGTCCGTCGGACCGTTTCCAGCAGATAGATTCGATCGTGTGTACGTGGCCTTACAGTGTGTAAAGGATATAAATGCATCCCAGGTGTTGTATATATATTTATACACTGTATTGAGTATAGATAGATCCATTCCTGTATGCTCTAATCTTCCTAATATACTGACAGACAGGCAGGTGATTGTGCTAGCTGCAGTATTCTCACTTGTTGTAATATGTCCTCTGCACAGTGTGCACCTAAAGCTACGTGAATACATTTGCTGGTGTTTTCATATTAATACCACAGGCAGTGACTGATCAGCACGTATTTTCACTCGGTGTACTGTGTCCTTTGCACAGTGTGCATCTAAAGCTATGTAAATAGATTTTCTGATGTTCTCATATTAATACCACAGGCAGTGACTGATCAGTATGGATGAGCTTTGTGTTGGAGTCGAACTCACATTCGTCTCGAATATTGTATGTTCAATAATTTGGCTAATTACGAATGTTATGGGGAGTTTGCGCTAAATTTGAGTGGGGTGTCACGGCCCATAATTCACTGCGACATCACAGTGCATTGCTGGCTAATGATTGCCATGCTTTGGCCAATCACAGTGCACAAAAAACAGAGAGCCATAATTGGCCAAAGCCAGGGTGGCTTTGGCAAAATATGGCTCAGGGGATGTCGGCCTTGTGTAGTGTGTTGCGGTGGTTAAGACAGAGAGAGAAAATGTGTCATTTTTTTTGAGTTAGATAGAGCATGCAGGCAGGCAGGCTAGTTAGTTAGAGTTACAGTGTGTAGAGGATATGCATCCCAGGTGTTGTGTATATATATTTATACACTGCATTGAGTTTAGCTATATCCACTCTTCCTAATATACTGACAGGCAGGCAGGTGATTGTGCTAGCTGTAGTATTTTCACTTGGTGTACTCTGTCCTTTGCAAACGTGCACCTAAAGCTACGTGAATACAATTGCTGTTGTTCTCACATTAATACCACAGAACAGTGACTGATCAGCAAGTATTTTCACTTGGTGTACTGTGTCCTCTGCACAGTGTACACCTAAAGCTACGTGAATACATTTGCTGGTTTTCTCATATTAATACCACAGAGTATTAGCTCCAACTAATGTATCTTTGAAGGGTTGCAGTGTTGTGGCACCAACACCAGTGCCTAAGGCCCAATTTTTCTGCCCCTGTTTAAAGCAGAGTTCTACCCAGGAAAACAACATTTGGCCAAAAGTCCTAAAAAAAAAAAAAAAAAAAAACATGAAAAAAAAAAATTATACTCACCCGAAATACCTGTTGCTATGCGGAAGTCCGTAATCTGCCTATTCCCCACAGCAGTGTGTTTTCTTCTGCTTCTTCTCCTAGTGAATGGGGCGCGCTGCTTTTTGGGAACTGTGTGTGTTCTCAGAGAGCAGCCGCCCATTCACAAGCCGGTGTGAGACTCACGCAGGCACAGTAGTAAATGGGCAGTGAAGCCGTAAGGCTTCACTGCCTGTTTCCCCTAGTGTGAATGGCGGCGCGGGACCTGCATCGATCGTGGGACCGGCATCGGGGGGGCCATCAGCGCAGGCAAGTAGGACAAGGTAAGTGTCCTTATTAAAAGTCAGCAGCTACACTGTTAGTAGCTGCTGACTTTAAAAAAAATAAATTGCGGGTGGAATCCCGCTTTAACAGGGGTGTGTAATTGCAATTTTTGATGCAAAACTTTGCAGCAGGGCTCATTAGTGCGCTCCAACTAGAGTATCTGTGAGGGGTTGCTGTGTTGTGGAACCAGTGCCTAAAGCCCAATTTTTCTTCCCCTGTTCAACATGGGCATGTAATTACGATTCTTGATCTAATATTTCACAGCAGGGCCCATTCCTGCACCCACCAAGAGTAACTGTGAGGGCTGACAGTGTTGTGGCACCAGCACCACCACCACCACCAACAAAGGCCCACTTTTTCTGCCCCTGTTCAACCGGGGCATGTAACTACAGTTCTTGATATAATAGTTCACAGCAGCGTCCACCAAGACTAACTGTGAGGGCTTACAGTGTTGTGGCAACACCAACACCTAGGGCCCAAATTTCTGCAGAGTAAATACGGCAGGCCCCTACTTTCAAACATCCAACTCACAAACGACTCCTACTTGCAAACGGAAGGAGACAACAGGAAGTGAGAGGAAATCTACCCCTAGGAAAGTAAATTCTCTTCAGTAAGAGGTGTCCCCTGTCCACTGATGCTTTATCACCAATCCTTGTTTCACTAAAAAAAACACATTTTCAAAAAAACATTTGTTATTGGGACAGAAAGTGAGGTGTAATCTTCTGAACAGATGCGCACAGACAGCAAAACACATGTTTCAGGGGTGATAACCCTTCTCTATGTTTTCCAAAAAGCTTAAAAATAGATTTTTGGGCTAGAGCTATACTTTAAAAAAGTACCAGTTCAAAATTACAAACAGATTCTACTTAACAACAAACCTACAGTCCCTGTCTTGTTTGCACCGCCTGTATACTGCTGTTCAAAGTATATAGGGCCAAAGTGGCTGGTAATAACCTGGGGGGAGGGGGGGAGAAACCCATGCTATTTTTCCCAATGATTTTCATCCTTATTGCAGGGATCAGACATTACATTAAAGCCACAAGCAATTTTAAATGACAATTTTCCTATAGCAATGTAATTTTGTGCAGGAACAGTTCTAAACACATGCACTTCACAGGCATACTATAGACACCCAGCAGGTACGATATTTAAAGGAATTTTTTAATTTTTTTTCACTTTAAGCATCATTAAAATCTCTGCTCCCGAAAAAACAACAGTTTTTAAACTTTTTTTACCATTGATATATGTTCCATGGGGCAAGACCCAGGTCCTCAACCCCGTTTTACGACAATAACTTGCATATTAGCCTTTAAAATTAGCACTTTTGATTTCGAACATTTGAGTCCCATAGACTTCAATAGGGTTCTAATGTTCGCGCGAACGATCGGTCCGTTCGAAGGTTCTGGTGCGAACCGAACTGGGGGGGGGGGGGGTGTTTGGCTCATCCCTAGATGGGGATAATAATCCATCAACTAAAAGCTGGGAGGTGGGGCATATAAGATAGAAACCATAGCTTCCAACTGTCCCTGATTTGGAACAAAGCCCCTCTGTCCCTCTCTTTCTTCCTCATTTGTCCCTCAGTTTGGTCTAATCTATATAGTTCTACATAAAATGTGATTTGTATATTCCAAAAGGTGTTTCCCATGTGCTAAACCTTTCATCCAATTTATAAATTGCTGCATTTGTAAATTTCAAAAACCAATACAAAGGAATGGTAATGGTAAAAAAAATTATCTTGTGGGTTTAACTACTATTTTTTTGTATAATTCTCCTTTTAAGGGGACATTGTAGCTGGCCAGCTAGAACCTGTCCTAGGTCGCTTATATAACCTACATGTATATACAGCTAGAACTGCTAATAATAACTGCTAATGTTAAATGACAAGAATGAATATTTGAACCACCATTTTCTGTTATACTTCATTCAACACGTGTTCTTTGTACATGGACTGTCTGCTGCAAAAGCAGCAGTGTTATTCATGAAGAAAAGTTAATGAAGTTAATAAAGAAGTTATTTTAAGCATTTGGTGTGCTCTTTAAATCTACTGCTTCCATAGAACGGCACTAGAGAAATTTCAGAGTAATAGACAGTCTTGTTGGACTGAAAAGTCAGAGATATCACAATTCTTCTATTGCCACAACTCATGAGGCACTTGTGATTTGTATATTCCAAAAGGTGTTTCCCATGTGCTAAACCTTTCATCCAATTTATAAATTGCTGCATTTGTAAATTTCAAAAACCAATACAAAGGAATGGTAATGGTAAAAAAAATTATCTTGTGGGTTTAACTACTATTTTTTTGTATAATTCTCCTTTTAAGGGGACATTGTAGCTGGCCAGCTAGAACCTGTCCTAGGTCGCTTATATAACCTACATGTATATACAGCTAGAACTGCTAATAATAACTGCTAATGTTAAATGACAAGAATGAATATTTGAACCACCATTTTATGTTATACTTCATTCAACACGTGTTCTTTGTACATGGACTGTCTGCTGCAAAAGCAGCAGTGTTATTCATGAAGAAAAGTTAATGAAGTTAATAAAGAAGTTATTTTAAGCATTTGGTGTGCTCTTTAAATCTACTGCTTCCATAGAACGGCACTAGAGAAATTTCAGAGTAATAGACAGTCTTGTTGGACTGAAAAGTCAGAGATATCACAATTCTTCTATTGCCACAACTCATGAGGCACTTCATAGTGCTGCGCCTGCCACAGTGGAACTATTATTCCCTTTGAGGGAAAAGCGATAGCACTCCTCAACTTGCACAGTAAAGAGCGCATTTGAGCAGCGGAGCGCCAGCATCTACAGCCGCCAGCAACCGATCCCTGAGTGAGCAAGTAAAGACACCTCAGCGGAGCTACCATAGAGGCCATAGAAGCGTGTTTACTCAAACTGCAGCTGACTCTTAAAGTGGCAGAACGGCAAAGGCAAGATAGTCACACAAAAAGCGCCAACCCTCCTGCGACCCCTAGAGAGAGAAAAAGACGCATTGTTGGAAAACCAAAGTTCACACCTAGCGTGCCTGCACTGCCACCCACGAAGAGGTCACGTACTGCAGCCAGCTATTTTCCTGCCACTAGGCCCAAAGCCTGCAGCAGAGCATTGCAACTCATCGCAAAGCATCGCAACTCATCACAGAGCATCGCAAATCATCACAGAGCATCGCAAGTCAGCACAAGATTCGCATCAAGTAAAGACAAGTCTCCTTTAAGACTGATATTTGTTCCAGCAACCTACAGATCACATATCCTGCTCTTCAGAATAAGATCAGAGCTTTCCTTTTATTACTTATCATTGCACATAGGCTTTGGCATAAAGAGACATTTTCGTGTTCAGGAATAAAAGACTGTAAAGTAAAACAAAGGACGGTTTGTAGTATACAGACTCTAAAGTATTTAAAGTGAAAGTCATTTATTGCCTGCATCTTTTGCTATTGCATTTAAATTGAAAGTCATTTATTGCCTGCATCTATTGTTATTGCATTTAAAGTAAAATGTCTAAGCCTAGTATTACCATGCCACTGTTAGAGGATACAAAGATAGATAGAATAGAGGGTTAACCTGTCTGAGGTAGAAGAGTCTGATGCTGCATTAGTCTTGCCCCAAACAAATGAGCTAAGACGCTCAGAACGTATCAGAAAACCGACCCCAAAAATGCTGCAAAATTTGGATCAAGAAGCAGCATTAAAAGGAAAAGGGTTCACCAGAATGTATGATAAGTGGTTCTTAGGGGAAACCACAATCTCAAGTGGGACTTCCTTCACTAGCAGAAGTGCCAGTTACACATCAGAGTCCTCAAATACTCTAGCCAAAAGAAAGGAACTTGTTGAACAACTTGCTGTCAAGAAAGCAGAAATCGAAATGGAATCTGCCATTGAGGCACAGCGCCATCAAATGGAAGCTGAAATGGAGGCGCACCGCCAACAGATGAAAAGTTGGGAAAGGCTGAAAGAAGTAAAGATTATAGAAGCCAGACGGAGAGGACATGAATGGTAGTAATAGGTCCAAATCTGTACTAAGTGAAGAAGCATACTCCTACTTACCTCCATACATCCAGGAGAATGAAAGGAAACCTTCAGTATGTAGTGAAGAAAAAAGTCATTGCCCTTCCATCCCTGCTCAGAAAGATGAAAAGAGAGACTCACTTAATTTAGAACTAAGTGAGAAAATAAAACAGGATAATTCTACTCCTAGATGTCACTGCAATGATCAGGAGAATGTTGCGACTATTGTCCCAGCAAGACGGCAGAGAACAGTCCCAGCAAGACTTCTCATTCCAGAACCTACTGTATTTTCAGGAGACCTACTGAAGTTCATAGAGTGGAAGGCAAGTTTTGAAATGATCATTGAGCATCATTGTTTCAGACCAGTTGACAAGTTATTCTACCTTCAGAGATATGTTGGTGGAGAAGCAAAGAAATCTCTTGAAGGTAACTTCTATAGAACAGACGAAGAAGCCTACAAGCAAGCTTGGAAAAAGTTAAATGCAAGATATGGTCATCCTTTCTTAGTACAAAGAGCCTTTGGGGAGAAATTGAATAACTGGCATAAAATAGGTCCCAAGGAATACTTCAAACTCCAAGAGTATGGTGATTTCCTGCAAGCATGCAGCAATGCCATCCCACATGTACAAGGACTAGAAGTACTGAACGACTATCTAGAAAATCACAGGATGCTAGCTAAGCTACCTGAAGAAGTGGCTTCTAGATGGAATCGCTATGTGACTGAACAGTTAGATCTAAATAAGGACTTCCCAAGTTTTAAAAAGTTCTCTGAGTTTGTTAATAGGGAAGCACGAATAGCATGTAATCCAATAACAGCATCTTACGCCTTAAAATCCTTAGAAGAAAGGCCTGCAAGAGATACAAGACGTGCAAAAGCAACTAGCTTTGCAATCAACACAGCAGCTAAAGGTCTAGATACCTGTGAAAGCAAGTTTAAAGTCACTACTGGGTTCAGTAAAGAGACAAAACCGACAAATCCTCAGACTACCTTTAAGTGTATGTTTTGTGGAGAGAACCACTCCATACACAAGTGCCAACAATTGAAAGAGAAGTCCTCAAATGAAAATAAAAAAATTGTACTTGATAACCAACTGTGTTTTGGATGCTTAAGAAAAGGCCATATTACAAAGGAGTGTAAGAAAAAGGCTACATGCAGCGTCTGCAAAGGACGCCATTCTATGCCACTACATGAGGAACGTCCAAAGAAGGATAAATCCTCAATACCTAAAGATGCTGAGGAAGAAAAGAAAGTATCAGTATGAAAAGAAAGTATCAGTATACACTTAAAGGTAGTCTGAGGATTTGTCGGTTTTGTCTCTTTACTGAACCCAGTAGTGACTTTAAACTTGCTTTCACAGGTATCTAGACCTTTAGCTGCTGTGTTGATTGCAAAGCTAGTTGCTCTTGCACGTCTTGTATCTCTTGCAGGCCTTTCTTCTAAGGATTTTAAGGCGTAAGATGCTGTTATTGGATTACATGCTATTCGTGCTTCCCTATTAACAAACTCAGAGAACTTTTCAAAACTTGGGAAGTCCTTATTTAGATCTAACTGTTCAGTCACATAGCGATTCCATCTAGAAGCCACTTCTTCAGGTAGCTTAGCTAGCATCCTGTGATTTTCTAGATAGTCGTTCAGTACTTCTAGTCCTCGTACATGTGGGATTGCATTGCTACATCTGCATGGTGGAAAGCAGAATGTGCTCACACCCTCCCTATGACTACAGCCCTGCGTAAAGATGCTCTCTTAACCCTCACAGGCATGGAGGCTAAGCCTAATGGGAACTGTAGTTCCCATTAGGCCGTGATGTAGCAAGAATGAATGCGCACCGCAAACCAGGAAGTCAGTGACAATAACGATTCAGGAGTGACGGAGGTGAATAAAACAGCTCGGTTTCAACAGGTATCAAACTAGTTATAATGCAAAACATTACTTTTTACTTTATCAGCTGCTGTCAGACTTTAATTTAAGAGGAAAATATTTTTGTCTTTACAACCCCTTTGAATGAATGAATGAATGAATGAATGAAAACTTATATAGCGCGGCACATGCAAACTAAATCGCCTCTGGGCGCTTGTTGTTCCTGTCTCCTTTGGTATCAAAAGAGATGAGTCTTGATCTTTCTCCTGAAGGCTAAGTGGTTCTCCTCCAACCGAATGCTGGTTGGTAAAGCGTTCCATAGTCTGGGACCTTGGACCGCGAATCTTCTATCTCCTTTGGACCTGTAGTTGGCTTTCAGTATCTGGAGCAGATTTTGATTGGTGGATCGCAGGACGCGATTGGGATTATGAGCTTTTATTTTTTCGCATAAATAATGGGGAGCTTTCCCATTAATACATCTATGCGTTAGACAGAGTGCTTTAAAAGTGATTCTGTCTTTTACTGGCAGCCAGTGAAGGGATCTCAGTGAAGGTGAGATTGATTCCCAGGGTTTTTTCCCAGTCACAAGTCTGGCGGCCGTATTTTGAACGACTTGTAGACGAGCGATTTGGTACTTAGGGAGTCCGAGGTAAAGAGCATTTGCATAGTCCAATCTGGAGTTCACAATTGCTCCCACCACGTGCAACCAACTCAGGGTGATACTGCGGATGCAGCAGTAGTCAGTGTTCCATCGCCCCGATGATTTAATGTATGGATTATCCATAATAATTCAATACAAATTATGTCTACTTCATCTTCTCCTATATAATTGAGACCAGTTTCACCGTATGCCTTATGTGCCTTCCTCCCCCATACCCCCCCCCCTTCTTCCCTCCCATTCCCCTCTTTCTTTTTCTTTTTTTCTTCCTTCTTTTCCTCTTCCTTCCCCTGTTCTCGTTTATTCTTTTGCCCCCCCTTACCCCCCCCCTTTTTTCCCTTCTCCCTCCCTTCTCTCTTTTCTCGTCCTCCCCTTCTTCCCCTCCCCTCCTCTTTTCCCTCTTTTCTTTTCTTTTCTTTTTTTTTTCTCTTTTTCTCTTCTTTCAACCCTAGATGGGCTACAAATCTGGTGGGCTACCCTGTTATTTCTGTCATACATATCGCATTGCAGCAGATATATATTGTTTTTTGTTCTGTAATTTTAACTTTTGTGTTTTTATCTATAGTTATTATTTTTTGATTAATTTATGTATGTAATTTACTGTTTTTTGTATATATTTCATCAGATTGAAATGTCTGTACTCCTGAGGAAGCGCTGTGATTAGCGCGCAACATGTAGAGCAAGTCCTCCTACCCCTCTGGATTGTCACCTGGTTATGCACTATTCAAGCTAAATTTTATAATAATGCTTTATATTTGAGCTGTATTTATGCTAGAATTGTATTACAATTGTAATAGCCTGTGTGGACCAGTTATCTACCTGATCTCGGTTCGATTTTATGTTCATAACTGTTTTTTATGACATGACATTTTTCTAATAAATTTATTTAGTTTTTTCTATCTTATCATCGTGTGCCCTTAACTACATGCCGACCGCCCACCGCAGTTATACGGCGGCAGGTCGGCACTGCTAGGCGAGAGCACGTAGCTGTACGTCCTATCTTTTGCGGCCATTAGAGGTACTGTCAGAGAGCTTAGATGTGACCAAGAATCTAATTTTGTCGGAGCAAAAAATGAATTGAAGAAATCTCTAAAGGAGATCGATAAAGAAAAGGTAACTGAGTACTTGTCACAGAATCAATGTGACTTTCATAAAAATGCTCCACATGCAAGCCACACAGGAGGAGTTTGGGAAAGACAAATCAGAACTGTAAGAAATGTGTTAAGTTCAATGTTGAAAAAGAACTCTGGAAGAATGGATGATGCTTCACTTAGGACCCTAGTCTATGAAGTAATGTCTATTAACAGTCGTCCACTTACAGTTGACAACACCAATGATCCAACAAGTTTGGAACCTTTAACTCCTAACCATCTACTTCACCTTAAGTCTGATTGCATACAACCACCGCCTGGCAAGTTCACCAAAGAGGATTTATATGCCAAAAAGAGATGGCGAAGAGTTCAATATCTATCAGAACAGTTTTGGAATAGATGGAGGAAAGAGTACTTAGCCAATCTTACGCTGAGAGGTAAATGGCAAACACCCAGGAGAAATGTCCAAGTTGGTGACATAGTATTAGTGAAAGAAGAAGATTTACCTAGAAATCATTGGAAATTTGCCAAAGTTCAAAAGGATAAAGACAAACTAGTAAGAAGAGCGTTGTTACAAACCGGAGACTCAAAACTTGACAAAAAGGGAAAACGTCTCACTACTCCACTCATGTTGGAACGCCCAATAAAGAAGTTAGTTGTTCTACTTGAGAGTGATAAAAGACACTTGGAAGTTGAGAACCTGGTGGAGAATTCCCCAAATTCATGTTCACATCCTACTATAGAGAACAAAAATTATAGGTAATTTTGGTGGGAGTGTAGCTGGCCAGCTAGAACCTGTCCTAGGTCGCTAATATAACCTACATGCATATACAGCCAGACCTGCTAATAACCTAAATGTAGTACACATGTTTATATGTGAGAGACAAAAGCAGAGTTATTCACTGTGATTTTATGCTTGGATGTCATATAACAGTTGTATGTTGTGTTCACAGAAGCAAAAGAAAAAAAAATGCCTTTAATAATCATTTATTTATATGACAGTGAAGGTAAACTCAATAACACAGTAGAATTTATACCAGAAAGTATAGAGTTAAGCCTTTGTGACTCATCAGGAGCCTTGACTAATCACAGCCAGTTTTGCATTCAGCAAGAGTCTTGACCTATCACAGCCAGCTTTGCATCCATTCTGTCTGGGAAGTTCCCCAACACATGGGCTGGAAGATTATTCCACCACAGACAGAGAACAGAGCAGACACACAGAGTCAGAGTTCAGTTTTATGGAAGCAAAGGGGCCAAATAGGTATGTCATACAGAGAATGGAGAACACTGATAAACAACAAATTACCGGTCATGTTCACCCAGCCACAGCATGTTGCCAAGTTTGCACCAGTGATGATGAGGATGGAGGGGATGATGATGATGAGGTCACTGACATGACATGGGTGCCAGATAGAGCAGAGGAGGAAAGTGAAGATGAGGCACAACCCCATCAAGGCAGGATGCCCTCCAGAGACAGCCATTATGGAAGAGTAGAGAGCAGCCATCCTATTCCATCAGATTGTGGAGCTGTTATCTCTATCCACTTCCCACAGCTCAGTGGCCTGGGCCTTTTTAAACATGTGCAGCTGACCGCACTGTTGCAATTTGCAAACTTTGACTCAAGCAGATCACCAGCCATTTGGGTACCACATGCTTGACAAGGCATTTAACCTCCCACCACTTAGCCCATTGGCAAGAGCACTGGTGACCCCCATGTGTTTTCTAACTTTAACAACTTCAATACAGGGCATTTTCACCCCTTTTCTGCCGCATCTTTCCCACAAATAGAGCTTTCTTTCTTTCGGTGGTATTTGATCACCTCTGCAAGTTCTTATTTTTTGCAAAAAAAATAAACCTTTTTTTTTTACTTTTTGCTATAAAAAATATCCCAATAAAAAAAAAAAAGAAAATTCCTCAGTTTAGGCCGATATGTATTCTTCTACATATTTTTGGTAAAAAAAAAAATCGCAATAAGCGTATATTGATTGGTTTGCACAAAAGTTATAGCATCTACAAAATAGAGGATAGATTTATTGCATCTTTTTTACTAGTAATTGCGGCAATCTGCAATTTTTATCATGACCGCGACATTACGGCAGACATATCGGACACTTTTGACACTATTTTGGGACCATTCACATTTATACAGTGATCAGTGCTATAAAAATGCACTGAGTACTGTGTAAATGTCACTAGCAGGGAAGGGCTTAACACTAGGGGGCGGTCAAGGGGTTAAATGTGTTACCTAGGGAGTGATTTTAACTGTAGAGGGAGGGGACTCACAAGGGGAGGAGACCGATCAGTGTTCCTCTGTTTACACACACAGATCCATGTCCCTGCTCTATTACCGACAATCGCGGATGCCCGGAGGACATCGCGGCTGCCGGGCACACGCACCGGCTCCCGAGCGATGTGGCAGGCGCGCTCACCCTCTAGACAGCCGGGAAGCCCAGGACATCATATGACGCTCGCCCAGGATGGGAGATCCCTCCTGCAGACGTCATATGTCTATGGGCGGGTAGGGAAGTGGTTAAAAATAGTTGTATGCTATACTTTAAGCTCAAGCCAAACTCTTCTGGTTCTGAAACACAAAAAACACAGTGGGTCAGCCTGATTATTACATGGTTGCAGGGGGATCTCCAGTCTTGGGCTTTTAGTCTCTCCACAGATGACCCAGCCAGAGGGTCAGTTGAAGACTTTTTCAAGGTTATGGGTTTATTATATGATGAACCATGATGTTGCCCACTCAGCAGAATCTAATCTTAGGTCATTACATCAGAAGAGATTGGGTCCTGATCCCAGACCGGCATCCATAATTGCATTAAAACCGCTGACCAGTCCATGTATAACTCTTATGTGGCCAGTACCAGTCATGTGCCTTTATTCTAGTCCTATTCAGATCCTGATCATGACAATGTTTCCAAATGTGACTACAGTTTACATAACCATGTTCCTTTATATGACTATTATAACAAAATACACTGTCAAGTCTATTGAATTCTCTAAAGGCCACCTTCTCCAGACAATTGCCACAGCCTGAACCCTCTCAAGGTGACTTTTATTCCTATTACAAGGACTGTAAACATCCCTTGTAATAGAAAAAAAGCATGGCAGGACCTCCTAAATGTGAGATCTGGGGTAAAAAAATACCTCAGATCTAACATTTACACAAAAATGCAATAAAAAATAAAATAAAAAATTAAATGTATTTTTTTGCAAAAAAAATAATAAAAGTTACCCTTTAAGACCATTGAGCGGAGGTGACGTTTGACTTCGCTTTCGTCGTCCAATGGGGTGGAGCTGTGCGGGGGCCAACTTTACATCACTCGGCATCCAACCTGTGAGGGGAAAGGACTCGATCGTGTCTCTGCCGCTACTAATGGCTCCGGTAAGCACCAGAGACCACCAGATCTTGCGGCAAATCTGCCGCTGAGACCACTTTTATCTGAAAGCAGACTGCCCGCTGTTGAAGAGGATACCGGGGTTATGGCAGCCAACTGCTGCCATAGCAACGTTATTCCACTTCAAATAGCTACCGTATAATGATGACAGGCGGTCCGCAAGTTGTTAAAGATTGTAACTCCACTTTTGCTAAAAAAGGTAATTTTTAATAAAATTCAGGGCCAATTCACACCAGACACAGTTTCGTTCAGTTCCGTACGCTTTTTTTCTGCACAAAATGCATGCACAGTGTTTTCCATGTATTCCAATGGCTCTAGTTGGTTCTAGTTCACACCTTACAGTCAGTTTCTGCACTGGAAATTGACTGCATGGTGTGAACTAGAGGTAACTAAAGCCATTGTAATACATGGAAAAAACTGTGCATGCATTTTCAGTGCAGAAAAAATGCTCACGGAACTGAACGGAACTGCGTCTGGTGTGAACTGGCCCTGAATTACAATATGTCTTGTGTCACAATTGTATATGCTATATTATTTTATTTTTTTCTAGTCTTTTTTTCCACGTGTTAGTTATTACCCTTTAAGATATATTGCATAACATAACAGAATACAGAATTTAATGCTGTGTTCAGAATACAACAGCTTCAGTCAGTTTCTGTGTTACCTTTTATTTAGAAAAACATATTTTGCACAAAAAAATAGAGGGATGAAAATAATAAATATGCACATTAACTTATGTTTTTAAAAAAAAAAAAAACATTTCCTGTTGAAGAACTGAACTGTTTTTAGTGTGCACTTATTCTTTAATATTTTACTATTCAACCAATTGAGGTCTAATGGAACCTTAGACACGTTAGACAGGCAGGTCATGCCCATTTCACCTTTATATTTTTTTTAAATGCACCCCCTTTCAAAAAGGTTCAGTTTCTTGTATAAATTACCCTATAGCCAATTTAGGCAGTAGCTGCCCTCTGACAACACTGCAGTGTGTATGCAATCTGGTATTCCCACCATCCCATAGATGAAAACATTTAAATTGCCTGTCTCTGTTTGACTTATGTTCACCTATCCAAGAGCATAAATGTTATATATTGCATCTTATTTATTTTTTTTTTTTATGTAGCCATGTGCTGGGCTACAGTAATATGGAGATGGAGACATTCTCCTCAGCAGCCAGCAGGGGGGAGCTACACTACAGGTAGGCACTGTGCAGTAAGAGAAGTGGAGAGATGATTATTGAGGGAGTTAGAGAGAGAGCTCCTCTGAGTGAATATTTGCCTGCCAGCTGGAGACCATACCAAGCAGAGATCCGAGACTAAGACTGAGGGTGAGGACACCTGGGCAGCACTGGAAACTATAGCATCCACTCACCCTGCGAGAGGTCAATGCAGCTTCCCGGGGACTCAATGTTAATACTGCCAGCAAAGACTGAGCCACTGAGAGCAGGACTCCAAGTGTACCCAATCCATAACAAACCCATACTGCACTCTATACCGTACTTATTTCAAACCTAGATTGCAACTATACCAACTTTATACCGCATTTTTACCACATCTGAACCATATCTATCTACCCTGTCTCCACCTAACAACCGTTCTTTTATTTTCTTTATCAGCTAACCCCCCACAGTCATTACCCTTTGTATCACTTGACCCTCCCTCCTAGATTGTAAGCTCTAACGAGCTGGGCCCTCTGTATTGTATTGTAATTGCACTGTCTGTTCTACTGTTGTAAAGTGCTGTGCAAACTGTCGGCGCTATATAAATCCTGTATATTATTAATAATAATAATATCTACCTGGGTCCTGTGCTGAGGCTATACCATAATTATACTGTACCTATACTGCATGCAGATTAACTGGAAATGTTAAATGCACCAATGCTCTTAAAGGGCCCCAACAATAGCCAGCAGAAGAACTTCTTAAAGGATTGCCCCCTCCCATAATAATTATTCTGCAAGCCCCATTTGTTCCCCTGCCCCTTCTGCTACCATCCTCCTTTTCATTTGGACAGTGCATGCATACCCAGTAATTCTAGGTTGCCACCAGATGGTTTGCCACCATCAATGCACTCTGGCAGTATAGTTCCAGCACTCAGTAGATTAAACCTTACTGAATAATTTACCACCAGTGAGGGTTACATTTACTGTTTTATAATTATTCCCCATAGTCTTTTTTTTATTCAGGTGAAAGGGAAATAGCATATATTATATTTCATATTTAACAGTTAGGTCTATTTAAAAGAAAATATACCAGTGTGGGTCAGAGGGTCACATCCTCCTTTACTTTGCTGGCAGAAACACTGACTTCTTAAGATTATAGGATTAAAGTAGCTTACTAGAAAATATAAAGTTAGAGTTGTTTTTCCTTCTTGGAAAGTGAAGTGTCATGAATACACCCTTTAATAGCTATTTATTTATAAAACACAGAATTTGTACAAGGAAGTGAATGATTCAGGCAATAAAATACAAAAAGTCTTGCAAAAAAACACTTGCAAAAAATGTAAATTTGCAAAAAATCAATATAGTTTCTCTCTAATATTGTAACCAAGACATTATAATTTAAGTCATACGGTATAGCCTTAAGGTTTCATTCACACTTTGCGGCAGCCGGCAGGTGTTGTGGCAATGCACTTGCTCTATGTGCGGTGTGTTCTGGTTCCATTCATTTTAAACAAAACCCAATGCAATGTACAGTATAAGTTAACACATGATTCAGTGTGCACCACAACAGCATAGTGGTGCACTGTGTTACTAAAAAGAGACTGAAGAAGTAGCCAGCACCCCAGTGACTTGCAGGAAAAACGCCTTTATTTAGTTAGTGGTGTGCTGGCTTCTTCAGTTTTTGGGATGCAGGGTGCCTCTACTGCCATTCAGTGTTTAGAACAACCTAATCTTTCATTTATAGGTTTGGTCTCACAAGGACAGCTAGTAAAAGAAAGTTGCACCAATGGGTCACAGACCAGTTCCATTGAAAAAAATAATAGCCTTTACGAAATCTGTGCACCATGTCTACTGATTGTGTAGGGTGGTTGAATGGTTCCTAGAGCTTATTCTTGGCTGGATGGTTCCCATAGTTCATGATAAGTTATATATGAGCAACTCTGAAAGTTAACCACTGTAGGATAAATGATCCTTTCCTTATTTACTGTATATAAAAGTTGTTACCGTTTTCATTTCAAGAGAAAGAAATTGATAGTAAGCCATAATTTGGCTATTGGTGACCAAGGTGGCCAAAAAAGAGGATCTCCAGTTTCATATTTAATTCCTAGCTGGCAGTGGAGGCCCATCCATATGGGCGCAGGTGTGCAGCCCCCAATCCATGCGCCTGGCCCCTAATCTACATGCAGGGCGCCGGATGCATGGATTCCAATTTTTTTTTTTTAGAAGCACGGGATCTAATTGGCTTAAAAAAGGGTGGGCTTTGGGCGCAGAGTACTGTGCCTCAAGCCCATCCAGTTGTGTGGCAATAGTGAATTAATGTTTGCTATTGTCTTTCTGATTCTCCTCCCGGCCAATCAGGAAGCGGGTCTTGAGACCCGTCACCCAATTGGCTGAGAGGAGAAGTAATCCTATTGGCCACCAGGGTGAAGGAAGGAATAGAAGTAGGGGAAGCCACTGAAGCCGAGGAGAAGATGCTGGGTGAAGCCGCCACCCACCGCCCAGGGGAAGTAATACCTAGATAGGGTAAGTGCGGGGATGGTGACCAACCGGTGGGGTGCCTCTGACCCGACCAGGTGGGGTTTGGGGGTGGCAGCGGGTTGGATTGTTTGCTGTCCCCCAAAAAATATCACCAGCTGCCACTGCTAGGTGGGCTAACACAGGGTATAGGGACTCAACTTCTTTGCATGAATGTTTCATGCAGTACACTTAGCAATTATGTAAAGCGATCTCTCAGGCTTTCATGTCTTTGATTAAACTTAAAGCTTTTGGAACAGTCAGCATCACACAACCATTTCTTGTACCGGCAGACAGTGCTGTTAAGCCCCCCTCCACCATTGCTCTCCACAGTACTTCCAGCAGGAGTGAAGATGGAAGTACAGAATTTGCTGCAACGCTTCAACTTTTTTTACATCTTCACATAAAAGCATTACAAATAGTGTGGGGTACAGTAAGGCCGCGTACACACGATTAAATTTGTCCGCTGAAAACAGTCCGATGGACCGTTTCAGCAGACAAATCCGATCGTGTGTACGGGCTAGCGGACAGGTTTGTCCATCGGACAAATTTCAAAGCATGCTTTGAAATTTGTCCGCTACAAACCTGTCCGTCGGATATGTCCGCTGGTTAGTACGGCAAACCAGCGGACATATCTTCCCGCACATGCGTCGTATCCTGTGAATGGATCCGACGCATGCGCGCGGAAGTGTTTACTTCCTGGTGCGGTGACGTAGCGGTGACGTGGCGGCGTCAACGTCACCGCCGCGTCACCACGCTGTCTGCCGGCGGGGATTTTGATCCGATGGTGTGTACACGCCATCGGACCGAAATCCGATGAGACATGTCCGCTCTAAACTGTCCGTCGGACAAGTTTGAGCGGACATATCTCATCGTGTGTTCCACCTCAACTACCTGCTTCTAGAATCGAATACATAAAGGATAGCTTACCAGTCTTTAAAGCTGTCTTGGGACTTATTAAACCATCTGTGTTCATTTCTGTTTTCTGTATGTCAAAGATTGTTCTATAGACAGTAATAAGGCTAAAACGTAAAACAATATTGGAATACTGACCAACTGAACCTAGAAGTGTCTTTTGGATTGATTTCTAAAGCCGCATACACGCACCATTTTAAATGTTCTTGAAAAAAATGCTCGAGCAAAGCGCGGTGATGTACAACACGTACGACGGCACTATAAAGGGAAGTTCCATTCAGATGGCGCCACGCTTTGGGCTGATTTAGTGTTAGTAAAAGTTTGGTGAGAGACGATTCACGATTTTCAGTCTTCGTGCTTCTCAGTCTGTTACAGTGTGACGAATGTGCTATCTCCATTACAAATGCTAGTTTTACCAGAACGAGTGCTCCCGTCTCATAACTTGCTTCTGAGCATGCACGTTTTTTTACGTCGTTAAAGCCTACACACAAGTGTTTTTCACTACGTGAAAAACGACGAGAAAAATTAGAGCATGTTCTAAATTTTTAATACCCATTTTTCACATCGAGAAAAATGCTCTGGAGCCTACACGCAATCGTTTTTAATGACCATTTAAAAAAAATTGCATTTTCACATCATGAAAAACGGTCATGTGTACGCTGTATAAGTTTACAAGCTACACCCTTCACCCTGCTGTGCCAGTTCTGTTTTAGCAGGAAAACGAAATGTAAGCCATTCTGCAAATTTGTTGTCATTATCCGTCTCTATAATTAATGGAAACAAACAATAAAACAATTTGCTCTTCTCTTGAACAAGGAAGAATAGAATTTCACATAAACAGTTTTTAGGTAGAAAGGGGGTGAGGTGAGGCACAGTTTATGTAATAATATCTCTTAACCACTTGCCAGCCAGGCCAATTCTGACACTTCGCTCCTACGTGTAAAAATTTACTTTTTTTTGCAAGAAAATTACTTAGAACCCCCAAAATTACTTAGAACCCCCAAATTTATGTATGTATATATATATATATTGTAAGCTGGGGATAGGTAGCGGGTACAAAAGCTCCCTGGGATGAGCAGGCACAGATACCAAAGTCCATAGGATAAGTGAACAACAGTGGGATTTTTATTGGTGCTATACAAAGTCTATTTACAGGTGCTGTACAGTGTGCAGAAAACAAAATAAACAAAAGTAGTTTAAACAAACACCTAGCCGTGTCTCGGCTCTAACTACACGATATGTAGGCCCTAACTACTAAGCTAAACAAGCCTACTGCTTGTTAGCTCAAAATACAAACTGCTCACCAGTCTTTTAACAACCTCCTTGCTCCTACAGATCCACACTATCTGTTTCCCAGGACAGAGCAATGGCTGTTAGCTCAGGTGAGCTTAAATTGGCCTGGGGGAGAGGGCCAACACCTGACCTGGATCAGGGATCAGAGATCCCTGAACGTGTAAGAGAGGAGCCTGGGAGAGGTATAAACCCCGAACTGGACTTTCCCAGGCTCTCTCTGGGACGCTCTGCTACACATCCTCCCCTCTTGTTTCAACCCCAGGGTTGGAACACCTGTAGCCCAACAGGAGTGAACACGGGACAGGGCATCTACATTACCCATCTCAACCCCTGGCCTGTGTTTTACTGAAAAGGAATAATCCTGGAGGGCCAAAAACCACCGGTTCACCCGCCTATTAGTCTCCTTCTTTTGGGCCATCCATTTCAGGGAGCATGGTCAGTTATTAACTCAAACTGGCGCCCTAACAGGTAGTACCTGAGCGCGTCCACGGCCCACTTTATGGCTAAACATTCCTTTTCAATGACTGCATATTTTTTCTCATGATCATTGAGCTTTCTGCTTAGGTAGACCACAGGGTGTTCTTCCCCATTGTATACCTGTGATAGTACTGCCCCGATACCTACATCAGAGGCATCTGTCTGAACCAAAAAATCTTTGGAGAAATCGGGGGAGTATAGCACTGGCTGTGCACAAAGAGCCTTCTTCAGGACTTGGAAAGATTCTTCTGCTACTGGGGACCATTTTATCATTACGGAGTCTTTCCCTTTCGTCAGGTCTGTCAGTGGGGCAGCTATAGTGGCAAAATT
This sequence comes from Rana kukunoris, assembly GCA_029574335.1. NCBI lineage: Eukaryota > Metazoa > Chordata > Amphibia > Anura > Ranidae > Rana > Rana kukunoris. The sequence continues at coordinate 155,881,431 of CM056057.1, forward strand.
TGGAATAAACCTTCTATAATATCCCGCAATGCCAAGAAAGGCCCTGACCTGCTTCTTGTTTGCAGGACGTGGCCACTCCTGGATGGCTTCTACTTTATTCACTTGGGGTTTAATAACTCCACGGCCAATAGTGTAGCCCAAATACTTGGCTTCCTCCAAACCAATGGCACATTTTTTGGGATTTGCCGTAAAACCTTCCTTGAAGAGGGAATCAAGGACAGCTTGGACACGGGGCAAGTGAGACTCCCAGTCAGTGCTATGCACCACTATGTCATCTAAATAAGCTGCAGCATACTGCTGGTGCGGTCTTAGGGTCCTGTCCATGGCCCTCTGAAAGGTTGCAGGGGCATTTTGCAACCCAAAAGGCATTTTCTTATACTGGAATGATCCCTCCGGGGTCACAAACGCAGTCTTTTCTTTGGCACTATTAGTCAGGGGTATTTGCCAATATCCTTTGGTCAAGTCCAAAGTGGTCAGATAACGGGCCTTGCCCAGTCGGTCTATAAGTTCATCTACCCTGGGCATCGGGTACGTGTCAAACTTTGTTACTGCATTGAGCTTTCTGAAGTCGTTACAAAACCTCCAAGTGCCATCCGGTTTTGGGACCAACACGATGGGGCTAGACCAGTCACTATTGGATTCCTCAATGACATCTAGTTCCAACATCCTTCTAACTTCATCACTGATGTCCTTTCTCCTCGCTTCAGGAATTCGGTATGGTTTGAGCTTGACACGGACCCCAGGTTCAGTAACAATATCATGCTGAACCGCTGAAGTCGTGCCAGGCAACTCTGAAAATTTCTCTCTATTCCTTATTAGGAACTCTCTAGCTTCCTGTTTTTGGGAATATGACAGGGTGTCTGGAATCGTGACCTCAGGGATCAGAAGGGATTCAGTACCCTTAGGCGTTACCGATAGGGACCTCGCAGTTAACGCCAGTCTATCCTTCCAGGGCTTTAACAGGTTCACGTGGTAAATCTGTTCGGGCTTCCTTTTACCTGGTTGATACACCTTGTAATTGACTTCCCCAACTCTTTCAATTACTTCAAAGGGGCCCTGCCACTTAGCCAGGAACTTGCTCTCAACAGTGGGAACTAAAACGAGGACCCTGTCACCCGGTGAGAAAACACGGAGTTGGGCCCCCCGGTTGTATATTCTCTGTTGGGCTGCTTGAGCCTGTAGTAAATGTTCTTTCACCACTGGTATTACGGCTGCAATCCTGTCCTGCATTTGAGCGATATGCTCAATTACACTTTTGTGGGGTGTCTGTTCCCCCTCCCAAGTTTCCTTGGCTATGTCCAAGAGTCCCCGAGGGTGTCTCCCATAAAGCAACTCAAATGGAGAGTACCCTGTAGAGGACTGGGGAACCTCCCTGATAGCAAACATCAGGTACGGTATCAGGAAGTCCCAGTCTTTCCCATCTTTGTCAACAACCTTTTTTAACATGCCCTTTAACGTCTTATTGAAACGTTCCACCAAGCCATCCGTTTGCGGATGATACACAGAGGTTCGCAACTGCGTCACCTTAAATAACTTGCACAGCTCCCTAGTTATCCGTGACATAAATGGGGTACCCTGGTCTGTCAGGATTTCTTTAGGGATGCCCACCCGACTGAATACCATAAACAGCTCTTTGGCAATATTTTTAGCAGATGCGGCGCGTAAGGGAATGGCCTCAGGGTAACGGGTAGCGTAATCCATAATCACGAGGATATGCTGATGACCACGGGCGGATTTGGGGAGGGGACCCACAAGGTCCATGGCAATCCTCTCGAAGGGCACTTCAATAATGGGCAAGGGCACTAAAAGACTTCGGAAGTGGGGCTGGGGGGCTGACATCTGACACACAGGACAGGATTGACAATAATTCTCAATATTTTTCTGTATCCCAGGCCAGTAAAACCTGCGCAACACTCTTTCAGTGGTTTTCTCAACCCCTAAATGGCCTCCTAGCAAGTGCCCATGGGCAAGTTCCAACACCACCCTTCTGTAAGGCTTGGGGACCACCAACTGTTCAGTAACTTCATCATTCTTTTTACATACACGATACAGTAAATCATCATTGCTGCTGAAATAAGGAAAACAGGGCCTATCCCCTGGTTCAACAGGTACATCATTAATCACCATTACATTTTCCCAGGCCCTGGCAAGGGTAGGGTCTTTTCTCTGCTCAGTACCAAAATTTTCCTTGTGCACATTAAGGTCAGTAAACTCCAACATAGGCTCCGAGTCGGCAGACGGCTGTCCGGCTCTACTGGTTGTGGGGACTTCCTCAGGCTCCTCCAGCTCTCCTGCCATAACCGAGAAAGGAAAACTCGGAGAGCCCTGAGATGTGCCCCCTGAACCCACAATATCGGAAGTAGTCAGAAGCTCTGGCTCTGCGACTGAGTCAGGTACTGCGACCGGGTCGGGACGATCCCACAGTTCCCAAAACTTAGGGAAGTCCCTACCAATGATGGCCTCGTGCACCAAGTGGGGCACAAGTCCGACCGCATGGGACACCGTACCTAAGCCAGTTTTAAACTGAACTGTGGCTATAGGATACTCCCGGGTATCCCCATGTACACAGATCACAGCAACTTTTTTAGCATGAAAATTCACAGTTTCAACCATCTCAGCTGTAACCAAAGTAACCAGACTTCCAGAGTCCAGTAAGGCCGTAATAGGCTTATCATTAACAGTCATGTGACACATGTGTTTCCCCACATTTGGCGCTGCAGCGCATGAAACAGCAGCAAACATGGACTGCCTTCTAATAGACAGATCACACTGCATTGGTTCATCAGTCAATGGACAGTTTGCTGCAACATGTCCCAGCTCTTGGCAACGAAAACACCTGATGTTTCCCCAAGTTGGTTTGCTGACAGGCAGTGGTTTCCCTTGCTTGGGACGCCAAACTTCAGTCCTGGCACCAAAAATCCTCCCCCCTATTTCCTTGCCATGCTTACCACCCACTTCCCCTGGAACAGTCTTACCGGTTGCCTGGGGAGACCGTGGCTTTGGGTGGAAAGTCCGTGCGGTTGTTGGGGTGGTGACCAGGTTCTCTGCAGCAAAGTACCTTTCGACGAGTTCCACCAGGTTATCTGCCGACTTGGGGTCCCCTTGACTCACCCACTTCTGCAGGGGAATTGGGAGGGACCTCAGGAATTGGTCCATGACCACACGCTCCACTATTTGTGGCGCAGACAGGGACTCAGGCTGTAGCCATTTTCGCACCAGGTGGATTAGGTCGAACATCTGCGATCTTGGGGGCCTCTCGATTTTGAAGAACCAGCTGTGGACCCGTTGGGCTCGAACGGCCAAGGTGACGCCGAGTCGCGCCAGAATTTCCTGCTTGACCTTTTCGTAGTCTTCTGCTTCTGCTGACTCCAGATCATAGTAGGCCTTCTGCGATTCACCAGAAAGTAAGGGGGCAATCAGTCCTGCCCACTTGGTTTTAGGCCAACATTCCCTCTCAGCGGTCCGTTCAAACGTTAACAGGAAGGCCTCTGGATCATCATCCGTAGTCATTTTAGACAGAAAGCGAGCCACATGGATGGCTGAAGGCTTGTCTCCCATATCCTTAATTTCCGCAGGTGCCCACTGTGCTAGCGTCTCTGCAACCTTAGTCAGGGTTTTCCTATCCACTTCTGCAGCAGTGGCAAGCTGTTCAAACAGCCTCTGCGATTGCTCCTGTACAGCACTAATCTGCCTTTGCGATTGCTCCTGTGCAGCACCAATCTGTTTGTACAGCGCCTTGGTTTGCTCCTGTGCGATAGCATTGGCTTGCTGCAATGCAGCGTTAGTTTGCTGTTGTGCAGCATTGGATAACATCATTTGTTTGAGGATTTCCTCCATGTTGTCACTTTAGGTACTGGCCTTTTAAAATAGTAACTTACTACTGCTGCCCGCATTCTCCACCATATGTAAGCTGGGGATAGGTAGCGGGTACAAAAGCTCCCTGGGATGAGCAGGCACAGATACCAAAGTCCATAGGATAAGTGAACAACAGTGGGATTTTTATTGGTGCTATACAAAGTCTATTTACAGGTGCTGTACAGTGTGCAGAAAACAAAATAAACAAAAGTAGTTTAAACAAACACCTAGCCGTGTCTCGGCTCTAACTACACGATATGTAGGCCCTAACTACTAAGCTAAACAAGCCTACTGCTTGTTAGCTCAAAATACAAACTGCTCACCAGTCTTTTAACAACCTCCTTGCTCCTACAGATCCACACTATCTGTTTCCCAGGACAGAGCAATGGCTGTTAGCTCAGGTGAGCTTAAATTGGCCTGGGGGAGAGGGCCAACACCTGACCTGGATCAGGGATCAGAGATCCCTGAACGTGTAAGAGAGGAGCCTGGGAGAGGTATAAACCCCGAACTGGACTTTCCCAGGCTCTCTCTGGGACGCTCTGCTACAATATATATATATATATATATATATAAATTTGCAGAGGCCCTACAGAATAAAATGGTGGGTGTTGCAATTTTTTTTGTCACACTGTATTTGCGCAATGGTTTTTCAAAGGCAAAACTGTGTCTGCCTGTGGAATAGTGGCAAACTACGGTGCTTAAAATTCTCCATAGGCAACATTTTAAATGCCTTAACAGGTTACCAGTTTAGAGCTGCACGGGGGCTCTGGGGCTAGAATTATTGCTCTCGCTCTGACGTTTGTGTGGTGCGATTACCGTTTAAATATGCGTATAGGGAGTAACGTATGCTTTCACATTAGCATGTACGCACAGTGGGATGGGGGGGGGCGCTTGAATTTTTTCACATTAGCATGTACGCACAGTGGGATGGGGGGGGGCGCTTGAATTTTTTTTATTGCTATCACAAGAGATGAACAAACATCCTTTGTGACAGCATGAGCTGTGACAGGTCCTCTTTATGGAGAAATCTGAGGTCTATTAGACCCCAAATCTCTCCTCTAGCCTTCAATGCAGCCGATCAGACACAGATCGACTGCTGGTGGCCAGGTAAACAAAGAGGCTGAACCGGTAGTGACGACATAACTCATCGCTACCATTTCCCGGGGATACAGAGAGAGAGGAATGACGTCAGTTCCTCCCTCTCTGCACAGGGCAGCCATCCCCACTGGCCGAATCGCTCCTGGGCAACGCGATTGTATGGTAGAGCCCGGGAGAGGCGGCAGAAGGGGGGCAGGACCCCTTTCCGCTACCCACAGAAGTGATAGAGAGGCTAATTAGCCACTCAGATCACTTCTGCATGAAAGAGAATCGCAAACCCATTATAAACGGGGGATTTCTCCCTGTGGGAAGTGGTTAAAGTGGAATTGCAGCTCACACCCAACCAGCCAAATCTAAAACCTTTGATTATATATAGATTGTAACAGAATGGCCCGTGACACCCAGAGACTTTTGAGGGATGCGGGGTGCTCCTGTGCCGACACCACCAATGACTCTTATGTCTAGGGTCACCCTATGTCCAATAGAGCCATAGGGTGACTGAGAAATTATATCATAAATTACATGAGATGGGACATGAGATATTACAAGTTGTTGGTTAATGTTGACCCACACCAGGTCAATAGACTCCTAAGATATTCCATTGTCCATTGTGTAAGGCTGTTGACATGCTAATCAAGTCTGCAAAGGTCAATGTTTCATTCAATGTGGGGACACATGCCTTTGAGGTGTTAATTCAGGTCTGCTCCTAAGACCTTTCCTTTGTGTAATGCTAATAACACTGTTGAAATGTGGAATGGAACTTGTCAAGCTGTATGTGGAGACAGGACGTCTGTCTAAAATGTGGAATGTGACTTCTCAGGTGTAGTAAGTAGGTCATGTTAAAAATGTCAGCCCGTTGCCGAAATGTCTGGATACTGATTAGTAATTAGCCCATCTGAAGGTGTATTGGAGCCCCAGTGTGTGATAAGGGGGGTGGAGAGTTTCTTTGTTCCTTTCATGCTTGAACTGTATAAAAAGCTGAGAGTGTACCACTAAAGCATTCATTCATTTGAAACCAGTAACCAGAGCTGTGTGTGTCTCGGTGATTCTGGGGAATGGTTGGATCGTGTCTACAGGGATTGTCAGAGTGTCGGCTAAGCTGTCTTGTCGTGGTTGATGGAAGGAAAATCGTAAACGGTGGTGACCGTTACATAGATTATAACTGAAACATGATTAACAATCAGAGGTTTTAAATTTGATTTTAGTAAAGAATTATATGTATCTTTTGTTTTTTTGAGGTAACACAACACCCTTTTTACACTTAAGTATTCAATTTTAAAGGGACAAATTCACTCATTTATACATTGATAGTTTGGCACCATTTCTTGTCACCTTATCAACACAACTTAGGTATACAGCATACAGTGCCTTGCGAAAGTATTCAGCCCCCTTGAACTTTGCGACCTTTTGCCACATTTCAGGCTTCAAACATAAAGATATAAAACTGTAATTTTACAGCAATCAACAACAAGTGGGACACGATCATGAAGTGGAACAAAATTTATTGGATATTTCAAACTTTTTTAACAAATAAAAAACTGAAAAATTGGGCGTGCAAAATTATTCAGCCCCTTCACTTTCAGTGCAGCAAACTCTCTCCAAAAGTTCAGTGAGGATCTCTGATTGATCCAATGTTGACCTAAATGACTAATGATGATAAAAAGAATCCACCTGTAAGTAATCAAGTCTCCGTATAAATGCACCTGCACTGTGATAGTCTCAGAGGGCCGTTTAAAGTGCAGAGAGCATCATGAAAAACAAAGAACACACAGGCAGGTCCGAGATACTGTTGTGGAGAAGTTTAAAGCCGGATTTGGATACAAAAAGATTTCCCAAGCTTTAAACATCCCAAGGAGCACTGTGCAGAAATGAAAGGAGTATCAGACCACTGAAAATCTACGAAGACATGGCCATCCCTCTAAACTTTCAGCTCATACAAGGAGAAGACTGATTAGAGATGCAGCCAAGAGGCCCATGATTACTCTGGATGAACTGCAGAGATCTACAGCTGAGGTGGGAGACTCTGTCCATAGGACAACAATCAGTCGTATACTGCACAAATCTGGCCTTTATGGAAAAGTGGCAAGAAGAAAGCCATTTCTTAAAGATATCCGAAAAAAGTGTTGTTAAAAGTTTGCCACAAGCCACCTAAGAGACACACCAAACATGTGGAAGAAGGTGCTCTGGTTAGATGAAATCAAAATCCAACTTTTTGGCAACAATGCAAAACATTATGTTTGGCGTAAAAGCAACACAGCTCATCACCCTGAACACACCATCCCTACTGTCAAACATGGTGGTGGCAGCATCATGGTTTGGCCTGCTTTTCTTCAGCAGGGACAGGGAAGATGGTTAAAATTGATGGAGCCAAATACAGGACCATTCTGGAAGAAAACCTGATGGAGTCTGCAAAAGACCTGAGACTGGGACGGAGATTTGTCTTCCAACAAGAGAATGATCCAAAAAATAAAGAAAAATCTACAATGGAATGGTTCACAAATAAACATATCCAAGTGTTAGAATGGCCAAGTCAAAGTCCAGACTTGAATCCAATCGAGAATCTGTAGAAAGAACTGAAAACTGCTGTTCACAAACCCTCTCCATCCAAACTCACTGAGCTTGAGCTGTTTTGCAAGGAGGAATGGGCAAAAATTTCAGTCTCTCGATGTGCAAAACTGATAGAGACATACCCCAAGCAACTTACAGCTGTAATCACAGCAAAAGGTGGCGCTACAAAGTATTAACTTAAGGGGGCTGAATAATTTTGACACACCCAATTTTTCAGTTTTTTATTTGTTAAAAAAGTTTGAAATATCCAATAAATTTCGATCCACTTCATGATTGTGTCCCACCTGTTGATTCTTCACAAAAAATTACAGTTTTATATCTTTATGTTTGAAGCCTGAAATGTGGCAAAAGGTCGCAAAGTTCAAGGGGGCCGAATACTTCCGCAAGGCACTATACATATTTCTTACACATATTAGTTAGTGTAAGCTGCAATTCCACCTTAAGGTTTTACAGTACCCCTGCTCCCACAAGGCAAAGGTGCTAGTGCTAGAAGACTGTGGTAACAGCAGGTTCATGTGTATGCACATAATAACAAACATCTTACCCTAACAACTTTAAATGCATTCAAAGTTACTTGATTGCAGACATTTTAAAAATCGTTTTTAAGTCCCAACTGTTAAAAAATATATGGACTTCCCAAATTAAATTGTTTTATTTTTGGTATCCAGGATTCTCTTGCAATGCCCTTTTGTTCCTAATTGCATTGTGATTTTTGGGAACAGCAACAAACCGTCTTCTTTGGAGGATTTGTGGAACACCAAAGTTATTGTCCCACAGATATTCTGGGGACAGGATCTTGGTTGGCTTGTGGTAAAGAAAATATTTATTCAGATAACTTTCGTCATGCCAGACGGCTTCAATGCTGTTGTTCTTATCAGTCATCATGGCGTTATGGCAGAAATTGGTTAATTTGTAGACTTCTTCCACCGTACCGCCAAAATACCCTCCTGCATAATAGAAATCCCCCTCATCTGTAGGAATGTAAGCTGTTGACTGCTGTCTTCGTTCATAAGTGAAATGACCACGTTGTGCATTGTAAAAACTAGGATGTAATGTGCCAAACACATCACTTAATATTTCCACCCCGACGGAGTCACTGAATCTCATGTCTACATCCACGCAAACCAAATAATCCACTTCCTTGTAGAAACGTTGATATGCATGATCACGGATCATCTCCATGCGCCTCATAGACACTTCCTGCCATCGTTTATAACTTGGTACTTCTAAGATGACCAGCTGCCTCCCCTCAGGGAGAGTGAAGTTGGAAATGTCATTAGCACGGTCTGTGAATACATAATAGTTGACCTTATGCCCCACCATGAAGAACTGTTCAGCAGTTTCAATGAAGGTCTTAACGAAGACTGTGTACCTGAAAAACAGGTCAATGCATTTTTATATTAAGACATTTATAAAATAGATTTAACAGGTTACACTTTGTAACAGACATTTTAATGACCTGATTGATAACAAATTGATTAATGTTATTAGCCCTTATTCTGCACTGACACCCCCACACAACCACTTTGATGGTTTTTAGCTGTTTGTTTTTTTTTACTATTTATTTGTGTTATATTTTTGTAGATGTCTTCTTGTAGGTCATGTGAAATAAGAGGCCCTCTTCGTAAATGGAGAGGATCTCTGATGTTGTCAGCAACACCCTCTGTATCATTACACTGTGAGTACAAGGCACTGAGGATACATCCCTACACTGACAGTGCGGGGACGTTGGCGGTAAAGCACTGCTAGTTTTAGCGGCGCTTTAACATCATTTTAGAGGTGTTTTTCGTCCACTAGTGGGCGCTTTTAACCCCTGCTAGTGGTCAAATAAAGGGTTAAAAGTGCCCACAAAGCGCAGCTTTGCAGGTGCTTCGGCAGCACTGCTCATTGATATACTGTAAATGGGCTGGGGCACTTTAGGAGCGGTGTACACACCGCTCCTAAAGCACCTCAAAGAAGACTTTTTTTTGACGACCTGCCAGCGCAGCACCCCAGTGTGAAAGCACTCAGGCTTTTACACTGGGATTGCAGACGAGGCATTTTTTAGGCACTTTACATGCGCTATTTTTTGCGCTAAATCGCCTGAAAAGAGTCTTAGGGGCCATATAAACCAAATAGGAAATGCTGCAGTTACAGCACCAGAGAAGAAGTAAAAATTGCAGCTAGAGCTATTCTACCTTCTGTCAGGGGATCTTTTGAAGAAAAAAAAAAAGCCGAGAATTAGCCTTCAAGGGTCCTTTCACACGTGCGGACCGTTCGTCCGTTCTTCATACGTCCGTTTACGGATGAAAAACGGACTACAATGCTTTCCTATGGGATAGCGGACGTTAGCGGATGAGCATCCGCTAACGTCCGTTTACATCCGTCTCCGTTAAGCTCAGTTTTTTTGAACGGAAGAAAACCCTAATTTTCTTCCGTCAAAAAAAACGGAACGGACGAAAAACAGATGTTAGCGGACGATCCGTTCAACATCCGATCCGCTTACATCTGTTTTTCATCAAAATATGTAATAAAAATAAAGTTCTGACAAAACAAAAAAAACGGATGAAAAACGGACAAAAAAAACGGAACTGATGATAAAAAACGGATCTAAAAAACGGTCCGCACGTGTGAAAGGACCCTTAGGCTCTATTCACACTTATTTGTTTTGGTGTGTTGCGGGTATAGCGCATTGTAGGTGTGGTGCATCTTACACCATTTACTATAGCTTCAATAATATTTAGCCATATATAATGCATATTTTTTCTGGAAATCAAAGATGCAGCCAAGAGGATTTCCGTATACTGTATGTACCTGCAATGCTCAAAGATAAACAAATATGCAAAATGCTAGCGTTTAAAAGACAGCAGCATGTTAAAATAAATATACTAATGTTAAAAAGAATAAGTCATGAATGCTGTAAAAAGTAAAAGGATCTCCAACTTCCAAACTAAGGATGACCACAATGGATGACCAAGGGAGAAAATAGACAAACTCAGACACAGGTACATTTCTAAATACCTAACTAATTTTTACTTTAAAGCGGTAGTAAACCACGGCAGTAAAAAGACAAAAAACAAAACACCTACAAGGTAATGGCGATGCATACTAGCACATTATGCCATTGCCTTGTATTTTTTTTACAACACCCTCATTGCATACTAGCACATTATGAAATATTCACCTTGGAACAAAGCCCTCCAGCGCTGTGCTGTCACCGCTGAGAGTGCTAACATCTTCCATCAATTCTTCTGGGTTCCCATGCTCTGGTTATGTAATTGGCTGGAGCTGCGATTACGTCAGTCCCGCAAGGTATTACCGAACCTTTAGAGTGCATGCGTTGTGGCATAACTGGCTGCATCCAGGGTGAACATTTCATAAAGGGTGCACGTTTAGGATATATGTACGTACAGGTAAACCGTATTATAGGCTTAACTGTAGGTAAAAATGGCCAAGCGGGCTTTAAACATTAGACAACAATTTTCTAATGCAGGCTTTTTGTTGAATTAGATGACGAATCAATAACTACAGGGCAGGATGCTATGATCCAGAATGAACATTCTTGGTGAAGAGAAGGAACAATTAGAAAACCTTGCACAACTTCTACTGTGTTCTCCAATACTGGGACCTTCTGTACACAGCTCTCCGTTCCTCTAGCACAGGGGTCTCCAAACTTTCGAAAAAAAAAGGGCCAGTTTATGGTCCTTCTGACATAAGGTGGGCCGGACTTTGGTCATTGGGTGTAGAAAAGGTCTCGATGTCAGTGGAAAAAAAAAACGACGTCCAATCTTTGGTGTAAGTGGAAAGAATTGTGCCCCATCGTTGGTGTTGTTGGGAAGAATTGTGTCCCATCTGTGTTGTTGGGAAGGAATTGTGCCCCATCGTTGGCGTCATTGGGAGAGTTTGTGCCCCTTTATTGGTGTCACTGGGGGGGAATTATGCCCCACTGTTAAATATCAGTGGATGAAATAGTGCCCCAAGGGCCAGATAAAAAGCAAGCAAAGAGCCACATCTGATCCCCGGGCTGCAGTTTGGAGACCACTGCTCTAGCATTACCCTAAGCTTGGAGTGACTTGGAGGCCCATCTCTAGTCCATGAAACATCTATGGTCACTATGGTCATCTTGGGCCCTCATTTTGGTAGCTGCTAAAGCTGGATGAACACATTAAAATATGATTGTGCAATTGTTTTATACTTACTAAGATCTATTCAGCACTATGTCTTCTAAAAAATATAGATGTGCAGTGGGAAAGATAGCTCGAACGCTTACGCAAACAACGTAAAATACGACGCACCGCCGCAAGTACGTTTCTGAATCGGCATAAATAGCTCATTTGCATATTGTATGCGAAAAACTACTGAAGCGCCACCTAGTGGCCATCGTAAATATGCAACTAAGATACGACGGTGTAAGCGAATTACGCCGCTCTTATCTTAGAAGAAAGCCGGCGTATCTTCTTTTATGCATAGCAAAGAAAGATACGCCGGCTATTCTTAGTATTTACGCGGCGTATCTATAGATACGCTGGTGTAAATGCTTTCTGAATCTGGCCCCTTTTACCTGGACTGGTTTGGGTGGAGTTGGCAAGGTATGCCAATTCTTGTAGATCTGTCATGTGACTTGTAATTGCCTGCTTGGCAATGCTCCTTCCCCTGAGAGATTGTACTTGTTTAACTATTGATTTTCATTGTGCTGCCACAACCATTTATGGGCCCTGTCTATTGTAATAAAACCTTTGTATTTAATAAGCCGTAACCTTCACTTTTGTTGATCACCTAGGTTAGGAGGTTCTGTTGACTTAAAGTTTCTCAATATATTGCACCTTCAATGGTCAATGTCATCATAAAAATGCATCATCTCCTTGTTCATGAGTTGCCCTTTCAAATGCTAGCACACAAATTATTTCAATTTTTTTTTGATTTTGTAAATTTTTTACTTACTTTTTAATAGCAAAAACAGTAATGCCAATACGGACATTTCTCTGATGGAACTGTGCATTCAGAATATCACTGTTATAACTGCCATTCCATATGATTGGAGCAAGCCAAGGCGTTATCATCAAGATATCGGGCCTCCTAGAGAACACAGAAAAAACATTGTACTGGAATTTAGAGGATATACAAACATACAAACATAATATTTCAGAGACTTAGCCCCCCCCCCGTTCACACCAGTGAGAATTGTCATGCGATTTGACAGATCAAATGTGATTGCACATTCTTATGCCGCGTACACATGATCACTTTATGTGATGGAAAAAAAAAAACGTTTTTTTTGTGAAGTAAAAAACGACGTTTTTGAAACTTCAATTTTCAAAAACGACGTTGCCTACACACCATCGTTTTTTCACAATGCTCTAGCAAAGCGAGGTTACGTTCACCACACTTTTCCATTAAAGCTCGCTTAATAACTAGCTTCTGGGCATGCGCGGGTTGAAAAACGTTGTTTTAAACGTCGTTTTTTGCTACACACAGTGATTTTTTGTGAAACAAAAAACAACGTTTTGAAAAACGACACAAAAAATTGAAGCATGCTTCAATTTTTTATGGTTGTTTTTCAAAAGACATAAAACAACGTTTTCACCCACACACGGTCATTTAAATTGACGTTTTTTAAAAACGTCGTTTTTTTCCATCACATAAAGTGATGGTGTGTACGCGGCATTAGTGGTAGTTGCTCTGTAAGAAACGGATTAGTTTGTTTTTGTTTCCTTTTGTGCCATTTCACTAATAATAGTGTGGGGTATTTTTTCCTTATCTTTCCTTGTCAAAGCAGCACACCAGGAAGGTGGAGGAGAGCAAGGAACTGAAGATGCTTGGAGCAGAGAGTAGACACCCCAAGCTATTTTGCTGAGAGGGAAAGTTGCGGGAAAATGACACAAAGTTGTCACTAAATGATATATTGCTCAAACCTGCCATGGGCATATGTGGAATTACACCCCAAAGTACATTCTGATGCTTCTCCTGAGTACGGGGATACCACATGTGTGGGACTTTTTGGGAGCCTAGCTGCGTAAGGAGCACGAAAACCAATCACCGCCTTCAGGATTTCTACGGGCGTAAATTTTTGATTTCACTTCTCACTACCTATCACAGTTTTGAAGGCCATAAAATGTCAAGATAGCACAACCCCCCCCCCCCCAAATGAAAGTAGGCACAACAAGCTATTTGCTGGGAGGCATAGTGAGTATTTTGCAGCTCTCATTTGTTTTGAAAATTAAGAAAGAAAATCTTTTTTTTTTTTCAATTTTCAAAACTCCATGGCCTCCGAAACTGTGATGGGCAGCGAGGAGTGAAATCTAAAATTTACACCCTTAGAAAGCCTGAAGGTGGTGATTGGTTTTTGGGGTCCTGTACGTGGCTAGGCTCCTAAAAAGTCTCACACATGTGGTATCCCCGTACTCAGGAGAAGCAGCAGAATGTATTTTGGGGTGTAATTCCACATATGCCCATGGCAGGTTTGAGCAATATATCATTTAGTGACAACTTTGTGCAAAAAAAATAAATAAAAATTGTCTTTTTCCTGCAACTTGTGTCCAAATATAAAATATTTCATGGACTCGACATGCCTCTCAGGAAATAGCTTAGGGTATCTACTTTCCAAAATGGGGTCATTTAGGGGGGTTTTGAACCATCCTGGCTTTTCATGCACAACATTTAGAAGCTTATGTCACACATCACCCACTCTTCTAACCACTTGAAGACAAAGCCCTTTCTAAAAAAAAAAAAAAAAAATTTTTGCCATAAAATTACTTTGAACCCCAAACATGATATATTTTTAAAAGCAAAGGCCCTACAGATTTAAATGGTGGGTGTTGCATTATTATTTTTTTTACTGTATTTGCAATTTTTTTAAACACTTTTTTTTTAATGCACTAAAACACACTATATTGCCCAACTGTTTGATGAAATAAAAAAGACGTTCTTAGGCCGAGTACATGAATACCAAACACGACATGCTTTAAAATTGCGCAGCGGTGACAAACTACATACATTTTTAAAAGCCTTTATAGGTTACCACATTAGATTTACAGAGGAGGTCTACTGCTAAAATTACTGCCCTCAATCTGACCTTTGCGGTGATACCTCACATACATGGTGCAATTGCTGTTTACATATGACGCCAGACCGATGCTTGTGTTTGCCTTTACGTGAGAGCAGGGGGGGGGGGCAGGGGGGCTTTTTTTGCTTTGTTTTTTAATTATTTATTTTGCTATTTTATTTTTAAACAGTTAATTTTTACTTAAATTTTTTTGTGTTTTTTATCATTTTTATTGTTATCTCAGGGGATGTAAATATCCCCTATGATAGCAATAGGTAGTGATAGGTACTCTTTTTTGAAAGAATTGGAGGCAGGGGGCCTGGGGGAGATTGAAGGCAGGGGGAGATTGTGGCAGAGGGGGATGGAGGCAGGGGGATAATTTCTCCTTATTATATTGAAAATAACAAAAATATGTTTTTTTACCTTAATATCTACCTTAAATCACATTGCTATTTTCCTAGCGTACTTGTTTGTAGCCTAAATACTGAAATTTTCACCTAAAAATTTAATTTAGTAACTTTTGTGAAATGCCAGTAAAAACGTGACTGCGCCAGTAAATTTCAGGTGTCGTGCCAGTAAATTTCAATCTGGTAGGTTCGCAACACTGGTAGCGACATATTCCTGAAGCAGGTGGTCTGTAAGTGGTTAAAAAGTGTAACGGTCACCACCGCTTACGACCTTCCATCCAACCACGACAAGCTTATCTGACACACTGCGACAATCTTGCATACACGATCCATATCAATTCCCAGAATAAGACGAGACTCAGCTCCGTACTTGCTTCCAAAGATATGACCCCCTTTATTGATATTTTCTCAGCTTCTTATACAGTTTCAAGCATAATGCAGTTAATCACAGGACAATGTAGTCTCCACCCCCCTTCACACCATGGGGGGCTTCAATCACCTTAAAAGGCATTCAGGTAAGCTAATTATGTAGACACGTCGGCACTGCATCATCAATAGAGTTAACTCAGAGAGGATGACATCAAAACCAAATACTATCACACCTGAGCATTAATACATTCCTGCTTCCATAGAATTCAAGTAACCTTTAGAATAACACAATATAGACATCTAGCTGAATAAGTTATCTAGACAGCTTTATCATACAATGGCAGAGTCTTGTGAAAGTGGGTGCAATCAACACCTTTTCAACGGAATGTCTTTCACATGAATAGCCAACACCTCAAGATATTTCAATAGCTTATTATACAGAGTTATGAGTCACTGTCTGGTTGACCTGGTCATGTCATCATGAACTCCTTGTGATATCTCAGTCCTGAAATATGAATTAATATTAATGTCCCATCTCATGTAATATATGAGTTATGATTCTTTGTCACCCTATGGCCCTAGTGGACATAAGGTGACCCTAGACATAGGAATATCTCAGTCCGTCACGGTTCATTCCGTTACAAAAAGCATTTAAAAACACATACCAAATGGTATGCTCATAACTGATAGCCACCAAGAAGTGTGTATAGAATGTTGTTAAGCTTCCTAAGGATTACCCATTGGGGGACAACCAGTGCCCTCTTTAAGCAGGACTTTCTTAATGAGAGGGCACACCTAGGCATTGTCCGGGGGCCCAGCTGCATGGGGGCCCCTGCCATTTCCTCAAAGCAGCTGGTCCTTGAGCCCGGTCTGCCCCTCTACATCTCAGATATCCAGAGGCGGCTCTAGGCTTTGTGAGGCCTTAGGCAAAACTTGACATGGGGCACCACTCACACCCATGATGGGGAAAAATAATTCAAGAACAAAAGCCTCTTCCGCACAACCCTGGCCGGTGGTTGTGGGAGTCTGCGGGCAGGGGGCTTTTAGGAATCTGGAAGCCCCCTTTAACAAGGCGGCCCCCAGATCCTGATTTTTAATAACTAAGGGGCTGGGTGACATTACCTGGTGAACCCGCCCCCTTGTGACATAATTGACTGAGGGCATGCTGGGTCATTGACATCACAAAGGGCGGATGAGCATACCAATACTCACTGTTTATTAAGGGCGCGCTGGCCGCCCCTCTTCTGAGTCAGGGCTCCTAATGCTGCCTGAGCAAAGCAGCGTGAATGTCCCCTGTCCCTCAAAACTGGGGTAATGCATTGGGTAAGTTAGGCGACCGTGAGGCCCCTGTGAGTGCGAGGCCTTAGGTGCCTAATTTGCCTAATGAAAGAGTCGCCTCTGCAGATATCCCCCCAGAACTCTGACTCCTCTACACCCTAGATATCCTCTACCTCCTACCTATGTGATTTCTGTTTACCTGCACTGTCTTCATTGTAGGGGCCCCAGAGCATTACTTTGCCCAGGGGCCCATGATGCCATTAAGATGGCCCTGTCTTGGTCTATTTAATATCCATTCATAACTGCTTCCAGATGCAATTCAGATGAGGATTACATTTATTCCTATCTCTGTGCTAACCATACAGAGTTACCACGAAGATAACAAAAGTCTTGTGCAGAGAGCTCAGTGTATGTACTAGCATAGTAAACAAATTGCCACTAGGGGTCCCTAAAGTAACACTAAAATCAGGTTTTGGGAGCTCAAGGAGAATGTTACAAAGAGGTGAAAAAAGGTTGCAGGAAACAATTTAATGAAAAATAGATTACAGGGCCATACTGTATATATGTGGGTAATTTTTGTAAAACAAAGATACTGCATTGTATTGTTTGCTTTGCCATTTTAAATACTTGCTCACTAATCAGATTATTTTAATCAGTACTCTTTAAAAATTAACTTTACAATATTACTTATTGTTGCCAATACAAGCTGGACGAAAAGGTCAAATGAAGTTATAAATAAAGAGGTTCTATCTTATGAGCATGATTTTATATACGGTATATCTTTTTTTAGATGTGTATTGTGTTAAAATACAGAGTTATTTTAAAGCGGAGCTCCACCCGCATTTTTTTTTTTTTTTCAAAGTCGGCAGCTACTAACAGTGTAGCTGCTGACTTTGAATAAGGACACTTACCTGTCCTAGGCGCCCGTGCTGATGGCCCCCGTCGATGCCGATCCTCGATCCCGGCACCGCCATCCACAGTCAGGGAAACAGGCAGTGAAGCCGTGCGGCTTCACTGCCCGTTTCCTATTGCGCATGTGCGAGCGACGCGGCGCTTTGTGAATGGTCCGGCTGCTTTCTGGGATACACACAGTTCCCAGAATGCAGCGCGGCCCATTCACAAGAAGACACCGAGAAGAGGAGGAGGAAGAAAACCGCACCGCGGATCATGAGGGCAGATTCGGGACTTCCGCATAGCAACAGCCTATTTAGGGTGAGTATTTTTTTATTTATTTTTTCCATTTCATTTTTTATTTTTTTAAATCAGGGTGGAGCTCCGCTTTAAAGTAGAACTTTACTCTCCCAATCAACATTCATTATTTGTAATCCTTATGGTGCTAGCATTAGTAAATAGCAGGGACGTGCGGTGAGGTGAGTGGCTGGTAAGGCACTGGCTAGTATTAGTCAGATACACACAGGTTACATACACCGCGATCATTAGAGCGAGAGCAATAATTCTAGCACTAGAATTGTGCCTCTGTAAGGCCGCGTACACACGATCACTCCATCCGCTGAAAACGGTCCGAAGCTGACTGATGATCTGATGTGCCTACACTCGTGTTAGAACGCGGTGACGTAAAACACAACAACGTGCTGAAAAAAATGAAGTTCAATGCTTCCAAGCATGCGTCGACTTGATTCTGAGCATGCGTGGATTTTTAACCGATGGTCATGCGTACTAACGATCGGTTTTGACCTATCGGTTAGGCGGTTACATTTTAAAGCAAGTTCTATTCTATTTTTTTTGACCGAAGGATAACTGACCGATGGGGCCCACACACGATCAGTTTGGACCGATGAAACGGACCCTTAGTCCGTTTTCATCGGTTTTGACCGATCGTGTGTACGCGGCCTTACTCTAAACAGTACCCTTTCAACAGACTGTGTGAGAAAAACATGGGATTGTGGGTAAATCTTATACCCATAAACACATGTTTTTTTCTTGTAGTTAAGAGGGCTTCCTTTTAGATATATGGCCCTTCTATCTCACTGCAGTGAGAGGCGTGCATCCACTGCAGCATTTTTATTGGACAACTGGGACCAATGGTACTTTACCATTGGTGCAAGACTCCAAGCTGTTCATTGAGCTCAGTGCCTCTGACAATAAGTGAGAGGCACTGTGAGCTCAACCTCTCAGTCTGCTGCAAACAGAGTGTGTCAGCTTGAATTTAAAGTGACCACTCTGTATGTAGCTTCTGACAGGCTGCGCAAGGAGTTCCATATCTCTGGAACCATGGGTCATAGGTCAATTTTCACCAGTGGTGGGGTAGGACTTAAGCCTCGTACACACGCACGGTTTTCTCAGCAAGAAAGCTGCTGGGAGGGCTTTTTGCAGAGAAAACTGTGCGTGTATGGTTTCTCGTCGGGGAAACTGCCAGGAATCTCGACAAGAAAAATAGAGAACCTGCGCTCTATTTTTCTCGTTGGGATTCTCGGCAGTGTTTTCCTGCCTAGAAACCCGAGCATGCTCGTCTTAGTCGATAATGTCACAGCGTTCTTGCCATTCAAAAGAACGGTGGTTATTTTAAATGGTGTGTGTGTACACAGTAATGCAAGGCTTTTTTCCCTGGTGTGGAGAAAACCTCTTGAGGGGGGAGGGGGTGGGCAGGAAAGTCAGGATGCTCTCTACTTTGCAGATAGAGAAAGGAGCTGTGTGTTAGTGGGCGTCCTGACACTCCTGCTAGCCCCCTCCCCCTCAAGAGGCTTTCTCCACACCAGGAAGAAAGCCTTGCATTACGGCGTGGAGTTGCAGACAGAAGAACGGGAAGTGAGGATTTCTCAGAAGAAATAAGGACATTTAAAAGCAAAATCGAAGGATGAGGTAAGTAAAGGAGGACTGCACTAAGGTAAAGGAAGCTATTTAGGGAAAAATGTTTTTTCCCTTATAACCCCTTTAAGTGACAATAGATCCACCCCAGCACCAATGAACTCCTAACTGCCAGCATCAATAAACCCTCTAGCAGCCAGGAATATTAGACCTTTCCTTCAATAGTAGGTACCTTCCAGCAGCGATTGACCCCCCTGCAACATAAGACCAACCCTGGCAACAATAGATCCCCCTCCAGCAACAATAGACACCACCAGCAACAATAGACCTCCTGGAAAAATTGATCCCCTGCAGCAACAATAGATTCCTCAGTAGCCAGCATCAATAGACCCTCCAGCAGCCAGCAACAACTGACCCCCCCAGCAACATAAGACCCACCCCAGTTACAATAGCTCCCCCACGAGCAACAGAAGAACTCCTGAGCAGCAATAGACCCCCTTCCTTTGCAAAATATAGAACCCCTCCAGCAACAATAGATTCCCCAGCAGCTAGCATTAAAAGACCCTCGAACACACCCAGGCACCTCTTGTCATTACATACAGTCAGTGCTGGAGGTGCCGGAACTGCGTTCCCCACACTTCCCGCAGAAAAAAAGCCGGGGGGGGGGGGGTTCAAAGTGATTTCTCAACAAAATAAAACATAGACATTAATGTATGGGTGGGTTTGCTTTAAATATTAAAAATTAAGTAATATTTTTGGTTTATCCAGAAGACTTAGCTGATGGTATATTGTATACATACAGCATATAATATTGTTTGGGTATTTGGCTTTCATTTTAGACTACATTGAGACATTAAACTACTATATATATATATATATATATATATATATATATATATATATATATACACACACACACTGTGAGGAATTAGCTCGGTAGCGGGGGTGTGTGTGTCCCTGGATGGGTTCACTACACACTGAACTTTACAGAGAGGCAGCTGAAGACCGTTGAGAACAAAGGGTTCGGTTTATTCTTCCATATTGCTGGAAACAAGTGCAAGCATCCAAACAGCATAAACAAAACAAAACATAAAATAAACCCTGGCCACTTGGGGCGTCTATCTTCACCACACAGGAACCTATCTATGGAGTCTGGCACAGCCTACTGCTGGGCAGACACTGCTGGTCATACAGCAGAGAAAACAATAGTCTTTTGGATTTTTTCTCACACAGAAAAATCACCAACCACCTCACCTCTTCAGAAGACTTTCTCACTGCTCTCCTTCACTCAAAAAGCCTCAGGATGCAGCAATCAGTAGTCATCCTTTGGATGACTTATATAGGCCTTAATTACCTCATTCTGAACAGCTGAAGTTTTCCAACGCCCTAAACCTTTCTGGCTATTTCTGCAGCCGACAGCTGATAGTAATTGGTGTATTGTCTAAACAAGGCAGAAATGTATCTCCTGTCTGTGACAACACCCACAGATTTACCTGACTTCCTGTCACAACACACACACACATATACTTATTTTTTTTTCTGTAAAAATGTGTATTCTTGAAGGGCCTATGATACACAGCTCGGAGCCTGACAGACTCCCACTTTTCAAAAAACACAAGACCAGAGATATGGTTTCCTCTGAAAATGAATGCAGAGGAAACAGAAAAAAGCAGCTGTTTTAAAATAGATTCAAAATGTAAAAAAGTATTCTTAACATACAGTTAGAGCAAATGTCCACCTCAGCTGATAGTAATTGGTGTATTGTCTAAACAAGGCAGAAATGTATCTCCTGTCTGTGACAACACCCACAGATTTACCTGACTTCCTGTCACAACACACACATATACTTATTTTTTTTCTATTTTCATACATTCTTTATTTCACAAATAAACACATTTAATAAGGCTACATTTGTGACACTGGTGTCATAGATTTTTAGTGTATGTGTGAGGTAGTGACCTTGTTAGTGGTGAGTAGGCCTGTGGCAGCTTGTCTCAATGAGAGTCCCTTCATGTGAAAATTGTGGAGGTTGGCAAGAAGCTCTGTGCATAAACACTTTTTTCTTACCACTGCAGATGTAATAGACAACCCAAATATTACATTATGACACAGACTACAGCCACAGGACTAACTTGTCTACAACTACCAACACCCTTGAAGAAGGGGGTGGCAATCCCCGGAAATGCTTGTTTTATGACACACAGATAAGGTGATCTTTGCCAACAAGTTGGCATTTTCAAGACTCCCTATTCACGTGCAGTGGTCAGTGGTCACAGAGCATTATGGGTGTCCCAAAGTAGGAGCACATCAGAAGCTGTTGACTGCCTCCCTCTTGTTTATTATCAGTAGGAAGCACCCCCAATCAGACTGGTTGTGGGACACAGGGGGAGGAATCATGTTTCTGAGTCATCTAGTTGGATGTACAAATTCAGCTTGAGCTACTGAGCTCTGTAAACAGTAATTTTGAAGCAAATCAGCTAAAATTAGTCTTCTAAACATGTGCAAAGATCCACCTGCTCTATGTAATATTTCATATTTACCGGATTTAAATTCTTAAAGAATGATCTGTTTAACTATATTTTTTGTCCTAACCACAAATCGTTACAATAATAAAAAAATAAAAAAAACTATGCATTCCTCTTAACAGTCTTGTTGTGACTGATTTCCTCGGCTATCTATAATATCTTCAGTGGTCACAGAGCATTATGGGTGTCCCAAAGTAAGAGCACATCAGAAGCTGTTGACTGCCTCCCTCTTGTTTATTATCAGTAGGAAGCACCCCCAATCAGGCTGGTTGTGGGACACAGGGGGAGGAATCATGTTTCTGAGTCATCTAGTTGGATGTACAAATTCAGCTTGAGCTACTGAGCTCTGTAAACAGTCATTTTGTAGCAAATCAGCTAAAATTAATCTGCTAAACATGTGCAAAGATCCACCTGCTCTATGTAATATTTCATATTTACCGGATTTAAATTCTTAAAGAATGATCTGTTTAACTATATTTTTTGTCCTAACCACAAATCGTTACAATAATAAAAAAAATAAAAAAAACTATGCATTCCTCTTAACAGTCTTGTTGTGACTGATTTCCAATGAGAAGTATGAGAATGAAAGAGAGATAAAGATGAAAGAAAAGGAAAGAAACAAAAGAAAAATAATTGAAGAGAGATAAAAGTAAAGACTAAAAAATCTGATTCACATGCTACTGTAGGCTATGCTGTATAATCAACAAAACATACTCACGGTGGTTTAAAGGTCTGTGGCTTGTCATACAACATTCTGTAAAAAAACAAAACAAATTATTATTATTATACAGGATTTATATAGTGCTGACAGTTTACGCAGTGCTTTACAACTTGCGGGTAGACAGTACAAACACTATAATACAGTAGGAATCAGAGGGCCCTGCTCGATATAGCTTACAATCTAAGAGATATATCAGGTTAAAAGCTCATGTTCTGTTCAAATATTAGAAGGTCATAAAGAAGGTCTCACGCGCATTGACGGTTTGAGCCTTAAAATATGCTCTAGCATAAAATTCCAGTGTTTATCCCCACCCAGTCAGCAATTGGTGATGTGTACAGCCAGCTACAAAAGTGAATGGCTGTATGTGACTATAGTTAAACCATAAAGGGTTATATAATAAATAGAGTCCATGAAAAAATGTATTCACTGAATAAGAAACGGTCAATTTTTTTTCACTCGGAACAAGACGGCAGTTGCCTCACTTTATAACCATTCTCACGTGGTGTTATTTATCTCCATGGACTATATAATGTTTAATGATTATATAATATGAACATTTCTTATTCAGTGAATTAATTTTTTCATGGACTCTATATTTAATATATAACCCTTTATGGGTCAGCTATTTGTTCAATTCACTTTGTAACAAGTACATATACACAATTGTTTTGTGTGTATCTAGTGCACATTATTACACATTGTTGTGACACTTATTTGACTGAAGCGCTACACATTTTGTTTTCTTGTTTCTGTTTCAGCTAATTAATTATTTTTTAGCCATGTTAGCAGCTGGTTATTTATTCTTTAGGCAGCGCAGTATACCCACCATTTGTATGTGACTATACTAAGTATTTGCTGAGACTCTTGTGCATTGGTGTAAACACTCGCATGCACATATGACATATTCCATGAACGCAGAATTTTCACTGTACACACTACCTGTAAGCATCACATGTTAGGAAACATGTCAGCCACCTTTTTCCTTTTGTTCACTTCATTTTGTTTTGACTGCATCGCTTTGGTTGTTTTTTGGATTTTATTTGCATAATAAAGATATCATTTTAAGGAGTGCAGCAGTCCAGGACCTTTTTCTATCCAATACACGCTACCTGTAGGTTTCCTGGGAGAGATAAACACCAGGATTTAATGTTAAAGCATATTTGTGTGCATGATAGGTTGACCAGACATCCCCGGTTTCCGGGGACAGTCCCTGGATTGAGGACACTGTCCCCGGACCAAGTTTGTCCCGGATTGGATTTGAACAGGGGCTGGGTAAATTTCAAAGACAGTCAGTGTAGAATAAAAAAACAAAAAAATCAGAATTACACCCCCCCCCCCCCCGCTCTGCCGCTCCTACTAGCTTAGGGGGGTTGTATATTTTTCCAGTTATCTGTGCCCCTTTCTGATGATTATGTGCTGGTCAGAGGAGGGAATATTTCTTCAGTTTCGTGTGCATGCCCATTCAGCTCCGCTCGCATGTTCTTCTGCCTTGGCTCAAGTCCCAGGCCAAGCCGCCTACCTGCTTATCTCCTTGCCTTCCCTGGCAGAGTAGCCAGGGAAGGCACCCAGTAGTAGCCGAGGGCCCGGAGAGTAAGGCCTCGTACACACGAACGGTTTTCTCAGCAAGAAACAGGCAAGAAAACTGCTGGCAGAGCTTTAATGCAGAGAAAACAGTTTGTGTATGGTTTTTCGTCGAGGAAACTGCCAGGAATCTCTACGAGAAAAAAAAAGAACCGGCTCTCTTTTTTCTCTTCAGGATTTTGTGTTTTCCTGCCGAGAAACCCGAGCATGTGTATGCTTACCTGCCTCCGTGCGCATGCTCGATTAGACTTTGACGCATGCACGGTAGCTTCCAAGGCATAGGTAGGGTGAAGCAAGATGGCAGCGACGGCATTGAATGTGACAAGCTCATGCTTGTCATAGTCGATGACGTCACTGCGTTCTTGCCATTCAAAAGAACTGTGGTTCTTTTGAATGTGCGTCTGTACACAGGGCTTGGCAAGAAAATCTTGCCAGGAATCCCGTAGAAGAAAACCAAAGTTTCTTTTTCTACGGGATTCCCGACTGTGTGTAAAGGGCTTAAGACTTGACAGGCTGTGAAGTGGCGGCAGCGGCGATGATTTTCGCTAATACTAGTAAAAAAATGTTTTTTTAAATCCCTGGACTTCACTTAAAAAATCTGGTCACCTTAGTGCATGAGGCTTAAATTAAATGCAAGGAGCAGTGTGCACACGACATAAAAGCACAGTCAATTGCTTGTAGTGAAAAAAAATGATATACATAGACTTCCAAAAAAATATAAGCATTATTAGCAGTGCTACAAAAATAATATAAAATGTCCTTATAAAAAGTCTTTAAACTCATGCACCCTGTGAGTCTTAAATGAATCACACCCAAAGCGGATTAAATAAGGTTGCTGATGATTCAGGTCTATTCCTTGAATCCCATCCCCACATCTTGTGGAACACCGCTCCCTGTGGACATTGAGCTCACCAGATCTTAAAGGGGTTGTAAAGGTACAATTTCTTTCCAAAAGAGCTTCCTTTACCTTAGTGCAGTCCTCCTTCACTTATCTCACCCTTCTATTTTGCTTTTAAATGTCCTTATTTCTTTTGAGAAATCCTCACTTCCTGTTCTTCTGTTTGTAACTTCACACAGTAATGCAAGGCTTTTTACCTGGTGTGGAGTGTCGTGCTCGCCCCCTCCCTTTGGACTACAGCAGAGTCAGGACGCCCACTAGCACATAGCTCCTTTCTCTATCTATCTGCAACGTAGAGAGCGTCCTGACTCTCCTGTAGTCCAAGATCTGGTGAGTTCAATGTCCACAGGGAGCAGTGTTCCATGAGATGTGGGGATGGGATTCAAAAAATAGACCTGGATCAGACCTGGGCAGTAAACAGATTGTTCCTCCAGATACGAGACTCTTCGCATCGGCCAAGTGTAAGAGTAGCGTAACAGGGAGCAAAAGAGACTCCCATTGCCACACCCCATATCTGTAAGAAAAAAATAATTGTGTTCCAAACAATAAAGGGTACTCTCCAAAATGAACCGGGCCTGCGTAGGATGTAGATTTAACGCCCTGTCCTTCTAAAACTTGTTCATAAAACGTTTGAAGCAAAAGGAAACCAAGTGTTGGTGTTGACATTTATAACGCTTCAAGAAGGACCCCTAGGACAAGTAAGGTAACAGCAAACCCAAATCAGCTCCTTCGGGGGTAGTGCTACACAAGCCATTGAATCTAAATTTTCCAATAGGGGCTAGTAGATATTTGGAGGGAACTTAAGATTCCACGTGCAACTACTGTACACACACTTCTCCTATCCCAAACAAATCCTTTGCCAGGATTGACCATATATTTGTGGCAACGGCCCTCATTGCCTCTGCGTGCCTCTGACCATTCCATAGTCTTTTTAGTCCTGCGAATATCACAAGGCCAAAAAGGGTTTAACCACTTAAGGACCGCCTCCTGCACATTTACATCGGCAGAATGGCACGGCTGGGCACATGCACGAACAGGTAAATGCTGTGCTAGTACCCAGCCGTGGGTCATGGGCGTGCGCCCGCGGGGCGCTCCCGTGACCCGGTCCGAAGCTCCGGGACCGCGGGACTTGTGGACCCGATCGCCGCTGGAGTCCCGCGATCAGTCCCCAAGCTGAAGAACGGGGAGAGCCGTGTGTAAATCCAGCTTCCCCGTTCTTCACTCTGGCGGCGTCATCGATCGTGTGATCCCTTTTATAGGGATACACAATCGATGTCACACCTACAGCCACACCCCCCTACAGTTGTAAACACACATTAGGTCACACCTAACCCCTTCAGCGCCCCCTTGTGGTTAACTCCCAAACTGCACTGTCATTTTCACAATAAACAATGCATTTTTGTCACAGAAGCATGACGTACAACAACAGATAAATGAATATGAAGGCTTTATTGAAAAGCAAACAGCAAGGTTAAAGTCCAAACGGATGATCAAACAGCCAGCAGGTTCTTCCACCGGAGCCAGGGTCGATAGCCAGGAATGGGAGTCAGCCAAGCCGGAGTCTGTAGCCAGAGAGAGATGGTGAAACAAAGCCGGGGATCAGGAGCCAGAAGGATCGTCCGTAGGAGCCGGGTCGGTAACCAAGAATAAGCAGCAAAATCACAGGAGGGTGTCTGATGAGAGGCCCAAGCAAGGAAATGCTGCAGCTGCCGTCATATATATATGCTGAGCATCCAGCTCCTCCCAGTGGGAAGGAGGAGCCGCAGGGTGTGGTAAGTTATAAGAACCCCATAAAGCAAGATGGCTGCCAGCACATGTCAGTGATAAGAAGCCTGCAAGGAGGTAAGACCATGACAATTTTAAATGCATTTTTTGCTGTGAAAATGACAATGGTCCCAAAAATGTGTCAAAATTGTCCAAAGTGTCTGCCATAATGTCGCAGTCACAAAAATGATCGCCACCATTAGTAGTAAAAAAAAAATGCAATAAAACTATCCCCTGTTTTGTAAACGCTATACATGTCGCACAAACCAACCAATAAAGGCTTATTGCGATTTTTTTTTTTTTTTTTACCAAAAATAGGTAGAAGAATACGTATTGGCCTAAACTGAGGAAAAATATTTTTTTTATATATTTTTGGGGGATATTTATTATAGCAAAAGGTAAAAAATATTGTATTTTTTTTCAAAATTTTCGCTCTATTTTTGTTTATATCGCAAAAAAAAAAACGCAGAGGTGATCAAATACCACCAAAAGAAAGCTCTATTTATGGGGGGGAAAAGGCGCAAATTTTGTTTGGGAGCCACGTCGCACTACAGCGCAATTGTCTGTTAAAGCCACGCAGTGCCAAATCGCAAAACCTGGCCGGGTCCTTTACCTGCATTTTGGTCCGGGTCTTAAGTGGTTAACCAATGGAGACTCAATGAATCAATTCTTAGTGACCCAGTGAGAACAGTTGAAGTTGAAAGAGTCATCTCTGACTACTTTCATGCGAACGACAAGGAATACATTCCCCCAGCTACCCTTTGGGTGGCACACAAAGCCACCATTAGAGGAAAAATCATACAACTAGCATGCCAAATTAACAGCGCATGGATAGTGAATATTAACCGTCTAGAGGAAGACTTTCTAACAATTAGCAAAGTACACAAACGAGACCCTAAAATCGAACAGACAGCTAAACTAGACAAAGCAAGAACTGCCCTGAACCTTGTACTTACCTCTAAAGCAGAGAAGAGTTTAAGGTGGAGAGAAGCCTGCTTCTACCAACATAATATAAACTCTTTTAAAGACTCGCTGCCCATCCCCAAATTAGAAGATTGTCACAGATCCAAACTAATTGAAAACGAGATTTGAGGTACACAAACCATAGGATGGGCTATGGGTGACCTAAAGTATTGCAGTGCCACGTCCTGAGATAAACTAGAAATATTTGTGGTTTAGGAGAGAACATGGACTTTTTAGGCACCAATCATTAGCATAAAATAAGTTTTTATTGATACAATACCAAAAGGATTTTGGTGTTGGAATCAAAGTTACAATACAAATTCATAAAAATACATTAAAACACATATAATTGATCACAGAATAATGGATAAGTGAACAAAAAGAGAATAGTTGTTATAACCAGAGATGGTCCGATGTAGACACCAATGTTAGTTGATGACTACTGTAGATACAGGTAATAATGAACATAAGCTCTACATGTTTCGCAATTAATGCTTCCTTAGGAGCTATGAGTTTTCTAGAAAAGGGACCGTTATTGATTTACAGACATAAATTTATGTATAGACAAACATTTGTACATAATACTAGATTGTATCCTTTGTGCATTGAAGCACTATAGAGAAGATGCAGCAATGACCAAGGTTGCCATGGCGTCATAGAAAAGGCGGCGTATTTAGGGGACCACAGTACGGGGCATGCAGGGATACACCAAGAAAGAATTTAAGTAAAATATCATTGTGTATATATATCCTTGTGGGGGCACTTGAAATGATGTGCTCGCACATTGTAGGAAGTGTGAAATAGTAGTATCTAAGTTAGCTGTGCTAGGGGTGGAGATAGATAGAGAGAGAATACCCAGCAGAAACCAGAATAATAACAAGGTGGTCTATGTGTGGTAAACACTAGAAGTGGCTATAGAGTAATTAAATATTGGCTGCCTACCGTCCCCAATAATGGGTATCATTAGAAATGGACAGTAAAAATGAGTACTAAATGGAGCCTAAAGAGATCCAAGGGGTTGGTAAACGATTCAGGTAGAACTAGGACGGAATGGCTTCCTCTGGTAAAAAAAAGGTATAAAAATAAGAGTGTCACAGACTTAGTGACTTGCCAAAGAACAGAGAGAAGAAGTTCTTTATTAGTGAGGTAAGGGTGTAAATAAGTGACAAATAACTTTGTTTTCTATACATACCCAAATGTGTGCACCCCAGAGTATCGATAGAGGGGGTTGATCAGGTAATTATGTTAGTATGCTCAAGCAGCTAAATATATGAAGGAGAGGGAATAATCCCATAACGTTGAAGCGTGGATTCCAAGCAATGTAAAAAAACAAAAATTGGTTGGAAGCTGCGGTGTGGTAGGATAGTGTCTGAACAAAATATAATAATAGAATGAATTAGGCTATGGATTAAACGTCCATTACAAGTGCTGTCTATATAAGTGAGAAAAAGCAAGCAAGGTACAAGTATGGTCTTCAGAGAGCCATTTTACTCACCAGCCAAGCCGTTTGGTTAGGTTCCCTGCTGAGAATAGGAGACTCTATGGATGGGTTATTCCACCCCCTATATATGTGTATCACCGGTCACATGTGCGGTTGGGACTTCCGCATCATGTGACCCGGCCACATCCTGACTGTCCAATCCCTCCGCATCGAACCTGTCAGCGTCAAATGACGTTGCACCGATGGAGTGGGCGTGAGGTTGGACACCAAGAGGAGGGAGTATGGAGACGCGCCGCCAATGGAATGGAACGGGGCGTGTCCCTCGTAGGTCACGCATTGCGATGGTAACACCATCGCAACAGCGAAAACACTACAGCATTGGTGTGGGCGTTAGGGAGGAACGTCATGGAGGGGAGGAATGGGGGTACACGCTATGACGCCATGGCAACCTTGGTCATTACTGCATCTTCTCTATAGTTCTTCAATGCACAAAGGATACAATCTAGCATTATGTACAAATGTTTGTCTATACATAAATTTATGTCTGTAAATCAATAACGGTCCCTTTTCTCTTTTCTAGAAAACTCAAAGCTCCTGAGGAAGCATTAATTGCGAAACATGTAGAGCTTATGTTCATTATTACCTGTATCTACAGTAGTCATCAACTAACATTGGTGTCTACATCAGACCATCTCTGGTTATAACAACTATTCTATTTTTGTTCACTTACCCATTATTCTGTGATCAATTATATGTGTTTTAATGTATTTTTATGAATTTGTATTGTAACTTTGATTCCAACACCAAAATCCTTTTGGTATTGTATCAATAAAAACTTATTTTATGCTAATGATTGGTGCCTAGAAAGTCCATTTTCTCTCCTAAACCACAAATCTTTACAGATCCAAATTAGAATCCCCAATAACAGTTGAAGAGGTCATCCAGGTCATTAAACATTTAAAATAGGGCTCAGCTCCTGGGCCGAACGGCTTCTCTCTACTTTATCACCATAACTAGAGATCTTTTTCAATGCTTTATGCAACAATACAAACCTAAAGTGCTCTTTGAACTCAGCTTATATTACTGTAATCCCAAAACCTGGGATGGATCCGAGTGAGGTTAGCAATTACCGTTTTATCTCCCTATTAAATAACAACTTGAACATTGTGACTAAGATATTTGCAGACCAAATATCCTCATTTATTAGCTTGTACATACAAAAGGACCAGGTAGGATTTATACCAGACAGGGCCCTGATCAGATCAGGAGGGCTATAGACATCATCTCACTTTTGCAGTTGGGGTGGGATGTAGGGTCTCCTTCTATCCATTGACCTACAGAAGACATTCAATTCTGTCTCTTGGCTTTACAGCTTTATGATCTTGAAGCGATGAGGCTTCAGCCAGAACTTCACCAACATCTTAGGCGCATGAAATTTGTCTCACGAAGCCTGGGTGTGTCTCAAGGGCTGCTACTCAGACCATTTTTTAACCACGTCAGCCCTGGAAGGATTTGCCCCCTTATTGACCAGGCCATTTTTTGCGATACGGCACTGCGTCGCTTTAACTGACAATTGGGCGGTCGTTCGACGTGGTAAATAAACATAATTGACATTTTTTACCAACACATAGAGCTTTCTTTTGGTGGTATTTGATCACCTATGCGGTTTTTATTTTTTGTGCAATAAACAAACAAAGAGTGACAATTTTGAATAAAAAATATATATATTTTTTTTAACTTTTTGCTATAATACATATTCAAAAAATATATAAAAAAACAAAATGTATTCATCAGTTTAGGCTGATATATATTCTTCTACATATTTTTTTAAATTGCAATAGGCATATATTGATTGCTTTGCGCAAAAGTTATAGCGTCTACAAAATAGGGGATTGATTTATGGCATTTTTATTATTTGTATTTGATTTACTAGTAGTGGGACTGCGACATTGCGGCAGACAGATTGGACACTTTTGACCCTTTTATAACCACTTCAGCCCTGGATGGATTTGTCCCCATAATGACCAGGCTATTTTTTGAGATACGGCACTGCGTCACTTTAACTGACAATTGCACGGTCGTGTAATGTTGTATCCAAATAATAATAAATAATTTATATCCTTTTTTTTCCAACAAATAGAGCTTTCGTTGTATTCGATCATCTGTACAAGTACACAGTACATATTATGCTCCTAGGAGAAGTACAAAGTCCCTTGGTCCATTTTAATCTGTATCTGTATCTGTAGACCATAAACAGTCTCTGTCCCTTCTCCTGCTCAGCCATCAATCCATGTACTACTTTCTTATCCATCCATTCAGTTGCCCCATTATTTCCTCTACCCTGCCAATGGTTTACAGATACAGATAAAGGTTTTATGGACTTATACAAGTTCCCTCCACCCTGCCAATGGTTTACAAATACTGATAAAGGTTTTATGGACTAAGTGACTTTGCCCTTCCCCTAAGAGCGGAGCCCCCTATGTACAGTATTTTTTGGAATCACTATACTGCTGTTTTGGGGCTTACATTTCAGCTGCACCAGAGGATTGCTCTAGTCTGTGTTTCACCTTATGCTTATGTTTGGTTGTTTTTTTTTTTTTTTACTTGATAGTTTTTAATGCTGTGCTGCTCACATTTCTCTCTCTTTTATGTTGTTTTACATCGTAAGGGTTTGTTGCATCTTTTCTTTTCTCCCTGTATGGATCCAAGCAAAAAACTTTCCTAGAGACAGTGGGCCAGATTCAGAATTTCCCGCCGGCGTATCATTGTTTTCTATTCAGAAAACATGATACGCCGGATTTACGCTAAGATCCGACTGGCGTAAGTCACTTACACCGTCGGATCTTAAATGTAATGTTCCGCCGGCCGCTAGGTGGCGTTTACGTCGATTTCTCATTTGACTATGCAAATGAGACAGATACGCCAATTCACAAACGTTTTTGCGCCGCGTCGTCGTATATATGAGGGGTAAGTTTACCGAAGATCCGTCGTATGCCATGTTAAGTATGGCGTCGGGACAGCGTCGTCTTTTTCCGTCGTTTACGTAGTTTTACTAAGTCGTTCGCGAATAGGTATTTGCGTAAATGACGCTCACGTCAGATTCAACAACATTTTCCGACGTGAGTTGGAGCATGCGCACTGGGCTATTTTTACGGCCGGCGCATGCTCAGTTAGATCGGCGCGGGGGCGCGCTTAATTTAAATACAAGCCGCCCCCTTTGAATTACGCGGCCTTGCGCCGGGCAATTTACACTACGCCGCCTCAAATTACGCAGCAAGTGCTTTGTGAATACGGCACTTGCTCCAGTAAATTGCGGCGGCGTAGTGTAAATGGCAAACACTACGGCTTTCTGAATCTGGCCCACTAGGTTTTCTAATATTTCCTCGCAGGACAGTCATGATTTACATTATGTTCATCACCTACTCTCTCCTCACCCTACCACCATAATGCTGCAGAATTCTAACTAAATACCAGATCCATAAGTTATTTTTTTAGATTATAGGATCTCCTATCTATAGAAAATCACCACTGGTGGGATGTTTCCTTCCTGAAAAAGTATGTGCAGTTCAATGTCACTCCCCCTTGTAGATACAAGGGGTGTGCTATTTTTGGACTCTGACCTGTTGATGGAGTAGAGACGAATAGCTGAATTTGGCACCACCAAGTGAATACAATTAATAATTTACCAAAGAGAAAGGAAAATTTTTAAGCTGGCATTGTTGACCTTTATTTCACTCTAAACCAGTGGTTCTCAAGGGGAAAGGGAATAGCCGCTCCAGGTGGGAACCCAAACGAACCTCCACCGTTACAGACAACTCAGGTGCAGGCAATGCACTTAGCAAAGCAGGAACAAAGATTGTCTCTGGACAGCCGCACATTGAACAAATTGTAGCCTTTATTGAAAAAGGACAGCACTACAAGTCACAGCACAGCGTCATCAGTTGGGTTTTATTTTACTTTGCTGTGCTGTGACTTGTAGTGCTGTCTTTTTTCAACAAAGGCTACAATTTGTTCAGTGTGCGGCTGTCCAGAGACCATCTTTGTTCCAGTGGTTCTCAACCTGGGGGTCGGGACCCCCTCGGGGGTCAAATGATGATTTGCCAGGGGTCACCAAATCTTGGGCTGTTCCTGAAGCCCGCATCACTCTCCCAGCCTTTTTGGAGCCCCCCAGCAGGGCTAACCCTGGAGCCCGCAGCCACCCACTCAGCCTTTTCGCAGGTGCCCATTCAGTTCATTGCATGGCTGGGGGGCAAAGACTAGAGGTCAGCTGACTGGTGAGGAATGTGAAATGGGAGGGGCTGGAGGAGACCCTATCTCCTGATTTTGGCATAGGTGTCACTGCTACGATACACCACAAAGTCGGAAACACAGTGAAGCTGGAGACACAGTGAGTGACACTACCTGCGATTATAGTTGCCATTAAAAGGACTCAGGGAGCGCTAAATGTCCTTGGGTTAGGGGCGCAAATTACTTTTCTTGCCTTGGGTGCTGACAACCCACGCTACGAAAATAATTTTACTGTTAGGGGTCCCCACAACTTGGGAAATTTTATCAAGGGGTCATGGCACTAAAAGGTTGAGAACCACTGCTCTAAACCAACATAAATTCTTTGTATTATTTGACCAATGGTCTCTTGTTCTGCTTAACGAACTTCAGGAGGCAGAATACATTTTTTTACTAAAAAAGCTTAAAAAGCTTAAGAGAGACTTTGAAGATTATAATCTAGACAGGGGGGTAGATTCATGTAAAATGGCGCATCGTTGCTCCGGCGTGGCGCATCTTTTTTCCGCTACGCCGTACCCGCGCGGAGAGGCATTTACTGTATTCATCATTTTTTCACTCACCTGCGTAGCGTTTTTTTCGACGGCGTAAGGCGGCGGAACTGGAAGTGGGCGTCAACACATGCAAATGATGGTCTGACGGTGGCGCTGAGAGATCCGTACGGTGTATCTTAAACGGCGCATGCGCACTGATGGTACCTGGCTGGCTGGCTCCTGTGCACATGCGCAGTACGGCGCGCCGTCACCACCAAGATCCGCCGCACCACTTCCTACTAGTGCATAAATACGCACACAGAAGCGCCACCTTGCAAAACGTGACCAGCATTTTTTATGAATTGCCAGGGCTTTTGTATTTAGTATGGCTGCACCAGACACTGCCGGTGACCGCAGAATGTTCAACTTCAGCCATCAGGAGAAGGCTGTGATAACGGATGCGCTCTCCCAACATGGGTCCCGCCTCTATGGGCCACAGAGTGCCCACACTGGCAAAGCGGAGAAGACACGCATTTATGCGGAAATCACCAGGCAGGTGAATGTTGTTGGTGTGGCGGAGAGGGAGCCCAAGCATATCCGGAAAAAAATAAATGATATGCGGAGACTGGTCAAAGACAAGCTTGTGGCCATGAGAAAGCATGCCAGTGCCACAGGTGGAGGACCAGCCACAACAATTACCCTGACTGCAGAGGACATGGTGGTGGCCAGGTTGCTGGATAGGGAGCTGGTGGAGGGTCTTCCTGGCTTTGAATCAGGGGATCAGCCTTTGAGGTCAGGTAAGTCTGTTTTATCTGCTTTGTGGTGTGTTGCATGGGTGGGGGGGGGGGGGAACATGTGCCAAGTGTGTGGCTCCTCCAACATGTGTTTGTTTTGTGTCATCCACAGATGTGCAGGATGAAGCTGGCCCGTCAGTTGATGCAGGGCAAACCACCCCATCCATGCTGGAGATCGCCCCTACAGCAGTGCTTGAGGAGGTTGAGGAGGAGCACGTCGGGGTAGAAGAGGCTGCTGTTTATATTCTGGAGGAGACCCCCATACCTGGCCACTCCCAAACCACCCCCCCCATGCAAGATTCCCCCTCAAGGGACACCATCCCCTCCAGGGATTCCCCCTCAAGGGACACCATCCCCTGCAGGGATTCCCCTTCAAGGGACCTCCCCTACACCCGTCCTCCAGCCTCTCAGGCCTCTAGGAAGGCAACGAGGAAAACCAGAGGAGTCCCTGATGATTTTGAAGATCACCTGGCAAGGGACCAGACAAGACAGACCCGCCATATTGGTTCTCTTGCGGGTGATCTTCATCGGGTGGCAGATAGCCTGGCGTCCTCGGCCGCGAGCCAGGCTGCTTGCACTGTGGCAGTGCAGGAAGCCATCACCCAGCAGGCTGGGCAGAATACTGCTATCAACGAGAGTCTGCAGGACGTTGTGGGGAACGGGGCAGCCCTTCTGTCCTGCCTGGTGGACCTGCAGACCACCACATCTGGCCTGGTCTCCGAGGTCCAGAGCCTGGCAGCTGCTGTCCGTGAGGAGGGGAGGCAGACACGGCGACAGCAGCGCAGCAATACTACCCGCCGGCTGCGGATGCAGGCTGCCACCAAGACGTACCTCCACTGGCTAGCCGTGGCAATGGAGGGCAGCCAGGCAGCCAGGGAGAGACTGGTTGAGGTTCAACCACCTGCCCCCACAGCCCCCCCACCTGTGGATCGCCCCAGGCAACTGCGCCCCAGGAGCCTAGGGACAAGAAGGAGCCCACGACAGGGCCGTTGATTTATGCAAAAATTATGTTGGATACTCAGATTATGAGTTTTATTTTTGTTTATCTCCCTGCACACGGTGAGGAGTGCAGGCTACAGTGTGAATGTGGTGTGAATGTGTGGGGGGTGACACTCCTGCCATTAAGGGGTGTCACCCTCAGTCGTTGGTGAGAAATTATCACCACGACACGTGTGAATGGTGTATGAATGTACAGCAACATAATTGGAGCCATGGCATGGCGTTGCTGCTCCCAAGTCCCATGTGGTGTACTTGGGTCTAATCCAATTTGATGTGGATGTGGTGTGTGTGTGCTAGGGACCACAGTGGTGTGCATGCATGCTCATTGTGCCATGATTAATGTGTGTGTTTAACATGAAAAGTAGCCTACCACAAGGACCCACCTGACTGCTCTTCCCTCAGCAGACGGGGAACCCTCGGGCAAGGGGGGACTGTGTGGTTCGGGGGTCAGGTCATCACGTAGCTCAATCTCCAGGCCCTTTCTCACGGCAAAGTTGTGCAGCATGCAACATGCCCCAATGATCTGGCACACGAAGTTTGGGGAATACAACAGGGTACCCCCAGACTTACAACAGGGTACCCCCAGGCATCGGAAATGTGACTTCAGGTGGCCAAAGGTGCGTTCCACCACTGCACGGGTTTTGATGTGTGCTTCATTGTATCTTTGCTCTCCTCTGGTTTGGGGATCCCGGAATGGAGTCATGAGATGGGGTCCCAGTGCATATGCCGCGTCACCTAGTAATGAAAAGACAGGAGGATGTTAATAGTGCATGTGCGCGTTGTGAGGTGTGCATCACGGGAGGGGATAGTCATGCCTGCCACCCATGTCACTCACCAACCAGCCAGCTGTCCCCATACACGTTCTGTTCAAATCTGTGGAGATGGTGGTTTGACGGTATATGTAGCTGTCATGGCTGGACCCGGGGTCCTTGGCACGGACGTGCCATATGAGGCCTTGGCCATCGACTATCACCTGTACATTGATGGAATGCCAATGCTTCCGATTGCAGTATATGTGCTCTGTGTCCCGGGGGGGCCGTAGTGCCACATGTGTGCAATCAATGGCCCCCACAGTGCGAGGGAATCTGGCAAGGTTGTAGAAATCTGTCATTGCCTTCCTCCGCAGGTCCTCAGTGGTGGGTTTGATAATTTGGTTGGCCATGCGTCTGAGGATTGCGGGGACAACCTGGTGCACACATCTGCTCATGGTGGATTGTGACATCCCAGCCACCAATCCACTTGTTCTTTGAAAAGATCCACTGGCAAGGAAATGAAGTGTTGCCAGGACCTTCACCAGTGGCTGCACTGCTTGTGAGCGGTGTGTCTTGCTGGTGATGTCATCCTGCAGGGTTGTGGTTAGTTCCAGGATGGCTTCAGGGCTGAATCTGAATAGGCGAAACACCTCCAACTCACTCATGCCAAACACGTCAATGCGCGTGCGGAATATCCTCTCCCGTGCCCTCCTACGTGCACGTCGACGCTGTAGGGCTATGAGCAAGGCTGCCCCTGGCATGTTGGCAGACAGATGTGTTGTCCAGCAAGTGTTTTAGCTCAATTCGTCTGTAACAGTGTTGCTTTAGCTGCTTTCCAGCTGATCTGTTCAACTCCTGTGCAAAGTTACCCCTGCTTTATGAGGGGTGACTTTCCGCTGAAAATTGCAGTTACGCACACCGGGTTACGCCGGCGCCAGAGAAACGTGCGTTTCTGAATCGGCCGATCTCCCTCATTTGCATATTTGAATAGATAATCCATGGGAACGGTTGATCTGTCCCGCGTAAAGTTGCGCCAAAGACACGCCGGCGTGGAAAAGTTACGCCGGAAAAAAGTAGCCGATTTGAAGGCGGATCTGGTATAGTAGGTACGGCGCATTGATCCGACGGCGCTAAATAACAGTTACGCCGCACATCTCTAAAAACGCTGGAGTAATTGCTACATGAATCTACCCCAGAGTGTTTACATGGGCACTGTTGATACGGTTGGCACGTCTCAAGTCTCATGTCCTCTAGCCTGGCCAGAAGCCTGTGGTGCCTCCCATGTCTCAACATTCATCCTCTCCTTCTACTCAATGTACCCTTCCAAAGCCTATACCTCTCATGAGCCTTAAATTTCCCTCCAAGCATCACCACCACTTTCCCATCGGTCCACATCTGGAATTTCTTCCACTACTAAACCATATAGGCCAGGACCAAATCCATCCCCTCATTGTAATAATAGATTCCACACACCGGTCCATCCATACCAAAGTCTTCCCTCAAAAATAAAAATAACAATACTGACAGGCGCATGCGTGGCAACTCCTAAGATGGCCGCATAGACTGGGAGCTCCAGACCGCTCCGGCCATCTCGTGCCCCATATAAACTCCAGTGCAACTTCCATCCTTCTCCACCTGCACCTGGAGCTGGGGGAACACTAGCGGCATCACCCCATGGTGGTGGGATCAGTCCACCACCTAGAACAGGGGTGGCAAACACAAGGCCCGCGGGCCAAATCCGGCCCGCCAAGCCTTGTCATGTGGCCCACCAGCCTCCACCACTTGTTTCAGTGCTGCCCGCTCAGGCCGTACAGCGGGAGGTAAGCGTCGCCCGCGGCCTGGATAGGGTTAATACAGGTCGCGGCCGCTATGCGGCCGTGCCTGTGTCATCTCCGGCGCGGCTGATTGGCTGAGCTGTGTGTCTCTCTCACACAGAGCTCAGAATCCACGCTGACAGTTCGGCTGTTCGGACGCTGCTCGGACACTGCCCCTCCTCTTCCCGCCTCTCTACACTGTGTGGCACGCCCACACCTCCTGTGTCTTCCCCGCTCACTCATCCCCGGGAAAATGTGAAGGAAGATGCAGGCAGCCCGCCCCTGACCCTCCATCCTGGGGTGAGTAAGCTCACCCTCCCCCACCACCCAGTGTATATATTAAATGAATTTAAGAGGTGCTCTGTGGACTCTGGTGCAAGAGGGGGGCTTTGGTGGGCAGAGCCCCCCTTACATCAGAGTTCCCCCTTTACATCCAAGTCCACAGCATTACAAGGGGGTCTGTGCGGACTCTGATGTAATGGGGGTCTGTGCAGACTCTGATGTAATGGGGGTCTGTGCGGACTCTGATGTAATGGGGGTCTGTGCGGACTCTGATGTAATGGGGGTCTGTGCGGACTCTGATGTAATGGGGGTCTGTGCGGACTCTGATGTAATGGGGGTCTGTGCGGACCCCTGAATCCCTGCACTGTGTACGTAGCGCACCCCTGAATTCCTGCACTGTGTATGTAGCATAATCCTGACGTAATCCTGAACTCTGCATTCTGTATGTAGTGCGACCCATATACAACTGGCCCTTTGAGGGCGACCACACTGCTAATGCGGCCCTCGATGAATTTGAGTTTGCCACCCCTGACCTAGAAGATCAACTCTTGCTGATGGGAGATCAGGTCTGGAAATCAAAGATGGCGCCCACTCCTCAGCCACATGCTCATTCGGACGTGGGGAATCCCATTACATACTTGCCAACAGTCCAGATTTTCCCGGGACAATCCTGATTTTGGGACCTTCGTCCCGATCAGAGCTTGTCCCGATTAAATTCCTGGGAATTTGCTTTTGTCCCTGAAAAATCAGGAATATTTCAGGCAAAAAACGGCCAGCGGTCTACAAAAAGATGTCTGCCACTGTAAGAACTAATCCAATTGTGTTCAGTGGAGGGGGCAGCCAATAGGCTTCTCTATTAGTGTACAAGTAGACAATTCTCCTGTATACTGAAGCTGATTGGTTGCATGGCTCGGAGGCCCCTCCCCTCTCCACTGAACACATAAGAAAGCCAGAAACTGTATAGCTGCCACTGTAGCAGACACATGAAGGAGGGCTCTGCTGACGGGGACACAGATGTAAGGAGGGCTCCACTGATGGGGTACACTGATGTATGGAGGGGCCCTACTGATGGGGCTCACAGGTGTAAGGAGGGCTCCACTGATGGGGTACACTCATGTAAGGAGGGGCTTCTCTGATGGGGACACTGATGTAAGGAGGGCTCCACTGATGGGGACTCTGATGTAATGAGGGACTCCGCTGGGGCCACCTGATGTAACGAGGGACTCTGCTGGGGCACCTGATGTAAGGAGGGACTCTGCTGGGGGCACCTGATGTAAGGAGGGACTCTGCTGGGGGCACCTGATGTAAGGAGGGACTCTGCTGGGGGCACCTGATGTAAGGAGGGACTCTGCTGGGGGCACCTGATGTAAGGAGGGACTCTGCGGGGGGCACCTGATGTAATGAGGGACTCTGCGGGGGGCATCTGATGTAAGGACAGACTCTGCTAGGGGCTTGGTGTAAGGACAGACTCTGCTGGGAGCACCTGATGTAAGGATGGACTCTGCTGGGGGCACCTGATTTAAGAAAGAAATCCACTGGGGGCACCTGATGTAAGGAGGGACTCTGCTGGGGGCATCTGATGTAGGGATGGACTCTGCTGGGGGCACCTGATGTAAGGAGGCACTCTGCAGGGGTCTCCTGATGTAAAGATGAACTCTCCTGGGGGCACCTGATGTAAGGACAGACCCTGCTTGGGACTTGATGTAAGGACGGACTCTGGTGGGGGGTCATCTGATGTAAAGACGGACTCTGCTGGGCGCACCTGATGTAAGGAGGGACTCTGCTGGGGGCAACTGATGTAAGCACAGACTCCGCTGGGGCACCCGATGTATGGAGGGACTCTGCTGGGGGCACCTGATGTAAGGACAGACTCTGCTGGGGACTTGATGTAAGGATGAACTCTACTGGGGACACCTGATGTAAGGATGGGCTCTGCTGAGGGCACCTGATGTAGGAGGGACTCTGCTGAGAGCACCTGATGGTATCTGTGGTATCTGGTGGCAGAAGACGTCGTGAGTGACATGCTCAGGGGTCCCACTGATTCGGCATTATGGTGAGTTGAAAAATTTAATTTTATATTACTACTGTATGTAATAATAGAAATAATGTGCTTTAATCATCCTGACACCGTAATAACCATGGTGCCCTGATGATTGAAGCGCTAACACCAGATGTGGATGCTGATTGTTAAACTCTGGAATACACATATTTCTATTGTGGTGTAGGATCTGGGTCTGCTGTCCCACCATCCCTCTTTCCTTCCTTCTTTCTCTTTCCCTATCTCTTTCTTTCTCTCTCTCTCTCTCTCCCTCCCTTTCTTTCTCCCTCCATCCCTCCTTCATCTCATACTCTAACCACACCCCCATTTGAGCCACAGCTCTTTAAGCAACGCCCACTATTTATCTTAAACCATGCCCATTTTTTGCTGGATCACAGACTGGCCCACACAGCAGCCAAAGTCACAGGCGATATCAAAGCAGACCTTCAAAATCTAGGCTTGTGAAGGGAAGCCATTAAATCTAAATTAGACGCCACTGTGGCCAGGGCAAACCGAAACACAGACCGTATATAAGACCTCCAGGACAGCTAGAGACTGCTTTATCAAAATTGATGACCTAGAGAATAGGTACAGGAGATACAACTTTAGGATCAGGGGTCTTCCAGAATCAGTGGTGGATGTTCCCGCCAGGGTCTGCCCCCTTATCTAGAACCTCATCGCGAACGTTCCTCAACACAGGCTAGAGCTTGATCGTGCCCAGAGAGCTTTGGGCCCCCCCACGCACCACCACCGCGAGGGATATTGTCATGTACTTGGTAGGAGTCTGATATGATGAGGTTGGCCCCT
The DNA here is from genome assembly GCA_029574335.1 of Rana kukunoris. Taxonomy (NCBI): domain Eukaryota; kingdom Metazoa; phylum Chordata; class Amphibia; order Anura; family Ranidae; genus Rana; species Rana kukunoris. Next base: position 155,922,926 of record CM056057.1, read on the forward strand.
CTTGTATCTCCAGCCCAAGCCCCACTGAGAGTGGGACAGATGGTGGCTAGGGTCAGGAGGAACACGAGTGCCTGTAGGTGTTGCTTGCAGAATTTTCAGATGAAGATGTAGGCTTGGAGACACAGGCAGGTCAACAGGCACAGAGCACGGGTAGTGCTCGAAGGATCAGCCGAAGTTAAGGGGAACTCCAATCAACTTGCAGCTTCTGGGTTAGCAGCTTGCTGGAACTTCCGGAAGGCAGAGGTCAGAGAAATAGCCAGGTTAGGTAACAGGCTGGCAGCAAGGTACAAAGTCATCAGCAGGAGCAGGGTCAAGTGGATAGCCGGGTTTGGTAACAGGCAGGCAGCAAGGTACAGGGGCATCAGCAGGAGCAGGGTCAATGGATAGCCAGGATCAGAAACCAGTAATCAGAGAAGTATCAGAGTCCAGAGGCAGAGTCAGGGAAGGCCAAAGTCAGCAACGGGAACCAAGCAGAACACAACAGGAATCAGGAAATCAGGGCACAGCTGAAGACCAGTCAGCACTGTTTGGGAGTCAGAGCCCCCTTTAAATAGGCAGACTGGCACCAATTGCGCACGCGTATGTGCAATAGTGCTCTGGAAAAGGCTTCTGTGGCCCGTGCGCACGCGCATGTGTTCCAGTGGTCCGGGAAGCCTGCTGTTGTTCTTGTACACGCGCATGCGCACGCGTGCGTACCAGGGGCGTTCTAGTAGTTCTCTTACAAATATTCTGGTGAAACCTCATTTTTACAGGGTAAAGGGCCCACTCAGTACCCCAGATTTCACTTCATGATCACCCCATACAGGTTCCCTCAAACCACTTCTGGCAGTGTTATCCCTAAAAGACATCAAATATTGGTGGCAGTTCCCCTTTAACTTCAAATTCAAGTATACAAACAGGTCCTACACTTTTTCCAAATTCGCTGAGGGCAAAAAATTATTCTACAACTGGGTCTCATCTCTCAAGCACCTACATCCCCACCTCCTGGACTCAACGCAGGAGCAGTAAAAAGCCACAGCATTACTCTACTTCAATGCTTAGATGACCTTTCCATCAGCCTTCTACGCAACACCTTTTCCTTTAAGAACTCGGAGTGGGACTGTATTTATCCTCTGCTGTCAGAGAACCAACTGTGAACTAAGAACTGGCAGACCTGTCTTGCACGGCCCAACAAGCACAATGCGTACCGCACACACGATCGCAGAAGCGCTCAAGTGCTCGCAGATGCGCGCACACGAGCAACAACACTGTGAACTCATTATTCTTTACTGCACATGCGTGTGCGCCAGTACGCACGCAACGCGGGCGGGACTCCTGGCGTCAGTGCCCTATTTAAGGCTTGCTGCAGCAGTGACCAACTGCTGCATGATCTTCAGCCCTTGGCTCTTGACTCTGCCCCTGGGTTTCCTGCCAGTCTACCGCATCTGGTACTTCCATGGTACCCCTGCCGGACTACGTATCCTGGTACACATCTGATCCCCAACATCGCTCTAGCAAGTCGCAGCAGGCAACTCCTGCACCCCTGGGCATAGCATCCCCTGTCTCACCTCCAGGGGACGTTCTGCACTTGAGTCGCAAGGGAAGCCCTCTCAGCACTTCGGCCTCTGGTAAGGTACGTGACATCTGCATTGCCATTTGAGAGACCAAACTCCACTGACTTTATTGGTCCCTTCATTCAGGCAGGAACATTTGCCACTAGAAGTGAAGCTGTCTGAGACATTAGTACCACCCTTCAGCTGGGTTTTTCCGCATGGGACTATCCCCCCCACAAACCTACTAGTTTGAACTTAACTTTTGAGAGATTGAACTTGCAATCTGAGTGCTACCTATGAGTCTCCATAAACCCCTCCTTTCCCGCATCCCCCCTTTTTTCCCACCTTCTCCCTCCACCCCCCCCCCCCCCCACCTCACCTCCCTTTCCCTTCCCTTCCTCCCCTCTCTCCCTATACCCCAATAATGAGCTTCACACTAAATTCCCCTTCATTGGCTTAGTAATGGTCATAAGAATTTGTTGCACTGATGGTTAATGTTGTTTTAGTTATACTTTTCACTTTGCTGGGGTGCTATGGCTACAGCAGTACTCATGCACCTCCACCTGTCTGGAGACATGGGTGACCCCTCTCTCCTGGACAGGATGTCTCTCTCTCAGGCAGAGGGAGATCCTATGTACGACTTGGGGGTAAGGTAGTGCATGGCCCCCCTCCCCTCAGGAGACCCTCTCCTATTCTTTCACCCTCTCTACTTTATTTTCTGTCTTTCTTCCTCTTACTAATGCTGCCTTACCTCATAGATGTCTCGCCGGAACCTCAAATCCATCAGTGTTGACTGGTGGTACTCAGGTCCACACAGGATCATCCCCTGCTGCCCTCGAACAAATGCCAGGGGTAAGTGACTCTGCATCACCTAAGAGCCCTCTTTTACTACTCCATGGCTAGTAAAAAGTAGACATGTGCACACTGAAATATTTTGTTTTGGAATTTTGTTTTCGTCCGAAATTTTTTTTTATTTAGTTACTCCCAAAATTAGTTTTTATTGAATAAATGAATAAATTAAAAACGTATATAGCGCAGCACATGCGAACTTAATCGCCTCTGGGCGCTTGTTGTTCCTGTCTCCTTTGGTATCAAAAGAGATGAGTCTTGATCTTTCTCCTGAACGCTAAGTGGTTCTCCTCCAACCGAATGCTGGTTGGTAAAGCGTTCCATAGTCTGGGACCTTGGACCGCGAATCTCCTTTCTCCTTTGGACTTGTAGTTGGCTTTCGGTATCTGGGGGAGATTTTGATTGCTGGATCGCAAAACGCGATTGGGATTAAGAGCTTTTATTTTTTCGCATAGATAATGGGGAGGATTCCCATGGATACATCTATGCCTTAGACAGAGTGCTTTAAAAGTGATTCTGTCTTTTACTGGTAACCAATGAAGGGTTCTCAGTGAAGGTGAGATTGATTCCCAAGGTTTTTTCCCAGTCACAAGTCTAGCGGACTTGTAGACGAGCGATTTGGTACTTGGGGAGTCCGAGGTAAAGGGCATTTGCATAGTCCAATCTTGAGTTTACAATTGCTCCCACCGCGACCGCTATGTCTTTCTTGGGAATAAAAGGAGTAAGTCTGCGTAGTAGGTGCAGCAGATGGTGAGATCCGCTGACTACTGATCCTATTTGTGCGCCCATTGTCATATAGAAGTCGAAGATGACCCCAAGACTTTTGACTTTGGCACTAGGGGTGATGATTTTGCCCAGAATGGGCGGGGGTCCAAGTTGTTACAGGTTGATTCATATGCTTGGCGTGAAACAGGAGAAGTTCTGTTTTTGCACCGTTGAGTTTAAGATAACTCTTTGTCATCCAGTCCTCTATCAAAGAGAGGCATGTCTCTAGATTGAGGTGATGATCCTTTTTATTGCAAATGCGGAAATACAGTTGCGTGTCGTCTGAATATGAGTGGTAAAGCAGTTTTTGGCTGCTTATAATCTCAAAAAGAGGGCGAAGATAGATGTTGAATAACACCGGAGACAGGGGGGATCCTTGAGGGACTCCGCACGATAATGTGCCTTTCTCAGAAGTGAAAGGTCCTAACTTCACTATTTGCGATCGGTTTTCCAAAAAATAGGAAAACCAAGATAAATCACCTTCTGCGACTCTGGCTACTTCAGCTAGCCGAGTCAATAAAAGCTTGTGGTCTACTGTGTCGAAGGCTGCGCTTAGGTCCAACAGAACCAGCAGACATGATTCTCCTTCGTCTGCGGCCTCGAGAGCGTCATCCAATATTTTGAGCAGTGCTGTTACGCAAAGTACCGATGATATTTTTTGTGGCATGGATAGAGATAGGTTCCAGCATGAACTTACCTGGTTGTGGTGAATTACTGCAGGTGTTGTGTAAATAATTATGGGGGGGGGGCTACGGGGGGAATTGTTTTGCTGAATGCTTTGCCGGATTCCCTTGATTTTATTAATGAAGTAATCCGACAATTCATTGCAAAATTCTTGTGAGTCCGAATTTGGGGCTTCAAGACATCCTGGATTCATGGTCTGAGTGACCAGTTTGAAGAGTTCGCATGGGCGATTAATGGCGCTGTTGATAGCCTCAGAAAAATAGTTTTTCTTGGCTTTAAAGATTTCTTTGTGGTATTTTCTTGTTTTTGCTTTGTAGACGATAAGGTTCTCATCTGAAGAGCTTCTTTTCCAGGTGGCTTCCGCCCTTCTGCGCTCTTCCGGACGTGGGTTTTACGTTTCGGCGCTATTAAGTCAGCTGACTGTAATAGGGCTGTGTTTATGGTATCCAGTGTTTCTTCAGCCGTTTGCTGCGGCTGAATTGTTTCTATTTGTTTCCTTAACGTGGCTTTGAAGAGTTCAGAGTGGAGCTTCTTCTGACATTTAGTCCAGTGTGTTGTCACTGGATTTGATGTTTTAGTTAAGGGTGGGAATTCGGAAATAATGAATTTAAATGCATGGTGATCTGTCCATGGCAATGGTTCATTTTCCAAGATTTTTATTTCCAGATCTTGTCTGAAAATAAGATCGAGTGTGTGACCTGAAGCATGTGTGGGCCCACATACTAGTTGTTGTAGCCCTAATCCTTCGAAGTGATCAATGCAGGCGTCGGCAACGGGGTCTTGTGGGGAGTTGGCCCAGAGGTTGAAGTCCCCGAGCAGCAAAGGGTGTTTGCTGTTAAGGGTATAGGTGGAGATAAAGTCCGTCAATGATGGGAGAAGCTGCGATTTTGGGCCAGGTGGCCTATAGCAGAGTAGAATCCGGAAGGTCTCCTAGGAGTTTGTTTGCAGTTGCAGGGTAAGGGTTTCCATGAATGGAAGAGGGTTTTGAAGGACTGGTTTAGTGATCTCATGATGAGTCTTATGGATCACCGCCAGTCCTCCTCCTCATTGCCCTATTCTGTTTTCAGTTATAATACGATAGTTTTCAGGCACCAGTTCTCCTAGAATGGTGTTGCAGTCGGCTGTGAGCCAGCTCTCTGTAATAAAGAGGCAGTCTAAATCGTATTGTAGAATGAAATCATGGATTTCCAGTCAGTGTTTTATTGCCGATCTTGTGTTGATCAGAGCACATGATATATGCTTAGGCTGGGGTAAACGGCTGAGATTTTTGATATTCGATCGTCGATCGATTCTCAAAAGTCGCTTAGTTCTTAGGGCTTTTTTAGTGATGGCTGGTAGTATTGCGGCAAATTGCCTTAGATCCCCAATGGATTCTGCGGAATATTGCAGATTAACCATAGTCGCCAAACACCAGGGGGAGAAAGGAGGGGAGGATTTTCAAGGATTAACTTAATCCTCGATCCTGGCTTGGTCCAGAGGAAGGCAAAAAAAAACCCTGGCCGTGCTACGCCAATATGCTACGACAGGGAAAAAAAAATCCTTCCTGACCCCTTGAGATCGGGCGAACCCTGGATCAAGTTCAAATAATTATTCATTTAGCTTTTCGTTAGAAATTGCATTCATCTGAAAATCTGAATGAATTAAGGTCGAATCTGTCATTGAAGGCTCATGGTGTCTGTCAAATGTTCAAAGAAGATTTGATGTAGCATTTCCAGTCAAATGTTCCGCCTACAAGCTAGCTATAGTAGAATTCTAATGTTGTATGACTAGAAATAATTATATATATTATTTATTATTACTGGTCAACCAACATTAGAATTTTTCTATAGTCTATGGGCCAAGCATTTAACCGAAAATGTAAAATTGCAGCTTCGTACAGTTTACCTACTCTGTCAAATCTTCTTAAAACTTTCGACAGACACCATAAGCCTTCAATGACAGATTCAATGTTTGTATGTTTTTCGAATGCTTTGTCGAATCTTCGTCGTTCGTGTTGAATTGTCAAGTTAGTTCTAGCTATTTTATTGCTCCTCCTTTTTGGTTACAATCAGCCAATAACGTTCATCATCATCATTTTTTATTTTACTTCCCCCAGTAAGGTCTGGGCATGGAAGTCAGTAGGGCTTCACAATAGGTGTGCGCAGCCTATTGCATTAGGGTGTGCACCCCAAAACTCCAACACATATGTGTTTGACATATTTACCGGCCTCTTCCCCGCTCTCCATCCTGAAACAATGGGAGGAAGGGGGAGCAAGGGAGCACATGGGGGACCCGGGCAACAGAAGGAAGAGGAACAGGGAGAGAGGTGGCAGGGGTGGCATATATTAGTACCGATCCCCTATATTTTCCTTCTGCTAGCAAATGGAAGGACGAAGACTGGACAGCCGCACTCCAAAATTACTTAAAATAAGTTGTCTTTTATTTTCAACTGTACACACAGTCACTGCAACCCACAAAATACAGTATGGCCGACGCGTTTCGCACTTACAGTCAGTGCTTAGTCATGACTAAGCACTGACTGTAAGTGCGAAACGCGTCGGCCATACTGTATTTTGTGGGTTGCAGTGACTGTGTGTACAGTTGAAAATAAAAGACAACTTATTTTAAGTAATTTTGGAGTGCGGCTGTCCAGTCTTCGTCCTTCCATTTGCTATCATTAGCATTGCCAGCACCTTGGTGGTTCAACAACCCTTGATTGCACACGGGGCTCACCTGGAGCGGTGAGAAATCTGTCTGTATATTTTCCTTCTGTGGCAGCTAAATGTTGACAAAAGGGAGGAGGAGGAGAAGCCTACTTTCAGCTGCTGCAGGAGGAAAATACAGATCAGTTCCACTAAATTACACCCCCCCGCCACCTCTCCAGTCCAGGTTCTGAGGGTTGGCAAGGAAGGATTGCTGTTTACCTGTCACCTGCCAACCATTGGGGAAAGGGAGTTACCGCTCCAGGTGGGTATGCTTAGTAATCTTAGTAATCAATGACTTCTCAAGGGTGCCGGCAATGCACAAAGCAAGTGGTAGAGAAATTGAATGGACAGCCGCACTCCAAAAAAAACTTTGATGGTTATCTTTATTGTAAAACGAATAAAAAATAGCACTACAAAACACAGCAAAAAATGGGGATAGCAGCCTACACATTTCACACTATCAGTTATTACTTAATCATCATGATTAAGCACTAACTGATAGTGTGAAACGCGTAGGCTGCTATCCCCATTTTTTTGTTATGATTTGTAGTGCTATTTTTAATTTTTTTTACAATAAAGACAACCATCAAAGTTTTTTTTGGAGTGCGGCTGTCCATCCAATTTCTCTACCACTTACCTGCCAACCATTGACAGGTTGCCAACCCCAGGATTAGGGTGTGCCCAGGCACACCCCTTGCGCACGCCTATGGGCTTCACCTAGGAGAGAGAGAGGTGAGAGCCAGTGTAGCACGAGGCTATTTGCTGTACGCACGGAGATGCTGAGCGTCCGGTCTGTGGGATACAGAACAAGGCCCTAAAGCATAAGGCCTGAGCTGAAGAGCTGCGTTTACAAGCCAGGTGGGCTGAATATAATTTACTTTAGTAGCAACACTGAAGTACTGAATACCCCTGCGAGGTAATCTTCTGTTTGTTTTGAACCTTTTTTTTAAATAAAAGTGGATAAAACAAGCCCTGGAATGGAGAAAAGCGAGTGTTGGGAGTCCTTAAAGCGCTACACTTGGAGAGACAATGGCCGGATTCACGTAGCACTTACGCCGATGTATCTCGAGATACGCCATCGTAAGTACAAATGTGCACCGTTGTATCTATGCGCCGATTCCCTAAGCTAGATACGTCAAAAAATAAGGCTTCAACCGCCCGACGTAACTTGCCTACGGCGTATCGTGGGCACATAGTTACGCTGGACGCATCTGGCGTTCCCATTTTAAATATGTAAATGAGTAAGATACGCCGATTCACGAATGTACTTGCGCCGGCGCATGTTTTAAGCGATTTGCGTAAGGGTTACGTCCGGCATAAAGTTATTCCTGATATAGGAGGCGCAACCCATGCAAAGGTATGGACCAGGGAACGGACGCCGTAAGAATTTTCGTTGTGTACGCTGTTTACGTAGTACGTGAATGGGGCTGGCCGTAGGTTACGTTCACGTCGTAGGCAGTAATTTCGACGTGACTGTGAGCATGCGCACTGGAATGCGTCCAAGATACGACGCATGCGCCGTTCGTTTTTAGTACCTGTTTGAAGCTCAGCCCATCATTTGCATGGGGTCACGCTTCATTTAAATGTAACACGCCCACTTCCAGTCCACTTCCACCTACTTTGACTTATGTCGGCTTATGCCGACCACTATACGCTATGCCGGGGGAACGTTGGGAGCATTTGCTTTGTGAATTCCATGCTTGCCTCTCAACGATGCCATCCTGGAAATAACCACAGCCCTAAAAGATGACATCACCAGCAAGACACATCGCTCACAAGCAGTGCAGTCACTGGTCAAGGTACTGGCAACACTCCATTTCCTTGCCAGTGGCTCATTCCAAAGTACAAGTGGAGTCGTGGCTGGGATGTCACAATCCACCATGAGCAGATGTGTGCACCAGGTTGTCCCCGCAATCCTCAGACGCATGTCCCACCACATCATCAGACCCACCAATGAGCACCTGCGGCAGAAGGCAATGCTGGATTTCTACAGACTTGCTGGATTCCCACGCACCATCGGGGCCATTGATTGCACACATGTGGCACTATAGCCCCCCCGTGCCACAGAGCACATATATCGCAATCGGGAGCACTGGCATTCCATCAACGTACAGGTGATAGCCGATGCCCAGGAAAGCGTCATACCTCTCCATGGCACATATGAGGGCTGCCGTCTCCTGTGGCACAAAATTCTTCTTACTCTTGTCCCTCTGTGAAACGCTAGCAGACATAGCAGAACAAAAGTACCTTGCTCAGAGGGGGAAAAAAGCAGGATGTACTTTTGCGTCGGACGGGCGCATGTCTGGGCGTATTTATGCGCTCGGCGTAAGCCAGTGGGCCGGCGTATCCCAGGAAGTTGTACCGGCGTAGTTGTGAGCATGCGCACAGGGAAGCGATCATACATCAATGTCACTGCGCATGCTCCGTGGATTATACGCCAGGCGTAAGTCTCTGCTCCAGGCTCAGGCCATCATTTGCATAAGGTCACACCCACTTCCACTTACGCTGGCTTGCGCCTTCACATTTACGTTACGCCAGCGCAATGTTGGGAGCAAGTGCTTTGCGAATACTGTACTTGCCTCTCTAGGTTGCGTCGGCATAGCGCATATGCGCTGCGCTACGCTGGCACAAAGATGCGCCCATCTACCCGAATCTGGCCCAATGTTTGTATGTTTTTCGATGGTTAGTCGAATCTTCGTCGTTCATGTTAAATTGTCAAGTTAGTTCTGGCTATTTCACTGCTCCTCCTCTTTGGTTACAATCAGCCAATAACATTCATCATCATCATTATTTTTATTTGACTTCCCTCACCCAATTCCAGCAGCGATCTTTTCTCTCTATAATGTCAAATCTTTTCTCTCTAATCTAATCTTGGACTAATAGGGCCAGATTCAGGTAGATAGGCGCATATTTGTGCCGGCGTAGCGCAGCGCATATACGTTCCGCCGACGCAAACTAGTGAGGCAAGTACAGTATTCACCAAGCACTTGCTCACAACGTTGCGCCAGCGTAACCTAAATGTGAAGGCGCAAGCCGGCGTAAGTGGAAGTGGGTGTGACCTTATGTAAATGTTGGCCTGAGCCTGGTGCAGAGACTTATGCCCGACGTATAATCCACTACGCCGCCCCAACTTCCTGGGATACGCCGGTGTACTGTCTTACGCCGAGCGCATAAATATGGCCAGACATGCGCCCGTCCGAAGCAAAAGTTTTTCCTGCTCCCCCCCCCCCGAGCAAGGTACTTTTGTTTGGCGATGGCTGCTACCGTTCCTCGGAGGGACAGAAAAAAGAAAAATTTTAATCAGCAGGAGATGTCAGCCCTTATCTCTGCCATGGAGAGGTATGACCGGGGGTCGCCCGGTGTCTGGAGAGGGATCAGTTGAAGGGCTTGGAGGCATTTGATTCCGTTGCTGAAGCCTCAGGGACAGGTAAGTGTTTTTTATCCCCTATTTGGTGTGTAGCATGTGGGGGGGGGGGTGGAAGGGGACATGTGTCAAGTGTGAATGTCCACCAACATGTGGGTGCTTTGTGTCATCCACAGATGTGCAGGAGGGAGAGGGAGCGGGGCCATCATCTGCTGCCGGTGCCCATCCCACATCATCCCCGGAACATCAGCCTGATCCTGACCCCCGGGAAGCCAGGATCCAGCGGTGGAGGGGAGTGGCCACACGTCTCCTCTGGAGGTGGTTGAGGAGGAGACGGTGATCTCCGATGAGGCGTGGCTTTATTTGGACGATTCCTCCTCTTTTTTCCTGGGCCCTCTCGCACCTCCTACCCCATCAGGGGAAGCCCCTCAGGCTCCGCAACCATCAGGGGAAGCCCCTCAAGGGCGACACCTTATACCCGGGTCCATCCGTCGTCTGGGCCCGGGAAGGCGACATGTAAGACCAGGGGGGTGTCTGATGTCGTCCACGACGAGATGGCAAGGGACCAGGCCTGGCAGACCCGTCATATGGGGGAATTAGTCAAGCACCTGGACCGGGTGGCTGCCAGCCTGGCCTCCGTGACAGACGCAGTGCAGGATGTCAGCTGCAACTGCGCTGCAATAGTCACCAGCCTGGAGGAGGTGCAGGCAGACGTGCGCACCCTTACTGCGGCGGTCCAGGCCAACACGGCTGCCATCCGGGAAGATGGGAGGCAGAGGCAGCGCGACCAGCAGCATAATGTCAACCGGCAGCTGAGGATGCAGGCCCAGACCAACCATTTTCTGAGCCGGATTGCCATGGCCTTGGAGGGCATGCAGCCAACACCTGCCAGGAGTGGTCCACCCGGGGATGAGCCACCTCCAGCTGCCCCACCCCCCCACCCGAGGCTCCCTCCAAGCAGCTGAGGAGCTAGAGAGGTGGCACGAGACGGAGCCCCCGTCAGGCCAAATTAATGGCTTTATTTTTTGCTCTGGATATTTTTCTTTTGTTTTTTCTTTTGCTCAAGTCATGAGCCCTTTTAGTTTTTTTTTGCTCAGGTCATAAGCCTTATTATTATTTTTTTTGCTCAGGTCATGGGCCTTATTATTTTTTTTTTTGCTCAGGTCATGAGCCTTTTTATTTTCATACTGCACACAGGCAGTAGTTCAGACTACAGTGTGACTGGTGTGTGAATGTGGGGGTGACACTCCTGCCAGTAAGGGGTGTCACCCTCGGTCGTTATCCCCACGGCCTTGTGAATGTAGTATGAATGGACAGCGACACCATTGGGGCCTTGGCATGGCATTGCTGTTCCCAAGTCCTACATGTTGGACTTGGGCTAATCCAATGTGATGTGGATGCGGTGTGTGTGATCTAGGGACCACAGTGGTGTGCATGCGTGCATTGTCTGTGTGCCATGCTGAATGTGTTTGTTTAATGTCCAAAAATGCCTACTGTGAGGACCCTCCTGAGTGCTCTTCCCTCAGAACATGGGGTAGCCTCTAGCAGGGGGGGCTGTGTGGGTCGGGGGTCAGGTCATCACATATGTCAATCTGCAGGCCCTTTCTCACGGCAAAGTTGTGCAGCATGAAACATGCACCGATGATCTGACACACAAAGTTGGGGGAATACAACAGGGCCCCACCAGACTTATCCAGGCATCGGAAATGGAACTTCAGGAGGCCAAATGTTTGTTCCACCGCTGCACGGGTACGTATGTGTGCAGCATTGTAGTTTCTCTCTTCTCTGGTTTGGGGATTCCGTTATGGAGTCATGAGATGGGGCCCAAGTGCATATGCCGAGTCACCTGGCTGGTTGGTGAGTGACATGGGAGTCAGGCATGACTGTCGGACCCCCATGATGCAGACATCACGAGGTGCACATGCATGACTAACATCCTCCTGTCTTTTCTCTTCCTGTCCCCATACACGTTCTGTTCAAATTCCGATGGGGCTTTGACGGTATATGAAGCTGTCGTGGCTGGACTCGGGGTGTTTGGCACGGACGTTCCATATGAGACATTGGGCATCGGCTATCACCTGTACGTTGATGGAATGCCAGTGCTTCCGATTGCGATATATGTGCTCTGTGGCACGGGGGGCTGTAGTGCCACATGTGTGCAATCAATGGCCCCGATGGTGCGTGGGAATCCTGCAATTCTGTAGAAATCCAGCATTGCCTTCTGCCACAGATGCTCATTGGTAGGTCTGATGATGTGGTGGGACATGCGTCTGAGGATTGCGGGGACAACCTGGTGCACACATCTGCTCATGGTGGATTGTGACATCCCAGCCACCACTCCACTTGTACTCTGAAAAGATCCACTGGCGAGGAAATGGAGTGTTGCCAGTACCTTGACCAGTGGTTGCACTGCTTGTGAGCGGTGTGTCTTGCTGGTGATGTCATCTTTTAGGGCAGTGGTTATTTCCAGGATGGCATCAGGGCTGAATCAGAAGATGCGATACACCTCCTCATCACGCATGCCAAAGAGGCTCATGCGCGTGCGATATATCCTCTCACGTGCCCTCCTCCGTACCGGTGGACCCCTTAGTAGTGCTAGGACCACGGCTGCCCCTGGCATGTTGGCAGACAGATGTGTTGTCCTGCAAGTGGGGTTGCTCAGCTTGTTCAGCTCGTCCGTAACTGTTCTGCTGTAGCTGCTCTCCAGCTGACCTGTGCACGTCTGGTGCAAAGATAGACCAGTTATTTGTTGGAATAACTTTAGGCCGGACATACAACTTACACGCACCACGCGTAGCCTGTGCCGGGCGCGCGTACGTTCGCGAATTGGCGTTTCTCCCTCATTTGCATATTTGAATAGGAAATCAATGGGAGCGCCAGATGCGTCCAGCGTAAATATGCGCCTACGATACGCCGGCATAGGAAAGTTAGGTCGGTCGGAGGAAGCCTATTTTCAGGCATATCAAGTTTTGTGGGTACGGAGCATAGATACGGCGGCACATATTTACACTTACGCCGCGCATCTCGAGATAAGCCGCGTAACTTCTTACTGAGTCTGGCCCATAGAGTTAAAGTTAGGCACATTCGACCACAGGTTCGATAGACACAGATTGTTATCGTCAGCGTCCTGTTGAATCTCCTATCTATATTGAACTGTTGCCATGAAAATAAACCTTCTGTTTATGTCGGATCTTTCGGTTTTCGTATTTTGCGCATCCGTTTTCGTTTGTTATAACGAAAATACCTGAAATAAATACATATGTCTAGTAACAAGAGGCCAACCCCACCATTAAGGATTATATCACACAATACACAGGACCTAAACTCCCCAACCAAAAGACCCACAATATTACAATATTTTCATAATCAGAAAATGTATGTTATTTTGCTCCAGGAGACACACTTCCCTGGACTGTATAACCCTAAATGTATCCACTCCAAATTTCCCATTGTTTCCCTAAAAAAGAAAAAAGAGGTACCCTGCTAGGATCCAGGTCTAATAAACAGCCAGTTCCCTAATGAGTCAGCTGTGTTCTGGGCTTTAAATGATCATCAGGCCAAGGCTCTAGGCTCCCAGTTGGAGACGACTCCACCCTGCAGACAGGAGGTATGGGAATGGGAGTCAGTAGGGCTTCACCTAGGAGAGAGAGTAAATGATATTCAAACTCTATCACTTTCATCGCCAGTTCATTGTTTTTACCCGGCTGGGTAATAAAGAGCACAGAAAAGACACTTGTTGGACATTTCTACACTACTGCTATATGCACAATTCACCCCTAGGAATTCGAAAGAGCCACAAGGTAAATGTGCCACCCAAAACAAACCAGCAGCTCCTCCGGGGGTAGTGCTATATATACAACTATATAGATCAGCCCAAAATGAGGGACAAACAAGGAGGAAAGAGGGACATTTCTCTAAATGAGGGACAGTCCCTCTAAATCAGGGACAGTTGGGAGGTATGTATTTAACGCCCCCTTCCCTGCTCTCCATCCTGACATATCCCTGCAGCAGCTGGTGGGAGAGGGGAGGGGGGAACCTGGCAGAGCTGCGGGTGCAGAAGGGGGTCGGGAGAAGAGCACAAGGGGAAGGGGAACCAGAGAACAGGTATAATAGCAGCCCTGGATAAAGTAGCTCCAGTACAGTCCCGAAAAGCAAAAAAAGGTAGAAAACTGGGCTCAGCAGACTGGTTTTCTCCTGATCTGGCTGACTTAAGGAAAAAGGGACGAGCCCTGGAAAGAACGTGGCGGAAAAACCAGTCCAAACCTAATCTCCTAAAATGGAGAATCTTTATGCACGGTTATAAAGCGGCAATTGTATGTGCAAAAAGATCTTATATATCATCCAGGATTGAGGCTGCAGGCAATAACTCTCAGGAGTTGTTTAGGATAGTGAGGAATTTTGCCAGTCCACAGGCAGCCCAGCTGGAGGTGAAGGCTTCTAAAGAGAAAGCCAAAGAGTTTGCAGACTTTTTTGTGAATAAAATAATTAAAATATATAAGGGCCTTGAAGGCCAGGTGAGTGCCGAACTGGAGGTGACGAGGTCACCCTTGTCGGCGGTAAGGATACCTGAAACTTTGGTTTCAGAATTCGATTTTAGGACAGTTTCAGCCATAGAAGTCTTGGATTTAATTGCTAAATCTAAGGCTTCAGCACCACCCTCCGACCCGTGTCCGGGCCAGGTGTTTAAAGAAGCCCGTGTTATTTTAGCCCCAGTTTTAACTGATCTTATCAATTGCTCTCTAGTGGATGGTACCGTCCCTAGATTTTTTAAACAGGCAATTGTTACTCCTATTTAAAAAAAAAGTGGTACCGATCCCTCTGACCCGGAGAAGTCCAGGCCTATTACAGGGCTATCCTTTCCAGCCAAGATAACAGAGAAGGTAGTCTGTGGTCAGCTGCAGCTTTTCATGAAGGAGGGCAATCTGTTCGACAGATGGCAGTCCGGTTTCCGACCCAAACATGGGACGGAGACGGCGTTGCTGGATGTCATGGACCATCTACTGGTCGACGCGGACCGCGGGGCCCACTCAATCCTCATTCTCTTGGATTTGTCAGCCGCATTCGACACAGTAAATCACCAGATTTTGCTGACACGGCTTCAGGAGGTGGCGAAAGTGAGTGACCAGGCCCTGAAATGGTTTAAGTCATTCTTAGAGGAGAGGGAGTATAGGGTGAAACTGGGGGACTTCTACTCGGAGCCTATCAAGGTGACCTGTGGGGTCCCACAGGGGTCCCCGCTATCCCCTCTTCTCTTTAATATCTATCTTCGCCCTCTGCTGGCGGTGATCGCAAATCTGGGACTTCGATTTCAGTCCTATGCGGATGACACCCAGTTGTTCTCCAGAATCTCGACCAATGAGCCAGAGGCGGAGGCCAAGTTGGTTGCAGGTTTAGAGATCATAAAAAGCTGGATGGCAGCTAATTACCTGCAGCTAAACCAGGCCAAAACCAAGGTTCTAAGATCGGGGAATATTCCTGAGGGACACTGGGTGTTATCGTGGCCCGATGAGGCAGGGGTGTGCCCCCGGCCGGCTGACACGGTGGGGACACTAGGGGTCCTGATTGACAGCAACTTGACGTAAATAATGTCGGTCAGGCTGTCAAGACCTGCCATTTTAAGATGCGGCTTCTTTACCGCATTTTGCCTTTTCTATCGGATCTGGAAAGGATTTCGGTGGTGCGCGCTCTGGTCCTTCCGCATCTGGACTATTGTAATGGTCTCCTGGCTGGACTGCCTCAAGTCCAGATTGGGAGACTTCAAAAGGTCCAGAATCAGGCGGTAAGGCTTGCATTAAACCTCAGAGGCCACTGCCCCACCTCGAGACATTAGGCTGCCCTGCATTGGCTGCCAGTTGGTCAGAGGGTGCGTTTTTGCGTCTTAGACAGAGTCCGGACCTACCCACATTTAGGAGGGATCTTAGAGGCAGAATGATAGGAGGATTGAGGTTAGGGTCATTTTGGAGGGAAGTACTGCTGAATCTGTTTTATGGGGAATTGTGTGTTGTCTCTCCTTTGGTCTTATGTGATTTTTATGGTTTTATATTGTATTGTATTGGTTTTATGGTGCTATATTGTTGTTTTATTAGGTGATTTTAATCGTGGTACATATTGTATATTGTTACTATGTTAATTTATGCCTGTAACACCCGGTCTCGTTGTGAATTGTTAAGGTCTGGAAGCGTTTCGATACCTTCGGGTGATTCTACACTATACAAGCAATAAACAATAAACAATAAGAGAACAGCATTAGGACCTGAGAAGAGCAGAAGGGGGGGACCAGAGAACAGCACATGGGGGACCAGAGAACAGCACAGGGGGCACCAGAGAACAGCACAGGGGGGCACCAGAGAACAGCACAGGGGGGAGGGCACCAGAGAACAGCACAGGGGGGAGGGCACCAGAGAACAGCACAGGGGGGTGGGGTGAGCAGAGAACAGCACTGGGGGGGGGGGGCAGAGAACAGCACAGGAGGGGGACCAGAGAACAGCACAGGAGGGGGACCAGAGAACAGCACAGGAGGGGACAGGAGAACAGAACAGGAGGGGACAGGAGAACGGGACAGGAGGGGACAGGAGAACGGGACAGGAGGGGACAGGAGAACAGCACAGGGGGGGACCGGAGAAGAGCATGAGGACTGGAGAACAGCACAGGAGGGAATGGAGAGCAGCACAGGGGGGGGGAGGGGACTGGAGAGCAGCACAGAGGGGGGACCAGAGAACAGCACGGGGGGACCAGAGAACAGCACAGAGGGGGGGGGGGCCCGGAGAACAGCAAACAGGGGTGGACCGGAGAACAGTAAATGGGGGGACAGGAGAACAGCACAAGGGGGACCGAAGAAGAGCATGAGGACTGGAGAACAACACAGGGGGGACTAGAGAAGAGCATGAGGACTGGAGAAGAGCACAAGGGGGGACTGGAGAGCAGCACAGGGGGGGGGACTGGAAAGAAGCACGGGGGGGGGACTGGATAGCAGCACGGGGAGACCGGAAAACGGCATAAGCGGTGACTGGAGAAGAGCATGAGGACTGGAGAAGAGCACAGGGGGGACCAGAGAAGAGCATGAGGACCGGAGAAGAGCATGGGGACCAGAAAACGGCACATGGGGACTGGAGAAATGCACAGGAGGGACAGCAGAACAGCACAGGGGGAGGACCGGAGAACAGCACAGGGGAAGGACCGGAGAACAGCACAGGCGGAGGACGGTAGAACAGCACAGTAGGGGACAGGAAAACGGCACAGGAGGGGACCGGAGAACAGCACATGGGGCACTAGAAAAGAGCATGAGGACTGGAAAAGAGCACAAGGGGGGAGACTGGAGAGCAGCACAGGGGGGACTGGAGAGCAGTACAAGGGGGGACTGGAGAACAGCACAGGGGGGGACTGGAGAACAGCACAGGGGGGGACTGGAGAACAGCACAGGGGGGGACTGGAGAACAGCACAGGGGGGGACTGGAGAACAGCACAGGGGGGGACTGGAGAACAGCACAGGAGGGGACTGGAGAACAGCACAGGAGGGGACTGGAGAACAGCACAGGGGGACCCGAGAACAGCACAGGGGGACCCGAGAACAGCACAGGGGGACCCGAGAACAGCACAGGGTGGGGGACTGAAAAAGAACAGAGGACAGCAGGGGGTTGAAGAATGGGGGTGGGGTGGGACAGAGCAGAGAAATTGCTAGGGAAGATCAATTTCTAGGGAAGAGGGGCCAGCAGAGCATTGAGGGACCTGTGGGCAGCAGAAGTAAACTGGATAGGAGGGGCGGCATATAGAGAAACTGATGTCCTCCATGTTCTTCTTGCAGCCACTGAATGCCCGCTTTTCCTCCTTTACCTCCTGCTGGCATTCAGTGGCTGCAAGAAGAACATGGAGGGCATCAGTTCCATCAGATCATGATCGGGACATGCGCACTGTGTAGACATAGAGGAGGGGGAGGTGGCTTCACTCTGCTCGGCTGTCACAGCTGCTGCTGAGACTGATCAGAGCCGTGACCACGAAAAGAAGGGGATCATTGCGCCGCTTCCCGGGTGTGCAGACAGGTGTCGCTCGGGTGCGGCTTGCACCCCCTGCAAAGCCACTACCTCGGACACTCGGTGTGTGTTCTGAGGTACATTATGGGTCTGAAGAGGGGGTCTGTGCACTGTAGGGTGGGGTTTGTACTGTAAGGGGGGTCTGTACTGTAGGGGGGACTGTACTGTAGGGGGGACTGTACTGTGGGGGGTCTGTACTATAGAGGGGTTGTCTACACTGTAAGGGAGTCTGCCCTGTAGGGGGGTTGCGCTGTAGGGAGGGGGTCTGTACTGTAGGGGGGTCTGTGTAACATGCAGGGGTCCAGAACTGTTAGAGGGTGTCTGTGTAACATACAGGCACCTAGAGCTGTGGGGGGCTGTGTAATGTAAAGGGGTCCAGAGGTGCAGGTGGCTGTGTAATGTAAAGGGGTCCAGATGTGCAGGGTGCTGTGTAATGTAAAGAGGTCCAGAGGTGCAGGGTGCATTATAATGTAAAGGGGTCCAGAGGTACAAGGGCTGTGTAATGTAAAGGGTTCAGATGTGCGGGGTGCTGTGTAATGTAAAAGGGTCCACAGGTGCATGGTACTGTGTAATTTAAAGGGGTCCAGAAGTGCGGTGCTGTGTAATGTTAAGGGGTCCATAGGTGCAGGGTGCTGTGTAATGTGAAGGGGTCTATAGGTGCGGTGCTGTGTAATGTAAAGGGGTCCAGAGGTGCAGGGTGTTGTGTAATGTAAAGGGGTTCATAGGTGCGGTTCTGTGTAATGTAAAGGGGTCCAGAGGTGCAGGGTGCTGTGCAATGTAAAAGGGTCCAGAGGTGCGGTGCTGTGTATTGTAAAGGAGTCCAGAGGTGCGGTGCTGTGTAATGTAAAGGGGTCCCGATGTGCAGTCAGAGCCGGTGCTACCACTAGGCAAACTAGGAGGCTGCCTAGTGCGCAATGCTGCCTAGGGCGCCCGGCCACTGGTATTCCTACTCGTTTTTCTCTGCAGCAAGCAACTATGATTCAGCATCAGAAGGCATCCACTACTCTGTTCGCACATAGTGCCAGAGGCACAGCGGCAGCGTAGGACTGTATCTGTGTCACGACTCCCGAATGAATGGAAGCAAGCAAACATTCATTGATGGGCACTGGTAGGCTGCATTGATGGGCACCGGTAGGCTGTATTTGATGGGCGCTGGTGAGGTTGCATTGATGGGCGCTGGTGAGGCTGCATTTGCTGAGTGCTTCATTAAAATGGTGGTGCATACAAATTAAGTTTTGCCTAGGGTATCAAAAATCCTTACACCAGCCCTGGGTGCAGTTGTGGAGAGGGGGTACACAGTAGCAGTGGCGGCCCGTCCATAGGGGGCGCATTGGCGCCGCCCCCCCTCCCCCCAAAGCCAGTAAAAAAAAAATGTTTTTGTCCCTTTAAGAAAAAAAAAGGTCCTTTAACAGCACTACTATGTTCAGGGTGGGCGCCAGTCACAGTTCACTGCTATAGCGTCATTGAAGCGGCATGCCAATGCAAGCAAGCAAGACGCTTCATTTGCAGTTTTTTTTAAGCTCTGTGGCTATGTGCTTTGCGCCACGAGCCAATCACACTCCAGTGTCTCCACTCTCTCCACTCTAATTGGGTCCTGCTGCTTCCGCTCTGCAGAAGGAAATGGGCGGTGCTTTCCCCAGGGCAGTGTTACTTTCGGTTTTGGCTCCAGGAGGACTCTAAGGTAGGAAACTCATTAAAACACTTTATTTGTCTCATTGTCTGTTCTGTCCACCCCATCCATGTCCAGCAGCACCTTGTGCTGTATGCTCACTTGCTCAGCCTGTACTGTGATCGGGCTGAGAGTGGACTGGAGGGAGGGGGAGGGTGCCGTGCTTCACACTCCTTCACACTCCTGTATGTGTGTGAGGGCTTGGAGTACTGCGTCCTGCAGCTGTGCTGTACAGATCTCTTATCTCTGTCTGTATCTATCTATCTGCCCCCCCTCTCTCTCTGTATCTATCTATCTATCTATCCATCGATCGATCTATCTACAACTCTATCTCTCGATCTATAGCTCTATCTATCTATGTCTCTCTCTCTCTCTCTCTGTCTGTCTATCCAATTATCTATCTATCGGAATATCTGTCTGTCTGTCTGCAGGTCCCATTGTCTGCGAGTGACGTTGCCGGGGGGAGGGGGGGGGGGTCTGGTCTGGCTGGGGTTTTGTTTGTGCCCCCCCCCAAAAAAAAATGTAGCACCAGCCGCCACTGCAAAGTAGTCACAAGAAGATATTGAAGGATGCAGAGGTATGCAGGGGGCACAGTGTTTTTTTTTTACATTTTAAGATGGGGGGTGCCAGATATAGGATCCGTCCCGGGTGCCAAATGCTCTAGGTACTCCCCTGCATTTGGATATGGACATGGAGTTGCCGGATTTTCCTATTTTGACTTTTGCGGAGGACACAACGGCCTCAGCACCCTATAGTGAACTTTACTTCTATACTCAGGTGCTCTTTTGGTAAGAGTGCTGCATTCCTTTTCATTTATCAAGCAGACAGGGAATGAAACATTACTGCAGATTCATGACACCCTGTTGATGGTCTACAGATACAGATGAAAGTTCCAATGGACCAAGGGACCTTGCACTTCTCCTAGGAGCACTGTATTTACTGTGTACACTCTGGATTTGCTATAAGTAAGGGCCATAAACTGGGTTATAGAGATAGCAACCACTATAGTGCCCAATCCACACATGCTGCTAGGCAGAATATCACCAACAGCTAGATATGTTTCCTTATTGATCCTGCTAATGCTTTTTCTCAATTCCAGTATAATTCGGTCACTTCCTTGTGATGACATCTTTCATTTTTATTTAAATTATTTTAGTAGTTGAGAATCTTGTATGTTTTGTAATTTAAGATTAGTGTATTTATGTGAAATCAACGTGGTGCTGTTTTATGTTCAGAAAGAACAGAGGGGATGCCCCAGGGATTTTATGTACATTGGTTATAAACAGTCAAATAAGTTTGTGTTAAATTGGGGTAGCTTCTTAAAGATAAGTATAGATTTGACAGGTGGTTTTAAATAATTTTAGAATTTTTTGTATTTTCGTTTTTAATAAATATTATAGGGCAGATGTACAGTATGGGTACCAGTCAACAGGTGGGATTATGATGTGCCTAGGTGACAGTAAACAGAAAGGTTGATAAAATGCACAAGATGTTACCCACTTCAAAGCCCCTAATGAAGTGATATGACATTATGTAATGCATAGGTGGATAGCTGGGTAGCCTGTAGGGATTAGCTGATAAAGAGGAGTCCTCGAAATGCATTCTGTGACCCCAATTTTACAGAAGACCATCTTCTACTGAGAGCTATCCTTGGAATTGAGCGAGCAGGAGCAGTAGAGACTACTGCCATCCAGGCCAGCACTTCCAGGGCCGGCCTTAGGTGTTCTGGCGCCCTGTGCGAGATAATCCTGTGGCGCCCCCCCTCTTGACCCCTTGCCCCCTGGTCACCTAAAC
The DNA here is from genome assembly GCA_029574335.1 of Rana kukunoris. Taxonomy (NCBI): domain Eukaryota; kingdom Metazoa; phylum Chordata; class Amphibia; order Anura; family Ranidae; genus Rana; species Rana kukunoris. Next base: position 155,944,294 of record CM056057.1, read on the forward strand.
ATACACAAAGAGGCTGTCCGGGGCCCCTCAATCCTCTGCCAGGAGCCTGGGGAGTGACAATGAGGAGGAAGAGGTGAGGCAAGAGTCAGCAGAGCTCCTAGGTGGCAGTGTGCCCTGAAGGTTGCCTTCCTAATCCGCCTAGTGGTAGCGCCAACCGCCCGGCCCTGCTGCGACTTACATTCTGCGAGCTGTGATGGCCGCACGGCGCCCCTGTTGCCCATGGCGCCCTGTGCGGCCGCACATTTTGCACACCCCAAAGGCTGGCCCTGAAAAATTCATCTGTCAGCTAGCCACACAGTGATTTGGACACTGTGGCTGCTCATCCATCTTTTCACTGTGATTGTTTTGTGTGTTTAGTGGGCTTTTTCTCATGGATTATATTCACTCTTTCACGTTTTATTTTGTGAGTATATAATATGTTGTTTTTAATAAAGCCTTTTGATCCTATTACTACACCAGAGGTCTGAGCTGTTTTCTCCCCTCCCTTGCTTTTGTGGATTTTGGATACTGAACTCAGCTTGCATATGACTGCTCTCATTTCAATGGTGCTGACCTCGGCCTGCTACTGGATCTCGCTCTGCCTACTTCCCAGGTACTGACCTCAGCCTGCTACCTGACCAAGCTTCAGATTCACCGTTTATGACTCTGGCTCCCCCTGATGACATCTCACCTGCTACCAAGCTACCTGCACCTGTGATTTTTTGGGTATTCTACTTCTGTCACCACCTTTAGGGATGCTTGGACCAGAGCTGTCAGGGGAGCAGCCAAGATACGTGACATCAAGATTTATCTGGACTCTTGTTTGTACATAGGATATATCATAGGCGTGCGCACAGGGTGTGCCGGGTGTGCCTGGGCACACCCTAATCACGCTGTGCTGCACAGATTCCCCCTGCTGTTTGGCTGCAGAAGAAGGGACTGGGGAATCTCTGTCTTAAAAGTGAGATATTAGGGGTCTGTTTAGACCTCTGATATCTCACCAAAACCCCCAATGGAGCTCCTAAAAAATTGTATGTATAATAATAATAATAATAATATCATATTAAATACAATTTTTAAAAAATTCAAAAATTGTAAAAAAAAAAAAACGAATGACAGCAATCTCTTCCCTACTGACCCCGTCCACTGCTCTACTGATATATATATATATATATATATATATATATATATATACACACACACACACACACACACGTGCGTTTGAGCTTTGGGTGCACACCCTAATGCCACGGTCTGCGCACACCTATGGGATATATGTACTATCATTAATCTTATATAAAGGTCACATTATCTCAATGCTGGTGTATTAACTTATGGTTAATGTTATTTGCTGGTTGCAGTAGTTCCCCTGGTTCCAACTTTTTTGATTAGATTAGTGGTTCCTTTCCCAGGAAGAGAATACCCTTTGTTCACAGGGTGGAGGTACTGCCAACTTACCTCCAGGTCTAGCACAATATCCTTTTTGGGGAAGCCCAGTTATGATAACTCCCCCCCTAAAAAGGGTTACAATGTCGGGTCACACTATCTTTTTTTTTTTTTTCATTAAACAAGTTGTTTATTGAGCGAAAATGCATAAAGTGAACAATCAACGTTTCATGGTTACATACAACGACAGGGTCTTACATTGTCAATACCAACATTGAACCAGGGCCGGCGCTATCACTAGGCGGATTAGGCGACCGCCTAGAGCGCACTGCCGCCTAGAGCGCCCGTTCGCTATTACTCCCGTCTCCTACACTGTCCTCCACAAAATGCTGGAAGCTCCCTCAGCCCTGACATAGCAAGCAGCGCCGCCCGCTAGGCAGACACCCCCCCCCCCAGCGCGGCTCGAGTTCTCCACTCGCCTCTGAGTGAGTCTAACATCAGCGTGTGTCACAACAAGTGGCATAGATTAGGTCCCGTCCCGGCTGCAAATCCCCCCCCCCCAGCCTGGGCACCCTCCGCTGTTTCACTTTCATGTGATGTCTGTGTGATACATACAGTACTGACTGTGGGGGATGATGAGATGGAACAAGCCCTGCATGTACTTTAACTACGGCGGGCTTGCCGCTCCCCCCTCCTCCTGGGCGCTCGGGGATCTGGTGTACAAGTACAGGCAGGACAGCGCCACTCTCCTGGAGTAAAGTAATCACCTGCCGCTGACACAGGTACAATGAAAGCACAGGCAGCCTGCACCCAGTCACAATGAACAAAACATTGACTGACTTTTAATAGTGCATTGCACTGTGTACAGAGGGGGAACTGAAATGTGTGTTGGGGGGGGGGGACAGACATGCAGGGGGGTACTAATATGTGTTTGTGGGGGGGGGGCAGATATGTGTGTGTGGGGGGGGGGGCAGACGTGCAGGGGGTACTGATGTGTGGGGGGGGGGAACAGACAGATGTGCAAGGGGGTAATGGTATGTGTGTGGGGGGGACAGACAGATGTGCAGGGGAGTGCTGTATGTGTGGGGGGGGCAGATGTGCAGGGGGTGACAGATATGTGTGTAGGGGGGCAGACGTGCAGGGGGTACTGATATGTGTTTGTGGGGGGGACAGATATGTGTGTGGGGGGGCAAACGTGCAGAGGGTACTGATATGTGTTTGTGGGGGGGGACAGGTGTTCAAGGGGGTACTGATATGTGTGTGTGTGTGGGGGGGGGGACAGACAGATGTGCGAGGGAGTACTGATATGTGTGGGGGGGAAAGACAGACAGACGTGCAGGGGGGTACTGATATGTGTGTGTGTGTGTAAGGGGGACAGGTGTGCAGGGGGAACAGATGTGTGTGTTGGGGGGGCAGGTGTGCAGGGGGGTACAGAGGGGTAGCAGATGTGTGTGGGAGGCAGATGTACAGGGGGGTACAGAGGGGGAACAAATGTGTGTGTGGGGGGGGCAGATGTGCAGGGTGGTACAGAGAGGAACTGATGTGTGTGTTGTGGGGGGGGTTGAGGGGAAACAGAGGTGCAGGGGGGGGGGGGCGTGCAGAGTGGACCACGGCTGGCGTGAGGAAGTGAGCTAGTGCCATCCACCATTTGTCTTCGGGCCAGGTCCAGAGGCACAGGTGCAAGCCTGTGGACCACGGCTAAAGAAATAGGTGCCGCAAATTTTTTAGTGAGGGGCGGAGCCAACGTGTGTGTTTTGAGGGGGGGGGGGCGGGAAAATGAGGTTTCGCCTAGGGTGTCAAAAATCCTTGCACCAGCCCTGCATTGAACATGAGCAATACAATTAGTACTAGTCTAGCATCTGCAGCATAATAACACATCTGTCTCTACCTGGGGGCATGGAGATCGCCGATTAGGATAAAAAGCATGGGGACAATAGGCGGGGTGTAGTTCGGGTAGTCATGAGCATGTCGAGTTTAATTGCAGGATTCAGATTCATTCAACCATCTGTCCCATATTTTATAGTATTTGTCTGGGCAGGCTCTGTTAATATACACACATTTTTTGTAGGGTAGGGTCATATTGATTTCTGCTTTCCATTCTGAAAAGGTAGAGGGAAGCTGCCTCATCCATTTGCGGGCTATGATCTTTCTGACAGAGAACAACGTCTCGTGTAAGAATATCCTGGTATATTTATCCAGACCTGTGAGGAAAATCCCCAGCAGGCATTGTCTGTGGTCTAAACCCGACAGGGGCTCCCATTGTGTCATGGAGGAATGTTATGATTTGTTTCCAGAGGTCCTGGATTTTCGGGCATGCCCAAATAAGATGGAAAAAAGTCCCTGTCACTTGGGTGCACAACACACACAGGGTAGATTGGGTACGTTTGTATCTGCCACGCGTATTGGGGTCAGATATGCCCTGTGAGTGATGAATATTTGTGTAAGGCGGTCTGAAAGTTTAGGGGACATAGGTTTGCAAGTCTCTAGAGCCTCCTCCCACTCCTCATCCTCCAGTATCCCCACCTCCCTTTCCCAGCGAGATTTTACAGCAAAGGCTATCCTGGCGGCTGGAGGGGCAGATAGCATATTGTAAAACGCGCATATGAGTTTGTTGGGATCCCTGCCTTTAACTATAGCCATGACCGGGTGTAGAGTAGGTTGTGGGTAATTGCGTGAGAACTGTACCTGGGCTGCATGTCTTATCTGATAAAACCTAAACAGCATGTTGTCATGGAGTGTGAATTCTTCTCTAAGTGTTTGGTAGGTTTTTAAGTTTCCATTAGATAATAGATGGTGTAAATAATAGACTCCCTGTGCAGCCCACAGTTCAGATCCTTGAACGTTGGAGAGCTCCTGTAGAGCTCTATTATGCCAGAGTGGCGTGTAGTGGTTGTACCTGGGTATTCCTAGTTTGGTGGATGCGAGGTCCCATATTCGCCTATAATGTCCTAGGAGGGACTTCGTCTCCCTCCCCAACATGGTGTCTCCAGATCCCACCGACACCGCGTAAAGTACATCTCTGGTGAGCTGAGCCTCGCGTGGGCACAACAAAGTCAGAAATCGTTGACTGTCAGTTTTGTCTATATGAAACAGCTGCGATAGTTGCGCAGCTATGTAAGATAGATTGAGATCTGGTAGAGCCATGCCCCCCATGTCCGTCGGGTTCTTTAGTGTTTGCCACACAAGTTTGTGTCTGCCTGTTCCCCATATAAAGGGCTTCAGGAGGGCTTCCAGAGATTTAAAATATTTTAAGGGGATGTAAATTGGGGTATGCCAGAGGGTATAGAGCAGTTTAGGAAGGAGGACCATCTTCACGAGATTTATGCGACCCCAGACCCCCAGTGGTAAGAGAGACCATGTTCTGATTTTAGTCTTTACCAGGTCAAAAAGTGGTTCTATATTGAGTGAAGTGTAATCAGCTGGGTGTCTAGAGATGTGCACTCCCAAATATTTAATGGTGTCTACCCTCTGGAGTGGCATAGTGGACTGGGATTCAGATGGTGGGAAGCAGTCTATCGGAAGGATTTGCTACTTCCCCCAATTAATCTTGAGTCCAGAGAAAGTTCCAAACTGTTCGATCGTCTGAAGTGCCGCGTGTAGGGAGGGGCCTGAGTCGGCCAGATATAGTAAAGTGTCATCCGCGTACATACTGATTTTCTCTACCAGTGAGCCCGATCGGCATCCCTCTATCTCTGGGTTAGTACGTATGGATATTGCAAGAGGTTCTGCAGCAAGGGTGTACAAGAGTGGAGAGAGAGGGCAGCCCTGTCTTGTGCCCCTGCTCAAGGCAAAGAGGGGAGACGGCCAGCCATTCGCTACCACTCTGGCCGTGGGGTCCTGGTTGAGAAGGCTAACTCATTTACAAAACTTGGTGCCGAAGACATAAGACTCAAGACAACGCCACAGATATCTCCATTCCACGGAGTCAAAGGCCTTAGCCGTGTCCAGTGTCACCAGTACTCTAGACCCCACATTGTCATGTAGAGCCTTCGAAGGTTGAAGGAGGTATTACGCCCAGGCATGAATCCCGCCTGGTCTGTATGTATTACAGATAGAATAACATTATTGAGTCTATTTGCTAATACTTTTGCAAGGATTTTAACATCTACTTGCAATAGGAATATGGGGCGATAAGACTCTGGATAGCCGGGATCCTTACCTGGCTTCGGAATAAGGACAATGGTCGCTTCTCTCATGGTCGGTGGGAGGGTGTGCGTTTTAAACATGTGGTTATATAGCTGTAATAGTTTGGGGGAGAGGATTTGGCTATAATGAGAATAGAATTCAATTGGGAGGCCGTCTGGGCCCGGGGCTTTGGAGCGTGCGAATGCGGCAATAGCCTCAGTTATTTCCTCAGAAGTCAAAGGCGACTCAAGGAGGGCAATCTGGTCAGTTTTCAGGGTGGGGAGGGTGATGGTGACAAAGCATGAATCCATCAGGCCGTCATCTGCCGGACTCATAGATTTATATAGATCAGTGAAGAAATCCCTGAATTTGGAGGACACAGTCGACGGGTCCGTCACATGTTGTCCATCCGGCCCTTGCAGGGAAATGACCACTGGCGGTCTATCCTCGCTATGGACCAAATAGGCTAGAAGTTTACCAGCTCGTTCCCCATGTTCAAACATCTTTTGTTTGGCGAAGAATAACTTTCGCCTAGCCTTTTCAAACTGCAAGTGGTTCACTACTCTAGTCTGGAGTTTAAGCGCCGTCGCCGCTTCCGGTACAGGGTCTGTTGCATACCTTTGATCTACGCGGGATAACTCCAGCAGCGCCTCATCAAAGGCTTCCGCTGAGTCTGACTTGATCTTGTTAATGCGGGAGATTAGGGACATGCGGGCATGAATTTTAAATGATTCCGACACCATGGCCACAGGGGCAGATCCATCATTTGCCTCAAAAACTACTCCCACTCGTCTGAGAGGTCATCTCCTTCTGGGAGCAATGAGAGCCAAAAAAGGGTTCAAGCGCCATGTTCTCCTCGGCTTGTCAATTGGAACACTCAATGTGATCCAATATGGGCTGTGATCAGACAGTAACCTCGGGCCAAATCTGGCCTCTGACAGTCTAGGAGTGAGACCTCGAGAAATTAGGATAAAGTCTATTCGTGACATGGAGCTATGTGTGGCAGAGAAACAGGAGTACAATCTTTTGTGAGGGAATTTATATCTCAAGGAATCGATTAAATGAAGGGAGGTGATCAGTTTGGAGAATTTAGTGTCAGTCCCCACACCCGGGGTAGGGAAGGGTGTACCTCCTAACCTATCCAAGGCGGGGTTGAGAACAGTATTGAAATCCCCCAGCCAGACTGCCTGGACTGTGGGATAATTTGCCATGAAAGCAATCCCTTCAATTATTATAGACATGGAAAAGGGAGGGGGGACATAAAACGCTAATATGAGGAATGGCTCACCATATAGTTTTGCATACAGAAACACATATCGGCCCTGCGGGTCCGTGGAAACCTTTCCCAGCTCGAAATGTACCGACTTGGCGACCAGTATTGAGATTTCTCGTGCATGTGACGGGGTCACACTATCTTTTAAGAAGAAACAAAGATGTATGTGTAACAAGATTTTAGTTATATCCCAATCCATTAAACCTTACCTTCCAATACCCAAGTCAGTTAAGAGGTCCAGTGGCGAGACGTCATCTTTTGCATTACTGGGTCTGTGTAGAGAATGCAGATACATTGTTACCTATTGACAAAGTCCAACCCCCACCATATTAAAGTGGAAAAGTGAAATTAAAGAATAAATGAAGCCTAACACTATCTAGTTGTAGCACCCCTGTACTTCCAAGTACGGACGCTGTTTAAATTTAGAGGGAGATGAGAGAATTACTTAGCTCTCATCTGTGTGAATTATGTTAGTTTAGTGCTGTGCTGTGCTGTTGCTTCATTCTGTGTTCCAAAGATACCTTTCCATCTTGGAACGACAGGTGGCGGCAGTGGAGACCAGTGGGAGCGCCTTCTTGCCAGCAGCCAATCAGAGGAGTTTTTCCCTCGAGGGGCATGCTGTGGGAGGGTACTTCTTGAGGGCGACATTTTGGCGTCGGGAGTTCGAGGTTGAATCGGGGTGGAGGTACTGCCAACTTACCTCCAGGTCTAGCACAATATCCTTTTTGGGGAAGCCCAGTTATCATAAACTCCCCCTAAAAAGGGTTACAATGTCGGGTCACACTATCTATTAAGAAGAACCAAAGATGTATGTGTAACAAGATTTTAGTTATATCCCAATCCATTAAACCTTACCTTCCAATACCCAAGTCAGTTAAGTGGTCCAGTGGCGAGACGTCATCTTTTGCATTATTGGGTCTGTGTAGAGAATGCAGATACATTGTTACCTATTGACAAAGTCCAACCCCCACCATATTAAAGTGGAAAAGTGAAATTAAAGAATAAATTAAGCCTAATGCCTCGTACACACGATCACTTTTTGTGATGAAAAAAAATGTCATTTTTCTTCATGAAAAAAAATGTCATTTTTCTTCATGAAAAAAAACGAAATTTTTCAAACTTCATTTTCAAAAATGATGATGCGTAAACACCATTGTTTTTGGAAAATTATGAACAAAGTAATGGCACTCTAAAGGGGAAGTTCTATTTGCCTTGAGGCTGCTTTTAGCTGGTTACTTGTTAGTAAAAGACGATTCCTGCTTTTTTGTCTGTTACAGCGTGATAATTGTGCTTACTCCATTATGAATGGTAGTTTTACCTCCCGTCTCCTAACTTGCTTCTGGGCATTTGCGGGTTTAAAACGTAATTTTTTTCGTTGTTTTGCCCACACACGATCATTTTTTATGACACAAAAAAATGACATTTTTAAAAATGACATAAAAAATTTGAGCATGTTCAAATTTTTTTTTGGTTGTTTTTCAGAAGACATAAAATGAAGTTTTGCCCACACACGATCATTTTAAATGAAATTTTTGAAAATGTCATTTTTTTTCATCACAAAAATTGATCGTGTGTACGCGGCATAACACTATCTAGCTGTAGCACCCCTGTACTTCCAAGTACGGACGCTGTTTAAATTTAGAGGGAGATGAGAGAATTACTTAGCTCTCATCTGTGTGAATTATGTTAGTTTAGTGATGTGCTGTTGCTTCATTCTGTGTTCCAAAGATACCTTTCCATCTTGGAACGACAGGTGGCGGCAGTGGAGACCAGTGGGAGCGCCTTCTTGCCAGCAGCCAATCAGAGGAGTTTTTCCCTCGCGGGGCATGCTGTGGGAGGGTACTTCTTGAGGGGGACATTTTGGCGTTGGGAGTTCGAGGTTGAATCGGGGTGCGGCACCCACCTTTAGGGTGTGCGCACGTCAGGGCCCCGGTGAGATGGCCTACCAGGCTGGGGCGCACGTGCTACGCGGAATTCCTAACTCTGGGCCCTCATGGCCCCGGAGCAACCAAAGCTGCAGAGGGGCCCCAGTGACTTACTGGGTCCCCACCTCTATGAGAAGATACCAAGCGAGTTGTGCTGGTCGGTGGGGAGTCAGTCTGAGGAGAGCCCAGAGGCAGGCGATCCAATAGGGCCTAGACGAGCCATCGTGGATCAAGGTAACCGGACACTGGGAGTTTGTTTTAAGGCAACCTGTCAGTCGGTCACCTATATCAAGAACTAACTGAAAACGATTCAGACGTTTGCTTTATTGAGAAGGAATCGCTCCATCAAGTCGCGTTCCAGAGCAAGGGCCTGTAGTAAGAAGCCGAACAATAGAGCATTCAATTAGCGGACACATCCTGGCCAATCTGCCTCACAGTGCTGCCGACTGGCTGAAAGATCCTGGTACTGTGTAGCTGTGCTTTTGTAACTTTTGCAAAGTGTGTTTGTGGTTACACGGTCCTCTTGATCCAAGAACGTACCCGTAATCCGCAAAAGCAAGGTACCTGAATCTCCCCTAACCCTCCATCCCTCTGTTGATCTTGTTAAATAAAACCTTGGAAAAATAGACTGTGTGCACACAACCGTTTTTCATGTCATTGAAAAAAACAACGTTTCTCTCAACGTGATTCTTGTCAAGCCTGCCTTGCATACACACGATCGTGAAAAAAAACAATGCTCGAGCAAAGTGCGGTGACGTACAACACATACGATGGCACTATAAAGGGGAAGTTCCATTCGAATGGTGTCACCCTTTGGGCTGATTATGCTAATTTTCCTTCTCATAACTTGCTTCTGAGCATGAGCTTTTTTTCCCCGTCGTCAAAGCCTACACATGACCGTTTTTCACGATGAGAAAAAATAGAGCAAGTTCTAAAGACAAAGGTGGTAAGGTAACGACAGGCCCAATTTTAATCCAATGGCAGGCCCAAATTCGGCAGGCCAAAATTCGGGGGAAGTGCTACCCCCGCAGGAGCCGCTGTTTTGATTTGGGATCGGCGTGTTACCTTTCATAGCATGTCTAGGGGTATGATGAAAGCAGGTTAAGTGAGCAATAATTAAATGTCCAGTCAGCAAGATGTCGTTTTCTGTGCTTTTATTTTGCCAACATGGCAACAGGTAACTTCAAGTGAAGACAGGATAGTGGTGAAGAAAGAAGTTGCAGATTCAGGCCTCAATAATGTAGAAGCAATCCTGCTTCGATTTTAACTCTCTCAATACGTTGCCACTCCACCCGGAGTGGGTATAGCGCACCTGCACAGTCTCTCTCACAGAACTGGCAGCCAGGATGCTGCTCGGAACCCTGAGAAGGAAAACAAGCCTCTGCCACAGGCTTGGCTCAATAGAGTTTGGACAAATTTGCCTCTGCCACAGGCCCTTGCTCTGGAAAAGTAACTTGATGGAGCAATTCCTTCTCAGTAAGCATCTGACTGAATACTCTTCAGATAGTCCACAACTTTTTAGGTCACTGACTGACAGGTTGCCAAATAACAAACTCCCAGTGTTCAGTTACCTTGATCCCCGATGGTTTGCCAAGGCCCTATTGGATCGCATGCCTCCGGGCTCTCCTCAGACTGACTCCCCACCGAACAGTATAACTCGCTTGGGATCTTCTCACAGGAGTGGGGTCCCAGTAAGTCATTGGGGCCCCTTTGCAGCTTTAGTCGCTCCAGGCCATGTGGTCCCAGAGTCAGAAACTCCGCGTAGCACGTGCGCCACGGCCTGGTAGGCCATCTCGCCGGGGCCCGTGATGTGCGCACACCCTAAAGGTGGGTGCCACACCCGGAACCAACCTCGCACAAACCACTGATGCCCCGCTGGCGTTCTCAAGAAATACCCTCCCCCAGCATGCCCCGCAAAGGACAAAAAAACTCTGATTGGCTGCTGGCGAGAAGGCGCTCTCGCTGGTCTCCACTGCTGCCACCTGTCGCTCCAAGATGGAAAAGCATCATTGGAACGCAGGATAGAACAACAGGGCATCACAGCACTAAACTACCACAATTAGATGGATGAGAGCTGAATAAGTCTCTCATCCCCCCTCTAAATTTGAATGGCGTCCGTACTTAAAAGTACAGGGGCGCTACAGCTACATAAGCATCCCTGTGGATTGAAACAGGCAAACCTAAGACTCCTACTTGGCATCAGGTTGTGCAGTGAGCTGATATTTTGTGTATTGTAATGCCTTGCATACACACAACCGTGAAAAAAAAATGCTTGAGCAAAGCACGGTGACGTACAACACGTACAACGGCACTATAAAGGGGAAGTTCCATTAGGATGGCGCCACCCTCTGGGCTGCTTTTGCTAATTTTGTGTTAGTAATAATTTGGTGAGAGACGATACGCGCGTTTCAGTCTTCATGCTTTTCAGTCTGTTACAGTGTGACGAATGTGCTATCTCCATTACAAATGCTAGTTTTACCAGAACGAGTGCTTCCGTCTCATAACTTGTGTAGCGCCCCTTTACTTTCAGAAAGAGCGCTACTCTAAAGTTAGTAGGGTGAGAGACTTACTTAAGTTGCTTTGTTCAAATTCGGCAGCTGTCAGCCCTGAATTGTCCTGTGGGTCATTCTGTGCTCCAGAGATGTGGTCCCATCTCTGGGCGGCAGGTGGCGCCAAAGGGGTTCAGCCAATTGGAGGAGCGTTTCCCTCACTGGGCATGCTGGGGGAGGGTATATCTGTGGCAGACGCAATTTTTTGGGGTTCTTCGCGGGTTCCTGGTTCCAGGTCCGGCACCCACCTTCAGGGTGTGCGCACATGCGGCCCCCACCACTATGGCCTACCTGGCCGGGGCCCGTGCCACACGGAGTTCCCGACTCTGGGCCCTCATGGCTCAGAGACACTGAAGTGACTGGGGAACCTCAGTGACCTACTGGGGTTCCGCATCTCAAGAGGACAGGAGTGAGAGGATATACTCTATTGCTATTAAGTACCGGACCTGTGGCAGAGGCCTGTACTAATCTTTTAGAGCCAAGTCGGTGGCAGCGACTTGTTCCTTCTAAGCTTTTTCAGTGACACTCTGGCTACCAGGTCTGTAGGAGAGGCCTGTCCAGGTGCACTGCACCCACTCCGGCTGGAGTGGCGATGTGATTGACTTAATTACAGAAAGCAGGACTGCTTTCTCTATCCAAGCCTGACTCTGCGAAGTTACTCTACTTTCATCAACCTTTTCCTATCTACCTCAAGTTGATGTGTTGGTTGTGTTGGGCCAGGAAAATAAAGCATTCAGAAAACTTCAGCTACAAGTTGGACATTCGTTATTGCTCTGCTCACTACATCCGCCCCTAGACACCACACAGAGGTAACTTAATCCGCCGATCCCAATCTAATCAGCGGCTCCTGAATGGGGTAGCGCTACACTTGTTTCTGAGCATGCACGTTTTTTCCCGTCGTTAAGGCCTACACACAACCGTTTTTCACAACATGAAAAATTACGAGGAAAATTAGAGCATGTTCTAAATTTTTAATGCCGATGTTTCACGTCGAGAAAAATGCTCTGGAGCCTACACACAATCGTTTTTAATAAACATTTTAAAAAATTGCATTTTTCTCGTCATGAAAAATGGTTGTGTGTACACAGAATAAGCACAGCAGTGATTGCATTTATATTTGTGGATAGTACCTTTGCTTTGCAGTAAGGACTATGTCCCTGAGAAGAGGGTCCAGGGCGAGAAAAAGAGGCACCAGAAAATCCCTGCGTACGGCTAAGGATTCTGAGCTTCCCTGCAGTTTACCATCCCCCTCTGTCAGCCTGATATTAGTAGGCACGGCAGAGTGGGGGTGTGTAATTCAAATTTTTTTTTTTAATTCTGCACTGACTTTCTTTGAAATTGCCCTCCCCCTATAAAATCCAATCTGGGGACAAAACCAGGGACAGACTTGGTCCGGGGACAGTGTCCTCAATCAGGGGACTGTCCCCTGAAACTGGGGATGTCTGGTCACCCTAGCCTGATAGCAGCCTCACAGCATGAGCTCCTGTCTGGTTTTGCAGCTTCTCCTATGGCAGCTCCTGTATACGTCACTGAGGACGCTTTAAATGTTGCTTTGGATGGCCTAAAAGGAAGGATTGCTAATATTGTCGCATCCTCCTTGAAAGATAGCAGAAAACAGGGTAGATCCCCTTCATCTGCTCTGGCTCTCTTTTTAGATGAGCCTTCTAAGGGTGAAAAATCCCTCTTTGGAGATGAGGATCATGTGCAGTCTGAGGACTCAGAGGATGAGAGGTTTCCTGCGACTTCTCAGTCGCTAAAGATGCAAGTGCAATATTATGCAGAGATGGTGTGTGCCACTTACAAATTTCCTCCTGTTGAAGCTTCTAGGCCCTCTGTTTCCTCCTTGGGATCCTGGAAATCCCCACAGGCTGCATGAATCTTTCCAGTTTATCCCTTGCTGGATAAACTGATGTATGATGACTGAGTTCACCCACATAAACAGTTTACTCCTCCTAAGCAATTCTCCCTCCTTTATCCTATGGAGGAAGGTTTCACTAAGAAATGGAGATACCTACTATTGATGCAGCTATTTCTTGTGCAAACAAAAATCTGACCTGTCCTTTAGACAACGCGCAGGGTTTTTGAGGATCCAACTGAACAAAATCTGGAGTTCCTATTAAAAGCCTCCTCTGCCATGGCAAGGGCTGAAGTACAACCTGCAGTTACATTGGTGTATGTCAGATCCTCAAGGAACAAATGAAGCAGATGATTAACCTCCTTCCTACAGAAGAGATTGAGGTTTATGAGGACCTTCCTAAGGCCTTGTGCTTTGCGATTGATGCGATTATAGAATCTGTTCAACAAACATCTCGCTTGAATCTCCTACAGGTACACATGCGCAGGTCCCTATGGTTAAAAATACTTGGCAGCGTTTCCCTTTGGGGGAGAACGCCTGTTTGGAGATGACCTGGATAAATACATTCAAAAGATTACCGGAGGCGTCCCTCATTTAAATGTACTCTTTCTCCAGCCCCTGTAAACTCAGTCTCCAGGCAGGTTGTTTAGATCGACTTCAGGGGGTTGCAGCTCGATGACCAGAAGTCACAGAAACCCCACATTTGGGGGGTAGTCAGTTGAAGACTTACCCAACAACCAGTCAAAATATGGGATGGCTATCATTTATGGTTCCGGAGATACGGGCCTGCTTGCACAGCCTGTCAGAAGCTACATACAGAGCAGTCTTTATAAATACAAGCTGACACACTGCAGCAGACTGAGAAAAAAAATCATCATTTGTTTTTTTGCTAGAAAATTACTCTATGGTGGTCTTTGCAACTTTTTATGTTGCACGGTATAGAGCTGCACGATTCTGGCTAAAATGACAACTGCAATTTTTTTTTGCTTAGAAGATCGATCATGATTCTCTCGCGATTCGTACGGCATAACATCATCTTTCACATTAAAATGAAAAAAATAAATAAAAATGGGCTAACTTTACTGTTTTGTTTTTATGGTTTTTATTATTCATTAAAGTAGGCAAATAAAGTGTGACATAAAATATTGCAGCAATTGCCCTTTTTGTCTCTGCTAAAACATATATAATGTTTGGTGGTTCCAAGTAATTTTCTAGCAAAAAATATTGGTCTTAAACAAGTGTTGGACTTTAAGTGGTTACATTTCTTGCATTTACACACAGAAGTTTGATCTAAAACGGAAGTTGGTTACAATGTTTCATGTTGTTTACAAACTTGGCAGACAGTTGGATATTTTCTTTACACACAGAAGTTTATCCCTTTGATATAAGAAGAAAGCGTTAGTTACAATGTTTCCTGCTAAGAACTTGGCAGATTGCCCAGATATTTTCTTTTGACAGCTGAAAGTCTCTCCACTTGTTATATGAAAGAATCAGCAAACTCTGCATTGGAGATGTCAGGGGGGTTGAATCAAGATCACAATTTTAACGATTAATTGTGCAGCTCTAGCACGGTGCTGTATTTGCGCAGCAATTTTTCAAACATGTTTTTTTTTGGAAATAAACTGTTTCATACATTTAAAAAAACACTAAAGTTAGCACAATTTTATTTTGGTATCCTAAGCGATGCTTTAAACATTTTTTAGGTTACATGTTTAGAGTTACAGAGGAGGTCTAGTGCTAGAATTATTGCTCTCGCTCTAACGATCGCGACGTATGTAACCTGTGTGTATCTGGCTCTGATACTAGCCAGTGCCTACCTAGCCACTGACTGGTATCTCTCCCTAGCCTGTCCCCACACACCCTCTCACCTGCTGACCTGTAGATGGGGGAATCACTCCTGTAGTGTTGTTGTGTTCTGCCAGTGAGTAAAATGATCAGTGTTGCTATCTATAGCTGGCAGCACTGATTGTTTTTGGAAAAACAGGCTGGTTGTACTCAAGTCGATTAATAGATTGACTTGTGTAAAACCAGCTAGCCCATACATAGATCGACTATGGCTGGTCTCTGCATAATTGGTGTAATTTCAATTTATGTATGACTCGCTTAACCACTACGCAGTCCCTAAACATCCTTCCACTCCTATACATTGTGCCCACTGTCATACCCTCCACACTCCTCTCCTGTACATAGTGCCCACTGTCATACCCTCCACACTCCTCTCCTATATATAGTGCCCACTGTCATACTCTCCACACTCCTCTCCTGTACATAGTGACCACTGTCATACTCTCCACACTCCTCTCCTGTACATAGTGCCCACTATCATACCATCCACACTTCTCTCCTGTACATACTGCCCCATCATACCCTCCACACTTCTCTCTGGTACATACTACCCTCTGTCATACCCCCACACTCCTCCTGTACAAATTGCCCACTGTCATACTCTTCACACTCCTCTCCTGTACAAACTGCCCACTGTCATACCCTTCACACTCCTCTCCTGTACATAGTACCTTCTGTCATACACTTCTCTCCTGTACATACTGCCCACTGTCATACCCTCCACATTCCTCTCCTGTACATACTGCCCACTGTCCACTGTCATACCCTCCACACTCCTCTCCTATACATAGTGCCCACTATCATACCATCCACACTCCTCTCCTGTACATACTGCCCACTGTCATACCCTCCACACTCCTCTCCTATACATAGTGCCCACTATCATACCATCCACACTTCTCTCCTGTACATACTGCCCCATCATACCCTCCACACTTCTCTCTGGTACATACTACCCTCTGTCATACCCCCACACTCCTCCTGTACAAATTGCCCACTGTCATACTCTTCACACTCCTCTCCTGTACAAACTGCCCACTGTCATACCCTTCACACTCCTCTCCTGTACATAGTACCTTCTGTCATACACTTCTCTCCTGTACATACTGCCCACTGTCATACCCTCCACATTCCTCTCCTGTACATACTGCCCACTGTCCACTGTCATACCCTCCACACTCCTCTCCTATACATAGTGCCCATTATCATACCATCCACACTCCTCTCCTGTACATACTGCCCACTGTCATACCCTCCACACTCCTCTCCTATACATAGTGCCCACTATCATACCATCCACACTCCTCTCCTGTACATACTGCCCACTGTCGTACCCTCCATGCTTCTCTCCTGTACATTAGTGTTGAGCGGAATACGCCATATACGATTTCGCGATATATCACGAATATATAGAAGAATATTCGAGAAATATTCGCTAAAATCGAATATTCGTGATATTTTGTCCAAATAACAATATTGCGAAATTTCGCTAATGTGATTGCGAAATAATTGCGAAATTCTCGTCATCGCGCATGCACGCGAACAACACACGAAAACTGAGATCATTTCCTGGACGTTTACCAGTCTATTTTCGGATCGCTTTTCTGTGCTGCCCTGCGAAGCGAAGATGGTGGGGAGTAACTTTACATCCAGTGAGGAAAACCTGTTGATTAGTGTGAGTAATTTCACCACTGTTATTTCATTATCTGTAACTGCATTTTAGACTATTTTAAAAGTTAGGATATAAGATCAGATATTAGTATTTCCCAAAAAGTGTGTCTCCAGCTGTTGCAAAAGTACAACTCCCAGCATGCCTGGACAGCTGCAGACACCCTGGTTGGTAAATGTGTATTTAGGCACTTTTCTTGCTATTTAGCATAATTAACATGTTGTGGACATAGGACGTATGCAAACGTCCTGACTTCAGGGTCCTTAAGGCCCAAGGTCGTTCGAATACATATTGCCCTTTAGATGTTTCAGAACTACAACTTCCAGCATGCCTGGGCATGCTGGGACTTCTAGTTTTGCAAGTTCTGCAGGCCCACATTTTTCAGACCACTATACACGGGTCTCTAAACTGTGGCACTCTAGATGCAGCAAAAGTAAAATTCTTAGCATGCACTGACAGACCATGCCTGATGGGAGTAGTAGTTTTGCAACAGCTGGAGGCGCACTGGTCTTGAAACCCTGAGTTAGGTAACAAACTCGCAGTGTTTTGCAACCATTGTGCCTCTAGCTGTTGCAAAACTACAACTCCCTGCATGCAACTGACTGCAACCCCCCCCCCCTCTCCCCCAATGTGAATGTACAGGGTACATTCACATGGGCTGGGGCTTACAGTGTGCTTCTAGCTGAAGCAAATTTGGCGCTGCAGCTTAAACCCTCAGTGGGAAACTACTGTGAACCCCACGCCCCTCTGACTGTACCATAAAAACACTACACCACACAAAATAAAAATTTAAAAACACAACATATACACATACCTCTACATAGCCACCCTCCCCTCCACAATAAAAAAACGTCTGGTACGGCACTGTTTCCTAAACGGAGCCTACAGCTGTTGCAAAACAACTCCCCAGTATTAACGGACAGCCATTGACTGTCCAGGCATGCTGGGAGTTAAAGTATAATTGTGGTACAGCTGGTGACGTTGAGCTACATGGTGTATCAGAGCATGCTGGTAGTTGTAGTTTTTAAATAACATCAACTCCATTATTTATTCAAAATTAATTCATCAAAAAGTCAAAAGAAACAAACATATTTTTGTTCATATATAAAGATAGGGATGAAAAAAAAAAAATCTATTGTACAGGCCCAGTATAAGGGTCAAAAAATAATTATAGCGGTCAGATGAATAGCAACTAATTTCTCCCCTATACGTGTATCCTGTGATGTTACTCATATATACATAATTATGCAAATGATAATGGCTGCTATATTTATGCAAAAAAGGTGGCGACCAAAATGGCAAGATATAAAATCTGTCATGTTACCCCTGTCAGTGATTAATAAGGCGAGAATGCTTCCAATTGTTGAATACCATACATTTACGTCATATATCCATAAGGGTTTAAACAAAAGTATTATAATATACTTTGTTCTTCATCTTGCAGAGGTTCCTTGAACAGGGATATGATGAAATCCGGAGCCAGCAGGAAAAAAAAAAATTGTCCACTCCCTATCGCGGGAGTTACGGAAGGTGCATGGCCGCACATATGACCACATGGCCATCCTAAAAAAGTGGTCAGACCTAAAGAGGAGCCACATGGTCCGGGTCAGACAGATCCGAGATGAATTTCATCCAGGTAAGTTATTGGTGACAGTTATGTAAGGTCATATGTAATTAACCTTGGGGCAGATGTTGTTAACCCAGACGCCATGTTGTGGTAACATATATCACCACCCAAGGTATTCATAGTACTGTTGAAAAAAGACATGGGACAGCAGACAGGAACACTTATTAACTATAATTAAACTAAATAAACAAGACACACCATTAATGGACTAATACTGGCCGAGGCTGTTTTATTATTGGATTTCAGGCATATATTTTAAATAAATACTTTAATAACTTAAAAAACAGCCTAGTCACTACGGCTCGGGCTGTACATAAATATATTCCAACTTTAAATTGTATCCAACAACAACTAAACTAAACAGATTTGTCCCCCTCAGTATAATTTTTTTTTTAAAAAACAAAGGTGACCATCCCACATAATTAGCAGCCGCGACAAAAAGAAAAGAAAAAAAGGGGGGGGTTGGGGAACACCACAGTCCTGTCTACTGAGGCGACTGAGAGCAAGGCTGACGGAACCCTACTTATATACCCCTAACTAACACTGGATTTTTCCAGAACCAACTGGTACCAGGCCCACAGGCCTAAAAAGTGCGGGAAAAGCACGTGTAGGCCGCGTGATCACCTCGTGCTCACCAAGAAACCGGGAAAACACGTTTTCCAGCTAACTAGGCCACGTGAGGACCAGCTTACACCTAAAGAGCCCTATTAGGTTCCCAAAAGGGGAACTTTAAACCGTCACTACTAATTTTATTAAGTCCTGCTGCTTTCCCATGAGAAAAGGGGGAATTGAAACCTTCTCCCCCTTTTCTATCATTATTCCATCAAGTTAAACCATGGAATTAATGTGGTGGTGTGGTGGGTTAAAGGGGAAGGGGTGGTATTTTATAACTCAATTACCACTAAATTCCTGTGCTAGGCGTGGGGTTATCATAGTAATCCCGTGTACTCCATCAGGCCCTTTTTTTAACATGAGATCATCAGAATAATACAAAGGAAACACAAACAGCTCATTTTACCATGGTGGCAGCCCAGCTCACACTCAGTCCCCTGTAGTGCCAGCAGATTGAAAAGTTCCCCCAAAGGAGGGGCTTTTTAGGCAACAGTAGTAAACGTAAGTATAATAGTGCAGAAAAAGAGTTGTATATATTTATAATAAATATTTAATCGTATCGAAAAAATCATACAATATAACATTTGACAATTTATAAAGTTGCAAAATCAAGACTGATCCACATAAATAAACTCTACAAGGCCCTACGCGTTTCGGGGGTTTCCCTTCTTCGGGGGCCGGAGTCTGTGTGGAAACAAATTATATTACATCAGGTTTACATAACCGTATCATCAAAATAGTTTTTACAATTACATCAAATTTTAAAACAGTGAGCATAGGAAGTGCAAGAAAAACAAAGAACATACCAGTCAAGAGATGGTAACTCAGTAAAAACACAGGGCAAAAAGTCCATGGTGAAGAGTGTTCCTGAAAAGGTGGTATGCAGGAGTTGGGGGACAGGCACCTCGCATCCAAAAGGAAGCAAACCCTAGGCCAAAACTGCCGGACTAGAAAGGTTATATAGTCCCTAAAATAAAGGACAGATTGCACAAAAAATATATATGCAAAGTAAAAAAGAATATATATCAATTTTTGTTAGAGTAAGAAAGTTGTAAATAATATACCTATCCAGGGGAAGTAGTACTTAAGGATAGCCAGAGGGGGTCAGCAGGGAGCACAGCACAGGAAAACTGAAAAAATCCAACAAGTAGCATTCAGCTTGGTTAGTGTAAAAAGGAGAGAGAAAACCAAATATTTAGAGAAGGGGAGCTGGCGGTGGAAGGCATAAGCCAGCAGGATACCTTTCAGTGATTGAATTGCTTGATACCGTCGCCGTCAACCAGGTCAACCATTCCCGGGAGACGGCTGTGTATAAATAGAAGGAGGGGGCGTGGTCACGAGGGAGAGACGTATGTGCAGCAGACGGCGCTCGTACAGCGCGATCGCGTCACTGTCGAGTCGTCGCGTACCGCCCCTAAGCCCTGGTGTATTACCTTGGGAGGGGCCTGGGAGGGGCGGACAAGGTTGGATGTTCCAGTCACATTCGCATGAGGATGCGCACGCAATCACAGCGTCAATGCGCGATGCGAGTGAGCCGGAAAGCACAAACAGTATCACATATCACATGACCCATAGTAGTCACATGAGCGGAAGTATCCTCCCGGAACAAACAAGCAAAACGTTCAAGGGGGTGTGATGACTGTCAGCAATGGACGCCCAAACAAAAGGCAAAGAGAACACATAATAGGATTATGGTATTAATGAAATGAAATCCGCATGATCACATGGGACAGCATAGGTAAAAGTTCGAAGCCAAATAATAACTGTGCTTAGATTGAGACTTCCTTACTGACAAAAAAATAATAAGCATTGCTTAAATGGAGGCAGTGGCCAATAAAAGGGTACAGAGAAAATGCCCGGAGGGGGGAAAAAGTCTAGCAAAGTCCCCTGTCCAGGCAGAATCACTGTGCGGCGCAAGAATTGGCCCGTGATCACAGGACACATTGTGCCGTGTGACTGGGTCAAAGGGAGGCCGTCATCTCAAGGGTGGCGGCCTGGGTGCGCCGTGCTTACCATAAGGATGGGGGCGCCTAGTTCCCCAAATCAAACCAGGGCAAGGAACCACTGTGTAATTATAACGAGGTGATATCACATATAAAGGGACATAATAGCTGAATGGTATTCATCTGAGGGGGCAGGAAAAATAAATTAAAGAATCCGAAAGAACTACCAGAGTAGGACAAAACAAGGACAAAAACGGAAACAAAGCCAAGTTACATAAATAAAGAATTGTTGCAACAACCAATTTGCAAAATGGCGTGGTCTAAAAGGTTCTTTTTAGACCACGCCATTTTGCAAATTGCAAGACCCCGGGGGTAGTATACCTACTTACCTGCTCATGTAACAGGTTCTACGTGGGCAAGACTAAACTGCCCTTTTTCAAACGGGCTGCCGGACATATTAATAACATGCGCTCAGCAAATCCTGATATGCCCCTAGGGCGTCACATTTTGCTTCATCACAATGGACAATTCTCAGGGGTTAAATTCCTCATTCTAGATAGGATTCACCCCAATCCTAGGGGGGGCGATTGGAATAAAATCCTGTTACAACGCGAAACCCGATGGATTATAGACCTAGAGGCAACTATTTTCCCTGGCCTAAACGAACAGATTAGCTTCAGGCCCTTTTTAGAGGGGTTCTCTTCGGGTGGGTGTGAAAAAGAGTAAACTCATATGGTTGTTGCAACAATTCTTTATTTATGTAACTTGCTTCCTAGACATTTTGGCTTTGTTTCCGTTTTTGTCCTTGTTTTGTCCTACTCTGGTAGTTCTTTCGGATTCTTTAATTTATTTTTCCTGCCCCCTCGGATGAATACCATTCAGCTATTATGTCCCTTTATATGTGATATCACCTCGTTATAATTACACAGTGGTTCCTTGCCCTGGTTTGATTTGGGGAACTAGGCGCCCCCATCCTTATGGTAAGCACGGCGCACCCAGGCCGCCACCCTTGA
Organism: Rana kukunoris; assembly: GCA_029574335.1. Lineage (NCBI taxonomy): Eukaryota > Metazoa > Chordata > Amphibia > Anura > Ranidae > Rana > Rana kukunoris. Next base: position 155,966,095 of record CM056057.1, read on the forward strand.
GATGACGGCCTCCCTTTGACCCAGTCACACGGCACAATGTGTCCTGTGATCACGGGCCAATTCTTGCGCCGCACAGTGATTCTGCCTGGACAGGGGACTTTGCTAGACTTTTTCCCCCCTCCGGGCATTTTCTCTGTACCCTTTTATTGGCCACTGCCTCCATTTAAGCAATGCTTATTATTTTTTTGTCAGTAAGGAAGTCTCAATCTAAGCACAGTTATTATTTGGCTTCGAACTTTTACCTATGCTGTCCCATGTGATCATGCGGATTTCATTTCATTAATACCATAATCCTATTATGTGTTCTCTTTGCCTTTTGTTTGGGCATCCATTGCTGACAGTCATCACACCCCCTTGAACGTTTTGCTTGTTTGTTCCGGGAGGATACTTCCGCTCACGTGACTACTATGGGTCATGTGATATGTGATACTGTTTGTGCTTTCCGGCTCACTCGCATCGCGCATTGACGCTGTGATTGCGTGCGCATCCTCATGCGAATGTGACTGGAACATCCAACCTTGTCCGCCCCTCCCAAGGTAATACACCAGGGCTTAGGGGCGGTACGCGACGACTCGACAGTGACGCGATCGCGCTGTACGAGCGCCATCTGCTGCACATACGTCTCTCCCTCGTGACTACGTCCCCTCCTTCTATTTATACACAGCCGTCTCCCGGGAATGGTTGACCTGGTTGACGGCGACGGTATCAAGCAATTCAATCACTGAAAGGTATCCTGCTGGCTTATGCCTTCCACCGCCAGCTCCCCTTCTCTAAATATTTGGTTTTCTCTCTCCTTTTTACACTAACCAAGCTGAATGCTACTTGTTGGATTTTTTCAGTTTTCCTGTGCTGTGCTCCCTGCTGACCTCCTCTGGCTATCCTTAAGTACTACTTCCCCTGGATAGGTATATATTTTACAACTTTCTTACTCTAACAAAAATTGATATATATTCTTTTTTACTTTGCATATATATTTTTTGTGCAATCTGTCCTTTATTTTAGGGACTATATAACCTTTCTAGTCCGGCAGTTTTGGCCTAGGGTTTGCTTCCTTTTAGATGCGAGGTGCCTGTCCCCCAACTCCTGCATACCACCTTTTCAGGAACACTCTTCACCATGGACTTTTTGCCCTGTGTTTTTACTGAGTTGCCATCTCTTGACTGGTATGTTCTTTGTTTTTCTTGCACTTCCTATGCTCACTGTTTTAAAATTTGATGTAATTGTAAAAACTATTTTGATGATACGGTTATGTAAACCTGATGTAATATAATTTGTTTCCACACAGACTCCGGCCCCCAAAGAAGGGAAACCCCCGAAACGCGTAGGGCCTTGTAGAGTTTATTTATGTGGATCAGTCTTGATTTTGCAACTTTATAAATTGTCAAATGTTATATTGTATGATTTTTTCGATACGATTAAATATTTATTATAAATATATACAACTCTTTTTCTGCACTATTATACTTACGTTTACTACTGTTGTCTAAAAAGACCCTCCTTTGGGGGAACTTTTCAATCTTCTATTTGATTTGGGGTGTCGGCAACACTCACACTCCTGCGATGTTACACTCGTTTTACTGTAGTGCCAGCAAGACCCTTTAATGTAACTTTATCCCATTGGTTAACTGTCTATATAAATACATTTGTATTCATATACAGCAGAGTACACAGAATTTGCATACGTTATTAGAAATCATTTTTACATATATGAACATTGTGTTATTATAGGAGCTCCTCTACCATCTGTGCGCCCCAAGCGCACAAGGCGACAGGCCGTGGATGAGGAGGAGAAGGAGGAGGATGAAGAGGAGGAGCAGGAGGAGGATGCACAGGAGGAGAGGAATGAGGAGCAGCCAGGGCCCTCCCAGTCCTTACCACCCCCAGCTCCTGTTGAGGAGCAAGAGAAGGAGCTGCAACCCCCCCCCCCCCCAAAATTCCTGGTGAATCGGGTGATGGAGAAGAGGAGCAGGAGGATGAGACGGTTACTGTGAGCCTCAGTCAGGAGGGTAAATATGTGCACAAAGATTAATAACATTTCAACAATAAGATGTAGATATAAAAATGCATTTAAAGCGCACCCGTCAGATTTCAGAACAATAATATGGTATTTATGATAGAAGTATATGTGCTAGTCACATAACAATTGTATAGACATGATAATGATTGTTTAATAAGCAACATAAATATTTTATTTATTTGGTAACGGTCTTTGAAATCCAAATTTTTTTTTCTTATATCCTAACAGTTTTAAAACAGATGGAAGAAAACCACCTTTTCGCGCAGAGGACCATTGAGAAAATCCTGTCAAACCGCAGAAAAATTTGCATATTAGACCTCCAAAATGAAGAGCTGGAGCAACAGCTGAGGAAAAATTGTGAGGCGATGACTGAGCTTCAGAAGGCCATGAAAAAGCACATTTAAATTTTTTTTTCTTTTAATAAAAAATGTTATTCTTTTAAAATGTTTCCTTTCTTATTGAGATTATTAGGTTTTTCAACACATCTAACTTCACATCTAACACATCAACATCAACATCAACACATCTAACTTCATAATAACCAAAAACATTTTATTCTATTATTTTATTTAACACAAACCTAAGACAAACTGAAATACACGCACACAGACACTACTAACACAAACGAAACTGTTGAAAAATTAATATAACAAAAGCTACAATATATATATAGATATAGAGGGAGAGTGCAGATTTGCTCTTTCAGACAGGCTAGTGGTTGCAATATAAAGGCCGCAAACCAGGGTTAAACATAAAGTTCAGTGTTTTAGTCACACTTGCTCTTACGATCCGGTCTGGTAGCTTGTAGCGGAGGCTGTTGGTGGATCCGCTGTGCCAGAGAGGTCATGAAGCATTACTCAGCATGAAGGCAGCAGCAGTAGTATTAAAATATAATGTAATTATCACACAGGCAACATTTACAAGCAGTAGTGGTAATAGTACTAGGTATAGATAGCATCTAAACACTTGGGCAAGAATTGACAGCAGCAGTGGTAATACTAGTATATAGTGGCAAATAACTTGTGACATAGGTGTCAGAGCAGCAGCAGTAGTAGTAATAGTTGACAATATAGGGCCAGATTCAGGTAGAGTTGCGCTGGAGTATTTCGATATGCGCCGCGTAACTGTGAATATGCGCCGTCGTTTCTATGTGGCCGTACGCACCAAACTAGATGCGACAGAAAACGGGCCATTTCCGATCGGCTTAACTTTCCGACGCCAGAGTCTCGTCAGCGCATAATTTCGCTTGGCGCATCAGTCGCGCCTATTGATTTCCCCTGCAAATATGCAAATGAGGGAGATTTTCCGATTCGCGAACGGATTAGCACCATACGCTGGCTACATGCGCCGCACGTATCTTGTCCGTCCGGCGCAAAGTTATTTCTACAAATAGCTGCTTTATCTTTACTCCAGACAGCCACAGGTCAGCAGGAGAGCAGCTACAGCAGCGTTACCGACGATAAGAGCTAGCTGAGCACCCCCACTTGCAGGACAACACCTCTGTCCATGCTTGTCTGTCAACTTTTACAGCCATGGAGGAAGACATCATAGGTCTCCATAGCCGAGATGACGGCTGACAGCTCCTGGCCTTTAGAGTTCAGCTTTCTCCTGTGTGTTTGCGGGGAACGGGAGCAGCCATCTCAGAACAAAAGTAACTTTACTGCAGGGAGGGGGAACAGGATATACTTTAGTGCTGGAATGGCGCATCTACGGGCGCATTTAAACGCCCAACGGAACGCATTGCGCTGACGTTTCCCATGAAGTGGTGCCGACGGAAGTTGTGAGCATGCGCACAAGGGGGCGAGTGAAGCCTCACTTACTGCGCATTCTCCGTGGATGATGCGCTGAACGTAAGCCTCTGCGCTGGGCTCCGCCCATCATTTACATATGATCACACCCACTTCCACTTGCGTCGGGTTACGCCAGCGCATTTTTGTTACTCCGGCGCAAGTTTAGGAGCAAGTGCTATGTGAATTACAGTACTTGCGCCAAAAGTGTCGGCGGAGTAACGTAAATGAGAAACGTTACTCCAAAGTAAAGAAGCGCCCATCTACCTGAATCTGGCCCATAGTGTTTTATCACTCGGGAAAGAGGTGCCATGGCCCATTAACAGCAGCAGCAGCAGCAGCAGCAGTGGTAATAGTAGTATATAATGGCAAATAACTTGTGACATAGGTGTCGGAGCAGTAGTACTAATTGTAGACAATATAGTGTTTTATCACTCGGGAAAGAGGTGCCATGGCCCATGAACAGCAGCAGCAGCAGCAGTGGTTATAGTAGTATATAATGGCAAACAACTTGTGACATAGGTGTCTGAGCAGCAGCAGTAGTACTAATTGTAGACAATATAGTGTTTTATCACTCGGGAAAGAGGTGCCATGGCCCATGAACAGCAGCAGCAGCAGTGGTAATAGTAGTATATAGTGGCAAATAACTTGTGACATAGGTGTCAGAGCAGCAGCAGTAGTAGTAATAGTTGACAATATAGGGCCAGATTCAGGTAGAGTTGCGCTGGAGTATTTCGATATGAGCCGCGTAACTGTGAATATGCGCCGTCGTATCTATGTGGCCGTACCCACCAAACTAGATGCGACAGAAAACGGGCCATTTTCGATCGGCTTAACTTTCCGACGCCAGAGTCTCGTCAGTGCATAATTTCGCTTGGCGCATCAGTCGCGCCTATTGATTTCCCCTGCAAATATGCAAATGAGGGAGATTTCCCGATTCGCGAACGGATTAGCACCATACGCTGGCTACATGCGCCGCGCGTATCTCGTCCGTCCGGCGCAAAGTTATTTCTACAAATAGCTGCTTTATCTTTACTCCAGACGGCCTCAGGTCAGCAGGAGAGCAGCTACAGCAGCAGCGTTACCGACGAAACTAGCAAGCTGAACAACCACACGTGCAAGGACAACACCTCTGTGTGCCAACATGCCAGGGGCAGTCGCGGTCCTAGCACTAGTACTGGGTCCCCCGGAACGAAGGAGGCGGGCCACGTGAGAGGATATACTGCACGCGCATGAGCCTCTTTGGCATGGGGGATGAGGAGGTGTATCGCCTCTTCAGATTCAGCCCTGATGCAATACTTGAACTAACCACAACCCTGCAGGGTGACATCACCAGCAAGACACACCGCTCACAAGCAGTGCAGCCACTGGTGAAGGTACTGGCAACACTTCATTTCCTTGCCAGTGGATCATTCCAGCATACAAGTGGAGTGGTGGCTAGGATGTCACAATCCTCCATGAGGAGATGTGTGCACCAGGTTGTCCCTGCAATCCTCAGACGCATGTCCAACCAGTTCATCAGACCAACCACTGAGGAGCTGCGGCTGAAGGCAATGACAGATTTCTACAGCATTGCCAGATTCCCACGCACTGTGGGGGCCATTGATTGCACACATGTGGCCCTTCAGCCCCCCAGTGCCACAGAGCACATATACCGCAATCGGAAGCATTGGCACTCCATCAACGTACAGGTGATAGCCGATGCCCAACGCCTCATATGGCACGTCCGTGCCAAACACCCAGGGTCCAGCCATGACAGCTTCATATACCGTCAGAGCCGCATCCCAGCATAATTTGAGCAGAACATGTATGGGGACAGCTGGCTGGTTGGTGAGTGACATGGGTGGCAGGCTGGACTATCCCCTCCCATGATGCACACATCACAAGGGGCACATGCATGACTAACATCCTCCTGTCTTTTCCCTTACAGGTGACTCTGCATATGCACTGGGACCCCATCTCATGACTCCTTTCCGGAACCCCCAAACCAGAGGAGAGAGAAAAAAACAATGAAGCACACATCAAAACCCGTGCAGTGGTGGAGCAAACATTTGGGCTCCTGAAGTCCCGTTTCCGCTGCCTGGATAAGTCCGGGGGGGCCTTATTGTATTCCCCTACCTTTGTGTGTCAGATCATCGGTGCATGTTGCATTCTGCACAACTTTGCCATGAGAAAAGGCCTGCAGATTGACATGCGTGATGACCTGACCCCGACCCACACTGTCCCCACCTGCCAGAGGAGAACCAGTCTGCTGATGGAAGAGCAGTCAGGAGGGTCCTCGACGTAGGCATCTTTGGACACTAAACCAAAACATTAATCACACAGACAATGCATGCATGCACACCACTGATGTCCCTAGATCACACACACCACATGCACATCGCATTGGATTAGCCCAAGTCCAGCATGTAGGACTTGGGAGCAGCAACGCCAGCGTCAAGGCCCCAATGATGTCGCTGTCCATTCATACACCTTTCACACGTCATTCATACAGCCGTGGGGTTAACTTCTCCACCACGGCCGAGGGTGACACCCCTTACTGGCAGGAGTGCCACCCCCTCACATTCACACACCATTCACACTGCAACGTGTGCAGTATCAAAAAATAAAAATCTCATATCCAGAGCATAATCAAAAACTAAAATCTCATATCCAGAGCATAATCAGAAAATAAAAATCTCATATCCTGAGCCTTCCAAAAAAAATATATAAAAATCTTATAACCTGAGCATACAAAAAAAAAAAGAAAAAAAAATCATCTGGGATGCCGGGGGCTCCTTCTGGTGGCCTCTCTCTGGCTCCTCAGCTGCCTGGATGGAGTGGATGGGGGTGGGGGGGCATCTGGAGGTGGCTGATCCCCGGGTGGGCCACTCCTGGCAGGTGTGGCCTGCATGCCCTCCAAGGCCACGGCAATCCGGCCGAGGTACGAATTGGTCTGGGCCTGCACCCTGAGCTGCTGGGCCTGCATCCTGAGCTGCTGGGTGACCTGGTAATGCTGGGCCCGCCGACTCTGCCTCCCCTGGTCCCGGATGGCAGCAGTGTTTGCCTGGACGGCTGCAGTGAGGTCCCTTATCTCACCATGCACCTCCCCCAGACTGGTCACCACTGCAGCGCAGTTGCAGCTCACATCCTGCACTGCAGAAGATATCTGGGCCACGGAGCACAGGCTGTCAGACCTCTGTCCAGGTGCCCAACTATGTCCCCCATTTGCTGGGTCTGCCTGGCGTGATCCCTCGCCACCTGGTCCTGGACCAGATCAGACACCCCCCTGGTCTTACGGGTGGCCTTCCTGGGGCCAGTAGATGGTTGTCCCCGGGGGGATGGAGTCGCCCTTGAGGGGCTTCCTATGATGGGGGAGGGGATCTGAGAGGGCCCTGCAGAAGAGGAGGACTCGTCCAAATATAAAATTATGTCCTGCTCTGCCCCAACAGGCTCCTCCTCAACGACCTCTGCAGGTGAGGTGTGGGCACTCTCCTCCTCCACCCCGGTCTCTTCACCACCCAGGGGCACGGGCACTGGATGCCGTTGGGGGGATGGGGTGGACTGGCCGCCGACAGATGATGTCCCAGCTCCGTCATCTGTGGATGACACAAAGCAGACACATGTTGGTGGTCCCACACACTTGGCACATGTACCCTCCCCCCCCACATGCAACACACCAAATAGGGGTTAAAAAACACTTACCTGTCCTGGAGCCTTCCTCCACGGAATCATATCCAGGGACCCCCTCCAACTGCTCCCTCTCCAGGCAGCGGGCGACCACCTCCTCCTCTGTGGTCAGGCTGACCGGACATGGAGGTCCATTACCTGTGACCCGCTCATGGCTCCGAATGGTGGCCACCTTGCCACGAACCTTGCGCCGCAGGTCATTTATCTTTTTCTGGATATCACCAGCAGTCCGGGTGGAGTACCCCAACACATTCACCCTGCCAGCAATGGTGTCCAGGATGGCCTGCTTCCTCTCCCTGCTGGTCTTCCTACTTTTCTTCCCATGCAGGAAATCATTGTAAGTCTCCATAGCAGAGATGACCACAGAGACCTCCTGGGCATTAAAATTGAGGTTCCTCCTCTCTTTGGGGGTAGCGGGAGCAGCCATAACAGAGCAAAAGTAAATTCCCTGGGGTGGGGGGAAACGGAAATACTTTTGCGCCGGAATGGCGCTTCCGCTGGCGCTTTTATACGCGCAACGGAACACATTGCGCTGGCGTTTCCCGTGAAGTGGTGGAAGTTGTGAGCATGCGCACAGGGGGCCGAGTGAAGCCTCACTTACTGCGCATGAATGATGCGCTGAACGTAAGCCTCTGCGCTGGGCTCCGCCCATCATTTACATATGATCACACCCACTTCCACTTGCGTCGGGTTACGCCAGCGCATTTTCGTTACTCCGGCCCAAGTTTAGGAGCAAGTGCTATGTGAATTACAGTACTTGCACCGAAAGTGTCGGCGGAGTAACGTAAATGAGAAACGTTACTCCAAAGTAAAGAAGCGCCCATCTACCTGAATCTGGCCCATAGTGTTTTATCACTCGGGAAAGAGGTGCCATGGCCCATGAACAGCAGCAGCAAAGGTAATAGTAGTATATAATGGCAAATAACTTGTGACATAGGTGTCTGAGCAGCAGCAGTAGTACTAATTGTAGACAATATAGTGTTTTATCACTCGGGAAAGATGTGCCATGGCCCATGTACAGCAGCAGCAGCAGTGGTAATAGTAGTATATAGTGGCAAATAACTTGTGACATAGGTGTCAGAGCAGCAGCAGTAGTAGTAATAGTTGACAATATAGTGTTTTATCACTCGGGAAAGAGGTGCCATGGCCCATGAACAGCAGCAGCAGCAGCAGTGTTAATAGTAGTACATAATGGCAAATAACTTGTGACATAGGTGTCTGAGCAGCAGCAGTAGTACTAATTGTAGACAATATAGTGTTTTATCACTCAGGAAAGAGGTGCCATGGCCCATGAACAGCAGCAGCAGTGGTAATAGTACTATATAGTGGCAAATAACTTGTGACATAGGTGTGCAGCAGTAGTAGTAGTAGTAGACAATATAGTGTCAAATCACTCGGGAAAGAGGTGCCATCAACAGCAGCAGTGGTAAGAGTAATACAAATGGCAAATCACTCAGGCAAGAGGTGCCATCAGCAGCAGCAGCAGCAGCGGTAAGAGTAATAAAAAGGGCAAATCACTCGGGCAAGAGCTGCCATAAGCAGCAGCAGCGGTAAGAGTAATAAAAATGACAAATCACTCGGGCAAGAGGTGCCATCAGCAGCAGCAGTAGTAATAGAAAGTGGCAAATCTCTCGGACAAAAGGTGACAGCAGCAGTATGAGTAATATATCGGTACATAATCACTCAGCCTTTTGGCATTAGCAGTAGGAGCCCATATCGTGACAAAATTACAAAAGCTTGAAGTTGCATTAGCATGGTGATTAAATTTGAAAAGCAGAATGACACAGGCCTTAAGTAGCTGTAGCCTGACTATACCATATTGCCTCATAACTTAAAAGTTTGATTAACGTTATTTCTATGCTATACGTGACTTTTTAAATTCATGGTGAGCATTGAGCAATTACATTTCAAAATAATGTGGCAGCATCATCAGGACTCCTTATAGTGGCTTAATGACACAGCATGGAAATATTTATGCCCTAAACACTACCTGCCCACTATGAGTTTCAAAGGTATCAATTAATGGAAGAGGTAATAATGAATGACATGACAAGGGACCATTCAGCGCCCTGAACCGACAGCGGGTGCCAGAAAGTCACCGCCGATCCAGGACTCATTCATCTTGATGAATGTGAGTCTGTCCACGGAGTCTGTGGACAGACGGGTCCTCTTGTCCGTGACCACCCCACCTGCCACGCTGAATGTCCGCTCAGATAGTACGCTGGAGGGGGGGCAAGACAATAACTCCAGCGCATACTGAGTGAGCTCGCGGCAGGTGTCCAATCTGGCAACCCAGTACTCCATGGGGTCGTCGGTGATCATACTGTCAGAAGCACCGACGGACCCCATGTAGTCTGCCACAATGTGGGCCAGCCGCTGGTGGTGACTGCTGCTGCTGCTGGTACTGGGTCGCTCAGATTGGAAGAACATCCTTATCTCACCCATTAGGTCCCCTGCTCGGCTGCTGCTGGGTGCAGCCACCTGCTGGGTGAGACGAGGGGGGACAACTGGAGGCCGGGGAGTTGCCTGCTCCAACCGGCTGACTATGCGTGCCTGCAGTTCCTCCATCCGGTGCTGCCTCCGGCTGGCTGGGAGGAACTGCTCCAGTTTCCCCTTGCATCTTGGATCTAAAAGGGTGGCCATCCAAAATTCATCCCTCTCCTTGATGGCATGAACCCGGGGGTCCCTCCTGAGGCATCTCAGCATGTGGGGAGCCATGGGGAAGAGGAAAGCCCGCTGTGACTCCTCGTGGCTGCCCGGGTCCATGACGTCCGACTCTTCATGCTGGAGGCGCTGCTGCTCGCGCACAGAGATGCCCAACCCCCGGACTATCGGTGCCCCCAACACCGGCTCTCCCTCCTGACCAGGCCCTGACTCCAGGACGTCACCAGTAACCTCCTCATCATCATCATCATCATCATCATCATCCTCCTCCTCCTCCTCCTCGTCCTGGGCCTGGTCTTGGTGGAGCAGTGTTGCCTCCTCCTGCTCCACCAAGACACTCTCCCCAGCTTCGAGCAGGCGATCTAGTGCACTGTCCAGCAGGAACACTATAGGGAGCACGTCGTTGAGGCCGACATGCTCCCTGCTCACCATCTTGGTCGCCTGCTCGAAAGGGGCCAACACATGGCAGACCTGGTGTATCTGCCCCCACTCCACACTGGTGATGTACGGGAGTGTTTGTGATGGCCCGCCAGTGCCTTGCTCCAGCAGGTATTCCTTCACCGCCCTTCGCTGCTCCCACAATCTCTCCAGCATGTGGAGGGTGGAGTTCCACCACGTCACACTGTCCACAATCAGCCTGTGAAGGGGCAAGCTGTTGTCCCGCTGCAACTTGGACAGGGACGCGGTAGCGGTTGGGGAGCGCCTGAAGTGGCTGGCAATCCTATGTACCCTTAGCACAATGTCACTCAACCCGGGATAGGTGCGCAGGAACTTCTGCACCACGAGGTTGAGGACATGTGCCAGACAGGGCACGTGGGTCAGACTGCCAGCCTGAAGGGCGGAGAGTAGGTTGCTGCCGTTGTCACAGACAACCATACCTGCCTGGAGCCTTTGGGGTGTCAGCCACTTCTGGACCTGAGCCTGAAGTGCGGTCAGTACTTCTTTTCCAGTGTGTCTCCGGTCCCCTAAACTAACAAGCTGGAGCACGGCCTGACAGCGCACTTGCCCCACACTTGAGTAGCTACGGGGGCGCTTGCTGGGAGGCTCAGCAGCTGCGGAGACAGTGGCTTGAGGGAGACCAGCAGTTCTCCCCTGGACACCCCGGGGCGGTACCACAAAATCGGATGCCGCCAATCCCTCCCCGGCGTCTCGGAGGGAAACCCAATGGGCCGTGAAGCTGATGTAGCGGCCCTGCCCATGCCTGCTGGTCCAGCCATCCATTGTGAGATGCACCCTGTTGCTGACAGCGTGATCCAGAGACAGGGTTACATTCTGCACAATGTGCTGGTGTAGGGCAGGGACACCAGTCCTGGCAAAGAAATGGCGGCTGGGGACACGCCATTGGGGTTGGGCCTGCTCCAACATCTGCCTGAAGGGGTTGCAGTCAACAATGTTGAAGGGAAGCAGATGTTGGGCAATAACCCTTGCCAGGAGCCCATTGAGGGAACGCACACGTCGGTCTCCAGGGGGGAAGGGAGTGGTGCGTTCAAAGGCGTCGGAAAGCAACGCCTGGCACCGGATGGCAGTGCAGGACACCGAAGAGGAGGGTGCTGTGGAAGTAGAGGTCTGGCTGCCGGTACCAGTACCTCTACTAGAGGGAGCGGGGGGGCATGACCTGCTGGGAACAGATGAAGCTGTGGCAGGGGCTGCTGTACCCTGCACACTTGTGGTGGTGGCGCTGCTACCACCACCACTCTTCATCTGGTCATACTCCCGCCAGTGGTTAATTCTCAGGTGCTGGTTGAGAGCTGTGGTACCCACCCGAGCCAAGCACCCTGGCACGACAGATATGGCAGATGGCTATGGTCTGGTTATCTGCTACCAGGGTAAAGTAGGCCCAGACAGGTGACTTCAGCGCCGCCCTCCTGTCAGATGGGGTGACGCTGAATTGCACCTGCTGGGACTCGGTGCGCACAGGTGGAGCTGCCTGCTGCTGCTGACACCTCCTGCTGCCATCACCAGTGGAGACCCTGACGCTGGTCTCCCTAGTGACCTAGCGCACCGTTTCCCCAGGGTGCCTACCTTCCTCGTCGTCACTGCTGCTGTGAACTGACAAGCCAGGTGCCACCCATGTTGGGTCACCCTCCTCTTCGCCCCCAGATATGTCAGACCCAGGGCTGACATGTGGTGGTCTGAGGGAAACATCTGACATGGAGCCGCTAGCCTGGCTCCGCTGTCCCCTTACCGACGCCTGGGTCTGACTAGGTGCGGGTGTTTCCTGCACAAAAACACCAGCACCACTTGGAAGGGATGTCTCTGGGATACTGACACCAGGTACCCCATCCTCCTCCTCCATCAACCCTTCAAAAAGGTCCTGACCATCAGGACAGAACTGCATGTCTGCCTGATGCAGGGCCTCCCCCAAGATATCCCTCTCACTGTCGCTGTCATCAAACAGTAAGAGGCTGGACTCTTGGGGGCTGGGGGTGGGTACTAAAGGCACCGGTGTACTTGTGGTGCTACTGGGAGTCGGGACTGACGACTCAGTGGCACTGCTGTGCCCCATATACTCCACCACTAGTGGAGCCTGAGAAGGCAATATCGGGCGGCTGCCCGAGGGAAAAAAATCCCGGATGAGGCGGACTCCCCTTCCACCTGATCCACTACCACTAGTAGGGGCGCGAGAGGTACCCCGTGCTGGCAGCAACCCAGCACTGGGAGTAACTCCCTTACCCCTGCTGCCACGGCCACGTATGCTGCTCATACTTACTGATGTGGGGGGGGGGTAAACTTTATTGGGGGGGGAATGTGAGAAAGGAGTGTTTGTTTTTTTTGCAAGACAGGCACGCAGACAAAGACGCAGACAAAGACGTACTAAACTAGAATAAAACTACTACACCTACAAGTTTTTTTTTGTTTTTTTTTACACTGAAGGACTCAGACAAGGACGAGGACTACAAATACTAAAATAATATGCACTAAACAATAAATCTGCTTACACAAACTTATATGACTAAACTAAAGCTAATTTTTTTTTTTGTTTTTGTTTTTTATACACAAAAAACAGACACTAAACACACACTAAACTAAGCTACCTTAACCTTTTCAGGTCCGCGCTATTGACAGAATACGTCAACAGCGCGGACCTGAGGCGCCGGGTCACGTCTTTGGACGTGATTTACTTGTAATTCCCTGTGGCGCGCGGCGGGGAAAAACAGTCCCGACGCATCACCGAGGATCCGATGCGTGTACCCAGCGGCCGCGATGTCCGTCAGGTACACGCGATCGTCGGTGAGAGAGCAGGGACGTGGAGCTCTGAGTGTAAACACAGAGCTTCACGTCCTGTCAGTGAGAGGTGACAGATGCTGTTTCTCTTGTACATAGGGAGACAGCATCGGTCACCTCCCCCAGTCACCCCCCTCCCCCCACACAGTTAGAACACACCCAGGCAATACATTTAACCCCTTCCTCACCCCCTAGTGTTAACCCCTTCAATGCCAGTCACATTTATACAGTAATTAGTGCATTTTTATAGCACTGGTCGCTGTATAAATGTGAATGGCGCCAAAAATGTGTCAAAAGTGTCCGATGTGTCCGTCGCAATATCGCAGTCCCAATAAAAATCGCAGATCGCCGCCATTACTAGTAAAAAAAAAATATAAAAAAAAAAATCATAATTACGTCCCCTATTTTGTAGGTGTTATAACTTTTGCGCAAAGCAGTCACTTATTGTGATTTTTTTTTTTTTTTTTACAAAAATACGTAGAAGAATACGTATCGACCTTAACTGAGAAAAAAAAATATTAAAAAAAAATAAAAAAAAATGGGATATTTATTATAGCAACAAGTAAAACATATATATATATTTTTAAATTGTCACTCTTTTTTTCATTATGACGCAAAAAATAAAAACCGCACGGGCGATCAAATACCACCAAAAGAAAGCTCTATTTGTGGGGAAAAAAAGGACGCCAATTTTGTTTGGGTGCCACGTCGCACGACCGCGCAATTGTCAGTTAAAGCGACGCAGTGCCGGAAGCTGAAATTTCGCCTGGGCACGAAGGGGGTTTATGTGCCCAGTAAGCAAGTGGTTAAAGAAATGTACAATTACACTAAGTAAGTACACAGAAGTCTATCTAACACTAGGCTACACTAACCTGGAAAACAACAACACAAATCTGAGCTTTTAAAAAAGCTGTTTAGAAGTTAGAACTAGAAGCAGCCAGGACCACAGAACTGCAAGCACTTTAGGAAGCACAATGCTGATGCTGTAAGCTCTAAGATCGCACAGAAACACTCCACTCTCTATCCACCTTGTGAATCTGAACAGAAATACTGCTGGGAGTGAACTTATATAATGGTCGTGCAGGCAGGTTCATATTGCTTGCTATGGAGGTTGCTAACCTCTGACAACTGTGGTAGGAGAACTCTGATTGGCTCTGATGCAAAAGAAGGGCGGAGAAAATAATCGCACAATATTCCTTTTGCCGAATATTCGCATTGCGAATATTCGGCAGCATAAAAGGATCGCATCAGCTACTCGGCCCAGTGTCTCTAATCATCCCAGCAATGCTTTTAGACGTCGATGGAGATCACTAGGATGTGATCTGTTTTAAAAATAAATTTGGAAAAATACGAATATTCGCTATCGCGAATATTCACCGCGATATTCGAGTTATTCGCGAATACTCGAATATGCAATATTCGTAACGAATATTCGCAATGCGAATATTCGTGAGCAACACTACTGTACATGATGCCCACTGTCATACCCTCCACACTTCTCTCCTGTACATTGTGCCTTTTGCCGTACCCTTTGCACTCTTCTCCTGTACATAGTGCCCAATGTTAGACCCTCCACATTCCTCTCACTCACCTGCACATACTTCCCACTTATATACCGTCCGTACTCCTCCCCTATGTCGCTTACCCACAAAAACAGTTCTTTAAAATGATACTGAATACCCTCAATGTTACCAGCTCTAGAATGGACACACTTTTGTTAGTTCAACTAAAGGACGTTCTCATATTTGTTCTGTTACTAGAACTTATTTAATTTTGTGATTACTACTGTGATGTACAGAGGAACATAGGGGATCTCAGCTACTCTAAATATAGCACTTGTGAAAAAAAGTGTCCCTGAAATTATTTTTTTAAAGTTGGCAACTATGCACTTATGCACTGCCCAAGGGCCACTGGGTCAGTAGTGGACCCCATGAGAGGTTTCTGGGATCCTGTGATATTAAAGCGGTAGTAAACTTTCCTGACATTACTACTTTTTAGAGGCCCTGGGGTAGGTTATGTACAAGTATGCACAGCATATTAGCACATTAGGGTACACTTAAATTTTCAGACTGGGCCCTCCATTGCTGCGCTGTGATTCTAATGCATTTATTTATTATTTATAAAAGGCCCCACCAAAATCCTCAGCACCAGTCCCATGATGTTCTTAATCTGGCCCTGGGTCCGAGTGGTAAAGGCGAAAAGAAGGCCTTCCATCCGTCTATGCATGAGATTATTGGGAAAGATGGTAGCCTCATTCAGGCTGTCCCTTACCCCCAGTTTCACTCAAGACCGTTACAGGGTGGAATTCTGTCAGCTTGGAACAAAGATGTCCAGGCCCTGGATCTTCCTATGATCTTATCTCCAGGGATTTGCCAGAGCCTCAATTGGTGGTTTTTCCCCAAAAAATGTGTCAGAAGGAAGATCCTTCACTCCAGTTACCTGGAAAGTGGTGACCACAGACACCAGCCTTCTGGGCTGGGGGGCAGTGCTGCAAGAAGCATCTGCCCAGGGGAAGTGGTCCGGGGCCGACAAGCTCCTACCCATCAACATTCTGGAGATTCGGGCAATTCATTTGGCCCTCAAAGTTTGGTCTTTCAGACTGCAGGGCTGACCTGTTCGGGTTCAGTCCGACAATGCTGTGGCCGTAGCCTATATCAATCACCAAGGAGGCACTAGAAGTCTGGATGCCCAAAAAGGTGAATCACATCTTGGCCTGGGCAGAAAGGCATATTCCTTGCCTATCTGCGTTCTCTTTATTGCAGGGGTAGAAAATTGGCAGAGCTGATTTTTTAAGCCACCAGCAACTCCAGGAGAATGATCTCTACACCCCGACATGTTTCAAATCATAGGTCAGAAATAGGGTACACCAGATGTGGACCTGTTAGCTTCCAGGTTCAACGCAGAACTAGGCAGTTTTGTGTCAAGAACAAGAGATCCCTATGCTCAAGGCTCAGGTGCCCTGACAATCTCATGGGATCGGTATTCTCTGATTAATGCGTTCCCTCCAGTACCGCTCCACCCATGATTCCTTCAGAGAGTCAAGAAGGAAGGAAAATCTGTGATTTTGGTTGCCCCGGCTTGGCCCAGGAGACCCTGGTACGCAGAAGTTGTAAGAATGGCAGTAGGAAGACCTTGGGTTCTTCCATTACGCCCAGATCTACTATCGCAGGGTCCAATATTCCATCCTGCCTTACAAAGTCTAAATTTGAGGAAATGTGGGCTCTCAGGGCCAGTCCTATCCACCCTGGTTAATGATAGGAAGCCAGCCTCTAGGCTCATCTACTACAGAATCTAGAAGGCATATGTTTCCTGGTGTGAACCCAGAAAGTGTCATCCTAAGAAGTTTGCCATTAATAGGGTTCTTGCCTTTCTTCAGTTCGGCTTAAATATGAAGTTGGCTTTGAGCACTATCAAGGGCCAAATCTCGGCTTCGTCCGTATTTTTTCAGGATCCGCTTGCCTCTCATTCCCTAGTCAGGGCCTTTGTTCAGGGTGCACTGCGGTTGAATCCGTCGGTTAAGTTTCCTGTGTGCCCATGAGATTTGAATTTGGTGTTGTCTGTTTTACAGAAGCTACCTTTTGAACCTTTACACTAGGTTTCTCTAATTCTGTTGACACAGAAACAGTTTTTTTTCTTGTAGCCATATCCTCGGCTAGGAGGGTATTGGAATTGTAAAGAACCGTATATGATTATTCATGAGGACAGGGTGGTGCTGCCTTCTTACCTAAGGTGGTTTCAGGTTTTCATCTGAACCAAGATATAGTCCTACCGTCTTTCTTTCCAGATCCACAGTCTGCAGAGGAAGAGAGTCTACACTCTCTAGATGTTGTAAGAGCGGTAAAGGTGTATCTGCAAGCTACGGCTCAGAAAAGGAAGACTGATTGTCTATTTATTCTGCCACAAGGCCCAAAGAAGGGCCAGGCGGCGTCAAAATCCACTATTGCATGATGGATTCGACAAGTCATTATTCAGACCTATGGTTTAGAAAAGAAGATCCTTCCTTTTCAGGTGAAAACGCACTAGACTAGAGCAGTTGGTGCTTCATGGGCAGTGCATCACCAGGCCTCCATGGCTCAGATCTGTAAAGCTGATGCTGCCTTTGGGCGTAGTGTGCTGCAGGCAGCAGTATAGATCCTCTGGCTTATTCTAATCTGTGTCTCACTCCTCTTACTATGTGACATCCCAATAAGTAATTAAGACTGTGTCCTGTGATGTATGATCAAGAAAATAGGATTTATAATACAGCTTACCTGTAAAATCCTTTTCTTGGGAATGCATCACGGGACACAGAGCTTCCACCCCTCTTCGGAGTTAACGTGGAACACTTATTGCTTTGCTACAAAACTGAGGTACTCTCCATTTGGGAGGGGTTATATAGGGGAGGAACATTTTAATTGGGTTTGCCAGTGTCCAATCACCTGTAGTGACTACATAACCCATTAAGTAGTTAAGGCTCTGTGTCCCGTGATGTATTCCCAAGAAAAGGATTTTACAGGTAAGCTGTATTAACCACTTGACCACTGGGCACTTAAACCCCCTTAATAACCAGACCAATTTTCAGCTTTCGGTGCTCTCACATTTTGAATGACAATAACTCAGTCATACAACACTGTAACCAAATGAAATTTTTGTCCTTTTTTTCCCACAAATAGAGCTTTCTTTTGGTGGTATTTGATCACCTCTGCAGTTTTTATTTTTTTCGCTATGAATGAAAAAAGAACGAAAATTTTGGAAAAAAAATTAATTTTTCTTCATTTCTATTATAAAATAATGCAAAAAAGTAATTTTTCTTTATAAATTTGGCCTAAAATGTATACTGCTACATATCTTTGGTAACAAAACAATTTTTTTTGGATATTATTTAGTCTGGGTGTAAGTTATAGGGTCTACAAGCTATGGTACCAATTACTGAAAATTGATAAATGTGATCATACCTGATGTACTGACAGCCTCTCTCATTTCTTGAGACCCTAACATGCCAGAAAAGTACAAATACCCCCCAAATGACCCCTTTTTGGAAAGAAGACATTCCAAATTATTTATAAAGAGGCATTGTGAGTTTTTTTAAAGTTGTCATTTTTTCCCACAATTCTTTGCAAAATCAAGATTTTTTTTATTTCTTACCACAAAATGTTCATATTAGCGGGTTATTTCTCACACACAGCATATGCATACCACAAATTACACCTCAAAACACATTCTGCTATTCCTCCTGAGTATGGCGATACCACATGTGTGAGACTTTTACACAGCGTGGCCACATACAGAGGCCCAATATGCAGGGAACGCCATCAGGCGTTCTGGAACACCCAGACCAATTCTGACATTTCTCTCCTACATGTAAAAATCAACATTTATTTGCTACAAAATTACATAGAAACCCAAAAAATTATATATGCTTTTTTAGCAAAGACCCTAGAGAATACAATGGCAGTCGTTGCAACTTTTTATCGCGCATGGTATTTGCACAGCAATTTTTTGAACGCGTTTTTTTTGGAAATAAAACAGTAAAGTTAGCCCAATGTTTTTGCATAATATGAAAGATGAAGTTACGCCGAGTAGATAGATACCCAACATGTCACCCTTCAAAATTGCACACGCTTGTGGAATGGCGCCAAACTTCGCTACTTAAAAATCCCCATAGGTGACGCTTTAAATGTTTTTACTGGTTACATCTTTTTAGTTGGAGAAGAGGTCTAGGGCCAAAATTATTGCTCTCGCTCTAACGTTCGCAACGGTACCTCACATGTGTGGTTTGAACTCCGTTTTTCATATGTGGGCGGGACTTGCATGCACGTTCGCTTCTGTATACGAGCACACGGGTACAGGGGCACTTTTTTTATTGTTCATTTTACTTTATTTTAGTTTGACACGTTTTTCCCCCAAAATAAATGTTTTAATTACTTTTACTCCTATTACAAGGAATGTAAACATCCCTTGTAATAGGAATATAGAATGACAGGTCCTCTTTACAGTGAGATATGGGGTTAATAAGACCCCACATCTCACCTCTAGGCTGGGAAGCCTGAAAAAAAAAAAAAAAAACAATCCTGGCTTCGATCGTAGCGGTGAGTCGGAAGAAGCACCGGAGGGCGAAGGAAGTGGGGACATCCCCTTTCGCTTCCCGTAAGAACGATGAAGAGGCGGAAAAGCCGCCATGATCATTTTTATGGTGTAGAGAATCGCCGGCTGAAAAAGAAGATATCTGAATGATGCCTGTAGCTGCAGGCATCATTCAGATATCCCTGCACAAAGTCAAGGACGTCATATGACGTGGGCGGGAAGTGGTTAAAACGCATTTTTTCCCAGAGTATTTTTGGAGTATTGCAGAGTATTGGCCGGTGTATTGCAAAGTATTGGCCGGGGTATTTTAAAGTATTGGTCGGGGGTATTGCAAAGTATTGGCCGTGGTATTGGAGAGTATTATGCGGGGGTATTGCAGAGTATTGTGCGGGGGATATTGCAGAGTATTGTGCCGGGGGTATTGCAGAGTATTGTGTCAGGGGTATTGCAGAGTATTGTGTCAGGGGTATTGCAGAGTATTATTCCTTGAGGTATTGCAGAGTATTGTGTCAGGGGTATTGCAGAGTATTGTGTCAGGGGTATTGCAGAGTATTATTCCTTGAGGTATTGCAGAGTATTGTGCCCGGGGTATTGCAGAGTATTGTATGGGGGTATTGCAGAGTATTGTGCAGGTATATTGCAGAGTATTGTGCGGGGGTATTGCAGAGTATTGTGCAGGGGTATTGTAGAGTATTGTTCAGAGTATTGCGCAGGGGGTACTACAGAGTACTGGCCGGGGTATTGCAGAGTAATGGCCGTGGTATTGCAGAGTATTGGCCGGGGTATTGCAGAGTATTGGCCGGGGTATTGCAGAGTATTGGCCGGGGTATTGCAGAGTATTGGCCAGGGTATTGCAGAGTATTGGCAGGGGTATTGCAGAGTATTGGCCAGGGTATTGCAGAGTATTGGCAGGGGTATTGCAGAGTATTGGCAGGGGTATTGCAGAGTATTGGCAGGGGTATTGCAGAGTATTGCGCAGGGGGTATTGCAGAGTATGGCGCAGGGGGTATTGCAGAGTATTGCGCAGGGGGTATTGCAGAGTATTGCGCAGAGAAGGAAGAGTATTGCAGGGATGGCTGAGCAGGGATGGATGGATCTGTGACTGCATTAGTCACAGATCCAGCCACAGCGCTGCTGACACCCTCGCTCCCCACTCTCACACTGTACCGATCGGACGATCACCCGTGTGCGCGCCCCAGGGGGTGCGCGGGAGCACGACTCTGGGAGGACGTTATATAACGTCCTCCCAGTGTTAAGGAACCACCCTGCAGCCGTTATTTTACGGCCTGCAGTGGTTAAGTGGTTAAAAAATCCTATTTCTTATCTTTCAAAAAGTGTTTCCCAGTGCTAAAACTTTCATCCAATTACTAAATTGCTGCATTTGTACATTTTAAAAGCCAAAATAAAGGAATAGTAGTGGTAAATAAAAAGCCCTTTTGTATTTAATTCAACTTTTTGGGGAGTTAATTCTCCTTTAAGAGGGTGTAGCAGGGGGCGTAACCTATGTCTATATACGTTTCATGGTAGGTGTCCCTCATTTCGATCACAATGTTGGGAGGTATGCTTGTAGATTATCACAAAAGACAGTCATAATTGCCAAGCTTTAATGTCGCGTACACACGATTGAAATTTCCGACAAGAAAAACATGTTTTTTTTCACAAATGTCGGAAATTCTGAACGTCAAGAACGCGGTCACGTACAACACTACGATGAGCCGAGAAAAATGAAGTTCAATGATTTCGAGCATGCGTAGGATTTTTGTGCGTCGGAATTGCACACAGACGATCGGAATTTCCAGCAAGAACTTTTCCCATCTGAAAATTTGAGAACCAGCTCTCAAATTTTTGCTGTCGGAAATTCTGACTGAAAATGTCCGATGGGGCTTACTCACGGTCGGAATTTCTGACCAAATGCTCAAATCGAACTTTTCATGACGGAAATTATGATCGTGTGTATTAGGCTTCGGGAGAGGGATGTTGAACTGCAGCAGCTTCTAAACAATTCTAAAAGCCTATGGCCCGGATTCACGTAGCACTTACGCCGACGTATCTCGATATACGCCGCGTAAGTGTCAAGATGCGCCGTCATGTCTAAGCGCGCTACTCGCCTAACTTAGATACGCCTAAAATCTGCCTTCAGTCCACCGACGTAACTTACCTACGCCGGTGTATCTTGGGCGCATAGTTACGCTGGACGCCCCATTGCAAATATGCAAATGAGGGAGATACGTCGATTCACAAACGTAGATTCGCCTGGCGGAAAAGATACACGGTTTGCGTAAGGCTTACGTCCGGCGTAAAGTTATTCCACATATAGGAGGCGCAACCCATGCAAAGATATGGACCAGGGAACAGCCGTCGTATTTTACGTTGTTTACGTAGTACTACGTGAATAGGGCTGGGCGTAGGTTACGTTCACGTCGTAGGCAGTGATTCGACGTATCTTAGCCAGTTATTTCGACGTTGTTGTACGCATCCGCACGGGAATACGTCCAAGTTACGACGCATGCACCGTTCGTTTTAAGTACTTGGATGATGCTCAGCCTATCATTTGCATGGGGTCACGCTTCATTACCATGCATCACGCCCACTTCCAGCCCACTTCCACCTACTTTGACTTACGCCGACGAATATACGCTACGCTGGTGCAGCGTTGGGCGCATTTTCTTTGTGAATTTCATACTTGCCTCTCAACGTTGCGTGGATGTAGCGTAAAGAAGATACGCTATGGCGGCATAAAGATGCGCCGATGGCTGTGAATCAGGGCCTATGTGTACATGTATACAGCACCAGGGTTGCCAACCTCCTGCAGAAATTTTTCTTGACAGAACATGGAAAATTTATTGGTGGAGCACAATTTTTACTGGCAACCTGAGAAATTACATAACTCCTATTGACAACTAACACAGTGAATATTTGAACAGTATAAACAAGATATGGAAACACTGACAATACCTATAACAAAGTAATTTGCTTGATTTACACTTATAAAGTCAACACAGCTTGAAATTATCAGCCCCTGATATTTAGCGGCAGTTGTAAAAAATAGATTTTTACAAACTGTCAGTAAATTTACTGACAGTTGGCAACCCTGTACAGTGCTCCCAAAACACCCTGCCCATTGTAATGAATGGGCATAGTTTTCAAAGCGCCTGAAAAGCGATTTGACAGAGCAGCAAAACTGGAATGTTTACCTCTTTTTTTGTAAAAAGTGGCATAAAAACAGTGATAAAGCGCCAAAAACGAGTGGCGCTTGAGCACAACAGCCAGGCACTGCCAGTGTGAAAGGGGTCTTAAACTCAAGGTTACACTGCTGCGGGATTGAAATTGTGTGAGTTCAGCTGAACTCACATGATTTTATACCTACATGTCAGCCCGACTTCAGGGGCGATTTCAGAGACATCTGTGCCGGTTCCTGCATAGATGTCTATTGAAATCGCACCCAAAGTTGCCAAAAGTAGTACAGAAACTACTTTTAGGAATTGGTGTGGCGCTACAAAGTTTCACATGTCAAATTGCATCATTGTGAACTTAGGCTGAGCCCTGGTTCACACTGGGCTGCGGGAGTGAAATCGTGCGAGTTCAGCTGAACTCGCACGATTTCACCTCCGCTGGCAGTCCCGATTTCAGCCACGATTTAAGAGACATCTGTGCAGGTTTCTGCACAGATGTCAATGTAAATTGCAAAAAGTCGTACAGAAACTACTTTTTGAAATCGGTGCAACGCCGCAGATGCGGCGTCGCACCGATTAGGACGGTGTCATTACCGGCAAATGCCGCCGATTTGAGATGCGATTTCACATGTGAAATCGCATCTCAAATCAAACTAAATCGTACCCAGTGTGAACCTGGGTTTAAACAGAGTTCAGCAATCAGCAGTGGTAGCCTACACATGCCTCCTGAGGTTCATCTAGTAATTGAACAAATTACTTACTCTTGACTACAGCGAAGCAGAGCCTGAAATTTCCATTTAATCGTTTTTTTTTCATACCTGAAAGCAATTGTACAAATGAAAGAAAATTGTAAAATATATAGTTTAAAAAGAAAAGGCTTCTCTTATTCAACAATACGTATGTACTGTACCATGCTGTGTTACCTGTGTAGCTTGAAGGAGAGCCTACACATAAGCAGAGGGGGAGTCAGTTGGCCATTGCCTGCACAGTTAGGCGTAAGGCTGCATTCACATCTAGGCGGCAAGTAACGCCGCGTACGCGGCATTACTTGCCGCGATTCGATTCATTTTTTTTTTTTTTTACAAATCATCCCCATTGATATCTATGGACGAACGCCAATGTCGCCTGAAAAAAGGATCCGGGACTTTTTGTCAGGCGACAGGCGTTCGGCGTTTCAGAGATGTGAACCATCTCTCTAGACATGAATGGGGATTCGCCGCTCCAGCGGCATGAGCGTCGGTCGACAGGCGATTTGTCGCTCAGATGTGAATGCAGCCTTATACCGACCAACAGCAGACACAGAACTCCTCCTGAGATAGGGAGGCCCGGTGTAAAAGAGAAGGTAGGCAATGGATGTAGGACCAACATGACAGGGGTTAAAGGGGCTTAGCATGGATAAAAAGTTGGGCCAATTTAAAAGTACAGGAGAAAGAGTGGTGCTCATTGGTCTAGGTCAGGGAGGGGTGGAAATGGAATAGGTGTTTGGTGACCCAGTGGGGTGTGCTTCAGTTGGTGGTCAGCAATAGGGATGAGCCGAACACCCCCTGGTTCGGTTCGCACCTGAATATTCGAACAGACCACGGGTTCGCACAAACTTTTAGAACCCCATTGAAGTCTATGGGACCCGAACGTTCGAATTCAAAAACGATCATTTTAAAGGCCAAAATTCAATTTAATGTTGGAAAACATCATTCAGAACCTGGGTCTTGCCCCAGGGAACATGTATCAATGAAAAAAAAAGTTTTAAAAACTGCGTTTTTTTCCGGAGCAGCCATTTTAATGATGCTTAAAGTGAAAAAAAAAAAATTCCTTTAAATATCACATCTGCTGGGTGTCTATAGTAGTGGCACGTGTTTAGAAATGTCCCTGCACAACATGAGAGGACTATAAAAAAAAAGTAAATAATACTGCTTGCGCACGTGCTGTGTGGCAACAATATGTCAAATATTTTAGCGGTGGTATTGTTTTGTGAAAGAAAATTTTTAGAGAAAAGGACACCCCTCAAACATACTGTAATTGGAGTGCAACAAGGAGCCACGTGCAAAGTATTGCATCAAAAATTGTTATTAGGAGCCCCTGTTAAACAGGGACAGAAAAATTGTGCCTTAGGCACTGGTGGCGGAGCCCAGAAACACAACATTTCTTACTAGCTATCAGCAAGAAAAGTGAGGAGGAGAAGGATATTCCATCAGCAGCATAAGAGGATAGTCACTCAGCATACGCATTCTAAAAGGGATCCGACATTTCAACAAAAAAATATTATTCAGTAACATCAGCATCAGGTGCTTGGTAGCTGGTGTTGATCCAAGCCTGATTCATTTTGATGAAGGTCAGTCGATCAACAGAGTCGGTGGAGAGGCGCACCCTGTGATCGGTAACAAAGCCTCCAGCAGCACTGAATGTGCGTTCTGAAAGAACACTGGATGCAGGGCAAGCCAGTAGCTCAATTGCTGGCCAGTGATCCATCCTCAAGACCCAGTAAGCCAGAGGATTTTTGGTGGGGAAGGAGTCCAAGCCCCTAGGTATTCCCGGACCATGTAAACCAGATGCTGGCGATGGTTGCTGGAACCGGTCAGACCTTGGGGCTGCGGACTAAAAAACTGTCTGAAGGCATCGGTCAGACGGCCACCCTCTCCACCGCTCCTTCTGTGACTCACTGAAGCCTCAGAAAGACGTCGCCCAGAGCCAGGTTTTGGTAATCCCCCCGGTTCTGGGAATGCATTGCACAGACCCTTCTGCAAGGCCTCCTGCAGAAGTTTCATTTTCTGCTCCCTCTCCGATGGCAACATAAGGTCCGCAACCTTACTCTTGTAACGTGGATCAAGGAGAGTTGCCAGCCAGTAATGATCCGTCTCCTTGATAGCACGTACACGGGGATCCTTACGCAGGCTTTGCAGGATCAGGGAGGCCATGCAGCGTAGGTTTGCAGAGGCATTCGGGGCACAGTCCTCTGGGTCACTGAGGACGACAGGATCCACAGGCACCTCATCCCAGCCACGTAAAAGTCCACGTGTTCCTTGGGACTGTAAATGATCCCTTGAAGACTGCTGCTGCTGATGCTGAGTGCTAGGCTCCACCTCCATGCTGCTGATACAATCATCCTCCTCCTCCTCCTCTTTCTGTGTGCTAGGTGGGCAAGCAGGCCCACTGTCTGGGTAAAGGGGGCCTTGAGAGGTAAGGAAGTCCTCCTCTTCCTCCCTCTGTTCTGCCTCAAGGGCCCTGTCCATTATTCCACGTAACGTGTGCTCCAACATGTGAATAAGAGGGACAGTCTCACTGATGCATGCACAGCTCACCATCCTTGTGGCCTCCTCAAATGGTGACAGGACAGTGCATGCATCCCTGATCAAGGCCCACTGGCGTGGGGAAAAAAAACCTAGCTGCCCTGACCCAGTTCTGCTGCCAAATTGGCACAGGTACTCATTCACGGCCCGCTGCTGCGTGTGCAGCCGCTGCAGCATGGCCAACGTAGAGTTCCATCTAGTGGGCATGTCACAAATTAGGCGGTTCTTGGGCATGTTGTATTCCCTTTGGAGGTCAGTCAGCCGAGCAGTGGCATTATATGACCTCCGGAAATGCACACAGACTTTCCTGGCCTGCTTCAGGACATCCTGTAAGCCCGGGTACCTGCCCAAGAACCGCTGCACCACCAAATTCAGGACATGCGCAAAACAGGGCACGTGGGTGAGTTTTCCCTGTCGCAGGGCAGAGAGGAGGTTGGTGCCATTATCTCTGACCACCATTCCAGGCTTCAGCTGGTGTGGCGTCAACTACCTCTGAGCCTGCCACTGCAGAGCTGAAATAACCTCTTCCCCAGTGTGGCTCCTGTCTCCCAAGCACACCAGCTCTAGCACCGCATGGCATCTCTTGGCCTGCATTTCTGCGTAGCCTCTCGTATGCCTACGGAGCACGGCTGGTTCTGAGGAAACATCAGCACAGGAAGAGGCCACAGAGGAAGACGAAGAGGAGGGGGTGGAGGAGAGAGGTGTGTCACAAGCAGTAGTAGTGTTTTGGAGGCGTGGTGGCGGAACAACCTCTAAAACTACTGTACCTTGCCCTGCGCCCTTCCCAGCTGCCAGCAGAGTCACCCAATGGACCGTAAAAGACAGGTAACGTCCCTGTTCATGCCTGCTGGACCACGAGTCAGCGGTAAGATGCACCTTACCACTGACCGCCCTGTCCAGCGAGGCATGGACATTGCCTTCCACATGCCGGTAGAGAGCCGGAATCGCCTTCCGTGAGAAAAAGTGGCGTTTTGGTACTTGCCACTGAGTAACTGCACATTGCACAAACTCACGGAAGGGGGCAGAATCCACCAACTGAAAAGGTAGCAGTTGAAGTGCTAGCAATTTTGCTAAGCTAGCATTCAACTGCTGGGCATGTGGATGGCTGGGATTGTACTTCTTTCGGCGCTGCAGCAGCTGGGGCAGGGAAATTGCCTGGTACTATCAGTAGATTGCCCGCTACTACTAGCTTGTGACACACCTATTTCTACACCTTCACTGCAGGCTTCAGAGAGGACTGGGGGTCTAGTGGGGTTGGAGGTCCCAGAAGGGCAAGGGGGGGTACGCTTTTGTCTTTGGTGTGGGTCTTTCTGGTGTGCTTGCCAACGAGCTGCATGGCAAGTCGACATATGTCTGGACAAGCATGTGGTACCCAGGCGGTTGATGTTTTGGCCACGCGAGATACGCTTGCGACATATGTTGCAAATAGCAAAGGTACAATCTTGTGGACATGTTTCAAAAAAGGCCCACACCAAAGAACTTTTGCTGTACCGGTCAGACACAGCAGCGCCATGCACAAGCGCCGTAGATGTGCGCTGTAATGCAGTTGGTGTGCCCTTAAGCTGACCCCTGGAGGGCATCCTGCCTCTTTGGAGATGTGCCTGTGCCTCGTCCTCCTCCTCCTCCTCCTCTCTCCTATCAGGCACCCAGGTAGAGTCAGTGACCTCATCATCCCCTCCCTCCTCATCACTGTCAACAACCTGGCAGTATGCTCCAGCTGGGGGAACATCACTCCCAGATTGCTGTCCCTCTCGGCCACCCCCTCTTCCTGGGCTCACATCAATGCCTTCCTCTATCTGTGTTCCGTCATCGGAGTCTTCAAAACGCTGTGCATCTTCCTGCAGCATGTACCCAACACTGTGTTGAAACAGTTCGGGGGACTCCTCAGGAGGACATGGTGGGACTAGGGAAGTATTGTGTGAAGCTATTGTGCAGAGGGAAGAGGACGCCTTGGCAGCTGCTTTGCCAGACAAACTTAGATCAGTCTGTGTGAGAGAGGATGAGGAGGATGAGGACTGCTTGGTCATCCACTCTACTAATTTCTCAGCATGTTGAGGCTCAACACGGCCAGCTCCCGAAAAGAAGGACAAGCGGCCACGGCCACGGCCACGTGCTGAAGAGGATGCACCACATCCACCACCAGCGCTACCTCTAGATGCAGAGCCTGCTTGCCCTCGTGACTCTCTGCCTCTCTTTGTTGTCCTTCCAGACATATTGTTCAGGTGCTATGTAACAGCACAAGTGCAGTGACACCAACTGCGCTCAGG
Organism: Rana kukunoris; assembly: GCA_029574335.1. NCBI lineage: Eukaryota > Metazoa > Chordata > Amphibia > Anura > Ranidae > Rana > Rana kukunoris. The sequence goes on from CM056057.1 coordinate 155,994,244, forward strand.
TGGTATGTAACAGCACACGTGCAGTGACACTAACTGCGCTCAGGTGGTATGTAACAGCACACGTGCAGTGACACCAAATGCGCTCAGGTGATATGTAACAGCACACGTGCAGTGACACCAAATGCGCTCAGGTGGTATGTAACAGCACACGTGCAGTGACACCAAATGCACTCAGGTGGTATGTCACAGCACACGTGCAGTGACACCAAATGCACTCAGGTGGTATGTAACAGCACAAGTACAGTGACACTAACTGCGCTCAGGTGGTATGTAAAAGCACACGTGTAGTGACACCAAATGCGCTCAGGTGATATATAACAGCACACGTACAGTGACACTAACTGTGCTCAGGTGGTATGTAACGGCACACGTGCAGTGACACCAAATGCGCTCAGGTGATATGTTACAGCACACGTGCAGTGACACCAAATGCGCTCAGGTGGTATGTAACAGCACACGTGCAGTGACACCAAATGCGCTCAGGTGATATGTAACAGCACACGTGCAGTGACACCAAATGCGCTCAGGTGGTATGTAACAGCACACGTGCAGTGGCACCAAATGCGTTCAGGTGATATGTAACAGCACACGTGCAGTGACACCAAATGCGCTCAGGTGGTATGCAACAGCACACGTACAGTGACACCAAATGCGCTCAGGTTGTATGTAACAGCACACGTGCGGTGACACCAAATGCACTCAGGTGGTATGTCACAGCACACGTGCAGTGACACCAAATGCACTCAGGTGGTATGTAACAGCACAAGTACAGTGACACTAACTGCGCTCAGGTGGTATGTAAAAGCACACGTGTAGTGACACCAAATGCGCTCAGGTGATATATAACAGCACACGTACAGTGACACTAACTGTGCTCAGGTGGTATGTAACGGCACACGTGCAGTGACACCAAATGCGCTCAGGTGATATGTTACAGCACACGTGCAGTGACACCAAATGCGCTCAGGTGGTATGTAACAGCACACGTGCAGTGACACCAAATGCGCTCAGGTGATATGTAACAGCACACGTGCAGTGACACCAAATGCGCTCAGGTGGTATGTAACAGCACACGTGCAGTGGCACCAAATGCGTTCAGGTGATATGTAACAGCACACGTGCAGTGACACCAAATGCGCTCAGGTGGTATGCAACAGCACACGTACAGTGACACCAAATGCGCTCAGGTTGTATGTAACAGCACACGTGCGGTGACACCAAATGCGCTCAGGTGGTATGTAACAGCACACGTGCGGTGACACCAAATGCGCTCAGGTGGTATGTAACAGCACATGTGCGGTGACACCAAATGCGCTCAGGTGATATGTAACAGCACACGTGCGGTGACACCAAATACGCTTAGGTGGTATGTAACAGCACACGTGCAGTGACACTAACTGCGCTCAGGTGGTATGTAACAGCACACGTGCGGTAACACCAAATGCGCTCAGGTGGTATGCAACAGCACACGTGCGGTGACACCAAATGCGCTCAGGTGGTATGTAACAGCACACGTGCGGTGACACCAAATGCGCCCAGGTGGTATGTAACAGCACACGTGCGGTGACACCAAATGAGCTCAGGTGGTATGTAACAGCACACGTGCGGTGACACTAACTGCGCTCAGGTGGTATGTAACAGCACACGTGCGGTAACACCAAATGCGCTCAGGTGGTATGTAACAGCACACGTGCAGTGACACTAACTGCGCTCAGGTGGTATGTAACAGCACACGTGCGGTAACACCAAATGCGCTCAGGTGGTATGCAACAGCACACGTGCGGTGACACCAAATGGGCTCAGGTGGTATTAAACAGCACACTCACAGTCAGAGCGATTGCGTTTCTGTGCAATTCAATAGCCCACTTGCATTAACAGCAACTGCCTTTCTGTGCAAATAAATAACACACTTGCATTAACAGCAACTGCCTTTCTGTGCAAATAAATAGCACACTTGCAGTAACTTGTAATGCGTCTTTGTGCAATTAACTAGCACACGTTGACTAACACGGAGTACTATGTTTAAGGTAAACCCTAATGCAGGCAATACAACACGTTAGAGCACTGCATCAAGCACAATCTCCTGCCTGACAGATACTAATAGCAGATCTAGCTAAGCTATACAGTTTATAAATATATTGACAACTCCTAGGGATGTCAATATATTCTCTACAAACTGTAAATTTAACTATACTGACTACTAGCCTCCCTGATCTACCTATCTATCTATCTATCTGAAACGACACTGTGGGCCAGATTCTCAGCAGCGCTACGACAGAGTATCTCAGATACCCCGTCGTATCGCAGTTTTTTTCCCCGTGTATCTATGCGTGTGATTCCTAGAATCACTTACGCATAGATACAGGTGAAGATCCGACAAGTGTAAAACAATTACACTGTCGGATCATAGATGTAATGACATCGGCGGCCGCTAGGTGGCCTGTACGTTGTTTTCTCATTTGCCTATGCAAATGAGGCTAATACGCCGATTCCCGAACGCTTTTACGCCACCCCGTCGTAGTTTACGTAGTTTTCGTACGCGTAAGGTTACCCCTGCTAATATGTGGAGTAACCTTACGAAGTGCCGTCGGATGCCATGTTAAGTATGGCCTCGTGACCGCGTTGTGTTGTGCATCGTTTACGTCGTTTGCGTACGTCGATTCTCAATGGGGCTGGCGTATGCTACGATTACGTTGTTTACATTGAGAAAATGTGACGTCCTTTGGAGCATGCGCACTGGGATTTCGATTTAGTGTGGGGCATGTGCTAAAGCCCTGAGCCCTAATTGGCCAAAGCACCCAGGCTTTGGCCAATTAGGTCTCTTCGTTTTTTGGGCGCTGTGATTGGCCAAGCATGAGGGGTCATGGTGCATGCTTGGCCAATAATCAGCGCGCAACGCCACAGTGAATTATGGGTCATTCGAATTTGTCGCGAACGACCCGATTTGTTTGTTTTCGACGAACGATCGAACGTGCAATGTTCGATGCGAACATGTGTCAGTAAGATAGAGAAAGCTTCTGTGCCAGTCTACGGCCTCTAATTTCAGCTATGAGGGGACCTTGAGGGTTTTTATCCCGACTGTGGGATTCAGCTGCTGTGATAGGAACCGATTGGCTGCACTCACAGGTCAGTGGGTTGTTCCTGGGAGTTGGGCATGGTGGTTCTGTACCAGCGCCTCCTGCCCCACCACATGCTTGGGGGTCAAGGCCTCCAGGGCACCTCAGCCCTGAAGTGACTCCCAGGGTGCAGTGCTGCACTAGGAGCCCCTCGGAGTATACCTTGAGGGACCCTCCGGGCCCTTCACAAAAGCTATGGTTTACACAACCAGTGGGATGGCCCGTGAGGAATCATTAGCCACAGTGGGACCCATGGGAAGAGGACTCATCTATTGCAGCCCTTCCCCTTTATCCCCTTGCAGTGGATCCAGACCAGAGTTCAGTGGGCGGTTCTAGGTCTGCACGGCTGCTCAGGGTGGCAGAGAGGTGTTGGCGGGAGCCGGCCTGTTACCTGGATCAGCCAATGCGGCACAGAGGATGCATATGGCTACAGTGCGGGACTGGGCGGCTGTCCTAGGAGGAGTGATGCTGCTGGTCATGAGGTGAGAGCGGGTGACCGGAGAGCCCCAGGAGCAGTGGCGTCACTAGGGTTGGTGTCACCTGGTGTGGTATAACATGATGTCACCCCCCCAATAATTCCCCCCCCCTAATAACACTGCATATTTTGGCAACAGTAGTGCCGTTAATAACTATCAATCAACTAGCAAATTTGAATAACAAAATCATATGAAAATAATAGAATTCAAAGCTTAAACTGTTAAACAACTCAATTGTCACCACTGTGCCCATAAATTGTCACCACTGTGCCATGCCATGCCAAACCCAGCCACTGTGCCATCAAACGCAGCCACTGTGCCATCAATAGAGGAAGAACTGGCAGGGGATACAGCTGCGGTGGAGGACAGAGGAACGTCTGGTGGACCTGAGCATCCGCTGCAGCCTGGTAAATTGCCTTTGCGCTTGTATGATAGGAATTTTACCTGTGTTCCTGGTAGCGTGGGGGTTGTTTCCCAGGGGATTTTGGCTGCTGGGGACCCCGCAAGCTGGGGGCGTGAGCAGAGTGCGCGGTACTGGTGTCTGTATGCTGGGGGTTACCACAAAACTGGGCAGGTTGCTTGCAAACCTGCGGGACATTTTAGGTCACCTGGACTCTTCCACTGGGCAGGGGCTGCCCACAGTGGCTTTGTTCCCTCCAGCATTGCCAGATACAGCAGGGGTGCAACTTGCTAAGGGGCCAATGCCTGTGGTTGGGGCAATGCTAACATTGGATGTTCCTAGGCAGGCTATGATGACGCGGGCTCAGGTGGAGATACTCATCGCAGTGGCATCTTCTTGTTGGGCCCCATCGGTGTCGGTAGTGGTGACACAGCCGACGGAACAGGTAAGGTGGCTGGCAAAGAAGGGGCCACATCCGATTGTTGCATGCAGCCAAATGTGAGGTACACGTGTGTTTTGGAAGGGTGAGTACATTTTTCTTCCTGCTTCTGTTGGAAAAATGTAATCTGGATAGAGGTAGGTTGGACGACCCCAAGAAAGAATAGGAGGAGAAACAGCGGTATAGGCTCATCCCCCGAGTCTACGGGGGATTGGCATGGCTTAGATATGACGACAGTTTTGTCAGCGCAAGGCCATGAGGCCGGACTTGCTTTGGGATCATAAAGACATCAGTCTTTGGATGAGGCTCATGACTTCTGCGAGGACCAGGAATCTGTTTTTTGAATCAGAGGCTGGCGGATTTTCTTCCTCTGGACATTTGGCCAACAAGAAGAAGGGGTTTTGTTGGCTGTTCAATGAGGGAACCTATACGTTTGGGACAATGTGCCATTTCAAGCATGAGTGCTCTATCTGCGAGGGCTCCCACTCTCTTAATAAGTGCATGCAAAAAGGAAGGGGATGGCCTGGGGAGTCTGCAGGAAAAAGGGAGCACCCCGGTGAGTATAGCAAGGATGCATCCTTTTCTAAGTAGGTATCCAGATCGTAGAGTGATGGATCTCCTGGACAAACAGGTTTACTGCTGGATTCCCAATTCCTGGTAGCATTCCTCAACCCCCCTCCTGTTGACAATTTGATGGGCCCTGGCACACCTGGTGGTTGTGTCTGAGAAGTTGTCAAAGGAGGTTGCTCTGGACCACCTAGCTGGTCCGTTTCGAGCTTCGCCACTGGAGAATTTGCAGATTTCCTCTTATGGGGTTGTCCCCAAAAAGGAACCCAACAAGTTCTGATTGATTCACCATTTGTCATATCCAAAGGAGCAATCAGTGAATGAGTATATTGGTTCGGTTTTTTATACCTCTTTTGATGCGGCTGTGTGTTGGGTCTGGTTTTATGGTCAGGGGGCTTTATTGGCAAAAACTGACATTGAGTCCACTTTTCAGTTGTTGCCCGTTTTCCCTTGTCAGGCTGTCGGTGGCAGGATTGTTACTTCATTGACCACTGTTTACCCATGGAGTGCTCCATTTCCTGTTTGTTGCTTGAAACTTTCAGTTTATTTTTTGAATGGGTGGTACGGCCCGTGTCTGGGATCCCGTCGGTCATTCACTATCTGGATGATTTTTTGTGTGTCAGATTCTACTCGTAGTAGGATTTGGTTGGCTACTGTTCAGCACATGGCGGATCGCTTTGGCATTCCGCAGGTGGCTGAAAAAACAGAAGGCCCGTCTATGATTAAACACTAAGGGCCAGATTCACAAAGCACTTACGCTGGAGTATCAGGAGCTGCGCCAGCGCAATTGGAAATATGCGCCTTCGTATCTATGCGCCGTATCCACAAAACGATATGCGCCAGAAATCTAGTTTTTTACGAACGGCGTAATTTAGATAGACCGGCGCATCGTGCTTGCAAAAACTGCGCTAGACACACCAATGATTTGCTAGGCAAATATGCAAATGAGGGAGTTACGGCGATCCACAAAAGTAAGTTGGTGCAGCGCAGGCTACGCACTGTGCACATCAGCTGCACGTCCTGTCTAAAATTAAGCAATATAAAAGTTTGCTTAAAATTAGACAAAAGAGACAGACTACGTCTACATGTCAGCTAAAGCAACACTGTTAGGGACGAGCTGAGCAGCCACACTTGCAGGACAACAATCTGTATGCCAACATGCCAGGGGCATCCTTGCTCATAGCTATACTACTGACTTTAGATGAGCGCAGAATGAGGAGGGCACGGAGGAGGGCACAGGAGAGGATATATCGCACGCGCATAGACATCTTTGGCATGAGTGATTCTGAGGTGTCTCGAATCTTCAGATTCACCCCTGCTGCCATCCTGGAATTAACCACAACCCTGCAGGAGGACATCACCAGCCCAACACACCGCTCACATGCAGTGCAGCCACTGGTCAAGGTCCTGGCAACACTCCATTTCCTTGCCACTGGCTCTTTTCAAAGAACAAGTGGAGTGGTGGCTGGGATGTCACAATCCTCCATGAGCAGATGTGTGCACAAGGTTATCCCTGCAATCCTCAGACGCATGGCCAACCAAATCATCAAACCCACACAGGAGGACCTGCGGCAGAAGGCAATGACAGATTTCTACAGAATTGACAGATTCCCACGCACCGTGGGGGCCATTGATTGCACACATGTGGCACTCCATCCCCCCCGTGAGACAGAGCACATATAACGCAATCGGAAGCACTGGCATTCCATCAACATACAGGTGATAGTCGATGCCAAACACCCCGGATCCAGCCATGACAGCTACATATACAATCAGAGCCCCATCCCAATGGAATTCGAACAGAACATGTATGGGGACAGCTGGCTGGTTGGTGAGTGACATGGGTGGCAGGCATGACTGTCCCCCCCCCAATGAAGCACACATCACAAGGGGCACATGCACTACTAACATCCTCCTGTCTTTTCCCTTCCAGGTGACCCTTCCAGGTGACTTCCTGGGACCCCATCTCATGACTCCTATCCAGAACCCCCAAACCCCAGGAGAGGAAAGTTACAATGAAGCACACGCCAAAACCCGTGCAGTCATGGAGCGTACCTTTGGCCTCCTGAAGTCACGTTTCCGATGCCTGGATAAGTCTGGGGGTACTCTGTTGTATTCCCCCAACTTTGTATGTCAGATCATCGGTGCATGTTGCATGCTGCACAACTTTGCAGTGAGAAAGGGCCTGGAGATTGACATATGTGATGACCTGACCCCCGAACCAGACAACCCCCCCCCCTAACCGTCTTCTGAGGGAAGAGCAGCCAGGAGACAGCTCACATTAGGCATCTTTGCACGTTACACACATTAATCATGGCACAATGAGAATGCATGCATGCACACCACTGTGGTCCCTAGCACAGACACATCACATCCTCATCAAATTGGATTGGCACAAGCCCACCATGCAGGACTTGTGAGCAGCCACGCCACAGCTCCAATTATGTCACTGTACATTCATACACCATTCACACGGACCTGGGGATCACTTCTCCCTGGTCCTGGGAAACCCTTCTCCACCACAAATGAGGGTGACAACCCTTTTCCGGCAGGAATGTCACCGCCACAATCAGAAATTATTCACAACCCAAAAAAAATTAAAATTGTCCAGCACCCAAAAAAATTACCAGCAAAAAAAAAAAAAAAATCTGTAAAAAAAGAAAAAACTATCGCCGCTGGCGTGACCCACGCCTGGGGCGCCCACGCCAATGGCCCTGGCTCCTCTGGGCCAACTCATGGGGGGGTAATCCGGGAAGGAGGAGCATCCCCTGGTCTCTGCCCACCTGGCGGCCTGCCCTCCAAGGCCACGGCAATTCGAGTGAGGCCATCATTGAGCGTTGCCTTATTGGCCTGGATAGCCTGGGTGAGGGCCCTCACATCCTGACCGAGGGCCCTCACATCGTGACCAACGCCTGCTGTGTTAGCCTGCTGGTGATTTAGGCAATTGATCAGGGCCAGGGAGTTGCTGGCCATGTCCCCAAGCGTATCCTTTATGGAGGACAGGCTCTCCTCCATTCGCCCCAAACTATGGCTGACCTGTCCCAGATGGCGGGTCTGAAGGGCCTGGTCCCTTCTCAGGTTGGCGGGCAGAAACTCAGCCACCCCCCTAGTTTTGTGGGTTGCCTTCCTGCCTCCAGATGAGGCTTGTGGCCGGGGAGAAGGGGAGCCCCTTGGGAGGGGAGCCCTGTTGGGGGAGGAGTGGGAGGGGCTACCCCGGATGGAGGCCTGGCTGCTGCCAGCCATAGGGGAAGCCTCCTCCAAAAATAACAATTCAGTCCCTGACATGACCTCCTCCTCCAACTCAAACTCCTCCTCCTCAACCTCCTCCAAGGACTCCGGCCTTGTCTGGGGTTCTTCAGCAGGCTGCTGTCCCAGGGATGGTGCGGTCAGGCCAGATGGCCCAGCACCCTCCTGCACATCTGTGGATGGCACAAAACATTCACAGGTTGAAGAATTCACACACTTGCCTCATATTCCCTCCCCCCCCCACACATGCTACACACCAGATATAAAAAAATAAAAATAAAAAATAAAAATGTACCTGTCCTCACGGCCTCCTGACTGGAGTCAAAGCCAGGCAGCCCCTCCACTTGCTGCCTGTTGAAGGTCTCCTCCTCAGTCAGCCTAACAGGGCATGGTGGGCCCCTTCCAGTGCCCCTGGCATGGGCGGCAATCTTGGCCAGCTTCCCACGGACCACACGCCGGAGGTCATTAATCTTTTTGGCGATCCCCTGGCGTGCCCGGGTCTCCCCCCCCCCCAACGTGTTGACCTGGTCGGTAATTTCCTGCAATATCTGTGCCTTCCTGGCCGGGGTGGTGTTGGCACTCTCGGGGCCGTGCAGAAAACTGCCATATTGGGTAATGGCCCTGGCAAGAATGCCCTTCTCCCCCAAAGAAAATTTCAACTTTTGCTTCTTTTCACTCATGTTCTCACAAACTGGAACCAAAACAATCACCAAAAAACAGTCAGCAAAAATCAGACAGCAAAAAACAAACAGCAAAAAAGTATCAAAAACAGTCACCAAACAACACTCTCAAAACCACCACTAGTCAAGAAATATATCAAACACAAGTCACAAACCGACAAACGCGAACACACAACAGAACAAAAGCACCTTGCTGTATAGGGAGGGATACAAAGGGATGTACTTTTGCAAAGGAAGTGCGTTTGTCTCTGTCTATTTAAGCTCTCTGCGTAGCTCACTAAGTTGACCGGGCCAAGTTCCAATCTCACTGATTGCGCAGTTCCCGAGTTGTGAGCATGCGCAGAGAGGTGTTGACCATGGTCTGCTTCATGTGCGCATGCGCAATCTGGCCGGCCCTTCATTTGCATGGGGTCACGGCTCATTTCAATGTAACACGCCCACGTCCTTCCCAATTTGAATTACTCCACCTTACGCCTCGGAAATTACGTTGCACCGCCGCAAAATTCTGCACAAATACTACGAGGATACGGTAATTGCGCCTCTACATTGCGCGGGTCTAATGCCCATGCCATTTTTTTTCTTCATATTTGGTATGGAGTTCCCCTTAAAATCTATACCAGACCCAAAAGGCCTGGTATGGATTTTGGGGGGGACCCAACACCATATTTTTTTAATTTATGCATGGGGGTCCCCTCCGAATCCATACTAGACCCAAAGGGCCTAGTATGGACCTGGGGGGGACCCCACATTGTTTTATTTTCAGCTTTTTTTGGCCAGCAAGTTTTTGTTTTTTTACATTCACCTGTCAGCAGGGAACCCTGCTGACAGCTGAGGACTCATCGGTTGTTAAGGACACGGCGGCCGTGTAATTTTCCTTTTTTCAAAAAACAAAAGGGTACAGAAAAGCTATAGATCAAATGTGGTCACAGTAGACCATATCACAGACATGTAGGCTTTGCAATGAGATTCACATTCACATCTATAACATAAAACATAAAAACATCTAGACTGTCGCAACAGACAGGTACAATAACATAGTTCTCATACAATTTGACCATAAACTTTCCTGATCCAATTTGCTAACAACTGAAATATCATCTTTAGCAATCCGTCACATGTTTGGTCAAAAGCATGATCAGTCAGAGTGTTTGTGTCTCAATCATTGAGACACAAACACAGCCCACAAATAACTGATTATAAAATCATCAGTTGAGGAAACCAAAGATAGAAAAAACAAAAAGAAGAAGGGAAGGGATTATGTTTAGCACGGGGGTGATTGATACATTGCCACCGCTACCTCGCCTTTGGCCGGCATCGGGAAATCTATTAAGAATTCAACATGGATTGCCTCTCATCTGAATATATGTACAAGTTCCACAGCCTCCAGACCTTGGAGTGCTGTTCTTGTTTATTTTGAGCTGTAAGCACCAGGTCTTCTAGATTCTTAATTTCCTCTACTTTACACAACCACAATCCAATGGATGGAAGTGTGTTTTTTTTCCAGGTAGCCGGAATGCAAGATTTTGCGACATTGAGCAAGTGTCTCACGATGGATTTCTTGTATGATCGCGCCGGGATGTTGGAGGGGTGCAGTAGGAAGAACGCTGGATCTTTTTGAATTGGGTGATCAGTGAACTTTTGTGTGATCGTCTCTACAGTTATCCAAAAATGCAGTAATAGTGGGCATGACCAAAAGATATGGAGGAGTGTTCCTTTATCCTTTTGACACCGCCAACATTTATTTGTCATGGTAGGGAAGAATTTTTGTATAGTACCACCTGGTTAGAATCTTATAGTTTGTCTCTTGGATTCTCGTGCAGATAGACGATTTTAGAGAAAATTTAAGATGAAAACTAAAGTTGGAAGCTACCAGTATCGCTCGTCAGGGTTTGGATCGATGTCCACCGATCCCTGTCTACAAAGTGTAGAGCGCAGTCTCTACCACAGTCCCTACACACCACCACAAGTTCCCCATAGTCTAATCGGGTCAGTCCAGGTGTTTACGCCGGGTTGCGAGAATTGGGAGTAGTGGGGACGTTCTTGACGTCAAGGAGGCAGCGTTCACTACCAACGATCCCACGCTTGGCGCAGCGCCTATATTGACGTGCGTCGTTATATCTGAAGGGAGTTGGTCATAACACCATATTGCCCCCTTTAGTGGAATATGTACCTGGTTGCATTCTATCTGCGTCCACAGTTTAAATTGTATGTACATGTCTGTTGCAGTCAATGATTCTTCCTAAGTGTACTGCCAGGTAGTAGTTTTTTATGTCTCGGAGGGGTAACCATAATATTAATGCCTCAAATGCAAAACATTATTGTATAGAATGAAAATAATCAAACATTAGTAATTGTATTTTCTACGTATGATTGTGCTCAGCTCTGTAGTGTAGTGGTATGCCCACTACCTTCAAAGGTTCAAGCCATAGGTTCAAATCTGAGTGTATATAAAGTGTCGCGCTAAACAAACATAGAAGCTGCATATAATGACATAAAAAATGCAACGCAAAATAAGCAATACAGAAGAGAAAATTATATACTAATTAATGTAAAGTCCACACAGTGAGTGTAATGGGCAGATGCACTTACATATGAAGCAGCACACAGCGCATATAATTACAGATGGCGGCAGTAGAGTCGTCCCGACAAGGGGTCACGTTGTCAGGGGGTGACCCCTTGACAACGTGCATTATCACGAAACGCGTCGGGATGACTCTACTGCCGCCATCTGTAATTATATGCGCTGTGTACGGCAGTAGAGTCGTCCCGACGCGTTTCGTGATAATGAACGTTGTCAAGGGGTCACCCCTTGACAACGTGACCCCTTGTCGGGACGACTCTACTGCCGCCATCTGTAATTATATGCGCTGTGTACTGCTTCATATGTAAGTTCATCTGCCCATTAAAATTTTAAGTTTGTTTACAGTATTACACTATGTTGCTCTTTCTTCTTCCTTTCTGTATTTGTGACCACGAGCACTGTTGAGAATCAGCTGTATGCCTTCAAGTTATCCTTGGTACATGTGATGGTCTGGATATCAGTGGCTACCTTCTTTGTTCCTGGAGAGATTCCAACGGCACCTGTCTTTACTTTAAGCCTATTTGACTCATGAAACATATGTTTGCCTGAGTCTAATAATTCTGGTAAGCCTACATCTTTATCGGTGGAGGGTTTTCACTTTGGAGTTCCTAACGACTTTTGATCCGTGATTATCAACATTCCTATTTTGGAACTATATTTTGGACTTGTATTCTTCACTTACTGTGTGGACTTTACACTTGGTGCATTAATTAGTATATAATTTTCTCTTCTGTATTGCTTATTTTGCGTTGCATTTTTTATGTCATTATATGCAGCTTCTATGTTTGTTTAGCGCGACACTTTATATACACTCGTTCTACTTTTGCTTTATTTCACAGCCGTGTCAGCTGCTTTAAAATACCTTTGACTAGCAGCGCGGTGTTACGCACCATACCATAGGTTCAAATCCCACTAATGGTATCACCTCCCAAAAACTTGACATTGTACACAGCACCATAATTAGCCAATGCACTTTATTCCATAATTGTAACCCTTCAAATGCATGTAATGGTATGTAATTATTCACTAACATTATGGCGTGAAATTTAAAAGATCAAGGAAAAAAATGGCACAGGGTCCCCCCAATACATACCAGGCCCTTTGGGTCTGGTATGCACATTAACCCAACACCAATATTTTGTTTTTAAATGTATGTGGCCCCCCACCCCCCTCCTCCCAAAATTCAGACCAGACCCTTAACCGAGCATGCAGCCTGGAGGTCAGGAAAAGGAGGGAGATGAGCGAGCGCCCCCTCCTGAACCATACCAGGCCACATGACATCAATATGAGGAGGGTGCTTTGTTGTCCCCCCAATTCACCTTGTCGTCATGTTGATGGGGGCAAGAACCTCGCCCCGACATCGCTAGCCATTGTTTGTTGGGGTTTTGCAGGTAGGGGCTTATCGGAATCTGGAAGCCCCCTTCAACAAGGGAGCCCCCAGATCCCGTCCCCCCATGTGAATGAGTATGGGATACATCGCGCGTTCGCTCACTTGAACTTTTTATTGGGCGCTATTTATATACACCGCTCAATCGCATATTCGCGCAATAGTAAATGGCCCCCACAGCGTCTGCAGTTTGGATTTGTGCACCCACTTCTATAGGCAGGGCCGTTTGAAGGAATTTGGGGGCCCCAAGCAAAATGGGGGCCCCCAAGCACCCCCCCCGCACGCAAAGCCTACGTTAGCGATACACTAATTTTTTACACCGATGTTCTTACTCCCCCCTCCCTAGTCCCTATGTTTTTCTATTCTCACCTCCCCTTTTTCCCTGTAGGCTGCCGCTGTAGCGCGGCCGAGCTCCTCTTCCTCCTGTCAGTCCGGGGTTCTAACATTATGGGTCCCCAGTCCCCTATCATATAGTGGCCGGGTACCGCACGGTACAGGAGATTCAGTTTCCTGTATTCCCGGCCGGACTGAAAGGAAGTGAGAACTCAGTGTACACTTCCTGTCAGTCTGTCCGGGAACAGGAAACTGAATTGCGGTACACGGCCGGACTGACAGGACTCCAGGAGGAAGGAAGAGGAGTTCGGCCACGCTACAGCCTGGGTAGGGGAGGTTGGGGGCCCCAAGCAATTGTTTGTTTTGCCTGTCCTGTAGCCACGGGCCTGTCTATAGGTGGATGCAGATGCAGCAAAAAGTGTCTCAGCATACAGGACCTGTCTCAGCGCCTGTCTGAATTCCTGATTCTGGAGCAGATAGAATCTTGAGCAGGTGTGCATGGCAACCAATCAGATCATAGCTTTAATTTTCAAAGCTGAACTAGCTGAAGATAGAAGCTAATTGGTTGCCATGTGCAGCTGTTCCAGACTCTGACTACACCAGTATTGTACAGCGCATTTTTTGTTAAAGTGTTTGTAAAGGCTCAAGGTGCATTCTATGCATGTTGGTAAAAGACCTTTGGTGTGCAGCAGCCCTCCATCCACGGTGAGGGAACCAGGAACTGAAGCGCTCCGGGCTTCACTGCCCGTTTCCCTACGGCGCATTCGCGAGTCGCGATGCGCCCGCCGATTGGCTCCCGCTGTGTGCTGGGAGCCGAGTGTTCCCAGCACACAAAATGTGACACCGGAGGGGGGAGGGTTCCGATCAGCAGAACTACACTTTAGGGTGGAGCTCTGCTTTAAAGCATATGGCCATTTAAGCCCCTGGCACTGTTGATGCAATCCAACCCCAAACACCCAGTTTTGGCCTGGCGCCGCTATATTGTCATATACTATTTTTCTTGGGTGGGTGCAAAATAATCACCAGTCCTGTGTGCCAGTTGTGATAGATAAGCCACTGCATATTATTACCAAACTTACCAGTAGAGAGAGATGATAAACATAGCCATGATGAAGAGCGAAAAGAAAAAACACTTCTTTCCATTGCCCGTGCCATCTGAAAAAAAAAAAAAAACACTTTGCCAAAATCAGCTTATACATTTTATCACATACTGGGATACTGAGGGTACAGAAATGAGGGAGACCAGACAATAAGCGAAATGTCTCAAATTTAAATATACTTGGCACATTTATGAGAGTGTGAACAGTACCAGCAGCATAGCCTACCTTTTGGTTATCATTGATTTTTATTTTTATAATATAATAAGCGAAATGTCGCCGTCTGTCGCATGTCCTTGAAAATCGATCAGTATACTAGCAGATCTAGTCAAGGATGCATGCCCACAGCGATGTGCTAACCGAAGCTACATCATTGGTGGAGGAGGATTGGGAAGACAGGTTACTTGATACAGTTATCGCAGACTGCAATACCACTGGCCATCACTAGATGGACTCATCCAAAATCTAGATAAGGGGTGCCCAACCAGTGGCCCACGGAGCCTTCTGATGTGGCCCCCTGACCTCCTGCTCTGGGATGGCGGGTTAGCAAGCCCAGATCGTGGGTTGCTGGCCCTCCACCCCAGAGCATCAGTGTTGTGAAAGGAGCCAGCGGTAGAGGAAGCTAGCGGCTGCAGAGCAGAGACGCATAAGCCGTTGCTTCCTAAATAACACCGGCTCCTGTCACATGAGTGATACCAAATTCAATCTGCCTGGAGCAACAACATCCCTGAATGAAAGACTGTTATTATAAAGGTAAGTTTATTACTAAAATCACAGTGTATATATGGGCATATCTGTTCTGCAGTGGTTACTGGACTGCTTTCAAACTGATTTGCAGGTACCTGCACTGAGCCATAGACTTCTGTAATTACCTGTAGGTTTGGTGCTCATTCAGAAAGTGCACCACACCTGCAGGATATAATAGAAGTCAAAATGCAGCTAACCCCTAGAAAGCCGCAGGTGCACTGCGCTGCACTCACGGTGTGGGTAAACTGCAGTGCATCAGTGTGCAAGCAGCTTTAGGCCCCTTTCACACAATCAGTCCAACCCAATCAGACTCTTGATTCACCTCTATAGTGCAGCAGCTGTAAACAGACTTTTTGTGTCCATTTACCTGCCTACCTTCAATTCAATCCGCTAAAAAAAAAAAAAAAAAAAAACAGAAAAAGGGATCCAACCCCTTCTGTCTGGGCGGATTGGATCTGAGGGGTCATAGAGTGGTGTAGGCTGTGCCTGTGTCTACTCTGCATATGCAGAGTGGACACAGACCTGTCACCCGCCTGCTCTGCTCATTGTGGCCTGCGACTGGTTAACAAGTCGCCCAGAGCCGCCATCAGGGGGTACAGAGAGTACACCTGTAAGGGGCCCGGATGGCCACCCCCTTTTTTTAAATTAATTTTTTATTTTTTGTAAGGTGCCCGGAGGTCCCTACGGCAACCCCCTATTTATATATTTATTTTTTATAAAAACATATTTATTTTTATATATATCCGGAGGTCCCCAAGGCCACCAGATGGCAATCCCCCTTTTTTTATTTATATATTTAAAAAAAAAAATTATATAATTTTTATTTTATTTATTTTTTATTAAAGGGCCCAGAGGTCCCCAGGGCCCCGGTTGGAAAACCCCCTTTTTTAAAAAAAATAATTTTAATAAAAAAAAATATTTTTTATTTTTTTTATATATTTTTTTTGTTTGGTTTTTATTAAAGGGCCCAGAGGTCCCCAGGGCCCCGCATGGCTACCCCCTTTTTTTTTATATAGTTTTTTATATATAATTTTTTTATTTACTTTTTTTTTCTCTAGAGTGAAGTGTCATGCGTGATATCAGAAGTAAAACTGCTGTTATAGATAAATGGAAAACTACTATGTGCAAATACCACCGTGCTACAATAGTGAGGCCGCGTACACACGACCGGTTTCCTCGGCAGAATTCAGCAAGAAACTCGATGGGAGACGTATTCTGACGAGGAAACCGGTCGTGTGTACACTTTTCGCCGAGAAAACTGTCGAGGAACTCGTCGAGCCAAAAAGAGAGCTTGTTCTTTATTTCCTCGACGGGCAATGGGAAAATTTGGCTTGACGAGTTTTTTGACAGCCGAACAAGGAACTCGATGGGGAAAACGATGTGTTTCGCCCGACGAGTTTCTCGGTCGTGTGTACGCGGCCTGATAGTGAAAAACAACATACATTCATGGCCGAAATTGTTGGCACCCCAGAAATTATCCCAGAAAATCAAGTATTTCTCTCATTAATGTATTGCAGTAACACATGTTTTGCTATACCAGTGTTTATTCCCTTTGTGTATATTGGAACAAAACATAAAAAAAAGGGAGGAAAAAAGCAAATTGGACATAATGTCACACAAAACTCCAAAAATGGGCTGGTCAAAATTCTTGGCACCCTTTCAAAATTTTGGATAAATAACATTGTTTCAAGCATGTGATGCTCCGTTAAACTCACCTGGGGCAATAACAGGTGTGGGCAATATAAAAATCACACCTGAAAGCAGATAAAAAAGGAGTAAAGTTTACTTAAGCCCCATACACACTATCAGTTTTCCTGCAGGTTTTGCTCTTCAGGTTTACCAAAACCATGTAGTGCAAGGGCCTGCCTGATTGCATACAAATTGAAATTCTTAAGGTTTGACCTCATATTAGATGGTTTTGGTAAACCTGAAGAGAAAAACTGCAGGAAAACTGATATAGCCAGATTCACATACATTGGCGAATATTTATGCCGCCGTAGCGCATCTCTTACGCTACGCTACGCCGACGCAACGCAGAGAGCATGGAATTCACAAAGCAAATGCTCCCAACGTTGCACCGGCAAACGTAATTTCGTAGGCGTAAGCCAGCGTAAGTGGAAGTGGGTGTGACCCATGCAAATGGTGGTCCGAGCATGGTGCAGTGTTTTACGCCCACGTATCATGAACGGCGCATGCGCCGTGACGTGAACGTATGTCCCGCTCCCCTCTGTGCATGCTCACAACTAAGATACACCGGCCCACCGCCTACGCCGAGAGCGTAAATACGCCCAGGCATGTGCCCGTCAAGCGCAAAAGAACACCAGCAGCTTTTTTTACATGGTGCAGGTACTTTTGCCTTCTTAGCGATGTCTGCTCCTGCGACTGAGAGGAGGAAAAAAAAACTTTTCAAATTAGGAGAGGGCCATCCTGATCTCTGCCATCACAAGGTACAATGTGTACCTCCATGGCGCCCAGAGTCGCATGACCAGTAAGGCCAGGAAGATGGAGATCATCCAAGAGGTCACCCTGGAGGTCAATGCCCTTGGGCATGAGCTGTGGTGGAAATTTGAAGATGTATTTAATATGTATTGTCATATTGGTACCCAGTCTTGACACTTCCCCAACCCGCTCTAATTAGAACTGATTGGGGCAGTTTGAGACTGGTTGAGATACACTTCCTGACTTGGAGAAGAGTGTTTATAGAGTGGGAGTGTCGGCGGCGCGAGGGCCCCTGTGTGATGCACAGATATTTGCCTGTGCGATGCGTCCACTCTGCAGGCACACTATCGGTTTAGCGGATGTGTGCTTTTGTCATCTCTGTGTCTGATCAACATAAATATGGTGACATGAGCATACAGCTGCATATAGGCTCCCCTCATCAGGAACTGTGTTCATTAGTTATAGTATTATTTCTGTATCATATTGTGTTATTGTATTATTATTGTGTTATTATTGTATTACTGTATTAAATCCCTGTTGGAAGGGTTTATCTGTGCTGCCATTCCCTATATATGTGCATTTGCTGTATTGAGCCCACATGCTGTGACATCACTTCCCATAGAGGAGGTCACATGCTGTGTCATCACTTCCTATGGTCACATGCTGTGATCTCCTCCAATCAGAGGTGGTCTGTGAAGTCTATTGTGTTAATAAAACAGCCTGTGGGGGGGGGGGGGGGGCGTCGGCAAGGCAGTTATCTCTGGTAGCTATGGATGAGAACAAGCTGGTGTGATGTCTCTTTTTGAATGCATGGTGAGTGAACCTTTTAGCTTACAGATGGCATTATTTCATTAAGATGTAGTGTGTGCTTTAAAGCACAAGGCAGGATGGCGGTGTGCTCTGAACACCCCCAAATTGCCATGTCAGAGCGAAGGACCTATAAGGACATTGCCAAAAAAATCAATGACCTGCGTCGTCATGTCCGTGAGAAGCTGGCCAAGGGGAAAAGGCACCTCAGGGGCACGGGAGGCGGATTAGCCAGTAATGTCAGGCTGACTGCCGATAAGGAGGTGATCGCCTGATGTCTGGAGCAGGTGAAGGGCCTGGAGGGCTATGACCCCGGTGAACAGGCCTTGAGGACAGGTAAGTGCGTTTTTCCCCCCTTCCGGTGTGTAGCATGTGAGGGGTGCAAGGGAATATGTGACAAGTGTGTGGGTCCACCAACATGTGAATGCTTTGTGTCATCCACAGATGTGCTGGAGGGAACGGGGCCGTCGTCTGGTGCTGGACGACCCACGCCATTCCCGAAGGAGAGTGCCCACACCTCTCTAGGAGGTAGTTGAGGAGGAGCATGGTGAACTTGAGGAAAGTGTCTACCTCGAGTAGGATAACAACTTCACCGAACCCTCCCAAACCTCTACCCCCATCAGGGGAACCCCCTCCCGGTCTATCCCATCCAGGGGAACCCCCTCCAGGGCTGCCCCATCCAGGGGAACCCCCTCCCATATGGGTGCTGTTGCTTGTGATCTGCGCCGCGTGGCACACAGCCTGGCCTCCTCAGCCAAGACCCAGGCTGAATGCACAGCCGCTGTGCAGCAGTGCCTCATACAGCAGGCTGAGCAGAGCAGCTCGATCTCTGACTGCCTGCAGGATGTGAGTGCAAACTGCGCTGCCATGGTGACCTGCATGGGTGACCAAGCCCAGACCCTGGAGGCCATGCGTCACCACATGGTGGCAGGGGGTCCCTCACTATCTGGTGACCAGGGCTCCAATGTGCAGGCCAGCCTGGAGCATCATACCCGGGCAATTGGGGAGCTGCAGGCCACAGTAGCAGGCCTTGCGGCGGAGGTGAAGAGCCTTGGAGTGGCTGTCCAGGCCAATACTGCTGCCATCGAGGTGGAGGGAAGGCAGACCAGGCGCCACCAGCGGCAGACCACCACCCGCCAGCTGCGGATGCAGGCGGTGACGAACTCTGTCCTCACACGCATTGCCATTGTGTTGGAGGGCAGGCAGCCAGCATCTGCCAGGTGTGACAGACCAGGGGATGAACCTCCTCCTAATGCAACAACCCTCCCACCCAAGCCTCCCGCCCGACAATTGAGAAGCCGTTCCCGTGGCACCAGGCCTGGCCTACGAGAGGGCAAATGACTGCTCTCTTTTTTTTTGTGCTCAGATTATGAGCTTTTTTTTTTTTAAGTTAGACGTGCACAGAGGTATGTGCCGTCCTCCTGTAAGGGCATGCCATGTAGGCCAATGGCATGATCACTTTTTTTTTGTAGTAACTGCACACGGTGAAACACGCCTTGCTGGCAGGAATGTCACCCACACATTCACACACCAGTCACACTGTAGCCTGCACTGCACACATATTTATTGGCATACCAAAAATAATTGTGGGAGAGACAGTAGTCAAGTGCCTGTCCAATGAAGACTTTTTAATCGTACAGTCATCTTCAAAGACCGTAAAGAGGAACTTATATTTTACAGGCGTTTCATTGACGATCTCTTCTTCATTTGGGCAGGATCCATTGACTCTCTATTTGCTTTCTTAGAGACATTGAATGATAATACAAATAACATCAAACTCACGTCTCAGTGGCATCATGAAGAGATACCAGTGCCCAGTCATATATAGCTTTTTATTTCTACTTTTA
The DNA here is from genome assembly GCA_029574335.1 of Rana kukunoris. Classification (NCBI taxonomy): domain Eukaryota; kingdom Metazoa; phylum Chordata; class Amphibia; order Anura; family Ranidae; genus Rana; species Rana kukunoris. The sequence goes on from CM056057.1 coordinate 156,014,406, forward strand.
CATATATATGGATTTTTACGACTAACGGTCTTTAATAGTATTTATTATATTATAAAGAAACCTTTTTAATCTTAATTTATATATATCCCTAAAAGAATATATATTTTTTAAAAATGTATTTTTTATACATATATGCAGTTTCACCTTTTTACTTATTTTCTATATCATTTATGCCAATCACCACATCTTTTATTTATATTTCACACTTAATCTAATCATATGTGGAAGGTGCGGTGTATCTATTGGAAGTTTAGGGCCATTATGATTGATGCCTTTATGTAAAAACGATAAGTGTCAATTGTGTTGTTACATCATGTAGCATTAGAATAGTAGTGGCAAGGTTAATCATATGTCTTGTACAGACAGCAGTCCTCCGTTATAAACACACCCGTGGCTGACCTGCACTGAATTTGACATAAGGGGATTTTCTCCCTCGATTGGCTCTAATAGACGTCTATCACGCCACCCATACCGCGCCTCTTTCTTTAATTGGTGGTTGACTGGGAGGCGTGCTGTACGACAGCCCTTTAGTGGTTATTGTAATGCGATTGGCTTGATTGGCCCAGAAGTCTATCACATCACCCGTACCACGCCCCTCTCTTTGACTGGTGGCTGATTGGGAGATGTATCCTACTACAGCCTATTTTTTGGCTAATGTAACGCGATGTAGCCACACCCTTTGAAGAAGTCCGGATTGGATGAAACGTCAGGGCTGTGACTCATTGCGATACCCAGAAGTGGCGAGTGTGCGTCTTTGAGGCTTACCCGATGGTGTTTTCTGTGGTTGGACAGCTGGTGGTAACAAATCCCTCACTACAAACGTTTGCATCGCACTTTAAGTTTGAATTGTTTTTTTAACGTGTACGTGCATATGAATAAGGGGGGTCTTTGGGATCATTAAATAAACAATACAGTATTATGCTATGGAGCGCTCTCTGCTGTTATTTGCATGAACCCGAGGTTAAAAGATACTTGGTGGTGTGAAAGGTCATCTGTACATATCTTTGTGGTAAGCACATCCCCATGAGGGGCCATTTGATGTCACGTGGTGTCATATGGGTGGTTTGATAAGAAGATCTGCTTCATCCTTGTCATCTACAGTGCACAATCCTCTCCCCTCCACGAACACTCTTTCTTTCCAGTTTGCCATACTTCTTTCCTTTAGGACTATCACCCTATAAGGAAGTTTTTTTTCTCCTCTGTGAGAACTTTTAAGCGCTGCTGCAATTTATATTTGGACTATATTGTGGTTCTTTTATTTTTTGTTGTTTATTCATATTATCCAATTTAAGTGACTGCTAATTATTATTATTTTTATGTAACCTTGGGATCATTCTCCCATTACTATATAGAATTTATTAACTGTTCATTGTTCTCCTATCATTTGACACCTTAACCTAAGCGCTGGGTGGTGCCTAGAAAGGAGGGTAAATTTAGCATATTTTTTTATATATTTAGGTATTTTCTATAATTAATACTTAAAGGGAATTCACAGTCCTACTTTCTGGTAGCTCTAAGGCCGCATACACACGAGGAGACATGTCCGATGAAAACGGTCCGACGGACCGTTTTCATCGGACATGTCTCCTGGGATGTTTTGGTCTGATGTGTGTACACACGACAGCGCGGTGACGTTGATGCCGCGACGTCCGCAAACCAGGAAGTAAAATGCTTCCACGCATGCGTCAAATCCATTCGACGCATGCGGGAGATTTCGGTCCGCTGGTTAGGCGTACTAACCAGCGGACATGTCCGACGGACAGGTTTCCAGTGGACACGTTTTAAAGCATGTTTTAAAACTTTTGTCTGCTGGAAACCTGTCCGCTAGGCCGTACATATGATTGGATATGTCCGCTGAACAGATTGCTTCATAGTAGCACATGGCGTTTAGACTTTGCCAGCTTTTCTCTGGCCAATCACAATTTGCTAAGTAACTTGAAATAGTTCCTAAAGGAGTTGTAAAGGTTTGTTTTTAAAGGGGTTGTAAAGGTTTGTTTTTTATTTTCTAGTTAAGCTAGTGCATTGTTGGTTCACTTACCCTTTCCTTCCATTCCCCTTCTAAATGTTTTTTTTTTTCTTTGGCTGAATTTCTCACTTCCGGTTTCTCCTCAGTAAGCTGTTCTAAATGACTTTCCACCGCTCGGATGATGGTGGAAAGCTTATTGAGGAGAAACAGGAAGTGAGAAATTGAGACAAAGAAAAAAATCATTTAGAAGGGAAATGAAAGGAAAAGGTAAGTGAACCAACAATGCACTAGCTTAAAGGAACCAATTTACAGTGCCTTGCAAAAGTATTCGGCCCCCTTGAACTTTGCGACCTTTGCCACATTTCAGGCTTCAAACATAAAGATATAAAACTGTATTTTTTTGTGAAGAATCAACAACAGGTGGGACACAATCATGAAGTGGAACGAAATTTATTGGATATTTCAATCTTTTTTAACAAATAAAAAACTGAAAAATTGGGCGTGCAAAATTATTCAGCCCCTTTACTTTCAGTGCAGCAAACTCTCTCCAGAAGTTCAGTGAGGATCTCTGAATGATCCAATGTTGACCTAAATGACTAATGATGATAAATAGAATCCACCTGTGTGTAATCAAGTCTCCGTATAAATGCACCTGCACTGTGATAGTCTCAGAGGTCCGTTTAAAGCGTAGAGAGCATTATGAAGAACAAGAAACACACCAGGCAGCTCCGAGATACTGTTGTGGAGAAGGTTAAAGCTGGATTTGGATACAAAAATATTTCCCAGGCTTTAAACATCCCAAGGAGCACTGTGCAAGCGATAATATTGAAATGGAAGGAGTATCAGACCACTGCAAAACTACGAAGACCTGGCCGTCCCTCTAAACATTCAGCTCATACAAGGAGAAGACTGATCAGAGATGCAGCGAAGAGGCCCATGATCACTCTGGATGAACTGCAGAGATCTACAACTGAGGTGGGAGACTCTGTCCATAGGACAACAATCAGTCGTATACTGCAAAAATCTGGTCTTTATGGAAGAGTGGCAAGAAGAAAACCATTTCTCAAAGATATCCATAAAAAGTGAAGTTTAAAGTTTGCCACAAGCCACCTGGGAGACACACCAAACATGTGGAAGAAGGTGCTCTGGTCAGATGAAACCAAAATCGAACTTTTTGGCAACAATGCAAAACGTTATGTTTGGCGTAAAAGCAACACAGCTCATCACCCTGAACACACCATCCCCACTGTCAAACATGGTGGTGGCAGCATCATGGTTTGGGCCTGCTTTTCTTCAGCAGGGACAGGGAAGATGGTTAAAATTGATGGGAAGATGGATGGAGCCAAATAAAGGACCATTCTGGAAAAAAAACCTGATGGAGTCTGCAAAAGACCTGAGACTGGGACGGAGATTTGTCTTCCAACAAGACAATGATCCAAAACATAAAGCAAAATCTTTGGTACACAAATGAACATATCCAGGTGTCAGAATGGCCAAGTCAAAGTCCAGACCTGAATCCAATCGAGAATCTGTGGGAAGAACTGAAAACTGCTGTTCACAAACACTCTCCATCCAACCTCACTGAGCTTGAGCTGTTTTGCAAGGAGGAATGGGCAAAAATTTGAGTCTCTCGATGTGCAAAACTGATAGAGACATACCCCAAGCGACTTACAGCTGTAATCGCAGCAAAAGGTGGCGCTACAAAGTATTAACTTAACCACTTAACACCCGGACCAATATGCTGCTAAATGCCCAGAGGCGTTTTTACAATTCGGCACTGCGTCGCTTTAACAGACAATTGCGCGGTAGTGCGACGTGGCTCCCAAACAAAATTGAGCTTTCTTTTGATGGTATTTGATTGCCTCTGCGATTTTTATTTTTTGCGCTATAAACAAAAATAGAGCGACATTTTTGAAAAAAAAAAACAGTATTTTTTACTTTTTGTTATACGAAAAATTGAATAAACTACATTTTAGTCAAACATTTGGGCCAAAATTTATTCAGCCACATGTCTTTAGTAAAAAAAAATTGCAATAATTTTTTTTAGCTAACTAGCAGCAACAGTGACACCAATACAGCGATCAGAAAAATGATCGCTTAGTGACACTGGTAATAGGGGGTGAAAGGGTTAACTAGGGCAGTGATCAAGGGGTTAAAACTTTATTGGGGGGGTACAGCGCTACCCTGAACCTAACACTAACTGCCTGTCACACTGACACTAAATGCAGTGATCAGTACATATATGATCACTGCATTCAGTGACAGTGTGACAGGGGGGTGGTCACAAGGGGTTAAATGTGCCTATGTGTGTGGTGTCAGTGTAGTGTTGGTGCAGACTTACTGTGCCTCTTCTCTCATCTCGGCGGTTTGAAAATACCGCCGAGATGAGATCTGCATCACTTCCTCTGCCAGTGTTTACATTTTACAGGCAGAGGAAGTGACACGGCGGCGGCGCACGGGATTGGCTGGGAGCGATCACGAGGGGGCGGACAGAAACAAACCGCCGCCCCCTCGGATCGCTCCCGGAGGTAAGCCGACCGCCGCACGCAGCAGAGGGGTCCCGATCGGACCCCCGACCCGCTTGAAGGCAGGGACGTATATATACGCCCATCTGCCTGTACGTGCCCTTCTGTGGACGTAAATAATTTTTCAGTTTTTTATTTATTAAAAAAGTTTGAAATATCCAATAAATTTCGTTCCACTTTATGATTGTGTCCCACTTGTTGTTGATTCTTCACAAAAAAATTACAGTTTTATATCTTTATGTTTGAAGCCTGAAATGTGGCAAAAGGTCACAAAGTTCAAGGGGGCCGAATACTTTCGCAAGGCACTGTAGTAAATAAAATACAAAACTTTACAACCCCTTTAACCAAAGTACCTATTGTGTACTGATGTTAATGTTTGGATTCGCTCCATAGAACATGTTCTGCCCTTGTGTACTCAAGTGTTTATTACAGATCCTAATCTTTTGTATTCATGGTAAAAAACAAACAAAAAACAAGTGCAATAATTAGCTCCGCAGCTGTGGCAAAAGTGTATTAGAAAATCATCTCCCCTGTCATGTTCACTGGGCTATTCACATGGATTGCCTTACTTTTTTTTATATTTATAATAAAACATGGATTTCTCCTGTAATGTGGTCGAATTTCCGACAACAAATGTTCGATGTGTTCAACCTTGTGTATGCTCCATCGGACATGGGAATGTTTGACCATGGCTCGCAGTCTACACTCTAATTCATCCCAAAGGTGTTCTATCGAGTTGAGGTCAGGACTTTGTGCAGGCCAGTACAGTTCCTTCACCCCAAACTTACTTATCTGTGTTTATTATGGACCTTGCCTTGTGCACTGGTGCGCAGTCATGTTGGAACAGGAAGGGGCCATCCCCAAACTGTTCCCACAAAGTTGGGAGCATTAAATTGTCCAAAATGTCTTGTATGCTGATGCCTTAAGAGTCCCCTTCACTGTACCTAAGGGGCCCAAGCCCAACCCCTGAAAAACAGACCCGACACGATAACCCCCCCCCCCTCCACCAAATGAGGTGGACAAGTGCACAAAGCAAGGTCCTGTAACGTTTGGGGGCTATAGCTCAGCAGGGATTCAGTGCTTAAACCGTTGTTTTGAAAAAAAAAGGCTTTTATTCACAGAAAAGCAAAACAAGGCTTTCTCAGCATGTCAGAAAACTATAACATAAAAGTCCGCTTGGCTCCAGCGTCAACAAAAAGTCTGCTTATTTCCAGCACAAAACAGTGAACGCAAAAGACATACGGTTTGTTGCAAGACAAGTCTTCATCCCCTGCACTCCAAAAGTCCTCACTGTGCAGCTAGCAGACTTCCATCTTGTCCTCATCAGGTGCACTCTCCAAACTCACTCACCACCTCCAGCACCACTTCCTGCTTTAATGGGTGGTTCTCTGTGAGAGTTAACACCTTGTGCGCTGGCTCCCAAGGTTTAGGAGTGGAGGCTCTACGTCCCACCCAAATAACACTTTGGAGCCTCCAAAATTCCAGGCCCCAAACGACTTTATTAAGATAGAGAAGACTGCGAGCCAGTCCTCTCTGAATTAGCGCCTGCCTGGAACTTTTTACCCACTTTTGGGTGACCCCCTGAACCTTCTACCTCTATTTAAATGGACCATAGTCCAAACAGTGGTGCCGTATAGCACCCGTCCAGGACCCACCCCCGGTGTCCTGTACAGTCCATAAAGACATAGATGAGTGAGTTTGGGGTGAAGGAACTTGACTGGCCTGCACAGAGTCCTGACCTCAACCCAAAATAACAACTTGACCTTGCCTGACCTTGCAAATGCACTTCTGGCAGAATGGTCAAACATTCCCATAGACACACTCCAAAACCTTGTGGACAGCCTTCCCAGAAGAGTTAAAGCTGTTCTAGCTGCAAAGAGAGGGCCAACTCAATATTGAACTCTATGGACTAAGAGGAAAAACAGAATTTTTCTGTCCTTTCCTTCTTTTGCAGCCCGCAACCTCAGCCAAGTCGCAGAGGGGCACAGAAGAAGGAGTCCAAAGCTCATGGTGTCCCAAAGAGTGGTCACTCTGCTTCAGCCTACACACCTGACAGCCGCAGGTCTTCCCGACATTCGGCTAGAAAGTATCCCTCTCCTCATCACCCTGCCACCCCCAAAGCCTGCTGGGTCTGCAGTGATGATGCACTTCCAAAGAAAAAAAAAAAAAAATTGGTCTGCAGTTACTGCTTTCTGGGAGCAGCCGGAAATGAGGAAAAGGAGAGGGAGGAATACTGGGTCAACATTAGGAAAATAATTAAAGATGCAGGAGTCGTCTCCATCTCAAGGTCCAGCTACCTCTTCATCAAAAGATATTTTTCAGGGGTCTGCCCCAAAGATCCCAGGTCAGCAGATAAGTGCAGGGGCCAGTTTGGATGACTCCCAAGATGCATCCGAGAAGCAAGGGGCCCACTACGATTCTGGGGTACCTGATAATTTTCTGGCCGCCTTAATGTGAAATATAGTAGCAGGCCAGGTCACCTATATCCATCCTCGTGGGCTGTACCCTCCTGCTGACACTAGTGCTCAGCCGTTTTTCTTACCATCTATGGATCACTCGGCTACTGTAAGAAATGCAGCACATTCCTCAAGAGGTGCAGCGTCTCAAGAAGACATATTGGGTCACAAGATTGAGAACGGCCTCAAATCTAAATATGAGACAGCTGAGAGAGCGTGAGAACCAGCAGCCGCTTTAGCTTCAGCTGCCGAGACAACAAAGGCATGGTCTACCAATTTTGAATTAGCCTTGAGCCAGGGCCTCGAGCCAGAGGAAATTCTCAATTCTCTGGAGCAATTAAATTGGCTTCAGGATCTATGGTCGAGGCAGCAGCGAAAACACTGGAATCTTCCTCTCAGGCCTTACTGCATACAGTAACTGCCAGGAGGTATAGGAGTAGGCAAAGCAACCTCCAGGCTACCCTCATGAACTTAAAGGGGTGTTCCAGCCAAAATTGTGTTTATTAAAAGTCAGCAGCTACAAAAAGTGTAGCTGCTGGCTTTTAATAAACACTCACTTACCTGGTCCTGCGTTCCAGCGACGCGCCGACCGGGGCTCCGCTCCTCTCCCCCCCTCCCCACTGTGGGCACCCAGCCGTGACAGCCTTCGGCTTCACGGCCGGGCACCCACTGCGCATGCGCGAGCCGCACTGCGCATGCGCGCGCGGCGCGGCTCGCCGCTAATTGGAGAGGCGATCGCATGGGACCTGTCAGTGTCCCATGTGATCGCCTACAGGGAGGGGCTGCAATAAGGCGATTAAGCCTAATCGCCTTACCAGCCCCTCGGCGGAAGCAGGAAGTGGGACAGGAAGTCCCACTCCTACTGAAGCCCCCACTCCCCCCCCAAAAAAATTACATGCCAAATGTGGCATGTATGGGGGTGAGGAGTGGAACAAGAGGAAGTTCCAAATTTGGGTGGAACTCCTCTTTAAGGAAAGAAGGGGACGCGTCTAGCTCTCCCGGAATTCAGAAGCCCTTTTGACTTCCTGTTTACTCAAGCTGAACCAGCGCGTACTGCCATTCTGGTTTAACGGGAAACTGACTCCCCTACAATTCGCCTTGGTCGCACAAAAAAAAAAAAAAAAAAAGAGAAAAAAAAAAAAAAAAACTTTCTAGCTCAACAGGCTCCTATGTCCTTGCTACTCACCAAGGTCCATATAGAATAAAAGATCTCAGGACTCTGATTCAGCTTACACAAAGCCCATACATGATGGATTTCAGTTCCGAGTTCCGTGAGCTGTTTGGGGGTTCATACCTCTCAAATCTTTTCCCTTTCTGGTTATTTGAAAAAAGGAAATGTGTGTGTTTCTTTTTTTTTTCCCATCCTTCAAATGTACGCAATTCATCCCAGGTCTACAGCAAACTTGTCAACCTGGCAATCCTCGGGTGAGAATCCCTTAAAATAATGGGACTCATGGCAGTACGACCAGAAGTGGAGATGGTCCCTGTAAAGCCTCAAGGCTTTCCACCTGCATTTTCATCAGGTTCTCCTACCCCTTATGTTCCAAGACATTAGTGGACTTCATTTACAATTTTGATGCCTGCCTTTAGGCACACCATGCGCCCCGGATCTTAGCAGAAAGATCTAGTGTTAATCTCTTCCGAAGGGAAAAGTTGCACTTTCCACATGAGCAGGAAGATGTTCTATCTTCATTTCATTACAATAAGGTTTCCGATCTCGTATACAAGAGGTGTATGTTCACCTTAGCATGAATGCATCTGGTCAGGTAATTACCAAAAAAAAACATATATAAAAATGTTTTAGTCTTTTTGCCTATGCAAAGATTATATTCCTAAGAGACTGATGTCTCCCCTAAAGAGAAGAAAGTCCCCACCCACAGCCTAAGCTGGGAACATGACAATCGGAATCATATCGGGGTCCTCTTACATTCTCCCCCTGGACTCTGGCAGCATGGTGGGAACATTAACATCCCTACACCTCGTTACAACAGACTTTCCTAACGGAAAGGTCCGGGTCTCAGAGAATTCTACTTTTTAGAAGTAGTACTGGTCCTGCGCTATAATCAAGTCTTCTCGGTAGGTGGAGCCACTTGCAGTTGGTTCCTACTCCTTGGTCCATCCCGGTAGCAGCAGCAGTTCTTCTGAATTTCAGCAACCTTAGGGGACTCAGTTGACCAAGACAAGGACGAGTCCATTCCCACACAGATGAGCATCAGGTCGACCTTAACCTGAGTCCAGTCCCAAAGGACGAACACACGCACATAGGCAGATCGTCATTCTTCAAAAGCATTCCTGATATGACTCAAGGCCAAGAGGATCACACCAGCCTCAAGCAGTTGATGTTTTAAAAAAAAGAAAAAAAAAAAAAAAGGGAATAAATCATTTGGCTGATCACCTAGGAAGGAAAATACCAACTCCAATATGCAACTATTGGTTCAGCTTGCCTCCCGAGAGGCTGTCCTCATGGGCTAGTCCGCTAGTTAAGATCTCTTCCTTTGGGTGCATGTTTGTTTTTACACGGAAGGCTCCCAGTTCCTTCACACAATTTCCCAATCTCAAGGGTAATACGGGCGTACACCCTCCTACCTGGTTAAGTGCCATTGCCTAGCACTGAATTGGTTCACCTCCCCAACTACAAATCCTCGGTTGGTCTAGGAAATCTTGATACAGGCTGCCAGGCGAGCGGGCCCCGTTCGGTCCTTCTGCCGATTCCAGTTGCGTACATTCGCATATCCGAAAGAGTTCACTCCTATCCGCTTTCATATGTCACTGGAGTTAATCATCAGGAATGGAGCAGGGGGGAAAAAACTAAAAGTTCAGTCACTCCCACAAGATAAATGGCACTTTTACCCAGAAAGTCTTCCTCCAGTAGCACCTTTTGACAGGAAGAAAAGCCTCTTTCAGCCCTGGAAGACATCAGATGGAACCTAAATTCACAATAAGAACATGCCTCGAGGGCAATCATTCATTTTTTTTCCCCAGATAGGGTGACTACGTCTAAAGGGGGATGTGCCTCTGCTATTCAGTTTACTTGCAGTCTTTCCTTGCACATACACGAGAATCTTCTATGTAAGACGCTACTCTCAAAGCAATTTTCTTTTTTCCATACTTCTAAGCACCGTCTCATCCGTTCAAAGGCCCTCAAAGTCCAACCCTCCGTATTTAGGATTCCAATGTTTCAATTTAAACAAGTTGGTCATCTGACAGTCTTGCCAGTTCAAGTCCAGAGCTCCCTCTGCGAGTCAATTTATCTAAGAATTGGTAGTCCCAAATCTTTCAGTATGTTCCAACAATTCCCGACTGGCCAAACTAGTTAGAAGAAGACTTCCTCAGGCGTCTCGGATCTGGCAGGCATGCTACCAGCTTACCTTGGAAAAAAAAAAAAAGAGGGGGAGAAAGTTGTGGACACCAAGGACAACTTCATCAAGTTGGATGGGTTATCTTATCCAGACAACATACCGGGCTAGTGGTCCTCCGCTCCAAAGTCAAAGAAGACTTGTGCGGGGAATGGCGGTTTCCTGGACTACAGCAACACTAGAATCTTCCAAGCGCCCTGCCATTAGGCAACCGGTCATTCTACACCACATTCATGACCTAGTTGGGTCTACTCTTAATCATAGTGATGTAGGGGGAAAAGTCTGTTCAGCTGTTTTCTCTTGGATAGAGATTAAAATACTTTTAGCAGCAACCCTCCCTATAAGCGAGTTATTTACCATATGTATGCTGCCATGAAGGCACCAGGAAAACGGAAAATTGAATACCTACCTTTCGGTAATTTTCCTTTCCTGGTGCCTATCCATGGCAGCATACGCCCTCCCTTTCTTAAAATCCTTAATTGTTTGAGTCTAGTTACAAGAATGTCAGAGGGGAGGCTGTCGCTCTCTTTTAAAGAGTTATAATTGGTCCTGTGGGTTGGATGAGGGCGGAGCCACCAACCATATGTATGCTGCCATGGATAGGCACCAGGAAAGGAAAATTACCGAAAGGTAGGTATTCAATTTTCAGTTTTTTACTCCTCATGCTGACACTGTGAGGTGAAAAAAAGCTGATCACCGGCTAGTGTACAAGGGACATCGGTCCAAATCTGTGCCTACCTGCCTGTATCTCCTGCTGCATGTGTTACCTATCAATGCCCACAAGTACCACCTATCAATGCCCACCAGTGGTGCCTCATCAGTGCCACCTAGTAATTCTTCCTATCAGTGTAATCTACAAGTGCCGATCAGTGCCCATTATTGCCACCCATCAGTGTCACCCATCAGTGCTCATCACTGCCACCTATCAGTACCATGACCAATGACCTTCAGTGCCACCTCTCAGTGCCCATCAGTGCTGCCTTATTGGTGCCCATCAGTGCTGCCTTATCGGTGCCCATCAGTGCAGCCCATCGGTGCCCATCAGTGCAGTCTCATCAGCGTACATCAATGAAGGAGAAAAATTATCTGTTTGCAAAATTTTATAACAAAATATAAAAAAATATATATTTTGCGCTATAAACAAAAAAGACAATTTTGAAAAAAACACAATAGGCTAGATTCAGCAAGGAGTAACTCTGAGTGAGTGGGGCGTATCTATGCGCCTGATTCTTAGAATCAGTTACGCATTGATTTGTGTTAGATCCGATCGGTGTAAGTCACTTACGTCGTCGTATCTAAGTTGCATATTTACACTGGCCGCTAGGTGGCGTTTCCGCCGATTTACACGTCGAATATGCAAATGAGCTAGATACGCCGATTCACAAACGTAGTTGCGGCCGGCGTATCTATTTGCGTCGTTTACGTTAGAGTTACACCCGGCGTAAAATTACCCCCGCTATAGTGAGGCGAAGCCAATGTTAAGTATTGACGTCGGGACAGCGTCGTATTGTACGTCCTTTACATCGCTTGTGTAAGTCGATTCAGAATGGGGCTGGGCATAAGTTACGTTCACGTAGTTTATATTGACTATTTGCGACGTGATTTGGAGCTTCCTTCTTCTTTCTTCTTTTTTCTATATGCGCACTGGGATACGTTCACGGCCAGCGCATGGGCTGTTCGTTCGGCGCGTCGTTTACGTTGGGTCACGATTAGTTTACATACAACACGCCCCCTACCTGCCCTATTTGAATTACGCGGGGATACGCTGGTCCATTTACGCTACGCCGCCGCAACTTACGGAGCAAGTGCTTTGTGAATACAGCACTTGCCTGTAAAAGTTGCGGAGGCGTAGCGTAAATCGGATATGCTACGCCCTCACAATGATACGCTCTCCATCCTGAATCTAGCCCAATATTTTTTACTTTTTGCTATAATAACTATCCCAATTTCTTTCTTTTTTTTATAAATTTTCTTCTCTTTCTTTTCTTTCTTCTCTTCTTCTTTAGGCCGATACGTATTCTTCTACATATTTTTGGTTAAAAAATTGCAATAAGAGTATAGTGATTGGTTTGCGCAAAAGTTATAGCGCCTACAAATAGGGGATAGAATTATGATTTTTTTTTATTTTTTTTTTACTAGTAATGGCGGCGATCTGTGATTTTTATTGGGACTGCGACATTATGGCGGACACATCGGCCACTTTTGACTTTTGACACAGCATCGGTCTCCTCTCCCTGACAGGACGTGGATCGGTGTGTTTACACACACCGACCCACGTCCTTGGCTGTGTAACGGCCGATCGCGGGTACACGGCGGACATCGTGGCCGCCAGGCATGCGCATCGGCACCTCAGTGACGTGGTGGGCACGCAACGCTCTTGTGCCTCCCAGTGGCCAGAAGAGCCATGGACATCAATAGACGTCCTGCCGGCATTGTAGGGCCACCATGATAGTAAGAACAGATCTCAATTCAGTCACAGTCCTGGGTCCGTGGCTACCCCTCCAGCAGAGTCAACATCACCCAAGTATGTAACAGAAGTTCTGTAGAACTGGCACTTCTCCAATGACAGCTTCATCCTTTCTTCATGGAGTCGTACAAAGACCTTTTCCAACCGGGCTTCATGCTCTTCCAAAGTCTTCCCGAACTGAAATGCTGGAAGGTTGCTGGCACCCTTCACAAACCTTGAGGCATCCGACTGAACTCAAAGAATTCCAAATTAATGTGGTATTCTCTCTGTCTTCCGGGTGCATGGGGATTTAGTTCCAGTAAGACACTGTAGGGCATCTTCAATACGAGAGGTTGTATATTGGTCAGGAACAGGACGTAGATTCAGAGTCCGGTAGTCAATACACATACGTAAGGTGAAAAAGTGAAAAAAGTGCGCTTAGGAAGAAAAGTAGCTAGGACTGCAGCCCCCCAGAAAAGGATACCCCACTGATGGAGTACCTGGGTATATGGTATGTAAGGGAGGGGTGGTGGCGCTGTCCCAAACCCTGAGTGATCAGGTATATGTGTATCAATATGTCACCTTATATAACCAATAATAAAAGGTACCTGGGTACAAGTGAAATTACAGTGACACCATTTACATCAATAATACTTCTACATAAAGTGATAAAGTGCAAAAGTGCATAAATATGTGATAATTGATAAAGTCCATAAATTCAAAAAAGTTCAAAAAAATTCCAAACATAACGTTGAGAAATATGCAGTATACAAAATTTCATCAGATATATAGATGGGTGGTACGCTGTGGTCCGGTGCTCCCCCACCAGGTCCCCACTCACCAGAGCCAATCACCCCTACAGGGATATCGAGTGTGTAGTCACAGAGGGGTCACAGAGGGGTCCAGATGTCCTCTAATGGTGTTGTCGGTCCTAGGCGGTTGTGTTCTTGTAGTTATAAGGTCCTCACTCCACCAAAAAGAAGGAAAAAACAGGCTCCCACAGTGTAGTAAAAAATGATGAAGATTTATTTTGCACAGTACAGGTGCATAAAAATAAGAATAAGAACCAGAACAGGTGCTGTATATGCTATCCAATGTAGGTAATGGTCAGCAGTAAGGTATAAAAGAACATGTACCACAAGAAAAAAATAATAAAAAATACTAAAAAAGGTTAAAGTCCAGTATGTATCAGCAGCACTTTCCACGCTGCATCGGTCACCGCTATCAGGAAGCGAGGAGTTGGGGTGCGTTCCAAGCTGGCGTGCATTCCAGACGGCTTAGAGGGCAGACCGGAAGCGTGTACGTGCGTGCTAGGCCTGATGACGTGCGTCTATACGCTCGACGTACGTTTCGTGATACGACTTTTTCAAGAGCGGCTGCAAGTCTTGATCATTTGCATCTTAATATAGGTGGGGGGTGTGGTCCATGTTCCACCCTCCTCTACTCTAGCGGCCAATGGTTAGGGCCCGCATTGCATACTAATGTGCTCCTATGCTAATAATCCTATGGAACATGAACCACACCCCCCACCTATATTAAGATGCAAATGATCAAGACGTGCAGCCGCTCTTGAAAAAGTCGTATCACGAAACGTACGTCGAGCGTATAGACGCACGTCATCAGGCCTAGCACGCACATACACGCTTCCGGTCTGCCGTCTAAGCCGCCTGGAACGCACGCCAGCTTGGAACGCACGCCAACTCCTCGCTTCCTGATAGCGGTGACTGATGCAGCATGGAAAGTGCTGCTGATACATACTGGACTTTAACCTTTTTTAGTATTTTTTTATTTTTTTTCTTGTGGTACATGTTCTTTAATAAAACACAAAGAAAACAAAAAACTGCGCTACACCAAAAAAAATTAAATTAAAATAGAAAGCTGCGGCAATCGTGTAGAAACACAAAGTAATACAAAATGGCAAAGCCGCGCTCATCAGGATAAAAAATATATATATGAATGAGGACTGCTGAGCAGTAATCTCCTGTGTTGTAGCCAATGGTGTAGCTTAAAACATCACATAGTAGTATATATTAGTATACAGGTTTACATAGAAATAAAACCTCAAAAAAGAAAAAAAAAGAAAAATGCATAAAAAACACGGATCCTGAATAACATAAATGTTCATAAAGTCCTTGTTATAAGAATAAAACTTGAAGAACCGAGTATCAGGAGGCAAAACAACAACAGATCATAATGGTTCACTCCACCACAGTGACGAGATGTTAACGATAAAGTGATCCCTTCACCAGAATAAGGGGGGGCTGCTTACCAGAGGGCAAGCTCAATGAAGCAATTGGCTTTAGCCCAGCCGCGGCCTTTAATCTTGTATGGTTCCTGGGTGCAACTTCCAGCAAATACCAAGGTATAGCGGTGCTCACGGAATATGGGTGGAGAGAGAAGGATGGACCAATAGTGTAATTCCGTTTTACAAAAAAAGGTTTATTAAAACATAAAAATGATACTCACATTTAGTCAAAGCATCACAAGCATTTAAAACAAATCGCCGGCCGGCAAACAAAGCGGAGCCCTTCCTCCGTGCGTGCGTGGTGACGTCACTGCGTGTCTTTCCCAGACGCGTTTCGTCATCAAGGGGACGTTCTCAATGGGTAGGGCTAACGCAGTATAGTCACCAGTTAAATACGCGATCCTCAATGTGAAGTGCCTAACAACCGTGGCCGCGGCCGCCATCTTAAGTGTGGTATAGCTGCCCATACCTCGCTCTTGGAAGAATATCACCACCAGCTGAGGCAGATATTCAACTTACGCTGAAGACACAAACAAAGATCTAGATATATAAAGAAAAAACAAACCTTCATCCAAATACCAAAGCGATTAAGCCCTAGTCGGGATGGAAAACAGGTCTAATTGTATAACATGAAAAATATATTATGGTTTATGGGAAAAATGTATCTAGCTATCAGTCTATAGTGGACTGTTGTACTTAGATAAATATAATGGTACCTGCACCTGCTATAAAGTCTGGCGCCCTCCATAGGAACAAAGGAGAAAAACCACCCTGGCTTTTAAAAGCAGATCAGATCTATATTGGAGCTTGTTGGCGCGGAATTTACCAGGGATGTATGGATTTACTCTTAACCCCTCGCATCCCGCCTAGAGAATAGTACACTCCTTTTCTACCTTAACCTTTATGTGCACTCAAAATTAATAGAGTGAAAATAAATAAGTGAAAAAATTGTGTTTAAGATTCTCTAACATAAAATTAGATGCATAAACATCAGTGCATAAACAATTATTTAATTAAGTGAAAAATAGAAAAATAAAAATATATAAGGTGTATAATAAATAAATAAATATTATAATTTATTTAAATAAAAGGGAGAATATATATGTACCCTACCAACTCAGAATAATCCCTGGTCAGCAGGTCTACAGCCATATTTACTCCTGTTAACCATACTAAGTTAATAAGGCCTAGTTAGTTTACTACGCTAGTCATGCCCTATACGGCTAACATAGTTAATGCTAATGCATAAAAAGTGGGCCTTTCTTCAAGGGCCATGTTCCTATTTCCAAAGTGTTGTTTGCAAGCTAGAAAGTAATAATGGTGAAAAATATATAATAAATTTAGTGATAAGGCGATCCCATACTGGGGTTACTTCTAACCTTAACAAATTGTGTTGAGCCTATTTTTAATTTGTAACTTATACACCTTTAAAGTGCTAATAGTTATGGACGAGAGGAGAAAAAGAGTTACACACTGAAAAAACATAAAAAGAAGACGGTTCCAAAAAAGCGCCTCTGTTGGTGCACTTCACAGTGAGTTTACAGAAATATAGTGGGATATTATGCATTATTGATGAATGCGTTGGTATCAGTCTCTACATTCAACCCATAGGGGGTATAGGTCTTGAGTCTATATATCCACCCCATTTCCATCCTAGAAATTTCCCTAACTAAGTGGCTCCCCCTCCAATGGGGCTTGAATTTGTCTATTCCCAAGAAGAGGGTATTGGATGGGTCTCGATTGTGTTTGAGTTTATAATGCTTGGAGACAGAGTGATCTTTGAAGCCCGACAAGATGTTTGTAATATGCTCATTCACTCGAACTTGAAAGGCCCTTTTGGTGCGGCCCACATATTGTAGACCGCATGGGCATTGTAGAAGATATACCACACCTGTGGATGCACAAGTGATGCATGGCCTAATCTTATGTTCTCTACCTGTGGCTGTAGAGGAAAAAACGGTCACACACCTATGTAGGTTTGAACTCAGACTGCAGACTCTACACCTTCTGCACTTATAGTACCCCTGTAATTGGTTGAAAAATCCAATCCCCCTATTAGGAGGATCGATCACATTTTGTGCAACCATGTTTCTTATGGGCTGAGTCCCTCTAAACACAACACGGGGTTTGGGGGGTAGAATGCCCTTCAGCAAGGGGTCATTAGTGGCTATATGCCAATGTTTATTTATTAAATGAGAAACAGCCCTATGTTGTACAGAGTAAGTAGTGATAAACGGTACCCCTTCCGGGAATTTTACCCCTTCTTCAGTCACCCTATCACATAAAAGGTCCTCCCTCAGGGTGCCACGGACATCGGATAATGTCCTTCGTAGTTCATCCTGAGAGTAACCTTTCTCTAAGAAGCGGCTAGTTAAGACAGAGGCTTGGTTATCAAACTGTCTAAGATCAGAACAGTTTCTCCTCAGTCTGAGGTACTGGCTTTTGGGGACAGCTCTAAGCCATGGTTCATGATGACAACTATCTTTTGGAATAAAGGAATTTCTATCCGTCTCTTTAAAGAAGGTAGATGTAATACATTTTCCCTCTTTGGCCTCAATCTTAAGATCCAAGTAGTGTACTTCAGTCTGACTAGCCTCAAATTTTAACTGTATTCCCCTTTGGTTATTATTGAGGGACTCAATAAACATGGCCAGGTCATGCTGAGTCCCTGCCCATAGGAGGAGGATGTCATCTATATACCTAGCCCACAGGGCCACCTGGGGTAGGTCGCCTGAGTAGATGACATCCTCCTCCCATTTGGCCATAAACAAATTGGCCAAACTGGGGGCATATTTGGCCCCCATGGCAACCCCCGTATCTTGTTTATAAAAATTATGGTCAAACCAGAAATAATTTGAGGCGGCTGCAAATTTGAGTAGGGACATTACAAACTCAATCTGTTTTGTCTCCAATCCTGAATCTCTCGTTAGGAAGCACTGTACGGCTTCAAATCCAAGTTGGTGAGGAATTATTGTATATAAGGAAGCTACATCTATGGTTACCATCCACATGTCAGGGGTCGGGATACATCCATACATCCATATATATTTTTTATCCTGATGAGCGCGGCTTTGCCATTTTGTACATGTTCTTTAATACCTTACTGCTGACCATTACCTACATTGGATAGCATATACAGTACCTGTTCTTGATCTTATTCTTATTTTTATGCACCTGTACTGTGCAAAATACATCTTCATCATTTTTTACTACACTATGGGAGCCTGTTTTTTCCTTCTTTTTGGTGGAGTGAGGACCTTATAACTACAATCCAAAGAACACAACCGCCTAGGACCGACAACACCATTAGAGGACATCTGGACCCCTCTGTGACTACACACTCGATACCCCTGTATGGGTGATTGGCTCTGATGAGTGGGGACCTGGTGGGGGAGCACCGGACCACAGCGTACCACCCATCTATATATCTGATGAAATTTTGTATACTGCATATTTCTCAACGTTATGTTTGGAATTTTTTTTTTGTAATTGTAATTTTTATTGAATTTTTTTCCAAAAACATGAAAAGGTGAACATAATACAGAAAAGTATCATCATCTCATATAGCAGACAAGCGTGAAGGATGTCGAAATCATGAGAGAGAAAAAAAAGAAAAAAAAAAAGAAAATCAAGGGGGAGGGTACACCATGGATCTAGACGTAGCATATATGAAGAAATAGTATACAATAATAAGGTTATGCAGGCCAATCATCCTAACATGCAGGAACTGGATGCCTAAGAGACCTTATTAATAGTTCAGGAAAGCGATTCAGGATTGAATGAGGAGTTGTCCCAAGGATCCCATATCTTTGAGAATTGAGGCAAAGAATCGTGAATCACTGCTGTCAAATGTTCCATTCTACGTATCTGTGCTATAGCCAAGATCAATTGGGATTGTGTAGGGGGGTTGGGGGACAACCAATGGGTAGGTATAGCTCTCTTGGCAGCTAAGAGAATATATGTCATCAATTTTTTGCCATGTTTAGGTATTCCAGGAACTGGGAGACCTAACAAGTACTGGGCTGGGTCTTTTGGAATGTCTATTGCTAACACAGACTGGAGCACTGATTGGACCGAGGACCAAAATGGCAAAATTAAAGAACATTCCCAGAAAATGTGGTAGTGCGTTCCTATATCCCGTAAGCACCTCCAGCATGTCTGGGGCACAGAGGGATCATATTTATGGATAACCTCTGGGGTCCTATACCAGAACATGAGGACCTTATAAGCTGTCTCTCTCTGCTCCACGCATCGGGAAGCTTTTGATATGGAGGTCCAAATCTCCCGCCATTGAGGGAGGGATAAAGGGGTAGGAAGCACCTTGGCCCATTTCCGCATATATACATGAGAATTTAACGTAGGCATATTTGAGTCATGGAGAATCTTATATACAGAGGATATGAGACCAGGTTGGTAAGGGCCTTGCACACATAACGTTTCAAAAGCATTGGGTCTTTCTAATGCTAAGGCAGGCGATATAGAATGGAAGTAATGTTTAAATTGGAGATATGAAAAAAAAAGTTTTGGGGGTATGTCAAATTTGTTTTGGAGTTCTTGAAAGGAAAGTAATTTGCGAGTTACAGGATGTACTAGGTGGCGGAGCTGGAAAATGCCTGCTTGAGACCATGGATACACAGTATTGTAGGATAGGCTATCCGGGATATCTGGGTTAAAAATTATGTTTAAGAGAGGCGGACATGGAGAAGAGAGAGAGAACTTCCTGTTACACTTTTTCCAAATGGAAAGAGTAAATAGCATTGGACCTAGACATATGCGTCTGAGCTGAGATATGGATGAAGTCAAGTCTGCCCAGAGCATTGAACAAGGATGTACAGGACTAGTAACACTGAGTTCTAACTCTGACCATCTACTCGTTGCAAAGCGTGACGACCAAGAGACGGTTGCTGTAAGGTGAGTTGCATAGTAGTATTTACCAATATCGGGTGCTCCCAACCCCCCCTGCGAGCGGGGAGCAAATAACACTGTATTAGCAATCCTGTGCGCTTTATTACCCCAAATAAATTTAGTAAAAGCCCGTTGAATATTTCGGAGTTGTATCATAGGAAGTGCAATTGGCAACGTTTCAAAAAGATACAAAAACTTCGGGAGTACGGCCATCTTGAGGACATTTATCCTACCCAGAAGAGACAGAGGGCACTCCGCCCATTTACGGAATAAGCCATGTGTTTCCGAAATTAGGGAGGGAAAGTTGGCTTGGAACAGAGTGGAGTAAGACGCTGTCAGGTGTACACCTAGATATTTAAGAGAGGCAGAGCACCAATGGTAGGGGAAGTTGTTTTGTAACGTGGTAAGAAGTGTGGGGGGGATATGTATAGGAAGGGCTTCTGTCTTGGCTGTATTAACTTTGTAACCAGAAAGTTTACTGAATGTATCTAATAAAGCGTGAAGGTTGGGGAGAGAGATATGTGGTTTTGTTAAGGTAAGCAATATATCGTCAGCAAAAAGAGACAATTTGTACTCCCTCTGCCGCAAGGAGACTCCACAAATGTCAGGGTGCACACGGATGGCTTCAGCTAGGGGTTCTAAGCACAATATGAACAGTAAGGGGGAAAGGGGACACCCTTGTCTAGTGCCATTACTATGCAAAAAGGATGGGGATAAGAAGGATGCCAGTTGTACCTGAGAGGTGGGTCGGGAATATAGGGCCTGTAGTGCTGACATAAAAGAGCCCGTAAACCCAAATCGCGTGAGTGTGGCAAACATATATGGCCAGCCGAGTCTGTCAAATGCTTTCTGAGCATCTAAGCTCAGGATAAGGGCAGAGCAGGATGTTTTGTTGAGTAGATCTATCAGGTCAATGGTGCGTCTAGTGTTGTCGCCTGCGCGTCTGCCTGAGACAAAGCCTACCTGATCGTTATGAATAAGGCTAGGTATTATAGAGGAAAGTCTGTTAGCTATGATTTTCGTAAAGATTTTATAATCAGAATTAAGTAAAGCTATGGGCCTGTAGTTATCTGGTAACGATGGGGGCTTGCCAGGTTTTGGGAGAACTGTAATGTGAGCATGTAAAAATTGAGGGTGAGGGGTAATGCCCTTCTGTAGAGAAATAAAAAGGTCTATTAAATGCGGACTCAAAATTGGGAGAAAGGTTTTGTAATATAAATAGGGTAAGCCGTCTGGACCCGGTGACTTTTGTAAGGGCAGCTCTTTGACAACTTCAGCTAGTTCTTCTGAGGTGATAGCAGCGTTAAGGGTAGCCGCTTGGGATGATGACAATTTGGGCAGTTTCAAAGGGCCACAAAAGGAATCAAAATCGTCTTGAGAGAATAGGTGCTTGGGGTCTGTGTTTAGGCAATTATATAGCTTAGTATAAAATGCCCCAAAGATTTTGGACATCGTCTGCGGGCAGTGAGTTGGGGTTCCATCAGCCTGGGTAAGACATTCTGGGTAAGAGTGAAACGGACGCGGTTTGAGCTTATTTACTAGCATCCTATGGGGTTTATTAGCAAATTCGTAAAATTTCTGTTTAGCCCAGAGTAAGGATCTGGAGCATTTGTTCATATCAAGAGATTTTAACCTTTCACGTAAAGAGGTGACTGTGCGCAGATGTAGTACCGTAGGGGAGGCCAGTAGCAAATCTTCTGCTTTACGTAGCTGTGAAAGAATATCGAGTCTTTGAGCCTCAGAATCCCTCTTTAAGCGGGAGCCAGCTGAAATACATAAGCCTCTAAAGTATGCCTTATGGGCCTCCCATAGGGTGGACACATCCGCCACAGAGTTGTCATTCAATTGAAAGAATTCGGTTAGATTTTGAGATAATTGGGTTTCAATGACAGGGTTGCGGAGGAGGGAGTCATTAAGTCTCCAATGGCAGGTTCTAGGTGTAGATGATGAAAGTGTGAGATCGAGCTGGACAGAGGCATGGTCTGACCAAGTTATAGTGTTCAACTCTGAGGCTACAGAGGATGTTAGTAAGGGGGCCGTGACAAAGAGATAATCCAACCTGGAGTACATCTTGTGTGGGGGGGAGAAGAAAGAAAATTGTCTATGTGTGGGGTGTTTGATTCTCCAAATATCCAGTAGATTATGAGATCTGATGAGTCTACGAAAGGAAGCCGATTGGCGTTCTACTTTAGCTGAAGGGCTGGAAGGGAATAATGTGCGTCTGTCTCTTCTAGGGGACAAGGTCATGTTAAAATCCCCCCCAACAATCATAAAGGGTTGAGCATATTTGCCAAGTTTTCCAAACACGTCAGTGAGAAATTGTAGTTGACCAGAGTTGGGGACATAAACATTAATCAAAGTGAAAGAACGTGAGAGATAATCACAGTCCAGAAAAATATATCTACCCTGAGGGTCAATGAATGAGGATTTAACTCTTAAGGGGCAGGATTTTCTAATCAATATGGCCACTCCCGCTTTGCCGGAGGGATCAGAAGCTACAAATGAAACAGGAAAATGTTTTGCTGCAAATTTAAAGGATCCCCCGGGGCGGAAGTGTGTCTCCTGGACAAGGATTATGTCTGCAGCTGAGGACTTGAACTCCTTCAAAGCCAACCAGCGCTTATGAATAGAGTTCAAGCCCTTCACATTATAAGTAAGAACCCGGATAGCCATCACGATAAGACATGGTTAAGCTATGGTGACCATAGTACAATAACGTCCATAAAAACATAAACAGATCGAATGAGCAAAAAAGTCCATGGTGCATCCTGTGGAGGGAAAACATGAAATAGTAGTCAACATTAGTGAAGAATGACGGTGAAAAAGAAAAATGTATGCACAACCAACAAAAAATGAAAAATAGGTAAAAAAAAGACCTATGAAAACAAAAACAAAAAAAAGAAGTAGAGCCCGGGGGGTAATAACCACCCAGGAGTCCACAGCCGTGGCCGTGGAACAAAAGGAGGCACGCTAGGGGCTCCAACTTATCTGGGGAGCGATCCCCGCCGTCTTCCGACAAGATGTAAAAATTTACTAGAAGAATTTATCCACAGTCCACGGAAGAAACACCCCACTTACATGGGTGAAGACTCCCCAAACTAGGGGAAACACGGTAAGGCAGGGGCCAAAACCAACTTAAACATATTGCCGGAGAGACACATTTCAAGGTGGGAGCCTAGGGAAAGGGTGTCGCTGGGGTGTAGAGTAGGCCTTCTGTGATTTTTGCCGAGCAGGGGTCCAGATCCGGCCTGGAATAGATGTAGGCTTAGGCGTTGCCGGGAGTGGTAAGGGGTCTTCATCTGGTAGCGGTGGAAGGCCAAGATTGCGTACGAACGCCTCACTTTCCTGAAGATCCCTCATGGAGTATTGGACCCCATCCTTCGAGGCAGACAAGCGGAAGGGAAATCCCCAGCGATATGAAACATGATGGTTTTGCAAGTGGGTGGTCACTGGACGAAAACTGCGACGTTTAGCAAGGGTTATAGGAGACAGATCACTAAAAATCTGTATCCTAGCCCCCCTGAATTCCATCCGAGATTTGTTGCGCGTGGCCATGGTCAAAGCTTCCTTGCTGTCGTAATAATGAAATCGGACGATAATGTCCCTGGGGTTCGTTCCTGCAGGGGGTTTAGGAGCCAGTGACCTATGCGCTCTATCTAGTCTCCAGTCTATGTCCGGTATCAGAGGGGCCATAGTGTTAAAGAGGCTTAGTAGATATGGTCGGATCTCTCCATCTCCTACAGATTCAGGGACACCTCTGATACGCAGATTTTGGCGACGTTCTCGGTTTTCCAAATCCTCTTGTTGGGACTGGAGCTGATAGATAGACTGTTTTAAACCAGCATTGTCCTCTTCCAGAACGTGAACGTACTGTATCAGATCATCAAATTTGGTTTCTAAGACGTCAGTACGCTCGCCAATTTGAGCGATCTCTCCCCTCAATTCGTGAGCAAGCTTCCCCATTTCCTTTGAGACATTGCTGGTCAAATCTTGCAGGAGAGCTTGCAGCTTATTGTCCAGTATGTCCACCGTGACGGGAGCTGACATTTCTGGAGATGAAATGGGCACAAAGAGCCGAGAATCTGCTAATGCCGGTGTGTCTCGGGATACAAGCGAGGCCGGGGATTCGGGCCTATTCAGGAAGCGGTCCAGCGTCTGTGCAGGCCGCAACTCCGATGTGTGAGATTGAGCTGGGTGTTTTGGCCCGTATTTCACCATGGGGTGTCTAGGCGTGTTGGCAATCCTATGTGGAGGCAATGGACGGTTGCTGTGTGGACGGCGGCGGGGATCAGAGCAGAGGGGTTACATGTCCCCTTTCGTTAGATGCCTCGTAAGCGACCCCCTTGATAGCATTCGTGCTGGGAGGAAACCAGGAGGGGGGGGGTCTGTAGTGGCCTGTGTTCAACTATCTATGGAGGCTTAAGCAGTCAAACAGATTGGGGGCTTGTGGAGTAGGGAAGCCTGAGTCATCCAGCAAAGTAGGGCCTATAGTGATGTGCAGGCTCAAACAGTCCAGCAGAAGAATGAGGCCCGCAGTACCCCAGGACTCAGCAGCCCAACAGGATGGTGCCTGACCTGTAGTTGTGGAGCTCTGGGGGATAGCTGCTATCACTAGGCCCCAGCGGACCCTCAGCCAGCACCAACAGACAGTGACCCCCTAGGCAGCCCTCATAGAAAAGATCCGGGCTTCCGAATCAGGCCGGGCCGATCGCGGCGCGCTCCCGCGGGATGCAGCTGTAGGAAACACCGGGGATCCACAGTCTCTACTAGGCCGCGTCGAGCCGCGAGCACCGCGGACGTCTCCAAGGTGTGACCCGACCCCCGGACTGCACCAGGTAGGAGGATGGGTGACAATTGGGGGATGGATGGTGATTCCTTACCCCCAGGAACGCCGGGATCGGTCTCCTCCGGGAGCCTCCAGGCTTTCAAGATGGCGGCGGCCCCGGGCACTGGAGGCCTCGGATCTCGGGCGTCCCCCAGCCTAATTCCACCGGAATAACGATGCAGGGCACTACAGGGGACCGAGCTGAGCAGGCCCAGGTAATGTGCAGCCCTGGATGCTTGTTAAGCAGCTCGGATGGCGGTGGATGGCGAACAGGATTCCTGGAGCTCCTCGCAAACACGTCCACCGCTGTTCACGTCAGGCCACGCCCCCCCGTTTGGAATTTTTTTGAACTTTTTTGAATTTATGGACTTTATCAATTATCACATATTTATGCACTTTTGCACTTTATCACTTTATGTAGAAGTATTATTGATGTAAATAGTGTCACTGTAATTTCACTTGTACCCAGGTACCTTTTATTATTGGTTATATAAGGTGACATATTGATACACATATACCTGATCACTCAGGGTTTGGGACAGCGCCACCACCCCTCCCTTACATACCATATACCCAGGTACTCCATCAGTGGGGTATCCTTTTCTGGGGGGCTGCAGTCCTAGCTACTTTTCTTCCTAAGCGCACTTTTTTCACTTTTTCACGTTATCATTTTTTTTACACCTAGTGTAATTTTTTGAGTTGCAGCTATGGAATTATTTGGGTACATGACCAACAGGGTCATTGATGTTGGGGGCATATTCAGTCAGGAAATAATTATTAACCAACAAGACATGCAAGGTCTGGTTAAACAACTTAGACACACCATGGAAAAACAACTAAGAGTGTGGTGGGATATTGCCTCTCTGGAAACGTATATCAAAGAGAAAATAACTCCAAGAAGACTCAGATGGGATATACATCCCAATGATCATATTGAGGACCCAGCATTGATGAATGAATGGTACTCGTTTTTTAACAACTGTGAAAACAAACTCCTACACCACATTATTAAAAGAAGGAAATTTAAATTAAAAGGCATAGAAAGTAATATTGCAGAACTTCAAAGTTCACTTACACCATTTTCGAGTCAGCAAGATTACAAAGACAAAATGAAAGAACTACAAGAAATAATTAAAAAATACGATGGAGACATTCAGGTGAAAAAAAAAAAAAGTTTAAAAGAGATGTCCTAGATTACAAAAATCTGCAAGTGTACAAATGGCAAGTATCTATGGAAGACCCCACGGGTGACCTAGATGACACTATGATAGAAGACTACACCTCACCAGATATGGACAGTATTGAATCAGCGTCTCTAAGGCACACTTCCAATATTATTCCATCTAATATTGGGAGGGATACCAATCAGGGCAATCCCATACCCCCAGAAGACAATATGGAAGACAGACTAATAGAAGGGTGAGATACCATGAGGACCACAGGAGCCCATATCCCTCCAGGAGGAGATCCAATAGTGGTAACAGGAGTCCTTATGGAAGGAATCAATACCACTATGAATCATACCCACCACGGGGGAGAGGACCACAAGGAAGAGCACCCAGGGATAATAGGGATTTTCCAAGGAATGGGCCTCACACCAGACCCCCAGGCCGGTGGAGACCACAAACGAACTATGGGAACCCTGGACAGAGGGAGACGAATGGCAACCGAGGGGCTACCCATGGGGGGCCGCCAAGAAGAGAAGAACCAAGGAACACTATGCAACAAGAACAAGGCATTTACGAAAACCAATGGAACAGGCACAACAATCAGAATACAGAAGTGGATCCCATGTACAGAAATCTAGAAAGAGAAAACGCATCAGAGGGTGTAGGGGGGGAAGAAACAAACGACAAAGGCAACATTAGGTAAGGGTATCTATAATCTCAGCAGTATTCAACTTTCCGAAGAAGAAATGAAAATTCTTGACCTAGGCCTTAACTATGCCCCCGAAAAAACGTTGGACCAATTTGAAGTGTACATTGACTTACACAAATTCCTGAGGAAACTTAACTTACAAAAATATTTTATGCTGAACCCCCAGGAGAACAGGGTGGTACCATCAGAATATACACACACAAATTTGAAGAATAACTCCACATATAACCCTACTACACCAGGGCAATCAATGTCTTGGAGCATTAAAAAAATGGTGGAGAGTGACCTCAGAAAGTTACAGAGAAAACATAAGAGCAAGAACAAGAATATATGGCACACCATTAAACAGATTAGCAAGAAAAATGATGTGGTCATCCGACCTGCAGACAAGGGGGGGGGGGGGCTAGTAATTCTTAATAAAGCTGATTACGAAAAGGAAATGGAGAACCTGCTGGGAGTAGAAAACACCTATAAAAAACTTAAAGGAAATCGTAAACAAAGATTCAAGAAAAAATTGGACAAATATGTTAAGAAAGGCATTAAAATGGGGATTCTAAGTCAAAGTGACGCTGACTACCTTATATCCAACTCCACAAGAACACCTGTGATTTATTACACCCCCAAAATACACAAATGATTGAAAAACCCACCAGGAAGACCGATCGTCAGTGGGATTAATTCCCTCTTCTCTCGGTTGGGGGAATACTTAGACACTTACCTTAAGCCGATGGTCAAAGAGGGAAAGTCCTACCTTAGGGACAGTTTACAATTGATTAACGAACTACAACAACTTGATGAAACAGAAAACTTCCTATTAGCTACAATTGATGCCAACTCATTATACACGAGCATCTCACAAAAAGACGGAATTCTTGGAGTGGAAAGGGCACTACATCAAAAAACACAACTGAAAAAAACAACAGATCAACTTTATTGTAGAAGGATTAACCATGGCTATGGGATGCAATTATTTCTGGTACAATGGCACTTTCTATGTCCAAACCAAAGGGATAGCCATGGGGGCCAGATATGCCCCCAGTGTTGCCAACCTTCTAATGGATTGCTGGGAAGAAGAACAAATCTACAGCCGAAAACCTCCCACAAATTAAAATGTATCGGAGATACATTGACGATATATTTATATTGTGGGATGGAACAACAGAAAGTTTTCAAAAATTTCTAGAAGATCTGAACGAGAACAATTATGGGCTGACGTTCACAGGGAAATGTGATGACGCTAGCATAGACTATCTTGATTTAAAAATCTTCAAGGAGGGCAATGGCCTGCATACTAAGACCTTCTTTAAGGCCACAGATCAGAATGGATATATTCCAAGAACAAGCTGTCACCACCCCAAATGGAAGAATAACATACCAAAAGGACAACTTTTAAGACTACGCAGGAATTGCAATTCGAATGAAGATTTTGAAAATCAAGCTGAAGTTATCATTAATAGATTTAGAGAAAAGGGGTACACCGTAGAAGCATTGATGAAAACTAAAAAAGGAAATTCTTAATATAAACAGGAATAGTTTACTAACTCAAAAGAAGAAAACTAAGAATACATTCAAAGGAGTACCCTTCATTACAGGTTATAACTCTCAGTATAGAGAATTTGAACATATTGTAAAAAAAGTACTGGCCAATCCTCAAAGAGGACCATAACCTGAGGAAAATCATTAATGATAAACCTTCATTTATATACAGACGTGCACCAACCTTACGTCACCATTTAGAACACAATGTCATAAATCCACCGAAAGTCATTAACATCTGCCCAGATCTAAAAGGCTTTTATAAATGCCAGAGATGCCTCCCATGTAGAGTCAGCAAAAAACAACCTCGGAGGAAAACTACGTTCAAATCTAAAACTGACCACAAAGAGTATCCCATTAAAGAGTTGATCAGTTGCCAAACCACCCACGTCATTTATGTGATAGAATGCCCATGCCATCTACAATATGTGAGTAGGACCACCCGACCCTTGCATGTACGCACCAGAGAACACATCAAAAATATTAGGAAGGCCCATCCCAAACACAACTTGTCCCGGCATTTTGCAGTGTTTTTAATAACAAAGACCCAACGGGGCTGATCTTTTATGGTTCTTATACACATATATATTTATTTATTCTTGTTTTTTTAATCTCATACTGGCACCCATAGACGTTTAATTCATCTTGGTCTATTTTAATTTTTAATTAATTAATTTTTTACATATTTCTGCCAGTTCATCTACGAACTTACTGTACTATACCATAAGGTACCCACGGGCACACAGGATTCGAGATAGCCCGCTTAGAAAAATATGTACCCGGTAACTATTGGTGCTCACAGGGTGTTTTATTAACACGCTGTTGATATTAATATACTGTCTGGTACTCTAATTTACTCTAATTTACAGTTTGTAATATCTGTCATCCTTATGGCACTGTTTCTAGTATATATATATTTATGATATGCTATTTGTTTTATGACATGTTTTTTCCCTGTTTAGTTTTGTTTGTACATCGGATCATTTGCATCTCCCTATCTATGACGAGCTTACCACTCAGCATTTCACTGCCCATAGGATTATTAGCATAGGAGCACATTAGTATGCAATGCGAGCCCTAACCATTGGCCGCTAGAGTAGAGGAGGGTGGAACATGGACCACACCCCCCACCTATATTAAGATGCAAATGATCAAGACTTGCAGCCGCTCTTGAAAAAGTCGTATCACGAAACGTACGTCGAGCGTATAGACGCACGTCATCACGCCTAGCACGCACGTACACGCTTCCGGTCTGCCGTCTAAGCCGCCTGGAACGCACGCCAGCTTGGAACGCACGCCAACTCCCCGCTTCCTGATAGCGGTGACCGATGCAGCGTGGAAAGTGCTGCTGATACATACTGGACTTTAACCTTTTTTAGTATTTTTTTTTTTTTTTCTTGTGGTACATGTTCTTTTATACCTTACTGCTGACCATTACCTACATTGGATAGCATATACAGTACCTGTTCTTGATCTTATTCTTATTTTTATGCACCTGTACTGTGCAAAATACATCTTCATCATTTTTTACTACACTATGGGAGCCTGTTTTTTCCTTCTTTTTGGTGGAGTGAGGACCTTATAACTACAATCCAAAGAACACAACCGCCTAGGACCGACAACACCATTAGAGGACATCTGGACCCCTCTGTGACTACACACTCGATACCCCTGTATGGGTGATTGGCTCTGATGAGTGGGGACCTGGTGGGGGAGCACCGGACCACAGCGTACCACCCATCTATATATCTGATGAAATTTTGTATACTGCATATTTCTCAACGTTATGTTTGGAATTTTTTTGAACTTTTTTGAATTTATGGACTTTATCAATTATCACATATTTATGCACTTTTGCACTTTATCACTTTATGTAGAAGTATTATTGATGTAAATAGTGTCACTGTAATTTCACTTGTACCCAGGTACCTTTTATTATTGGTTATATAAGGTGACATATTGATACACATATACCTGATTACTCAGGGTTTGGGACAGCGCCACCACCCCTCCCTTACATACCACACATACGTAAGGACCCATTCTTCTTCCACACCACCACAATAGAAGGCATACAGGCCTCTGGACCCTTGAATGGCCCCCAGACCTCTTCAATTCGGCCAACTGTTCCTAAAGATCTTCTAGGTAGATGAGAGGTATTCTCTGGGCTCGCTCTCAAAGGAGCGTGTCTTCTTCAAACCGGATTTTATGCTGAGCGCTCTTGCCACATCTCACATTGAAATCATCTTCTGAGAAAATCTTCTCCCACTCCCACCAACTGTGACTTCATTCTTCGCTGCCATGTAGTAGGTAATGCTTCAATACAGTGCTGTATTTCCTGAATTCTTCTCTCCCAGCAGCCTCTTCAGAAAGCATGGGAGTGGCTGCCTTCACACGTCCCACCAGCATATGCGCCCCTAAGTTAATTGGGTAATTTGTGACATTTTGAAGACTGATCTGCACCTTCTTCCCAGTTTAGTAGTGACTAGCCTGGGGACCATCTCTATCCCAACAGCTTTGGCCTGTTAATCCATCTCCAACACAATGAAGGGGCCAGGTTGGTCCCAGGTCAACTTGACTGTAGCCTTCAGGCAAACGACTTCCAGGCTGCAACATTCTCTCACTGATTTCCAGCTTCCACAGACACCCCCCCCCCTCAGCAGGGGTGCTCTGTTCCTTGGCTACACATCAACAGGCCTGAAGCAACTTGAATCCTTTTGGGAATGGAACCATCTTCTCCCAATACAGATGATAGCAGCCTCCTTACCAAGTCAGTGTTTGTCTCGATCAGTATGAAATTCTGTTCAGCCCCTGGTGGCCTGGGGCACACAACTGCCAGTGTATCAAACACTTCTACTTTTCCAGCAGCTGCTGGCCCAAATGCTATCTGAATAGGAAATACCATCATGCGGGCATTTGGCAGTTCTGATTCCCCAGATCTCCATTCTTCAAACTTGCATAAAGGATTGTGTTTCAGGTACTTGTCATAAAAGTCTCTATATAGATGCATGACCTGTCCCCCAGTATCTAAGAGGACCCTAGTGTAGATGCCCTCTACCTGTACAGATACTATTTGGGATGGCCCCACTTACATTTCTGGTCAACTCTCTCTCTCTCTGTTTTCGGTAAAGATCTTTCCTGTCCTTACACTGAGAAGAAGTAACAATGGCCCTGGATGGCAGTGAGACATTGACCTCCTGTGCCCATGTGCATGGCGGGTTACTTGACTGTGAGGGTGATGAAATTGTCAACCCCAGGCCTTTCTTCAGGCGTCTCTTCTTAACCTACTTCCTTTTGTCCATGTTGGAGCTCTGTTTCTTTTTTGGGTTTCCAGCTGGCTCCTTCACTGAGACCCCTGACATTTTCCCCCCTTCTGGTTAAGGACTAACTTTTGCAACGGTTTCAAGATTTATGAAAGAAGCTCTGTATTCCCTTAATTCTGTGGACATTACAACTTGAAGTGCCCTGGTTACCCACACTGAAAACACTTCCGCATATCAGTCTTCTCGGTTTGGGCTTCCTGACATACATCAAGGCCTGTTACATCTGGTCTTGAGCTTGAGCCACAGGGGCAGCTTTGGGTGTAGATTGGGCCACAGGAGCCCTGAGGCTCTCCCCCCACTCTGACTCCTTGTCACTATCCACTTTCTGCAGGCCAGTATCCATTTGAGCTGACTGAGCCATTACTTTTTCTGGGCTAGATTCAGGAACACTTACAACGGGCGTATCAGTAGATATGGTTATTCTATTTCTCACCAAAGTACAAATTGAGAAATGGGGAAAAGGCTACAAATAAATGTAATTCAAACATCATTGGGAACATTCTTAAAGATCAGGGCAAGGTAAAGAAAAGGCAGCAAATCACAACTGACAGCAAATCAGCCTAACCTGAAATGAGATTACAGGGCAGAACGACATAACATGTACACATTAAACCAATGCTAAAGCCCAACACTACCCTAAATGACATTTTCTGGCTTCAGTAGCTTGGGAAAGCATTTACATTTTAGTCAGGTGTTTGCAAGTGACAGCATGAACCTAGTGACGGTGCATTGCAGGAGTGGCTGCCAGAAGGCCAGGCTGTCATGCTGCAGAGCAGAGAAAGCTCACACAGAGCATGATAGCCCAGCCTCCTTGGCAGCTGCTCCTCCCGCACTAAGTACTGGACAAATAGTCGGTGGGTATGGAAGAGCTCTGTAGTGGGAGAAGGATGGGGAGCAAGCTTTTGTAGCGGGTGTCGGGATCTCTACTGGGGGTGGGGGTGGAGCATTGTAGTGATGTTTTTAAGGTAGGGCAAAAGGGTCTGGGCCCCATCATTGTTGTGGGGCGCAAAGCAGCTGCCTCATACTTGCCAACTATCCCATTTTAAATTCCCTTATCCCATGAAGTTTTAGTCCTGTGCTGTGTAAAGTTCTGTTGCTGCTGCCCAATTCTGCCCTATTGCCATGTACAGATGACTCTTCTGCAGACCCTGTGTTTACATGTAAATAACCTGCATTGATATGTAAATAGTCACAGACTGCGGCATTGTTATGTAAATAGAGGCAAAATTCATAAGCAAATTGGAGGTGGAACCCTTCTTCAAAAGAACATGGTTTTGGTGCATGTGAATACGCTCATCTTAGCCTATGCATGAGGTTGTCAATAACAATTAATGCAAATAAACATAACAATTAATGGCACTTCTGTGTATCTGCTAAAGGGCAGCACGTTTCTGTGGTGTCAGGAAAGCTTTTTTGCATGTATTCCCGACACGCACAAATGTGAACGCAGGCTAAATATCTCAGTTACATTGGTGGTCAGTGTAAATCTTCTCATTACATTGGGGCTTGGTGTACAATCCTTTCATTCACACTAGTGGCATTAGTGATTAGTGTAAATCCCCATTACATTGGTGGCCAGTGTAAAACCCCATTACATTGGTGGCCAGTGTAGAAACTCTTCTTTATATTGGTAATTGTTAAATCCAAACTTGCATTTGTGGTCGGTTTCAAATCCTCGCTTACATTGGTGGTTCATGTAGAAGCCCCCTTTAAATTTGTGGTGAGTACAAATCCCCCTTACATTGGTGGCCAGTGTAGAAATCCCCCTTTATTGGCTTTTGATGTAAAATCCCCCATTACATTGGTCGTCAATGTAAATTTTTCATAAAATGGGTGATCAGTGTACATTTTCCTTTACATTGGTGGTAAGTGCAGAATTTCCCTTACACTGGTGGTCAGTGTAAATACCCCTAACATTGGTGGTCGGTGTAGAAGTGTCACATTATATTGGTGGTCAGTACAAAACTCCTCAACAACGGTTGTCAGTGTAAATTCCCCCTTACATGAAGGTCATTGTATATCTCCCTTACACTGGTGGTTGGTGTAAATGCTCTTATTACATTGATGTCCGTGTAGAAATCCCTCTTTTCTATTGGTGGATGGCGTAAAAAAAAAAAACTGTTACATGGTGGTCAGTGCAAATTCCCCCTCACATTAACAGTTAGTGTAAATCCCCCCTCATATTGGTGGTCATTGTAAATTCCCTATTACATTGGTAGAAACCCCCACTATATACATGCCAAAGATTTCCAGCTTTGCTCTACATGATTCAGAATTTGTCAGTGTACAGCCTCCTAACTAATCCCATCTCCCCCACCACTGCCACTGATCCCATCAACCCCCAGCATTGCCACTGATCCCAGGGGTATTCTAAGAGTTTTCTGTCCATTGATGGGCCCCCTAACCTCCCCAGTCCATGGTGTGCAGGCAGTGAGGAGATGATATTCTGTAACCTTTAGCAACAAATTAGTCAGCAGTATTGATGTGCACTATCCTCTTACAACCAATAATTGAGCAGTAAGGATATGCAGTTACCTCTAGGAACCAATCAGTGAGCAGTAATAATCTGCATCAACCGCTATCAACCAATTAATGAGTGGTATAGATGTCCAGTAACCTCTAACAATCAATCAGTGAGCAGTATTGATGTACAGTAACCTCTTGCAAAAAATCAACAGGCAGAAGTCATGTGCTGTAACCTCTAGAAAATAAACTGTGAGCCATAATGTGTGCTGTAACCTCTAGCAGTCAGTGAGTGGTAATGATACACTGTAGCCTCTGGCAACCACCCGCAAACGCTGCCTGATCTGATTTAGTAAACTGATTTTGAGTCTAGCTGCTATTTATTGTAGGTCTCAAAGCATGTGGAGAGCGAAATTACCCTGGTGCTTGAATACAGTTTTTATAGGACCCTCCAATTAACCTTTTTGTTTGGACTATGTTCATGGACATATGATTTTTTTTATAGATATTTTTGATCACAGACCTGTGATTTTCCCATGAAAGATCTAATGCCTCATATGCACGATCAGTTTTTCCGACAGGAAAACCAAGTTTTTTTTTTTCAGCAGTAAAACAGCTGAAATTTGTCTTGCATACACACGGTCACTCAAATCTTGGCTGAAGTTCCGAACATCAAGAACGCATTTTTTTTGCACATCGTAATTGCATACAGACGAACACGATTCGCGATGGGAATTTTTCCTGTCACAAAAATTTAGATCCTTATCTTTTCTTGGCAGGAAAACTGACAGAACAAGTGTGATGGAGCATACACACGGTCGGTTTTCCTGACAAAAACTTCACACTACACTTTTCCTGTCAGGAAAACTGATTGTGTGTACGAGGCATACGACTTTTTGTGGCACCTATTACCCTTGCTTTTTTCCTTTAATTGATTCCACCAACACAAGGACATGTTTTCCTTTCAGTGACACCACTGATGCTGGGACATATTATCTTTTATGTGACACCACCAACACAGGGATATGTTTTCCTTCCGGTGACACCACCAACTCTGGGACATTTTTTATTCATTTCAGTGACACAAACAATGCGGGGCCATCCTTTATTTTCAGTGACACTACTGACTCAAGGACATTTTATCATTCCTGTCATACCACTGATGCAGGGACATATTTTCTTTTAAGTGGCAACACCAACACCAACACCGACACAGGGATATGTTTTCCTTCCGGTGACTCCACCAACTCAGGGAAATTTTCTTCATTTTAGTGATGTCAAAAGAGTACTACGGGGACTGATGGTTCCACAGCAACTACAAAAACATATTTTTACATGTAGGACATTGTCCATAGAGCCCTAATTCAAGTCCTGAGCAACAAAACAGAACACTAGCCCCCAGAGTAGGGGGGCCCACTGTGCCCTGACACATACTGCCCACATGCAGTAAGTAAAAACTGGTCCATAACATTTCCTTGGGCCCTATGATTCAGAGGGGCCTAAAAGGTGGGAGCATTGATGGACTTTTTTTATTCTCTGGTCTCAGGCGGAGGCAGGTAGAGATTTTTTGATGATTTTCTGATGCTATTGAAAAATGCCCGGAGAGGGGCAGATATTTACATGAAGGGGGGATATTTCAATGATGGGCACTGCTGGGGCCAGAAACTTTATCGATGACCAGACAAATCTGATAAAGAAATCTTTATCTAATATAGAAAAAGCCGCCCTTCAATTCACTAAACATGCCCGGCAATCGTTCAAAATGAATAGCGGATAAAGATTTATTTAGCAGATTTCTTTGGCCATCAATAAAAATTCCGCCCCAGCACTGCCCACCATTGAAAAATCCGACCCCTTCATGTAAATATCTGCCCCTCACCTACATGATTGTAAACTCAGCTGTTCTGCGGGTCCGTGTGGCGCATACGCAGTTCCACCCGGGCCCAGGTACTTCTCGACAGAACACCAGCAGCTCAGCGACTCCAGGGGGCAGTGCTTGGGTAATAGTGTCGTTCTGTATGCTCAAAGCAGTGTGTAGTGTGACTGCTCCCTGCTCCAGGGTGCCCCCTGCGCTGTGCATAATGACTCAACACAGAAGAAGACTTCTTTCTTCACAGGCTTTACCTGAGCTTCGGTCCTCGTGATCTGTATCTGTTAGCAGGAAACCAATCAGCGAAGGAATACTTCCTCTGCTGTGTCCTGTGATTGCTATGAGCCATTTCATGTATCAGTGATGCTGAATGGGGCGATAAGGAGAGAACGTCTATGTGCAGGCTACCCACAACTACACACATGGCAGGTCAACATCCTGGGAATGAGGAGGACGCAGTGAATGTATTTGGTCCATAGCTCCCTGTTGGCTCCTCCCTGACTGAACACACTTTACATCCATGTAGCAAGCTGTAAGGGACAAGCTGTAGGCTGACGCTCAGAACAGAGGTTGTGTTGTAGCAGACAATGAGCTCTAATGCCCCTTACACACGATCGGATTTTCCAATTGCCTAAAATCCGATGGAATTTTTAGTCAGAATTCCGTTCAAGCTGTCTTGCATACACACTGTCAGACCAAAATCCGACCGTCCAAAACGCGGTGACATCAAACACTACGACCCGAGAAAAATATATTTCAATGCTTCTGAGCATGTGTCGCCTTGATTCTGAGCATGGGTGAGATTTTTCTTTTTCGGAGTTGCACACAGACGATGGGAATTTCCTATTGTTTTTTTCCATCGGAAACACTGACGGAAAAAAGTCCGATGGGGCCCACACACGATCAGACTTTTTTCATCGGAAATTCTGATCATGTGTATGCGGTATAAGAAGCAAGTCACACACAGCATGTCATGCTATACCTTCTCTTTAGAGTAGAGAGAGCCAGGACAGAGTGGAGAAGTCTGTATTGAGTGTAATTCAGGGGAGAGTAGTCTGTACTGGGAATGGGGGGGGGGGGTGACCAATATTTGTTGTATACTGGCCAATGTGTTATCCACCTCTGAGCCAGAATATATATATATATATATATATTTAAATGTATACTCTGCATTCAGTGTAGTCTATATATTGAGTGTATACTCTAAATTCAGTCAATGCAGTCAGTGTAGTACATGTAACACAGTGTATTGAACTGGTTAAGGAGAAACCCGCAGCAAAATGTAAAAAAAAAATGGCGTGGTGGTCCCCCCAAAATCCATACCAGGCCCTTCAGGTTTTGTATAGCTTTATAGGGGAAACACCGCAGAAATAACAAAAAAATGGTATGGGGGTTCCCCCTAAAATCCATACTAGACCCTTACCCAAGCATGCAACCTGGCAGGCCCCAGGAAAAGAGGGGGAGATGAGAGAGCACCCCCCCTGCTGAACCCATACCAGATCACATGCCCTCAACATGGGAGGGTGCTTTGGTCCCCCCAAAGCATCTTGTCCCTATGTTGAATGGGACAAGGGCCTAATCCCCACAACCCCAAAGCACCCTCCCTTTTAACAAGGGGGCCCCCAGATCACGGCCCCCCATGTGAAATGACAGGAGGACAGTTTTTGACAATTCCTTTATTAAAAAAAAGTGTACCGCGATGACCATCCATATTCAATAACGGCACCAATGGTCCAGAGAGAAAAAACTGAAAAACTCTGCCTCCATGGCTATATAACAGCTGTCAAAGTGAAAAGATGGCAGTCGGCTGACCCCACCCATGAAGGCAGAGTTTTTCCATTTTTTTTTTTACTCTGGAACATTGG
The DNA here is from genome assembly GCA_029574335.1 of Rana kukunoris. Classification (NCBI taxonomy): domain Eukaryota; kingdom Metazoa; phylum Chordata; class Amphibia; order Anura; family Ranidae; genus Rana; species Rana kukunoris. The sequence goes on from CM056057.1 coordinate 156,052,065, forward strand.
TGCCGTGATTGAATATGGATTGAGATCGCGGGACACTTTTTTTTAAATAAAGGAATTGTCAAACTGCCTCATATCTTTTTTAGTTTTTTGGTGAATGGGTAAGGGGTACAATATACCCTATACCCATCCACATAGGGGGGTGAGATCTAGTGTTGCTCACGAATATTCGCATTGCGAATATTCGCTACGAATATTGCATATTCGAGTATTCGCGAATATCTCGAATATCGCGGCGAATATTCGCTATTTCGAATATTCGTATTTTTCAAATTTCGCCAAAAATTTCGCAAAAAAATCGCAATCAATTTCGCATTCGCGAATTTCGCAATGGCGAAAATTCGCATTAGCGAAAATTCGCATTGGCGAAAATTCGCAATTTTTTTTTTTTTAAATATCACGAATATTCGATATTAACGAATATTCGCGAATATTCTTCGAAATATTCGCGAAATATCGCGAAATCGAATATGGCGTATTCCGCTCATCACTAGTGAGATCTGGGGCCCCCTTGTGAACTTCGAAACTTTATGTCGAATCGTACATTTCCGGTCGAATATTCCGCCTACAAGAATTCTAATGTTGTATGACTAGTAATAATGTCGAATCTATTCTCTATAATGTCGAATCTATTTTCTCATAAATCAAAATCTATTCTCTGTAATGTCGAATCTATTATTTCTATAGTGTCGAATCTTTTCTCTATGATGTCAAATCTTTTCTCTATGATGTTGAATGTCTCTATATCGTATTTTTACCGCAACGAAAACGAAAATAAAGCATTTTTTATGTCGGATCTTTCGGTTTTAGTTTCTTGCGCTTTCGTTATCGTTTGTTAAAATGATAACGAAAAACCATTTTTTTGGACGAAAATTCATTCTAACGAAAACGAATGCACATGTCTACTAAATTATATAAAGGAATTTTTTCCCCTGCAATACCAAATTGAAGCATGCTTTGTTGGTGTTTTTTGCCTTCCTCTGGATCAACTGTTTTTATAGGTTTGTGTATATGGGATTGTATTATTATAAAAAAAAAATTGGTGGAACTAGATGGACTTGTGTCTTTTTTCAACCTGACAAACTATGTAACTTTGTGCTCCTGGATGTCTGATCAGCCCCTATCCTATCTACCTTTAGGAGATCCCTGAAAACAAATTTATTCCCACACCCACCTAACAACTGCACCTGAGCCAACCCCATTTAAATCAATCTGCAGCTATTACCTTTTGTATCACAACCCCCCCCCCCCCCTTTAGAATGTAAGCTCTACGAGCAGGGCCCTCCTGTACCTTCTGTATTGAATTGTACTGTAATTGTGCTGTCCTCCCTCTACATTGTAAAGCGATGCGTAAACTGTTTGGCGCTATATAAATCGTGAATAATAATAATAATTATAACTATGTGACCATGTGACTGGTAGATGCCAAGATCTCATGCTCCATTTCTATGGTTAAGAACTTATGGTCAATTTGTGAGAATGAATTGTGTGGATATGAATAATGTGTATATTGTCGTTTTGATTGTGTTTGGCAATGAGTTGTGAAAAGGCGTATTTTTTGGGAATGTTTGATTGGGATATTGGGGATTTGCACTAAAGAATTTAAGAGTGGATTGAGTTGTAAAATGTGTTTCTTGAAGGCATAAAATGTGTGCCTTCATAGTAGAAAAGGAGCAGCAGCTTTTCTTCTTCACAAGGAGACTATGCAAGTCTGTCTGTACCATCTCCTAGGTTATAAATTCAAAGGTTTGAACACGTAGTAAAATGAACAGAATATGAAAATTGTAAGATGCTCTTGTTTCACATTTTGCTTAAAACAAGGCAAAAGGGTTTATTCCTATTGTATTATATATTTTAAATAATGTTTCTTTCATAATATCTTAACAATGTATTAGTTATTATAAAACCCATAAATGCATATATATATATAGATTATTATGATAAAAGTTGCAAACATGATATTCTATTAACCTCCTGAGGCCCGCGCTATGGCCGAATGACGGCTACAGCGCGGACCTGAAAATCCAGGAGGACGTCAATTGACGTCCTCCACTTTGCTCGTTCCCCGCGTGCGCTCCCAAGCGTGCAGCAGGGAAAATCTGCGTTGGTCGTGTCAGAGTGGCCGTTTGCGATCTGTGCGGCCAATGAGAGATGATCTCAAATGTAAGCATATGAGATCATCTCTCATTGCCGCCTCTCCCTCCTCACACAGACACAGCATGTGAGGAGGGAGACTGGATCGGATCGGTGAACAGTGCCCATACAGTGCCATCCCTGTGCCACCTCATCAGTGCTATACCTGTGCAGCCGACCAGTGCTATACCTGTGCCGCCGATCAATGCCATCCCTTTGCCGCTGATCAGTGCCATCCCTGTGCCGCCGATCAGTGCCATCCCTGTGCCGCTGATCAGTGTCCACTTGTGCCGCCGATCAGTGCCCACCTGTGCCACCGATCAGTGCCCACCTGTGCCGCCAATCGGTGCCCACCCGTGCTGCCAATCAGTGCCCACCTGTGCCGCCGATCAGTGCTCACCTGTGCCACCAATCAGTGCCCACCTGTGCCGCCAATCGGTGCCCACCTGTGCCGCCAATCGGTGCCCACCAGTGCCACCAATCGGTGCCCACCAGTGCCGCCAATCGGTGCCCATCGGTGCCCACCTGTGCCGTCAATCAGTGCCCACCTGTGCCGCCACTCGGTGCCCACCTGTACCGCCAATTAGTGCCCATCTGTGCCGCCAATCAGTGCCCACCTGTGCTGCCAATCAGTGCCCACCTGTGCCGCCGATCAGTTCCCACCTGTGCCGCCAATCAGTGCCCATATTTTCCGCCAATCGGTGCCCACCTATGCCGTCAATCGGTGCCCACCTGTGCCACCAATCAGTGCCCACCTGTGCTGCCTCATCTGTGCCCACCTGTGCCGCCTCATCTGTGCCCACCTGTGCCGCCTCATCTGTGCCACCTCATCAGTGCCACCTCAGTGCCTACCTGTGCCAATCAGTGCCCATCTGTATTTGGGGGCATTTGTACTTTCCTGGCTTTTTAGGGTCTCAAGAAATGAGATAGGCCTTCAGTACATCAGGTGTGATCAGATGTGATAATTTTTTATGATTTTCACTATAGCTTGTAGACTCTAAAACTTTCACACAGACCAAATAATTTCCAAAAATGTTGGGTTATTTTTATCAAAGACATGTAGCAGTATAAATTGTGGACAAAATTTATGAAGAAAAATTAATAATTTGCAAAATGTTATCACAGAAACTAAGAAAAAAACTTTTTTTTTCAAAATGTTCAGTCTTTTTTCATTAATAGCGCAAAAAAAAAAAAAAAAAAACAGAGGTGATCAAATACCACCAAAAGGAAGCTCTATTTGTATGAAAAAAAAGGACACAAAATCATTTGGGTACAGTGTTGCACGACTGAGTAATTGACATTCAAAGTGTAAGAGCGCTGAAAGCTGAAAATTGCTTTGGGCAGGAGTGGGGTGTTTAAGTGCCCAGTAAGCAAGTGGTTAATGAAACTGTATATGAATAACTAGTTGTTGGTATCTTGTTAGAGTCATGGCTTCAGTTTCAAATAATTTACAATCCCAACTATATGTGGGGTAAACTTTCCCAACCCATATATTTACAGGGGACGCCAGAATGTCTGGAGGAAATTGACATATGATTGTCAGCCTTAGTCAATTAATGGTTTTCTGGGAAACCTAGGTCAAAAAGTGGTCATAAATTGTATTAGACATAACTGAAATTTGTAATTATTCAGCATGGCCGCAGACTTGGTTGTCATGGTAACATATAAAGTACATCGTCACATTACATCATCAATTACATAGTAATGACAAACACCCACTTTTTGGAGTGAAATAAAAGTAGCTATAGATCACAGAGAAGGGAGCTCGCTATGTCTCTCTATCTCTCTAGAGGCTGGAAAAAGGAAGAAATGAGATCCCTCTAGGTCTCGCTATCTCTCAGCAGCAAAATCTCATAAGGAATGTGGCCTGAGACTGGGAGATCTTGAAACGCATTAATGTAGAAAGGTTAAAAGTGTCCTGTGAGATGACAGAATTCTTAAGTCCTAATAAAGTATTAATCTTTTTATGTGTACCTTTTTGGTAATTGAATTGTTTTTACATATACATTACTTAAACCATTTAAATATATAAGGCAGAGCAAATTGGAGTTGTAGTATTTTTAACTGCAGTATGAAATAATTATATTCCAAATATTAAGAGACATACAGTTTTGTCTGTCTTTTAAAAAAAGCTAAAGCCAATGGGCCAGATTCAGGTAGATGGGAGCATCTTTGCTCCGGAGTAACGCTTCTCATTTGCGTTACGCTGCAGAAATTTTAGGAGCAAGTGCTGTCATTCACGAAGCACTTGCTCCTAAAGTTGCGGCAGCGCATCGCAAATGAGCCGGCGGAATTCAATTTGGGCGGGTACGGGGCGTGTAGTATTTAAACGAAGCGCGTTCCCGCCGCGAACGTACTGCGCATGCGTCGAGTGTTAAAACATCCCCGTGCGCATGCTCCAAATTTTGTGAATGAACGTCAATGACGTCACATTCCCATTCATGAACGTTTTACGCAAGCGACGTTTTTTTTTTTTTTTTCCGACGCGATGACGACGCCTATACCTAACATAGGATACTCCAACCCCATGTAGGTATATCTATGCGCCGCGTATCCCGTCCGGAAACGTCGTATCGTCATTGCGTCGCGCCGGAATTCGATCGTGAATTGCCGATTTCCGCTCATTAACATATTTTTTGAGCGTAAATCGGCGGGAACGCCCCCGGCGCCATTTTTAAGTTGAAGTAACGATGCGATGGCGAAACTCAGTTACGCTGCTCGCATCGGAACTTCAACCCGGCGTTTCTTGTTTTCTGGTTACAGAAAACAAACGCCGGCTCAAAGTCACAGTTAGGCTGGCGGATCACTCGATCCGCCAGCCTAACTGTTCGTGAATCTGGCCCAATGTTTATATAATGGCTTTGTCATGATATGTGTGTAAAATAGATTCCTTCTAAATTTAACATAAGTCTTGATCACATTATCAAGCTGTGCACAATATGACATTTTGTCTGTGAATGTTTAAAGTTTAAGTTAGAAGATCTGTTTGTTTTGCGAAGGAAACACTGTGATTAAGGTACCACACCGTATGTAACCACTTCAATACAGGGCATTTTCACCCCCTTCCTGCCCAGGCCAATTTTCAGCTTTCAGCACTATCACGCTTTGAATGACAATTGCGCGGTCATGTGATGTGGCTCCCAAACAAAAATGACTTAATTTTTTCCCACAAATAGAGCTTTTATTTTGGTGGTATTTGATTATCTCTGTGGTTTTAATTTTTTGCGCTATAAACCAAAAAAGACTGTCAATTTTGAAAAAAAATATTTTTTTTTTACTTTTTGCTATAATACAACATGACGGCCGCCCGGAGGGACGAAGTGTTCCTGCGGCCATTATATGACTATAGGCCAGGCGGGAAGTGGTTAAGTAAACATCAATTGTTATTACAAGTCCGTGAAACCACGGAAAGATATTCATTAAGTTACCAAGTCCAAAAAAGTATCATTCAAGAATTGAAATGTGATATTTTGCAATAAGAGCTTGTATAGAAAATGTGAATATTATCTGTATCATCATTTATTGTTGATATTTACTATATATTTACTATATACTAAGTATATCCATTTGTTTTTATTATCAAAAAATATTAATTGCACTGTATTTTTACTTAATAAATATATATTTTTTAAGCATATTATTTGTGTCACATGTCTTCAAAATAGCACTGATAAACAAACTTGAATGTCTTGTTGATATTTATGGAAAAAGGTAAATCTCACAAAACTAAGATTTGCATAATTTCATAAATACAATACTGTTTTATTATTTCAGTATAAACTATCACAGAGACAGGTGCATTTATATGGAGACTTGATTGCACACAGGTGGATTCTATTTATCATCATTAGTCATTTAGGTCAACATTGGATCATTCAGAGATCCTCACTGAACTTCTGGAGAGAGTTTGCTGCACTGAAAGTAAAGGGGCTGAATAATTTTGCATGCCCAATTTTTCAGTTTTTTATTTGTTAAAAAAGTTTGAAATATCCAATAAATTTCATTCCACTTCATGATTGTGTCCCACTTGTTGTTGATTCTTTACAAAAAATTACAGTTTTATATCTTTATGTTTGAAGCCTGAAATGTGGCAAAAGGTTGCAAAGTTCAAGGGGGCCGAATACTTTCGCAAGGCACTGTATGTATATATATATATATATATATATATATATATATATATATATATATGTGTGTGTGTGTGTGTTTATATATATGTGTGTTTATATATTTTCTCTTTCTAAAATTAGTTCCACCCCCTCAGGAGACTGATTTGATCTTGCAGCCAAAACGTTGCTGTGCAGAATCTCAGTCTGTTTTTAGGAATGCGTGTCTCTGTGATGCAAAGGTGGGGGCCAACCATTTCCTCCTTGCACAAACAGCAGAAAAAAGTGATACCAATTGTTGTGTCATTTCAAGCATTTTTTTAATATATATTTTTCTTCCTTACAGGTATTTCATAAAAGCAGGATACCATAATAAGTTATTGGATAAATATCCAAGCAACTATTTTGTTTCAGAAACATTTCTAATAAATCCAAGAATAATTTTCTGAAAAATATATCAGCTGAAATTATTTTTAAATCTGACATTGTAAATATTTAATGCGCTGCCTTGAAATCATAAGAAAAAGCCGAGTTGAACTTCAACTAATAGGGAGTAAAGTAATTTACATTCCCACATTTATAGTTCATATGCCCCGCGATCCATTAATTATTGATATCGATCACCTTAAAAGATTAAATCCTATTGTGATTTTATTAAAATGTTTTATGATCTCAAGTGACAAGGCCATAAATATGAACCTTCTCAATTCTCTCACAATCAGTGAGTATAGTTGAGATCCATATCATGAAATAATTAAATTCTAGATGGCACCTTTGTGCTGGTAACTCCAATTCCCCTAGAAGCATACCATATGTATGTCCCCTGGAAAATGGTTGAGAAGTTTGCTTGGAAGGTGATGTTCTTAATGTTCACATCCATACAGTATATACAGACTCTAATGAGCTTATTAAATATACTCAATTCCTACTGGGATGGTATGGTAAGGTATCCCCCCCCCCTAGTGACCTAGGGAATGTTAATAAGGTTCATATTTATGCCAGGAAAATAATCGCATCTATATAAGATAATCTATAGTAGAAAGTTATTAGAATAGTTAACCAGTCCTAAAGTAAATATTAACGTATTCAAACCCCTGAGAAATAAATAAATCAGCCAATCATTTATTCCTGATAATCAATGACCCAAAATATCATGTGTACATTGACAACGATATAATACATCACTTTGCTATACACATGCATCTGGTAAATTCCACATTGTGGTCCAGATTAGGGTTGAGCGAACCCGAACAATTTTCTGAAAGTTCGGGTTCGGGTATGTAACAGCGCGCTGCAGGGCAGCCAATCAGCATTTCTTTTACTTGTGTGACCTAGAAGCCATTACAGCCATGCCTACTAATGGCATGGCTGTGATTGGCCAGTGCAGCATGTGACCGAGCATGTGACCCAGCCTCTATATAAGCTAGAGGCACACAGCACAGCTCGTCACTCTGCTTTAGCTAGGGTAGGGAAAGGCTGCAGCTGCTCTCAGGGACAGATTTAGATAGGATTTTCCTGCTTCAGAAATCGAATTTACAATACTCAGTGATCGATCTACATAGCATTATCTACATTAGAGAAAGGTTCCTGATTGATTGTGATTTTAGGGAGAGAATTAGTTAGGAGTCAGTCCTACTTCACAAATCTAATTGCAGCAGCACTGCATATGTTCCTGTCAGATACTCTGCATATTGCACCAGCAATGCATATGTTCCTGTGAGATTCTCTGCATATTACACCAGCACTGCATATGTTCCTGTCAGATACTCTGCATATTGCACCAGCAATGCATATGTTCCTGTAACATACTCTGCATTAGCTACATTAGGCAAAGGTTCCTGATTATGCTCATAGGGAGAGAATTAGTTAGGAGTCAGTCCTACTTCACAAATCCAACTGCAGCAGCACTGCATATGTTCCTGTCAGATACTCTGCATATTGAACCAGCACTGCATATGTTCCTGTAACATACTCTGCATCAGCTACTGTAGAGAAAGCACAAGCTGCAGTGAAGGACACACCTTAAAAACCAAGAAAGGTCTCTTGCTCCTCCTGCTTCCTCTTCTGCTTCAGGAGGAAGCCTTGTGACTTGTGACTGGGAAAAAAACCATGGGAATCAATCTCACCTTCTCTGAGATCCCTTCACTGGTTGCCAGTAAAGGGCAGAGATGCTTTTAAAGCTCTCTGTCTGACTCATAAATGCATCCATGGAAAAGCCCCACAATATCTTTGCGATAAAATAGAAGCCCACAATCCCAATCGCATTCTGCGATCCAGCGACCAAAATTTGGTCAAAGTACCCAAGGCCAGATTCAAGTCCAAAGGAGAAAGAAGGTTTGCTTTCCAAGGTCCCAGACTATGGAACGCTTTACCAGCCAGCATTCGGTTGGAGGAAATCCACCTAACCTTCAGAAGACGGATTAAAACTCTGCTCTTTTGAGGTTATGAGATACTGGAACAACGAGCGCCCAGAGGCGATTTAGTTTGCATGTGTCGCGCTATATACGTTTTTCATTCATTCATTCATTCATTCAGTCTCGGGCCTCTCGGCCTCTTCATCCACCTCTGTAGTGACAAGTCCAAAGGAGAAAGAAGATTTGCGCTCCAAGGTTCCAGACTATGGAACGCTTTACCAACCAGTATTCGGTTGGAGGAGAACTACTTGGCCTTCAGAAGAAAGATCAAAACTCATCTCTTTTCATCTCAAAGGAGAAAAGAACAACGAGCGCCCAGAGGTGATTTAGTTTGCATGTGCTCTGCTGTATAAGTTTTTCACTCACTCACTCACTCACTCACTCACTCACTCACCTGCCACCCCACATTTAGAGGACCGGCAACCAACACTACCACCTGGGTCACCAAACATCTCCACAATGTCCCATGGAAGCGTTCAGCTCTCTATCTCCCAAACACTGGAGTGGAAGAGGAAGTACCCCCTGTAATGGAATGGGGGATACTTCTGTGCCAGTGTCACTAAGGACTCTTGGGTCTAAGGTCACCTTGTGCCCCTTTTGGGCATAGGGTGACTGATAAATGATAATTCATGTTTTGCAGGAGATCTGGACATATTACCAGCTATAAAGGTCAATGTTTCATTCAAGATGCTGTTGAGGTGTTAATTGAGGCTGGCTCCTGAAAGACATTCCATTGTGTGATGCTAATAACACTGTTTAAAGCCTATTGATGATCAGGTGTGAATATTGTCGGAGACAGAACGTCTGACATAGGAATGTGTATTCTGCAGGTGAATCACTTATTGGCACGTCTGGTGGATAATTACCTCAACTGAATGTCATTGTCTAAGAGAGTGTGTATTGAAGTTCATTGTGTGATGTTAGAGGGGTGGAGAGTTTCATTGTCCCTGTGATTAACTGTGACATGTTTGTAACTGTATAAAAACCAGCTGAGTTTACCATTAAATCATTCATACATTTGATTCAGAACACAGAGTGTATGTCTCGTCTCTCTGAGGGAATTCTTATGGATCGGGTCCGGTCTGCTGGCTTGTCGTATAAGCTGTCATGGTTGGGGCGATGGAATGGATATCGTAAACGGTGGTGACCGTTACAAGTGGTGGCACAGCAGTGGGATGGTTTCATCGCCAGAAGAACAGCTACAAGGATACAGGACAATGGAGACGCTCTCTGAATGGCTGAAGCTCTCTTCCCTCGTGAACTTACTGAAGAGTCGGGGCAGACCGGCCAGCAACCGTAAGAAAAGGGACATTATCGCAGAACTTGTCGAAATGGATAGAGCTGAAAGGCCCATCGTAACAGACAGGACACTCGAGGAAGAAAGTTTTGATTGGGCTGTTTAACGAGGACTGGCACAGTATGGTCCTAATCCTCCACCGGAGATCGTAGACCTGGTTATAGCAGCTGTGGATGCCACTTGGCTACATCAAAGAGGTGCTGCAGCAGCAGAAGTCACAGCAGCACCAACTGAACAGAGAGGAGAGGTGCAGATACCAGTCGCCATGGAAGAGGAATTCAAAAGGAGGTTACAAGAAATGCGGATACAGCAGAGAGGACCAGTATCAGAGGAGGCCCTGCTGGGATGGTCGGATGTGAATTCCAATTCTGGAAGGAAGCACTAGCTCTGGAGCAGTGACACAAGGGGAAGGCCCTCCCCTCCATCCATGTAAGGTACTGGCCGCAGTATGACGCACGAATGCCGTTGTTGGGGGAACAACCGAAGCAGGAGTGGACAGCCGAGTTAAGCAGGCTGATCCGGGCAGAGATGCGATTGGACGAAAGCTATAGAGCCCTCCGGTGGTATGTAGCCCAAGAGTGCCCGTGGTCAGCGGATGACTGCCCCATGGAAGGCTATGACTATAATGGCCTGGGATTGTTGTGTTGGAGGATGTCCAGTGATCCAGACTTCGGGGATGATCGGGAGTGGCGCTTGGAGGACATAATGGAGCACAGAGAGGAAACATTGAAGATCTCGGAAGGGCACTGGTTACATGAAGATTTGGAGTTCCTGGAAATTCAGCAATGGGAGCTGGAGATCGCCTACAGTCAGCTGCTAGACTCTTCTCAGCAGTAGGGTGGGGCTTCCGTTGCCTGGGACTATGAGGACATTTTAGATGACAACTGTGAAATCCTGGCTGATGAATCGGCAGCCATTCCTGCATTACCCCCTGCAATACTGTAATACCCCCCTGCAATTACTCTGCAATACCCCCTGCGCAATACTCTGCAATACCTATTTGCAGGGTGAAAAAGTGTTATACGCCAATAAATACAGTATATTCCAAATATTAAGAGACATACACAGCTTTGTCTGTGTTAAAAAAAAAGCTAAAGCCAACATTTATATAATGGTTTTGTCATATGTGTGTAAAATAGATTCCTTCTAAATTTAACATAAGTCTTGATCACATTATAAAGTTGTGCACAATACGACATTTTGTCTGTGCACGTTTAAAGTTTACGTTAGAAGATCTGTTTGTTTTACAGTGTTGTATGACTGAGTAATTGTCATTCAAAATGTGAGAGCACCGAAAGCTGAAAATTGGTCTGGTTATTAAGAGTTATTAAGGGTGTTTAAGTGCCCAGTGGTCAAGTGGTTAAATTACTTTGTCCGTGTTTATCCGATCCACAGACGGAAGAAAAAATAGGACATTCTTCCGTCTGCAAAATCGGATCTTTGCAGAGGCGGGTGATTACGGGTGTCAGCGAATGTTTATCCGCTGACACCCGCAATCACATAGTGACCAATGTATGTCCCTTTTTCATCCTCAAACGTCTAAAAGGGGCCTTAGAAATTTAATTTTGTGCAGGGAATGTTATAAACATGGGAAACATGCGCTACTTTACAGGCATACTATAGACACCCCCCAGGTACGAAATTTAAAGGAATATTTCACTTTTATGATTTTACTTTAAGGATTATTAATATCGCTGATCCCCAAAAAAACGGCAGTTTTTAAAACTTTTTTGCATTGATACATGTCCCCTGGGGCAGGACCCAGGTCCCCAAACACTATTTATGACAATAATTTGCATACTAACCTTTAAAATTAGCACTTTTGATTTCTCACATAGACTTTTAAAGGGTGTTCTGTGGCTTTTCGAATTTGCCACGAACACCCCAAATTGTTCGGCGAACGGGCGAACAGCCAATGTTCGAGCCTAACTCATGTTCGACCCGAACATAAAGCTCATCCCTACTCATAAGGAATTTGGACTGAGACTGGGAGATCATGAAACACAGAAATGTAGGAAGGTTGAAAGGAGTCCTGTGGGACTCATAACTGAAGCTTCTCAAAATGACAGAATTCTTAAGTCGTGGTAAAGTATTAATCTTTTCATGTGTACCTTTTTGGTAATTAAATTTTTTTTTTTATATACATTACTAAAACCATTTAAATGTATATGGCAGAGCAAATTGGAGCTGTATTATTTTTAACTGCAGTATGAAATAATTACCGTATTTACTGGCATATAACACACACCTTCATTTTAAGAGGGAAGCTTCAGAAAAAAAAACTAAAATTTTAAATAAAGAACTTTGACGCAAAATAAGGGTCAGTGCCCATCAATTCAGCCTGATCAATGCCCATCCGTAGCCTCACAATTGCCCATCAATGCAGCTTGATTAATGCCCATCTGCAGCCTCATCATTGCCATGAATACAGCCTGATCAATGTCCATCTCATGGGGGATGGGATGAGCACCGTCAGATTACATACAGTGAGAATCTTCTGTTTACTCGTGGCCTCTTTAATACAAACTCCCACCTCTTGGACCGGCTTCTATGATAGACAAAACACTGGTCCTGGCCCAGAAGAAGGGACTTCCTATTACAGAGGCGCTGAGTAAATCTTAGCTTCTCGCTGTATGTAATCTGACGGTGCTTGTCCCGCCCCCTCCCCATTCTCTCCGAGGCAGCCCAAATTGCAGTATCAGTGTAAAACACGCACATACTATTTGGAACCGATTTGCAGGGTGAAAAAGTGTTATACGCCAATAAATACAGTATATTTCAAATATTAAGAGACATACACAGCTTTGTCTGTGTTAAAAAAAAAAGCTAAAGCCAACATTTATATAATGGTTTTGTCATATGTGTGTAAAATAGATTCCTTCTAAATTTAACATAAGTCTTGATCACATTATAAAGTTGTGCACAATACGACATTTTGTCTGTGCACGTTTAAAGTTTACGTTAGAAGATCTGTTTGTTTTGAGAAGGAAAGACTGTGATTAAGGCATCACACTGTACTTAAAGTGGAGTTTCCATCCCAAATTTTATTTTTTCATTATTGTGCTCATTAGACCTAAAAATGAAAAAAAAAAATTTTTTTACTCACCTTGAAATGCCTGTTGCTATGCGGTCCCACGAAATCTGCCTTCGGAATCACCTAGGATTCTGACATCGTCTCCCTCAGTTCCTCAGCACGCTAATGCTCCTGAGCAATGTGGGTCATCATTTCCCAGGATGCAGTGCGCTTCCCCATTATAACTTCCCATCCAAGACTTCCAGGATGTAAGTGCTTGTGGGCTTCACAATGCATTGCCCACAAGCAAAATGACAATGGTGTGGACATAGTTTTATAAACTATCTTTTTTGAATAACTATGCAGAGCGGCGGCGGATTGTAAAATAGTAAGTGACCAGATTTATATTATAAAAACACATGATAAAGGACATACATTTAAAAAATGCTAATTGTGGTTGGAACCCCGCTTTAAGTAAACATCAATTGTTTTTTACAAGTCCGTAAAACCACGGAAAGATATTCATTAAGTTACCAAGTCCAAAATGTACAAGTATCATTCAAGAATTAAAATGTGATATTTTGTAGTAAGAGCTTGTGTATAAAATGTGAATATTATCTGTATCATCATTTATCTTTGATATTTAGAAGTATATCCATTTATTTGTATTGTCACGAAATATACCTTATATTAATTGCACTGTATTTTTAGTTAATAAATATATATTTTTAAGCATATTATTTGTGTCACTCGTCTTCAAAATAGCACAGATAAATTAATTTCTTGTTGATATTTATGGAAAAGGGTAAATCTCCCAAAACGAAGATTTGCATAATTTCATAAATACAATACTGTTTTTTATTATTTCAGTATAAACATTTTGACACTGCCATTCAGGATACTTGGGCACATGGACTTCCCAGCCCCAGAGACTGGCATCAGAATCATCCTACAGTATCTCCTGGACTGAGAGGCATGCCCCGAGTGGCGATGTCCAAAATTCAAGTTCTTGCTGAATTTGTATAGGCACAAAGATTTTCTGATCCATGGACAGTCCAGCTCATAGACTAAACAAGGTAAATTGAAATGCCCTCATGTGCCACCTGGCCCAAGGTACCGCCACTGACAACAAGATCTTCAAAAGGTTACTGGGGCTGTGCCAATTCTGTAAAAGGCAGACACCTGAACTGGAAGTGACATCTGGCCACCACAACTCTTGCATGCCTCTGGTGCTCGGCATTGATTGGTAGAAGTATGAGTCGGCAGGTCCTCCTGCTGAACTGTCCCTGTGACTGTCTGCATTAACTCCAGTCACAGGTCCTCCTGCTGAACTGTCCCTGTGACTGTCTGCATTAACTCCATCTTGAACCTCTTGGTGTGTATGAACACATTTGATTCCTTCAAACTTAAATGGGCCAATGCATGTGTCACATTATTTATACATATATAGATATGTGTGCAATTTTGTGGATGCATACACTGATATGTATACATTATTATTTTATTTTTTTATATATAGGTGCTGGGTCTGGGGTGCTCTGACTAACACATCACTTTTTGCGCATCTAAACCAGCTATATATGCTTACACAGCATTAATTTAGGTATATTATATTGTACTATATATATGTATGTATATATATATATATATATTGTAAGGGGTTAGCTCGGTAGCGGGTGTGTGTGACCCCCTGGGTGGGTTCACTACACACTGAACTATACAGAGAGGCAGCCGAGGACGAAAACAAAGATTATGAATTATTCTTCCACATTGCTGGAAACAAGTGCAAGTATCCAAACAGCATAAACAAAACAAAACATAAAATAAACCCTTGCCACTTGGGGCGTCTACCTTCACCACACAGGAACCTATCTATGGAGTCTGGCACAGCCTACTGCTGGGCAGACACTGCTGGTCTTACAACAGAAAAACAATAGTCTTTTTGATTTTTATCACACAGAAAAATCAACACCACCTCACCTCTTCAGAAGTCTTTTCCAGCTCACTGCTCTCCTTAACTCAAAAAGCCTCAGGATGCAGCAATCAGTAGTCATCCTCTGGATAACTTATAGAGGCCTTAATTGCCTCATTCTGAACAGCTGAAACTTTCCAACGCCCTTAAACCTTTCTGGCTATTTCTGCAACTGACACCTGATAGTAATTGGTGAATTGTCTAAACAAGGCAGAAATGTATCTCCCATCTGTGACAACACCCACAGATTTACCTGACTTCCTGTCACAATATATATATATATATATATATATATATATATATATATATATATATGTATATGTAAATGCATGGCTATGCAAGTGTATGCATTTACATGTTCTGCTCATGTATTTGTCATATATAGAGCTAATATATGTGCTCTTGTTCTCTAGACATACCGCCCTTTATAGGGAGTGGCACCAGTCTCCCACACTGTAAGCCGAATGTACCCCCTTCAGGTATGCAACTCTATTTGCATTTTGCATTTATGTAAAGAGGTGAAATGTTACTTTATCTTATACTTGCCATTCTTGATGGATGATTTCCAAGTGTATCTGATCATAATCCTTTTTTCTAATCAGACCATTACTGTTTGTACCTTGTGCCTGTCAACAGGCTCCTGTGCACTCCGGAGTGGGTCATCTTTCCTTGGGGCCCTGACAATCCAACGCCCTTTGGTAAGACAATCGAACAGTGGAGGCCTCACAACAGATGCTTTATATATACAAAAAATGCTATTATGTGTATACACAAAGTATTCCTATTTGTTTAAATTGAAATAGGTGCGCAACCAAATGGTTATGCAAACAAAGTGCAAATATATATGTGCTGTTAATGACCTGTGGTTATGGTAACAAAAACACAAATCAAGAGAAATCAATACATAAAAAAATAAAATAAAAAAAACAATGTCCATATTGCATCAGCTGCAAGGACTTCACTGCGATCAAAGAGACAGGTGTAAACTTTTCATTCAATGCTTCCACAGTACTTAGTGAAAAAACGAAAATGGATGCACAACCAAATTTTGAAACAAACAAAGTGCAAATATATATGTGCCATTGGATGAAGAGTTTACTCTTGTCTCTTTTATTGCAGTGAAGTCCTTGCAACTGATGCAATATTGACATTGTTTTTTTTTTATGTATTGGTTTCTCTTGATTTGTGTTTTTGTTACCATAAGCACAGGTCATTAACAGCACATATATATTTGCACTTTGTTTGCATAACCATTTGGTTGTGTACCTATTTCAATTTTAACACATTATCACTAGCTGAGTATTCAAGCTATTTTAGTAGTTGTAGCACCGTAAATTTTTACTTTAGATTTAATTAACTTTCCTGGTGCCTCCATGGCAGCATACCTGTGATAGAGCTCCGCCTTGACTCCTCCTTCAGGACTAGTGAATAGCATAAATTAAAGGCATAGTCCCTCCCCTAACATTCTCCTTTTTTTCCTCATACCTTCTTGTGCTGGTGAAGAGTAGCAGTATGTCCATACCTCTGCAGTCAGCAGCGTCCGCCGGGTTTAGCCTTTCCCGTGCGCAGTCCCTGTTCTTGGGCCGCTCACAGCGCTGATAAGCTTGGGAACCCCTCTGTGGATCAGTTGGGGTCTTTTCGAAGAGTTTCCTCACAGGAAGGCTGTCTGCTATCGCATCCATGATGAATGCAGTGGAGTCGCAAAAGGATCAGCTCACATCCTTCCAGGTCGTGGTTTCCATATAGGCCCGGATTCACGTAGATCGGCGTATCTTTATGCCGGCGTAGTGCATCGTCTTTACGCTATGCCGGCACAACGTTGAGAGGCAAGCATGCTATTCTCAAAGAATATGCACTCAACGCCGGCGTAACGTATAGTTGTCGGCGTAAGCCGACGTAAGTCAAAGTAGGTGGAAGTGGGCGTGATATATTATAATGAAGCGTGACCCCAAATGATGGGCTGAGCTTCAAAAAACGAACGGCGCATGCGTCGTCTCTTGGACGGATCCCAGTGCACATGCTCACAGTTACGTCTAAATAGCTGCCTAAGATACGTCAATACACTGCCTACGACGTGAACGTAACCTACGCACTGTAACGCCGTCTGCGTTACCACCGTTAGAACGAGCACAGCTGTACATAGTTCTGACAGCTGCGCTCCGTTCTACAAGCCGTCCGCGTCACTTCCGGTGCGCGGACGTCTGCGCTCCACGCTGGAACGCGGAAGTGCGACCCGCACTATTCCGCGTTCCAGGCGCATTATTTAAACCCCCTGCTGTGGCGGCAGGGTGTTAGATTATTCCTGTTGGACGCCTGCCGCTACCAGGGACCCGGACACCCTACTCTGGAGACTCTGGACTCTGCACTCTGCGCTCTCTCTCCCCAACGTTGGCCACTGCATTGAGACTGCAGTTCCACCCAGCTTGTGCCCACTTCACAGACTGCAGACTATCCGGACCTACTCAACCATAAAGGGACCACATCAACCTGCAGGAAGGACCTTCTCATTTCTTTACATCAGAACCGCAAGTACCCCAACTGGCCAATACTGCCTTGTTGTACATGTATACATTGCCCTGACTATCTGTCTGGTGCTAACTGTTGACTGTTGCTCTCTCACCATAGGGACTGCAGAGTGTCCTTAGTCATAACATTCACAGCTTTCCTTGATACTAACCACTTAACATCACAGGCCCCTACTGACCGTGTAGTGTACTGCTTGCTATCTGTTTATATCAATGTTGCTCCAATAGCTACACCAATACCAAGTTTGTTCTCAGTGGAGGCTGTGATTACCGAAACCCCATAATCTCTGTGTACTTAGAGAGTAATCTGGTGGTTGTGATCTGAGTAACCTCCGCAGCTGAGATCCAGACCTATAGTCCAGTGTCCTAATAACGCAGGGTCATAACATAATAATCGAACCCAAAAAATTAATATGGATCCAGCGGAGCTTGCAAATCATTTGGTTGGACTTTCACAAAGGGTAGACACCCTTACCAACTCCTTAACTGAGTTACGTCTAGAGAATGATGCTCTTCGCAACCAAAATTTAGCACAAGCCAGAGAGAGACCAGAGCCCAAAGTGTGTCCTCCAGAAACTTTCTCCGGGGACAGAAAACTTTTTCGTCAGTTCGTTAGCTCGTGTCGTCTGATGTTCGAGTTACGTCCCCGCACCTACTACTCTGATAGGGTCAGAATCCTCACCCTAGTCTCTTACCTTAGGGGTGAACCTAGAGTCTGGGCTGATGCTTACCTAGAAGAGCACGGAGATCTCCCGGGCGCTTTTGACACCTTCCTGGAAGAGATGTCCCAGCTTTATGAGGATTCAAACAAACAGCTGACTGCTGAGAACTCAATTAGGAATCTCAAGCAGGGAAGAAGACCCGTGGAAGACTACATAACAGAATTTAAATGCTGGAGCAGAGAGACCCAGTGGTCAGATGTTGCACTTCGGAACCAATTCCGCTTAGGCTTAACGGAAGCAATGAAAGATGAAATTGCCCGTGTTGACCTTCCTCCATCTCTAGAGGACCTTATGCATCTTTCTGTTGCTATTGACCGACGCCTTCGCGAGAGGAAAGCGGAACGTGCTGTCACATACTCTCCTACTCCGTTCAAGAGAGCCAGGTCACCACCCAAAGATGTTCCTATGGAGCTTGGAGCAATCAAGGGACCACTGTCATCTGCTGAAAAACAGCGCCGCAGAGCTCAAAACCTTTGCTTGTACTGTTCAGCTCCTGACCATGTTGTCTCCAACTGTCCCCTTCTTAAGAGGAATTCTGAAGGTAAAGATTTCCACATTAATAAGCTCAATGCTACTGGTACTACCTCTAACCAATATACCTTTATTGCTCTTACCTTACAGTGGGAACAAGAAAAGATTACCCTTGATGCAATGGTCGACAGCGGAGCCTGCGGCAACTTCATAGACTCAAAAATTGTTGATTCTAATAAAATCCCCTGTGTGTTAAAGCAAATTCCTGTGTCACTCACTTTTATTGACGGTTCTACGTCCTCTTCTGGTCCGGTCTCTCTTCAAACCTTCCCCTTTTTGGTTACCTGTAGTTCAGGTCATGCTGAGACCCTCGCTTTTGACATAATCTCATCTCCGGTATTCCCAATAGTTCTCGGTCTACCATGGCTACATCTTCATCAGCCCACTTTTCATTGGGCAACCAGTTCACTAACACTACAGTCCAAATTTTGTACGGAGACGTGTTATTCCAGTTACTCTATCTCCTTCACGGAATCTCATCAGGTGCAGCTCCCAGTACACCTACTTGACTTCGCTGACGTCTTCAGTAAGACCAATGCAGACATACTTCCCCCACACCGAATCTATGACTGTCCAATAGACCTCATTCCTGACAAACCTATCCCGACTGCGCGTATTTATCCGTTGTCACAACCAGAACTTGGACATCTCAAGATTTACCTGGATGAAAATCTCAAGAAGGGCTTTATTAGACCTTCCACCTCCCCAGCAAGTGCTGCAATGTTTTTTGTTAAAAATAAAGATGGTTCACTCCGACCAATAATAGATTACAGATCTCTCAACAACATCACTGTGAAGAATAGATATCCTCTACCACTAATCCCAGAGCTTATTGAGCGTCTCCAGACATCCAAAATTTTCACTAAATTAGATCTTAGAGGTGCCTATAATCTGATAAGAATCCGCCCAGGTGATGAATGGAAGACAGCCTTCAAGACTCGATATGGACTTTTTGAATACACTGTGATGCCGTTTGGCTTATGTAACGCCCCAGCCACGTTCCAGTGGTTCATTAATGATATCTTCCGAGATTTGCTTGATATTTGTGTCGTAATCTATTTGGATGACATCTTAATTTATTCTGACACACCCGAGGAACACACCAAACACGTGCGCTGGGTCCTGGCTAGGCTCAGAACACACTCTCTATATGCAAAACTCGAGAAGTGTGTTTTCGGTCAATCCAGTATGTCTTTCCTCGGATATCTGATTACCCCAAAGGGTATTCAGATGGATTCTTCCAAAGTAGACTGCATTCTATCATGGCCGGTACCACATACAAGGAAGGCTTTACAAAGATTCCTTGGTTTTTCAAATTACTACAGAAAATTCATTAAAAACTTTTCCGCTATTGTGAAACCACTCAGTAGTTTAACTAGCACTAAGACTCCCTTCTCTTGGTCAAATGATGCTCAGAAATCTTTTGATATGCTCAAGGCTAGTTACACTTCTGCTCCCATCCTTCAACTTCCCAATCCACTTTTTCATTTCACACTTGAAGTGGATGCCTCACATTTCGCTCTTGGTGCTGTTCTCTCTCAGCAACCAACCCTATCCGAGCCTCTGCATCCCGTAGCGTTCTATTCCAGGACTCTATCTCCAGCAGAAAAGAATTATCCCATTGGTGAAAAAGAACTTCTCGCAATCAAGGATGCCCTGAGTAACTGGAGACATCTACTCGAGGGTTCTACCCACCCAATCACCATCCTTACAGACCATCGCAATCTGCAACACTTGAGGGCCTGTAAGACCCTGTCTGCTCGCCAAGTTAGATGGAGTTTGTTCTTCAACAGATTCAACTTTGTCATCTCTTACCGCCCCGGTTCTCAAAACCTTAAAGCGGACTCCCTGTCACGAATTCATGAAGACCAGACTACGGAAGATCCTCCTCAATCCATTATTTCATCCAACCTTTCGTTGGAGCTTCTGCTTCTTTCAAGCATTTACTTACTCAAACCTTCGCTAAAGAGAGTACGCAACTACCTAGTGGTCTCATCAGACAGTCAGACGGTTTATATACCTTCAATAATAAGATTTACGTACCACCCCAACTACAACTCTTGCTTCTTAAACAACTACATGATTCCCCTTTGGCAGGTCATCTTGGTATCAGTAAGACCATCCACCTAGTTAAACGTGACTACTGGTGGCCTCAGTTATCAAAGACAATCCATGACTACATCAATTCCTGTGTGATTTGTGCTACTAACAAACACTCAAGAAAACCTCCCTTTGGCCTCCTGTCCTCCATCCCAATAACTAACAGACCATGGGATGTCATTTCTATGGATTTCATAGTTGATCTTCCCCGGTCCGAGGGGGCTAACACCATCATGGTCACAGTAGACGTATTAACGAAGATGGCCCACTTCATCCCTTTAAAAAAATTACCCACATCCCTTGAGACAGCAAAAGCCTTCATACATCATGTCCTTAAGCTTCATGGGTTACCCTCTCAGATCATCACTGACCGTGGCTCTCAATTTGTGTCCAGGTTCTGGAGAGCCCTTTGTCAAAACTTAAAGATTAATCATAAAATGTCCACCGCCTACCACCCACAAACAAAATGGACAAACAGAACGTGTCAACCAGACACTAGAACAGTATCTTCGTTGTTACTGTACCCATCTACAGGATGACTGGTTCCATCTCCTTCCTCACGCCGAATTTGCATATAATAATGCCAGAAGCTCTTCCTCCCAATTCTCACCTTTCTACGCGAATTATGGATTCCATCCTAACAGCTTGCCATCCTCCTTTTCCCCAAATAATGTTCCTTCTGTGGAAAATTACCTGACCACCTTGAAAAAGAACTTGAGTATCCTCTGTTCCAACCTTGAAGCTGCTCAACAGAAACAAAAAAAATATTATGATTCCCATAGAACAGTACCTCCTACATACAAAGTTGGCGACCTGGTATGGCTATCCACCCGGAACTTACGCCTTAAGATACCTTCAAAGAAACTTGGTCGTCAATTTACTGGACCCTTCCCAATCTCCCATGTAATCAACAATAATGCTGTTAGACTACTCCTGCCTTCAGATTGGAAAATACATCCCTCTTTCCATGTTCACTGATCAAACCTTTCACACCTAACCCGTTCCCTAACAGAGATCCTCAACCCCCTCCTCCTGTCGAGGTTCTCGGTGAAACAGAGTATGAGGTTGAGAGAATTCTGGATTCCAAAAAGAGAGGTTCTTCTCTTCAATATCTTATTCGTTGGAAAGGTTATAGTCATCTCGATGATTCCTGGGAGGATTCCTCACACATTCATGCTCCCCGACTCATTAAACAGTTTCATCACAAACATCCTGATCGGCCAGCCCCTAGTGGGTACCCTGTTGGTAACCCCTTGAGGAGGGGAGTATGTAACGCCATCTGCGCTACCACCGTTAGAACGAGCACAGCTGTACATAGTTCTGACAGCTGCGCTCCATTCTACAAGCCGTCCGCGTCACTTCCGGTGCGCGGACGTCTGCGCTCCACGCTGGAACGCGGAAGTGCGACCCGCACTATTCCGCGTTCCAGGCGCATTATTTAAACCCCCTGCTGTGGCGGCAGGGTGTTCGATTATTCCTGTTGGACGCCTGCCGCCACCAGGGACCCGGACACCCTACTCTGGAGACTCTGGACTCTGCACTCTGCGCTCTCTCTCCCCAACGTTGGCCACTGCATTGAGACTGCAGTTCTACCCAGCTTGTGCCCACTTCACAGACTGCAGACTATCCGGACCTACTCAACCATAAAGGGACCACATCAACCTGCAGGAAGGACCTTCTCATTTCTTTACATCAGAACCGCAAGTACCCCAACTGGCCAATACTGCCTTGTTGTACATGTATACATTGCCCTGACTAAAGAACTGTATTCTATCTGTCTGGTGCTAACTGTTGACTGTTGCTCTCTCACCATAGGGACTGCAGAGTGTCCTTAGTCATAACATTCACAGCTTTCCTTGATACTAACCACTTAACATCACAGGCCCCTACTGACCGTGTAGTGTACTGCTTGCTATCTGTTTATATCAATGTTGCTCCAATAGCTACACCAATACCAAGTTTGTTCTCAGTGGAGGCTGTGATTACCGAAACCCCATAATCTCTGTGTACTTAGAGAGTAATCTGGTGGTTGTGATCTGAGTAACCTCCGCAGCTGAGATCCAGACCTATAGTCCAGTGTCCTAATAACGCAGGGTCAAAACACGCACATCCCTATTCACGTAGTACTACGGAAACTACGTAACATATGACGGCTGTTCCCTGGTCCATACCTTTGAATGGGTTGCGCCACCTATATGGTGGAATAACTTTACGCCGGACGTAAGCCTTACGCAAACCGTGTATATGAAGCGGCCGGGCGCATCTACGTTTGTAAAATCGGCGTATCGTACTCATTTGCATATTTAAAATGGGAACGCCAAATGCGTCCAGCGTAACTATGCGCCCATGATATGCTGGCGTAGGCAACTTACACCGGGCGGCTAAAGCCTATTTTTCTGACGTATCTAGCTTGGGGAATCGGCGCAGAGATACGACGGCACACATTTGTACTTAAGACGGCGTATCTTTACATCAGCGTAAGTCCGTTGTGAATCCCGCCCATATTGTTTTTTGTCTCTTTCCTCTCCCATCCCTTCCTTCCTTTAACTTGCCTGTTAGGTCTCCTTTAAAAAAAAGAAGCGTGTGCTTGTTGTCTTACTTTGTGATGCTCCCTTTAAGTCCAGTCAGTTTGATGGGGCAGGTGCCTTTTATCCTGACAGGCTTGCAGTTGTTGTTTGTTTCCCCCGAAACCAGCGGTGGGCTACAGTTTGTTTTGTATATCAATCGACATCACTGCGGCCATCTTGGATTCTGGAAAAATAGCCAGATTTGCCCTTTTCTTCCAGAATCAATTCGCAAAGGTGGTTTATGGGATTAGCTCACTCGCCTGAGCCTATTTAAGTTCAGATTCAGGGTTAGCTGCCAGAGTCTTCTCAGCTGTGCCCTGCTAGGTTTCACTGATGCTGCTCTGTGGTAGGTACCTTTGTTTTTTTCCCCTTTCTTACTAAATTTCCACAGCTGATCCTTCTGCCTAACTCCGCAACTAGTCATTTATCTTGCAACAAAGATCCTCGCACTTCTATTAGGTATATGACCAACTATATGTGAGTATAAAAAAAAAAGTGCGCTCACTGGTCTAACATGAGCTCCTTACATCGTGGCCCAGCCCACTCCAAGAGGTCCAGAAAATCTTCAAGACACCGTGATGACGACAGCCCAGATAGCAGGTCTCATTCTTCACGCCACCGGTCCCAGGTCCCATTCTTCACATCATAGATTAGAGAGGTCAAGATCCAGAGGACAAGATCCTTCCCCCTCTCCTAGGACCTATACAAACAAGAAATGCTGGCCACACCACTACCAGGCAGAGTGGTATTTAAGAACTGTTTTATGGACTATGCGTCCAGCCACGAGCTAGAAAATCAGCACACTGTAGATCTGCTCAAGTGAACAATGAAGGACTCCTTCTCTGAGCTTGTGACTTTGGTCCCCGCTCAACCACTTCAGCAGATATCCCAGGTTCAGGATACAGAACCTAATCTCCCTGGTCCTTCAGCAATCAGTACACCTTTGCCACTGTCAGGCTGACCAGCTAGACATTCACCACCTGAAGATTCTTTAGAGGACTCTTCAGAGCCATTCATCCAGGCAGTCAAAATTGCAATCACCTGAAAAGACGCAGAAGAGCCTCCCCAAGAGTCTTTGGCCTCGTACACACGAGCGGATATGTCCGCTGAAAACGGTCCGATGGACCGTTTCAGCAGACATCTCCGATCGTGTGTATGGGCTAGCGGACAGATTTGTCCATCGGACAAATTTCAAAGCATGCTTTGAAATTTGTCCGCTACAAACCTGTCCGTCGGATATGTCCGCTGGTTAGTACGGGAAACCAGCGGACATATCCTCCCGCACATGCGTCGTATCCTGTGAATGGATCCGACGCATGCGCGCGGAAGTGTTTACTTCCTGGTGCGTGACGTAGCGGTGACGTGGCGGCGTCAACGTCACCGCCGCGTCACCGACACGTCAGCGCGCTGTCTGCTGGCGGGGATTTTGGTTTGCTCGTGTGTACACGCGAGCAAACCAAAATCCCAGCGGACAGATTGGGGCCTAAGAGTTACTTTCCAGTCCTCAAAAGGAAGCAGGTTCTCTTCTCGTTGATGGGCGAGATTAGTTAGGTCATTCAGAATGAATGGTCAAAAACTGATAAAAAACTTTCATGGGGCCAGTTCAATAAACTATACCCCTTAACAGAGTCGGGAAGGCAGTCATAAAACTCCAACCCAGTGGTAGACGTGTCGGTGGTGCGACTCGCAAAAAAAAACTGTTACCAATGGAGGATTCCGCTTCCTCCAAAGACCCTCTAGACAGGCGAAGTGACCTGGAGCGAAAGAGGAGCTACTTAGCCGCAGGTGCAGCGTGTAAGCCAGCTATCGCCCTCACATCGGTATTAAATGGCATAAGATCTTAGACAGATAATATTGAGACAGTTTGCATCAGGATGTCCCCAAGGAGGATATAATTAAAGCCTTGGAAGAGCTTAGATTGTCAGCAGACTTTGTCAGGGTAGCGGCCATTGGCACGATCAGGTGCTCTGCAAGATCCATGTTGCATTCAGTACTGGTGAGGGCCTTCTGGCTGAAAGATTGGACGGCTGACTTATCCTCCAAACAAAATTGGTGCAAAATACCATTTGATGGGAAAGCACTATTCAGAGACAAAACAGATAAAGCTATCTCTAGGCTGTCAGGAGGAAAGTCCGGTATGCTTCCCCAGGACAGAAGGATGCAAAGATTCAGAGGTGGTTCCTCTAGGTTCCGCCAGACAAATCCAAGGGATTTTAGGCAGTCAAGACAGCCCAGAGACAACAAAAGACCTTGGAAAGGAGCAGGAAGATGAAGGACCTTTTCGGCTCCACAGAAGCACTAGCAGTCTTTTTGACGCCAGAGTTGCCCAGGCACTCCCGGTGGGAGCCAAGGCTAAAGATCTTTTTCCCAGTCTGGGCCACATGCTGCCAAGACCCCTGAGTTCTGTCAACAATTCAATGGGGGCACCTTTGGAATTTCTCTCATCCCCCACTTCGGAATTCTTTCAAAGGAACAGAGATTCCATCCTCTCCGCCAAAGGGAGCGGATGTTCTGGTTCCCTTGGCAGGTGGGTGGAGGCTTGTGACAGACCTTCAGAGGCTCAGCCGGTATATCCACCCTGAAAGCTTCGAAATGAAGTCCCTGCAGACGATTATTCAGGCAGTACAGCCATCAGATTGGATGATTTCAGTCAATCTGCAGGATGCGTACCTACACATTCTAATTATACCTGCATTTCAAAAATATCTGAGGTTTGCAGTGGGATGGACCCACCTACAATTTCAAGCCCTGCCTTTCGGTCTGTGCACCTCTCCCAGGGTGTTCACCAAGATACTAATATCTGCTCTGGTACCCCTGCGGTAGAGGGGCTTGAGAATATACCACTACTTGGACGACATCCTCCTCCTAGCAAGCAATCCAGATCAGTTGGTATGTCACCGGGAAATTCTTCTACAGTCCCTAAAAGAGCTAGGGTGGCTAATAAATTCTGAAAAGAGACAACTAGCACCCACACAGCAGATGATCTACCTGGGTGCAATGTTCAACACTCAGGAGGGGACAGTGTCATTACCACGGCCAAAGGCAAGAATTGTCAACCAGAGAATGATCAAAGTCATCCGGAGCCCATATCTGATGGCTTCACAATGCCTGAGCCTCATTTGCACAATGTCTTCTTGTATACCCATGGTTCCTTGGGCCCATTGGCACTTGAGGTAGTTCCAGACAGGTTTCTTGGCGCAGTGGAAGAAACAACGGCTATGTCAGGAAAGGTTCCTCCGCTGGTGCTATTTATGATCTGGCTTGCAGTGCTGCATTTCACCTGGCAGTTTGGAGCTGTCAGGAGAACTTCCCCCTGCTGGTATATCACCTTTGGGACGCAGTACTGGCCTCCAACAGCGGATGGATCCTGGCAGTATAGAGCATACAGCCCTTCCTGTGCTCAGCTTAGACCTGAACTTAATCACTATCTCTATAAATACCCAGTGAGTTCAAGCAGACCTTGCCCTGGTATCGTTCTACCTTCTGGACCTGAGTCTGTTATCCTGACCCTGCTATCTGGACCCTGATTCTGATTCCTATCCTGAGCCCTATCCTGAGCCCATCCTGAGCACATTCTGGACTTATCCTTCCTATTGCCTGATTAGCTTGGTTCCTGTTCCCCTTGGATTCCTGCCCCACAGCCTGTCCATCCTTCTGCTCTCTGCTCTGTTGTGTTCCCATCCTCACCCATCTGCTGACATCCCTTGTGTATGACCTTGGCCTGGCTTTGTTTACGAATACGGTATCTCCCCTTGATTGTATATACTATTTGTTGTTAATTGTGCACTGGTTGTCTTCACATGTTTGTAAATAAACACCTTTTTATTTCACTACATACATTGTTGGTCTCCTCTGTGCAGTCACACAGTACTGGTCTGTTAGCTCTCCTGACAGTATACCAGGGCCTCCCTTGACCAGACGTGACTGCATTGAGGAACCATCCTGGTGTAATGCGTTGCTCTAAACATGGATTTCAATGAAATCCTTTACTTTTCTCTGCTGGCAGAAGAGGATGAGGGGTATTGTCGCCAGGTTTTGGAGGGTTGGACTAGTGACCAGCTGATGAATACCATACAATCAGCTCATTCCCTGGTGGATCAGGGTTACATGTCCTTTGATGACATTCAGCCATTAATCCGGTTATGTGTCAAACCGGCCCTGTCATTTATCCCAGATGGTAGTGATGACTTCTCTCCCCCCTTCAGTCGTGACCAAGTCGAATCCTTGGTATGGTTAATGGAGGATGATCCAGCTTCTTTTGATGAGCATTATTCTTCTTGTCCCCAGCAAAAGTTATCTAAGTGTATTAGTTCTGTGCAGTCTCTGATTAGACAAGGTGTGTGTGAACCTGCTTTGTTCAAAGCTGTGCTGCAAGCATGGTCAGACCTCCTGATCCCAGCCAAGCCACTACATTCTAGCCCTGCCATTAACCACCTGCCGTCCCAAGGATCCATCTGTCCATCGCCAATGGCAACCCCAGCTACAGCCCAGATAATTCCACTTCCTACCAAATATTACTACCCAGTTTCTACTAATTGTACCTATTCCGTCTTTAATCCACCTGTAACAACTCCACAAAAACCTCCTCCAGTCACTGTTCCTGTGTCCCTGCGCCATTCCAACCCTTCCTCCTACGTAATTCCATCCTTTTCATACGTCCCTCCTGTTAACAAGTCTGCAGTGACTAAATCTAAAAAGAAGCGGAAGTACTTCCCGACCCACACCATCATGCCTGTTACCCAGCCTGTTGTGCCAGCTGCCCAGCCTGTTGTTCCAGTGTCAGCTGCCCTGCCTGTTCCAGTGCCAGCTGCCCTGCCTGTTCCAGTGCCAGCTGCCCAGCCTGTTCCAGTACCAGCTGCCCAGCCTGTTCCAGTACCAGTTACCCAGCCTGTTGTGCCAGCTGCCCAGCCTGTTCCAATGCCAACGGCCCAGCCTGTTCCGATGCCAACGGCCCAGCCTGTTCCAGTGCCAACGGCCCAGCCTGTTCCAGTGCCAACGGCCCAGCCTGTTCCAGTGCCAACGGCCCAGCCTGTTCCAGTGCCAGCTGCCCAGCTTGTTCCAGTACCAGCTGCCCAGCCTGTTGTTCCCATGGCAGTTACTCAGCCTGTTGTTCCAGCTGCTCTACCTGTTCCGGTGCCAGCTGCTCAGCCTGTTCTAGTGCCAGTTACTCAGCCTGTTGTGCCAGTTACCCAGCCTGTTGTGCAAGTTACCCAGCCTGTTGTGCCAGCTGCCCAGCCTGTTGTTCCAGTGGCAGCTGCCCAGCCTGTTCCAATGGCAGCTGCCCAGCCTGCTCCAGTGCCAACTGCCCAGCCTGTTGTTCCAGTGCTAGCTGCTCTGCCTGTTCCGGTGCCAGCTGCTCTGCCTGTTCCAGTGCCAGCCGCCCAGCTTGTTCCAGTGCCAGCTGCCCAGCTTGTTTCAGTGCCAGCCGCCCAGCTTGTTCCAGTGCCAGCTGCCCAGCTTGTTCCAGTGCCAGCCGCCCAGCTTGTTCCTCCAGTGCCAGCCGCCCAGCTTTTTCCTCCAGTGCCAACTGCCCAGCCTGTTGTTCCAGTGCCAGCTGCCCAGCCTGCTGTTCCAGTGCCAGCTGCCCAGCCTGCTGTTCCAGTGCCAACTGCCCAGCCTGTTGTTCCAGTGCCAGCAGTCCGGCCTGTTGTTCCAGTGCCAGCGGTCCGGCCTGTTGTTCCAGTGCCAGCGGTACAGCCTGTTGTTCCAGTATAAGGAAAGAGAAATGGACAGCCGCACTCCAATGGATGAAAAAACTTAAAAATAGTGCCTGTTTATTCCAGTCAAAAAATGTAACTAAAACAGCAAAAACAGCAAACAGTGGCGTAACAAAAGCTGACGCGTTTCACATCAACAACCGATGCTTAGTCATGAGCTATGACTAAGCATTGGTTGTCGATGTGAAACACGTCAGCTTTTTTTATTGTCATTTGCTACCAGAAATGGATGTGATCCAATCCTTCCCTCTACGTTCAATATTCTAGGTTTCCTTTAGGCAGGACTTGATCTGGGGCTTGGTCTGAGCTCCCTCAAAGTGCAGGTAGTAGCAATCTCTGCCGCAACAAATAAGAGATGGACGGAGGATCCTTTGGTAGTCACTTTCCTCAGAGGAGTATTGAAGATTCGTCCACCTGTCAGACGATCATTTCCTAAGAGGGATCTGTCCCTGGTCTTTGACGTTCTATCTGACCATCCCTTTGCTTCAGTGGAACTAGTAGCAATATGGAACCTGACACTAAAGACGGCTTTCCTGCTTGCCATTACATCTAACATAGGGATAGGTGACGGCCACATCTCCCTCTTCCCCGACAGGGTGGAGCTTTGCCCCCTTCGAGGGTTCACACCTAAGGTTGCTACTCCAAGCCACCTGTTGGAACCCTGGGCACTACCAGTGTTTACAGACACAGGTTCAGAGTCTTGTCTTGAGCTGGATGTATCCAGAGTGCTCAGGGCCTACCAAGTAGCCATCGACCCCTTCAGAAGCTCTGAGAGACTTTTCATTGTAGCGTTCAGTAAATACAGGGGCAAAGAAGCTTCAATCAGAACTCTGGCATCTTAGGTTGTAAAGTTAATCCAGAAGGCCTACAAGGTGAAGAATATCCTCCATCCTGAGTGAATGCTCATTCTACAAGGGCAGTCTCCGCTTTCTGGCAGCAAGGGCTAATGTTTTGTTGAAGACGGTGTGCGGGGTTGCCACCTGGTCTTCTCACCATACATTCCTCAGACACTACCATATTGGTCCAGGAGCTCTCACGACTGTTGAGTTCGTAAGAAGGGCAGTTCAGGCTGCTATGTCCTCTTCTAATTACACATTTATTGTTAAGCATTATCCCACCAATGTCAGCTAGTTATTTATCACAGGTATGCTGCCATGGAGGCACCAGGAAAATGGAAAATTGTATCATACTTACCAGTAATTTTCCTTTCCTGGTGCCTATCCCATGGCAGCATATGCTCCCACCCTTGGTATTCTATATTACGGAGAATGTTGGGGGAGGGACTATGCCTTTAATTTATGCTATTCACTAGTCCTAAAGGAGGAGTCGAGGCAGAGCTCTATCACAGGTATGCTGCCATGGATAGGCACCAGGAAAACATAAGTATGATACAATTTTCAGTTTTTTGACTTTTTGACTTTTGACTTTTAGCTTTTTATTCAGATTGCACTATTGCACTTTGGGGGTAGCATGGATTGCCCACGCCATACAAGTATTTCTATTTGTCTACTTAATCTTGTGACTACTATGTACTCTATTTATTTTCATATTCATGTAATAATCATCTTTTAATAACCATCTAACTGTAAAAATCTCCTAAAGAAGCGGCTAATATAAATCCGCGAAACATGTAGAGCAGTGGACATCACACCTGTCCTCAGGGCCCACTAACAGGCCAGGTTTTAGGTATTACCTTGGGGAGATACAGACTAGAGTACTGCAGTCACTGATCAGCAAATTATATCACCTGTGATGTATTTCAGTTATCTTACAAACCTGGCCTGTTAGTGGGACCTGAGGACAGGGTTATTGACCACTGATTTAGAGCAACCAATATATTCATTGGGCCAGATTCAGGTAGATGCGTGCATATTTTATCCAGCGTAGCGCAGCACATATACGTTACGCTGACGCGAACTAGTGAGTCAAGTACAGTATTCACCAAGCGCATGTTCGTTACTTTGCGGCGGAGTAACGAAAATGCGCTGGCGCAACCCGACGCAAGTGGACGTGGGTGTGATCATATGTAAATGATGGGCAGAGCCCAGCGCAGAGACTTACGTTCAGCGCATCATCCACGGAGCATGCGCAGTGAGGGAGGGCTCCACTCGCTCCCCTGTGCGCATGCTCACAACTTCTGTCAGCACCACTTCATGGTAAACGGCAGCGCAATGTGTTCCGTTGCGCGCATAAAAGCGGCCGCAGATGCGCCTTTCCGGCGCAAAAGTATATCCGGTTCCCCCCACCCCAGGGAAGTAACTTTTGCTGTGCGATGGCTGCTCCCGGAGCCTTTGTCTTCTGCCCAGCTCGATGACCCGGAGCCTTTGTCTTCTGCCCAGCTCAATGACCCGGAGCCTTTGTCTTCTGCCCAGCTCGATGACCCGGAGCCTTTGTCTTCTGCCCAGCTCGATGACCCGGAGCCTTTGTCTTCTTCCCAGCTCGATGACCCGGAGCCTTTGTCTTCTGCCCAGCTCGATGACCCGGAGCCTTTGTCTTCTGCCCAGCTCGATGACCCGGAGCCTGCTGCCCAGCTCGATGACCCGGAGCCTGCTGCCCAGCTCGATGACCCGGAGCCTGCTGCCCAGCTCGATGACCCGGAGCCTGCTGCCCAGCTCGATGACCCGGAGCCTTTCTCTTCTGCCCAGCTCGATGACCCGGAGCCTTTGTCTTCTGCCCAGCTCGATGACCCGGAGCCTTTGTCTTCTGCCCAGCTCGATGACCCGGAGCCTTTGTCTTCTGCCCAGCTCGATGACCCGGAGCCTTTGTCTTCTGCCCAGCTCGATGACCCGGAGCCTTTGTCTTCTGCCCAGCTCGATGACCCGGAGCCTTTGTCTTCTGCCCAGCTCGATGACCCGGAGCCTTTGTCTTCTGCCCAGCTCGATGACCCGGAGCCTTTGTCTTCTGCCCAGCTCGATGACCCGGAGCCTGCTGCCCAGCTCGATGACCCAGAGCCTGCTGCCCAGCTCGATGACCCGGAGCCTGCTGCCCAGCTCGATGACCCGGAGCCTGCTGCCCAGCTCGATGACCCGGAGCCTGCTGCCCAGCTCGATGACCCGGAGCCTGCTGCCCAGCTCGATGACCCGGAGCCTTTGTCTGCTGCCCAGCTCGATGACCCGGAGCCTTTGTCTGCTGCCCAGCTCGATGACCCGGAGCCTTTGTCTTCTGCCCAGCTCGATGACCCGGAGCCTTTGTCTTCTGCCCAGCTCGATGACCCGGAGCCTTTGTCTACTGCCCAGCTCGATGACCCGGAGCCTTTGTCTTCTGCCCAGCTCGATGACCCGGAGCCTTTGTCTTCTGCCCAGCTCGATGACCCGGAGCCTTTGTCTTCTGCCCAGCTCGATGACCCGGAGCCTTTGTCTTCTGCCCAGCTCGATGACCCGGAGCCTGCTGCCCAGCTCGATGACCCGGAGCCTGCTGCCCAGCTCGATGACCCAGAGCCTGCTGCCCAGCTCGATGACCCGGAGCCTGCTGCCCAGCTCGATGACCCGGAGCCTGCTGCCCAGCTCGATGACCCGGAGCCTGCTGCCCAGCTCGATGACCCGGAGCCTGCTGCCCAGCTCGATGACCCGGAGCCTTTGTCTGCTGCCCAGCTCGATGACCCGGAGCCTTTGTCTTCTGCCCAGCTCGATGACCCGGAGCCTTTGTCTTCTGCCCAGCCCGATGACCCATGGCCTTTGTCTTTTGCCCAGCTCGATGACCCGGAGCCTTTGTCTTCTGCCCAGCTCGATGACCCGGAGCCTTTGTATTCTGCCCAGCTCGATGACCCGGAGCCTTTGTCTTCTGCCCAGCTCGATGACCCGGAGCCTTTGTCTTCTGCCCAGCTCGATGACCCGGAGCCTTTGTCTTCTGCCCAGCTCGATGACCCAGAGCCTATGCCCTCTGCCCAGCTCGATGACGCCATGAGCCTTCCCCAGCAACAACTGGTTGGAGCGTCCGGAGGCCGCTCCTTTGAGGGGGGGTACTGTCAGGAATGGTCCCCCCTGCTGGTAAATATGCCTGTTATTCTGGCTGCAGTACAGGCCTCCACCAGCGGGGGGTTCCTGGTCTTCTGGAGCTCACAGCTTTTCCTACGTTCAGGTGTGACTTGAACGTAATTAAGACACTCCCTATTTATACCCGGCGAGCTCAAGCAGAGCTCGCCCTGGTATCTTCATAACTTCTGGACCTAAGCCTGTACCCTGACCTGTATTCTGATCCTGATTTCGTACCTTGATCCTGTTCTGATCCTGATCCCTGATCCCGCCTGGACTTGTCTGCCCTGCATCCTGATCCCTGATCCCGCCTGGACTTGTCTGCCCTGCTTCCTGTTCCCTGTCTCCCCTTAACCTGTATCCTGCAGCTAGTCCATCCATCCGACCCCTGCTCCGTCCTGTCCCATCTGCTGGTATCCCTTGTGTATGACCTCGGCCTGGCTTGACCTATCTGTACGGTATTCCCTTCTTGATTATATATATATTGTTTGCTATCTTTACTGGTTGTCCTTATTTACTTTATTAAACACCTCTTACTTCACTGATCATATTGTCTGGTCTCTCTGTGCAGTCACACGGGTCTGATCTCTCATCCCTCCTGACAAGTGGTGACCAGCCTGGGGGAGGTGCAGGCTGATCTTCGGCATCTCACTGCAGCCGTCCAGGCCAACACTGCTGCCATCCGGGACCAGGGGAGGCAGAGGCAGCGGGCACAACATTACCAAGTGACCCGGCAGCTGAGGATGCAGGCCCACACAAATTCCTACTAGTGTTGAGCAGAATATGCCATATTCGATTTCGCGATATATCTCGAATATATAGTCGAATATTCGAGATATATTCGCTAAATACGAATATTCGTGATATTTTTTGGAAATGAAATGATTGCGAATTTTCGCTATTGCGAATGCGAATTGCGAATGCGAATGCGAAATTTCGAGAAATGCGGAATGGAGCACTCTGATTGGCTCAGAATATTCGTGATATATTACAATACAAAATAATTGTGAATATTCGAGAAATGCGGAAGGAGCACTCTGATTGGCTCAGAATATTTGTGATATTTTATAATACAAAATAATTGCGAATATTCGAGAAATGCGGAATGGAGCACTCTGATTGGCTCAGAATATTCGTGATATATTACAATACAAAATAATTGCGAATATTCGGCAAATGCGGAAGGAGCACTCTGATTGGCTCAGAATATTCGTGATATATTACAATACAAAATAATTGCGAATATTCGAGAAATGCGGAATGGAGCACTCTGATTGGCTCAGAATATTCGTGATATATTACAATACAAAATAATTGCGAATATTCGACAAATGCGGAAGGAGCACTCTGATTGGCTCAGAATATTCGTGATATATTACAATACAAAATAATTGCGAATATTCGGCAAATGCGGAAGGAGCACTCTGATTGGCTCAGAATATTCTTGATATATTACAATACAAAATAATTGCGAATATTCGAGAAATGCGGAATGGAGCACTCTGATTGGCTCAGAATATTCTTGATATTTTATCGTAATTTCGCAAAAATGCGAATGAGAAATTTATTGCGGAATTTCGACAGTAACACTCTGAAATCGAATATATGTGTTATTTTAGCTAAAAACAATATTGCGAATCTCTCGAAAATAATCGCGCGATATCGCTATTGCCGAATAATCGCATTGCGATTTATCGGCAATATAAATTGATCGCTGCAGCTACTCGGCCCAAGGTCTCTAATCATACCAGCAATGCTTTTAGACGTCGATGGGGATCTCTAGGATGTGATCTGTTCTAAAAAAAAAATTTAAAAAATACGAATATTCGAAATAGCGAATATTCACCGCGAAATTCGGAATATATCGCGAATACTCGAATATGCCATATTCGAGCCGAATATTCGCAATACGAATATTCGTGAGCAACACTAATTCCTACCTCGGCCGGATAGCCATGGCCTCTGAGGGCATGCAGGCCACACCTGCCAGGAGTGGCCCACCCGGGGATCAGCCATCTCCAGATGCCCCCCTACCCCCAACCACTCCCTCCAGGCAGCTGAGGAGACAGAGATGGCCCACTAGAAAGAGCCCCCGTCAGCCCAGATGAGGGCTTTTTGGATTTTTTTATTTTTTATTATCGGCTCAGGTTATGAGTTTATTTTATTTTTTAATGTTGCTCAGGTTATGAGTTTTTATTTTTAATGTTGCTCAGGTTATGAGCTTTTTATTTTGAGTTTAACTGCACACGGTCAGTAGTGCAGGGGACAGTGTGAATGGTGTGTGAATGTGAGGGGGTGGCACTCCTGCCAGTAAGGGGTGTCACCCTCGGCCGTTGGGGAGAAGTTATCCCCACAGCTGTGTGAATGACGTGTGAATGGTGTATTAATGGACAGCGACACCATTGGGGCCTTGACTTGGCGTTGCTGCTCCCAAGTCCTGCATGTTGGACTTGGGCTAATCCAATGCGATGTGGATGTGGTGTGTGTGATCTAGGGACCTCAGTGGTGTGCATGCGTGCATTGTCCGTGTGATCAATGTTTTTGTTTAGTGTCCAAAAATGCCTACGGCGAGGACCCTCCTGACTGCTCTTCCATCAGCTGAATGGGTCTCCTCTGGCAGGAGGGGCTGTCTGGTTGGGGGGTCAGGTCATCACGTATGTCAATCTGCAGGCCCTTTCTCATGGCAAAGTTGAGCAGAATGCAACATGCACCGATGATCTGACACACGAAGGTAGGGGAATACAAGAGGGCCCCCCCAGACTTATCCAGGCAGCGGAAACGGGACTTCAGGAGCCCAAATGTTTGCTCCACCACTGCACGAGTTTTGATATGTGCGGCATTGTATCTTCTCTCTCCTCTGGTTTGGGGGTTCCGGAAAGGAGTCATTAGATGGGGTCCCAGTGCATATGCAGAGTCACCTGTAAGGGAAAAGACAGGAGGATTTTAGTCATGCATGTGCCCCTTGTGATGTCAGCATCATGGGGGGGGGGACAGTCATGCCTGCCACCCATGTCACTCACCAACCAGCCAGCTGTCCCCATACATGTTCTGTTCGAATTCCATTGGGATGGGGCTCTGATTGTATATGTAGCTGTCATGGCTAGATCCGGGGTGTTTGGCACGGACGTGCCTTATGAGGCATTGGTCATCGGCTATCACCTGTACGTTGATGGAATGCCAATGCTTCCGATTGCGGTATATGTGCTCTGTGGCACTGGGGGGCTGGAGTGCCACATGTGTGCAATCAATGGCCCCCACGGTGCGTGGGAATCTGGCAATGCTGTAGAAATCTGTCATTGCCTTCAGCCGCAGGTCTTCAGTGGTGGGTCTAATGATGTGGTGGGACATGCGTCTGAGGATTGCGGGGACAACCTGGTGCACACATCTGCTCATGGTGGACTGTGACATCCCAGCCACCACTCCACTTGTACGCTGGAATGATCCACTTGCAAGGAAATTAAGTGTTGCCAGTACCTTCACCAGTGGCTGCACTGCTTGTGAGCGGTGTGTCTTGCTGGTGATGTCATCCTGCAGGATTGTGGTTAGTTCAAGGATTGCATCTGGGCTGAATCTGAAGAGGCGATACACCTCCTCATCACCCATGCCAAAGAGGCTCATGCACGTGCGGTATATCCTCTCACGTGCCCGCCTCCTCCGTACCGGGGGACCCATTAGTAGTGCTAGGACCACCGCTGCCCCTGGCATGTTGGCACACAGAGGTGTTGTCCTTGCAAGTGTGGTTGTTCAGCTTGCTATTTTCGTCGGTAACGCTGCTGCTGTAGCTGCTCTCCTGCTGACCTGTGGCCGTCAGGAGTAAAGATAAAGCAGCTATTTGTAGGAATAACTTTGCGACAGACGGACGACATACGCGCGGCGCATGTAGCCAGCGTCTGGTGCTAATCCGTTCGCGAATCGGGAAATCTCCCTCATTTGCATATTTGAATGGGAAATCAATAGGCGCGACGGATGCGCCAAGCGAAAATATGCGCTTACGATACTCTGGTGAAGGAAAGTTAAGCCGGTCGGAAAAAGACCGTCTTCTGTCGCATCTAGTTTGGTGGGTACGGCCGCATAGATACAACGGCGCATCTTTACAGTTACGCGGCGCATATCGATATACTCCAGCGCAAGTCCTTCTGAATCTGGCCTATTGTATCTATGTTCTAGTTGTCACAATATGGTGCAACTTCAGAATCTTGTCTTGATTATCACTATTTGGTTTTATCTTGTAAAACTGTCATCATATGTATTTTTGTAATACGTTTCTTTGAATATTTTATGTCTGACTGTTTAGCATCAGTTGATGGCTAGGTTTAATTAAAATACTCACAAGCCAAGTAAAAAACAAGCATAAACACCACCCCATAAACATCACCCCATCAAAGGGATAGATGCCTCCGAAAGGTCTCCTACTGGAACCAAACAGCCGGAGAGTCCAGACAACATAGATTACAGCTACAGCTACAGCTTTGGCTTACGCGTTGCAATGACCCAGATTTTAGGGCTCAATGTGAGTAGTACTTCTATGCCCGTCCCATATATGGTCGGCGCCATAAAGAAGATATTTCCTGGATAGCTCGATAGGGTGGAGGAGACATCTGTTGACACTGGATGTGAAGGGAGAGATCCACTGCCACTTCTGGGTCATCCACTGATGTACGAACAGCCTATTCTTGGGGCAGAAGTGACGTTTGTAGACACCAGAAGTGTCGGGTGGAAAGCACACCCGCTGCCACTTACGTTACACGGTCGCTGTGCGTCCAGCTGGACGATGGGATGTCAGTCCTGCGGCATGAATATGGTGAGGAAGGTTTTGCAGATGGCAGCAGGGGAACGCTGGAAGTTGGGCATCTCTACATCTACACACTACAGGTACCCCCAGTAACCCCACCTACCCATCCCTTTATCTGCGATGGACAACAGTGCAGATGGGACAAGTGACCCATGGTAGTGAGGATAGTAAGGGTTTAAGAGTGTTCTGGCCTGTGGGGTGTGGGGGGAGGAGTGGCCTGTGGTGGGCGGTGTTTTAGACATGTAATCAGTTCAACCATTTTACATACACACACATTTATCTATATAAAGGGGGTCAGAGAGAGGTCCAGGTACTATTACTTTTGGATTTCAGGAAGAGGGTTCGCCCCTCCCAAATGCATAAGCCGTAGCTGTAATCTATGTCTCCGGCTGTTTGGTTCCAGTAGGAGACCTTTCGGAAGCATCTATCCCTTTGATGGAGTGATGTTTATGCTTGTTTTTTACTTGGTTTGTGAGTATTCATGACTTTTTTTTACAATTTTAACTAAACCTAGCCATTGGTAATGCACTAGGTCGGTGCGCCCATCTTTTCCTTTTACATTTTAGTCTCAAGAATACCAAATATTTTGAGGAGGGCAGCAAGATCCCTGGTCCTTCCCTATTCCAACGAAAGACTCAGTTGATATATGGCACCATTAAAGTCCAACATAGCCTCGTTCTGTCTTTCTGTCTTTCTATATACATCTACACATACCTTTTTGCTGCAATTATTATCGATCGTTTTGGAGGAAAACTTTTTTCTTTTTAAAGAAAAATATAACTTGCAGCTCATTGGAGCTGTGATGGGCTCCAATGTTGCCCCCATACTCTAATGCATTTATATACATGATAGAGAATGCTTTTTTTTACCATTGTTCTTTTTTTCATCTAAAACTGTACATGTTGGTACAGATTTATCGATGATGCATTTGCAATCTGGTCGGGCGACTTAGAGTCCTTAAATGCATTAAACATGTATCTTAATTCTTTAATCCCTGGCTTAAAATTCAATACGACAGTAAGTGATGGTCAAATACCTTTTTTATACACTTTTTTGAGCATTAATGAACAACACATAGTGACTTGACTTATATACTAAACCAACAAATCGTACTCGGCTATTATTATGCTCAAGTTTCCATCCTTCTGGTGTCTTTAAATCCATTCTTCGGAGCCAATTGGTTTGTGTATCTCGGACTATTAGTGATCCAAAGTTAATGAATGTTAGATTGGATGAAATGAAAGGGAAATTACAAAAACGTGGATATCCCAAAAAAATCATTAAAAAGGAACAAGATGATCTGCTTTGTCACAGATCCATACACACTAACACCCAACATCTCCCTTTCATCTCACAATTCCATCCTTATTCTACTTAGATTTATAATATAGTAAGGTCTATAACACTAATGTAACAATGGTCTATCCTGCATGACCGTTATCCGTCAGTGCAGGTATTTCAGTTTCCTCCTTTGCCTTATCATCAAGGTCAGATGATATATGACAGATTGGTTAAATGTGATCAATATCATCCTCCCTCACCCTTCACAACTTTTCTGGGACCACACAACTTTGGCTCATTCCCCTGTCTTTGCTGCATTCAATGCAACAGTATGATAAAAGGGAAATTCTTTCTTTTTCCATCCACATAGGGGGTATAATATTGACATTAAAAATCACTATACTTGTCAATCATCTTATGTTGTATAAGATGTATATATAATATATATATAACATATATTATAAAGTGCCCATTTGGGTTATTATATGTGGGAGAAACCACCCAAAAGGTTAAAGATGGGATCGCTAGACAGTATTCAGGGCTTTTTTTCAGCAGGAACTAGGGGGAACTCAGTTCCACCATCTCTGGCTCAGGTCTTCTGCTTCCTGCTCACCACTATCACTTGGTAACACAGTCCAGCTTCTGCGTTTACAAGTGATAGCTTATCTCCCAAGAGCTCTTACAGGTCAGATCTCCTTAGCAGATCCCACTGAGTGCAGGACAGGGACATGGGAGATACAGAACAGGTGCCCAGGGCTCAGTGCAGTCATGGGCAGCAGGGGGCGCATGGTAGGCTCCACCCTGTGTGGTCTCCATTTTTTTCCCTGGTGACCAGTTGTTGATGCTCCTACTGCATGATCTCTCTTGTAAGTGTCTGTAGTACAGTCAGGGTCAATTCCCTGTGTGATTGCAATTGG
Organism: Rana kukunoris; assembly: GCA_029574335.1. Lineage (NCBI taxonomy): Eukaryota > Metazoa > Chordata > Amphibia > Anura > Ranidae > Rana > Rana kukunoris. The sequence goes on from CM056057.1 coordinate 156,092,117, forward strand.
AGGTGACAGGTTCTCTTTATTGACCCTGTTACCTCCAAAACAGGAGTCCTAGAACTGTGCTGGAACTCTCCCCTCTGACTGTGTACATCAGCAGCAGGAACAGGAGACAGACTCAGCAGCCGGGGGGAGGACGAGTCCCAAAGACAGAGCCAGCAGAGAGAGGGTCTGAGTACAGTCTAGTAATCTGGGAGGTACCACAGCCAGATGGGTGCTTTAGCTTAATATTACAACAAAAGTAAGATGCGTGGCAAATGGTGAGGCTTTTAACCACTTAAGGACCCCTTCACGCCCAGATACGTCAGCAGAATGGCACAGCTGGGCACAAGCATGTACCTGTACGTCCTCTTTAAGTGCCCAGCCGTGGGGGCCCGAGTGCGCCGCCGGTAGCTTGATCGCAACCTGGTCCGAAGCTCCGTGACCGCGCCTGCGGGACCCGCGGACCATATGGCCGCCGGTGTCCTGCGATCTGTCACCAGAGCTGAAGAACGGGGAGAGGTGTGTGTAAACACATCTTCCCCGTTCTTCATTGTAGCAGTGTCAGTGATCGTCTGTTCCCTGACATAGGGAAAGACGATCACTGATGTCACACGTCCAGCCCCACCCCTCTACAGTTAGAAACACATATGAGGTCACACTTAACCCCTACAGTGCCCCCTAGGGCCAGATTCAGGTAGATGCGCGCATCTTTTCGCCAGCGTAGCGCAACGCATATACGCTGCGCTGACGCAAACTAGCGAGTGAAGTACAGCCTGGGGTACCAGGCTATGATTCTGTGGAGGAAGGCTCCAGGACAGGTAAGTGTTTTTTATCCCCTATTTGGTGTGTTGCATGTGGGGGGGGAGGGTACATGTGCCAAGTGTGTGGGACCACCAACATGTGTCTGCTTTGTGTCATCCACAGATGACGGAGCTGGGCCATCATCTGTTGCCGGCCATTCCACCCCAACCCCCCAACGGGATCCTGAGGACGAGCCCCTGGGTGCTGAAGACACTGAGGTGGAGGAGAGTGCCCACACCACTTCTGTGGAGATGGTTGAGGAGGAGCCTGTTCCTCAGCAGGAGTTTTTTTTGGAGTCCTCCCCTTCTGCAGGCCCCTCTGTCATCCCCTCACCCATCCTCGGTAGCCCCTCAAGGGCGACTCCATCCCCACGGGGACAACCTTCTCCTGGCCCCAGGAAGGCCACCAGTAAGACCAGGGGGGTGTCTGATCTGGTACAGGACCAGGTGGTGATGGACCATGCCCGGCAAACACAACAGATGGGGGAGATTGCTGGGCACTTGGACCGGCTCGCTGACAGTCTGTGCTCCGTATCGCAGCTGCCCAGTGGTGTGCAGGACGTTCTCACCAGCCTGGGGGAGGTGCAGGCTGATGTACGGCACCTCACAGCAGCCGTCCACGCCAACACAGCTGCCATCCGGGAAGAGGGAAGGCAGCGGCAGCGTGCCCAGCGGCATAATATCACCCGCCAGATGAGAATGCAGGCCCAGACCAATCATTTTCTGAGCCGGATTGCCGTGGCCTTGGAGGGCATGCAGCCAACAGCTGCCAGGAGTGGCCCACCCGGGGATCAGCCTCCTCCAGATGCCCCCCCACCCCCACCCACTCCCTCCAGGCAGCTGAGGAGCCTGAGAGTGCCCACAAGGAGGAGCCCCCGTCATCCCAGATGAGGGTTTTTTTTCTGTTTTTTTTTTTTATTACTCAGGTTATGAGTTTATATTTTATTTTATTACTCAGGTTATGCGTTTATATTTTATTTTATTACTCAGGTTATGAGTTTATATTTTATTTATTACTCAGGTTATGAGTTTATATTTTATTTTATTACTCAGGTTATGAGTTTATATTTTATTTTTAACTGCACACGGTCAGGAGTGCAGGGGACAGTGTGAATGGTGTGTGAATGTGAGGGGGTGCCACTCCTGCCAGTAAGGGGTGTCACCCTCGGCCGTGGTGGAGAAGTTATCCCCACGGCTGTATGAATGACGTGTAAAAGGTGTATGAATGAACAGCGACATCATTGGGGCCTTGACGCTGGCGTTGCTGCTCCCAAGTCCTACATGCTGGACTTGGGCTAATCCAATGTGATGTGGATGTGGTGTGTGTGATCTAGGGACATCAGTGGTGTGCATGCATGCATTGTCTGTGTGATTAATGTTTTGGTTTAGTGTCCAAAGATGCCTACGGCGAGGACCCTCCTGACTGCTCTTCCATCAGCAGACTGGTTCTCCTCTGGCAGGTGGGGACTGTGTGGGTCGGGGGTCAGGTCATCACGTATGTCAATCTGCAGGCCTTTTCTCATAGCAAAGTTGTGCAGAATGCAACATGCACCGATGATCTGACACACGAAGGTAGGGGAATACAATAGGGTCCCCCCGGACTTATCCAGGCAGCGGAAACTGGACTTCAGGAGCCCAAATGTTTGCTCCACCACTGCACGGGTTTTGATATGTGCTGCATTGTATCTTCTCTCTCCTCTGGTTTGGGGGTTCCGGAAAGGAGTCATTAGATGGGGTCCCAGTGCATATGCAGAGTCACCTGTAAGGGAAAAGACAGGAGGATGTTAGTCATGCATGTGCCCCTTGTGATGTGCATCATGGGAGGGGATAGTCATGCCTGCCACCCATGTCACTCACCAACCAGCCAGCTGTCCCCATACATGTTCTGCTCGAATTCTGCTGGGATGGGACTCTGACGGTATATAAAGCTCTCATGGCTGGACCCGGGGTGTTTGGCACGGACGTGCCATATGAGGCGCTGGGCATCGGCTATCACCTGTACGTTGATGGAATGCCAATGCTTCCGATTGCGGTATATGTGCTCTGTGGCACTGGGGGGCTGGAGTGCCACATGTGTGCAATCAATGGCCCCCACAGTGCGTGGGAATCTGGCAATGCTGTAGAAATCTGTCATTGCCTTCAGCCGCAGCTCCTCAGTGGTTGGTCTGATGAACTGGTTGGACATGTGTCTGAGGATTGCAGGGACAACCTAGTGCACACATCTGCTCATGGAGGACTGTGACATCCCAGCCACCACTCCACTTGTACGCTGGAATGATCCACTTGCAAGGAAATGAAGTGTTGCCAGGACCTTCACCAGTGGCTGCACTGCTTGTGAGCGGTGTGTCTTGCTGGTGATGTCACCCTGCAGGGTTGTGGTTAGTTCAAGTATTGCATCTGGGCTGAATCTGAAGAGGCGATACACCTCCTCATCCCCCATGCCAAAGAGGCTCATGCGCGTGCGGTATATCCTCTCACGTGCCTGCCTTCTCCGTACCGGGGGACCCAGTACTAGTGCTAGGACCGCGACTGCCCCTGGCATGTTGGCACACAGAGGTGTTGTCCTTGCACGTGTGGTTGTTCAGCTTGCTAGTTTCGTCGGTAACGCTGCTGCTGTAGCTGCTCTCCTGCTGACCTGAGGCCGTCTGGAGTAAAGATAAAGCAGCTATTTGTAGAAATAACTTTGCGCCGGACGGACGAGATATGCGCGGCGCATGTAGCCAGCGTATGGTGCTAATCCGTTTGCGAATCGGGAAATCTCCCTCATTTCTATATTTGCAGGGGAAATCAATAGGCGCGACTGATGCACCAAGCGAAATTATGCGCTGACAAGACTCTGGCGTCGGAAAGTTAAGCCGATCGGAAATGGCCCGTTTTCTGTCGCATCTAGTTTGGTGGGTACGGCCACATAGATACGACGGCGCATATTCACAGTTACGCGGCGCATATCGAAATACTCCAGCGCAAGTCTTGCTGAATCTGGCCCCTAGTTGTTAACGCCAAAACTGCAATTGTCATTTTCTCAGTAATCAGTGCATTTTTATAGCACTTTTTGCTGTGAAAATGACAATGGTCCCAAAAATGTGTCAAAATTGTCCGATGTGTCCGCTATAATGTCACAGTCATAAAATAATGTTAAAAAATCTATTTTACTGTGCTGGAAGGGCGCACAGACCTCTCTGAAATCCCTCTGGTTAAAACGTATTAATGATGCTATCCCACTGTATAAACTTACTTTTGAACTCCGGAAACAGAACAAAACCTTCCACAAAATTTGGGGTAGATGGTTGGCTAGTCCGCTAACACTCTCCCAGCACTGATTGTACTACTCTTGCTTGACCATTGATGGGCCGTGCCACACAGATCTCTAATGTCTGGACCTCCGCTTTTGCTATATCCAGGTTTTATACCTGAGCCTTTTACCACTGTGCCTACTTTATATTTTGCACTGATGACAGTTTATTTTTCTAGGTTTAAGTGTATTGCCTAACGTTTACGACCAGGTTGTCTGGTGGTGTTTTTTTTTTTGTATGTTTCTATTTGTCAGTTTGTCTTAAACCTAATAAAAATATCTTTATTTTAACCACTTAAGACCCGGACCAATATGCTGCCAAATGACCCAAGGGGTTTTTGCGATTCGGCACTGCGTCGCTTTAACAGACAATTGCGCGGTCGTGCGACGTGGCTCCCAAACAAAATTTGCGTCCTTTTCTTCCCACAAATAGAGCTTTCTTTTGGTGGTATTTGATCGCCTCTGCGATTTTTATTTTTTGCGCTATATACAAAAATAGAGCGCCATTTTTGAAAAAAAATCAATATTATTTACTTTTTGTTATAAGAAAAATCAATAAACTAAATTTTAGTCAAACATTTAGGCCAAAATGTATTTAGCCATATGTCTTAAGTAAAAAAAAATCGCAATAAAAAAAAAATTGCTACCTAGCGGGAACAGCGACATTTGCTACCCAGGACCTAACACTAACTGACTGTCACACTGCCTGTCACACTGACACTAAATACAGTAATCATACATGTATGATAACTGCATTCAGTGACACTGTGACAGGGGGGAGGGGGGGGCGATCGGGGGGGTTAAATGTGCCTATATGTAGTGTGTGTCAGTGTAGTGTTAGTGCAGGACTTACTTGTGTTGTGATCTCTCCTCAGCGGTGGTTGAAAAAAACGCAGAGGGAAAGATCACATCGCTTCCTCCTTCCTGTGTTTACACAGGAGGAGGAAGTGACAGGGCGGGCGGGCGTGCGCATTGGCTGGGAGCGATCGTGAGGGGGCGGACAAAAACGAATAGCCGCCCCCTCTTGACGGATCGCTCCTACAGCCGCACGGACTGTCGCATGTACGGGGGGGGGGGAGGTCCGATCGGACCCCCGAACCCCCCCAAGGCACCAACGTATATATACGTTGATGTGCCTGTCGGTGCCATTCTGCCAACGTAAATGTACATGCGGCGGTCCTTAAGTGGTTAAATAACGTTTTTATTGAACAATTTACATTTGGAACATAGTTCTGCAAGTTACAAGGCAATACTGGAGAAATGCATAAAATAAAGAAATATGGCTTATACACATATAGGCACAGTAGATCAAAAGAAACATATTCAGATCGAACAATTGACTCAGTAGCTATTTATGAATGAAAAACCTTGTGCCTACTCTATTCATGGGATTGTACGCTAGAAGAATATATAGGTTTATGGACCATCAGTGCATGTGTCAGTGGACTCAAGCCATCTGTCCCAGATTTTGTTGTACTTATCTGGACACCCTCTATTAATATATATGAACTTTTTGTAGGGAAGTGTGTTATTTATATCTAGTTTCCAGTCGTTGAAGCTGGGGGAGTGGGTCTCATCCACTGTCTGGCTATAATTTTCCTAGCAGAAAACAATGTTTCATGCAAAAATGTTTTAGTGAATTTGTCTATTTCTGCATTGGGGAATATCCCCAGTAAGCATTGTTTGGGATCCAGGGACAATGGGGATCCCATGTCATCATGGAGGAAGTCCACAATCTGCTTCCACAGACCCTGGAGGACCGGGCATGCCCAAAGTAGATGGAAGAATATGCCTGTCGCTTGATTACACATTGTGCACAAAGTAGAAGACTGCTGTCGAAAGCGGGCGCTTCTTAGGGGGGTGAGATATGCCCGGTGCACCACGTACAACTGGGTCAACCTGTCGGAGAGCTTGGGGGATACAGTCTTGCATGCGTCAAGTGCTTCACTCCACTCCTCATCCTCCATTGGGCCCACCTCCCTTTCCCATCTTGGTTTAAGGTTGTAAGCTAGCGTAGTAGATGATGGGGTAAGGAGCATGGTGTAAAAATCAGAGATTAGTTTACGTGGGTCTACACCCTTAACCACTGCCATGATGACATTTGGTGTAGATTGTGGCAGAGACTGGGGGAACTGGGCTTGGGCTGCGTGACGCACCTGAAAAAATCTAAAAAGCATGGAGTTAGGCAGCAGGAATTTATTTTGAAGGTCCTCAAAGTTTTTAAGTGTGCCATTAGAAATTATGTGGTGCAAATAATATATTCCATGTTCGCACCATATCTCTGTGTCAGGGATCGAGAGAAACTCTGAGAGTAGTCTATTGTGCCACAAAGGGGTGTAGTCATTGGGTTTAGGGACCGTCAACGTTTTAGTGGCAATGTCCCATACTCGCCTATATTGATACAATAGGGACCCCCTGTCTCTATTAGAGTTGTTCCCACTATGCTCCACCGTGATTGCAGTAAGCGGATCAGCGGTCAGCTGCGCCCACCGTGGACAGAGAAGCGTGAGAAATCTGGGTCTGTCGGTTTTATCTATGTGGTATAGTTGAGACAGTTGGGATGCAAGGTAATAGAGATTTAAGTCAGGGAGGGCTGTTCCACCTAGATCAGTGGGGTTCTTAAGGACTCTCCAGGCCAGCTTGTGTCTGTTGGTATCCCAGATAAATGTCCGTAGTATGGCCTCCATTAACTTGAAAAATTTCAAGGGTAAGTATACGGGTGTGTGCCAAAGTATATACAATATTTTAGGAAGTAATATCATTTTAACGATAATAATGCGGCCCCACACACCGAGCGGCAATCTCGCCCATATTTGGGTTTTAGACTTAATGAGATCGAAAAGGGGTTTTATATTCAGGGATACGTAGTCAGCCGGTGTTCTATTCACCAATACTCCAAGGTATTTAATAGTGTTCACACGCTGGAGTGGTAGCTGCGCATGTAGCTCGGGGGAGGGGAAACTATCCATAGGCAATATTTGGAATTTCTCCCAATTAATTTTAAGGCCAGAGAACTGACCAAAGTGTTCGATCGTATGTAATGCCTTCCGGAGAGATGTGGTAGAGTCGGCCAGGTATAGCAGCGTGGCGTCTGCGTATAAGCTAATTTTTTCAGTCAGGGAACCAAGGCAAAGACCATGGATCTCGGGGTCCTCTCTAATGGAGATTGCAAGGGGCTCTGCCAGGGCATAGAAGAGTGGAGACAGCCCTGCCTAGTGCCCCTGGATAAGTTAAACGTCTGGGAGGCCCTCCCGTTGGCCACCACCCTACCCCTGGGTGCCAGATATAATAATTGAACCCACTTGATAAAGTTAGGTCCAAAGCCAAAGCTACGGAGGCATCCCCAAAGGTACCGCCACTCCACCGAGTCAAAGGCCTTGGCGGTGTCCAAGGCCACCACCACATGGGACCCAATGTTAGTATGTGTCGCCTGCAAGTTAATAAAAAATTTCCTGAGGTTGAAGGAGGTGTTGCGCCCCGGCATGAATCCAGCTTGGTCAGTGTGGATCAGGCTTAGAATCACTTGGTTAAGGAGGAGAGCAAGTACTTTAGCCAGGATCTTTATGTCTACCTGAAGGAGTGATATGGGCCTATAAGATTCCGGGAGGCCTGGGTCCTTGCCAGGTTTAGGTATAAGGATAATAACCGCCTCACCCATCGATAGGGGTAGGGTGAAGTTGTTGAATAAATGATTGAAGAGGGACAATAACTTAGGGGCAAGTATCTTGCAGTACTGGGCATAAAATTCAATGGGTAACCCATCTGAACCCGGGGCATTGGAGTTGGCGAAGCTCCCAATCGCTGCGATTATTTCATCAAGTGTAAGAGGTGCATCTAGCATAGCCATTTGAGTGTCATCTAGCTGTGGAAAGGTCATTTCCGCCAGCAGATCCTCCAGCTGAGCCTCAGTGGTGAAATCCTGGGAAGTATAAAGTTGAGAAAAGAAGTCCCTAAATTTGGAGGTGACAGCCTGGGGTTCCATAATCCTCTCCCCGTTAGAACCAGTGAGGGAGATGACCGTAGGGGGTCTATCCTCACTATGTGCTAGATAAGCCAACAGTTTTCCCACTCTCTCCCCATGTTCATACAATTTTTGTCTGGCAAAAAAATGTTTTTTCCTGGCTGTCTCGTGCTGTAACTGATTGACCACCCTGGTTTGTAACCTAAGTTGGGCAGCCCCAGCAGGAGAGGGGCTCGCCATATACCCCTGTTCAGAGGAGGACAGATCCCACATTGCCCCGTCCAGTACAGCCGAGGAATTGGCCTTCAGCCTGTTAATACAGGAGGTCAAAGTCATGCGTGCGTGTAATTTAAAGGCTTCCCATACTATATCTGGGGGTGCAGACCCGTCATTCTCTGAAAAATAGGTTCTCCAACTATTATCAAGTTCGTCATCCTCCGATAGCAGGGTGAGCCAAAACGGATTCAGGCGCCACGTACGGGGCGGTCTGTCTAATGGGACGGAGAGGCTAATCTAATATGGGCTATGGTCCGAGAGTAATCTGGGGGCAAATTCAGCTCCCAGTAATCTTGGGGCAAGGGTATTAGAAATAAATATAAAGTCTATACGGGACATAGTGTTATGGGTAGCTGAGAAACAGGAGTAAGCTCGGGTGAGCGAAAATTTAAAACGCCAGGTGTCAGTGAGGTTAAAGTAAGAGATAAGTCGGGAGAATCGAGTGTGGGCTGGAGCCGTAGTAGGCCATGGTGAGGGTGACAGTTTGTCTAATGTAGGGTTCAGCGTAGCGTTAAAATCCCCCAGCCACACCGCCTGGATCGAAGGATGACGAGTCATATATAGCAGGCCCTCTGTAACTATAGTAGAGCTAAATGGTGGAGGTACATAGAATGCCATCAATAGGAAAGGTTCACCATACAATTTAACCGAGAGAAAGACATATCGCCCCTGTGGGTCAGACTGGACATCACATAGTTCAAAGTGTACTGTCTTGGCAATCAGGACTGAGACTCCATGAGCATGGGAGGAGTGGGATGAATGATAGGCCCACCCGATCCATGGCCGGCGGAGTGCCATCTGGAGCCGACCCTCAACGTGTGTCTCCACCAGCACCACAATGTCGGCACGTTGTTGTTTGAGAAATGAGATAACGGCGGATCTCTTTACCTTGTTCCCAAGCCCACGCACATTCCAAGTAAGCAGTTTTATCAATGTCATAATACAAACTTTAAAACATATCGTGGAACAGTAGCATTACATGAATACAAGATTTGCCATCTATGCAGTATCAATGTTAGCATGCACTTCGTTGTATTACATTCCATCAAGTAAAGACTAACGTCCCCCTCCCCTCCCCTGCCTGCATCTTTCCCAACTGATGCAGGTATGTGCCCAAAACCAAAAAAAAGTAGCAGCCGGTAGCAGGTAGAACCAAAATGTCTTGCTGTTATGTAAAAGATCTGCAGCAGTCGGTCCGCATGAAAGGTGCGAAAGATACAGGGCTCGCAAAAAAAGAGCAACAGGCTCCTCCTGTACTGTTAACCAGAAGTACAGTGCGAGGTCGATAATAGCCAAAGTTCTGCAGTCACATAATAGAGGGATGCGTGGTTCGGTTGCTGGGGGGCGAAAATTCGCTGTGTTAGGCATGTGAATTGTAGGACTGACTGTGCTCCGCAATTACAGTCTCCAGGGTAGTTACATGTGTCAACCAGTCAACAGGGGCCCTGAGTATGGGAGACCCCCTCTGCAGGTTACAATTGAGAGAGGAATAAAGCAGGGGAAGGCAAAGGGGGATCTCAGGAGGTCTCAGAGGTAAGGAGTAGTAGGGCATGTGCCACAGGCAGTAAGAAGGAGACAACAAAAGGGGTAACATACCAGGATTCCGTGTATTCGCAGACTCCCACGGCAGCATGTAATGTGCGGGTGATGGTGACGATCAACAGTGTCGATGAACATGCTCGGTCAGGTCACCCGACCACCCTTGCGGACGGCTCTGGACGCTCCAACCAGGCAAGGGCGTCTCCAGGATCCTCAAAGAAGAACACACGACCATCCCTTTCAACTCTAAGACGAGCTGGAAACAGCATAGAGTATTTAAGATGTTGTATCCGGAGCCTCCTCTTCACCTCCATGAAGCCCTGGCAGCGGCGTTGCACCTCGGCAGAAAAGTCGGGAAAGATAGCGATCTTGGCGTTTCCAAGGTGGATGTTACCTTTTTCCCTGGCCATGCGCAGCGCTGCATCTCTGTCCTTATAATTCAAGAATTTTGCTATAAACGTGCGGGGGGGGAGCCCCCTGAAGAGGAAGTTTGGCAGGCATACGATGGGCCCTCTCCACTACCAGGGTGGGGGAGAAGGCTTCGCGGCCATAGGTGTCAACTAGAAGTTGCTCCAAGAAAGTGGTAGGATCTTTGCCCTCAGCTCCCTCTGGGAGACCAATGAAACGGAGATTGTACCTCTGAAGTCTATTTTCCATGTCATCTTGCTTGCTTAGAATCTGATTAATTTGAAACTGCATTTGATCCGAGCTGGCCTGGAGTGGCGCAATGGCGTCCTCCACCACTCCTATGCGGGTTTCGGCTGTTGTCACACGCCCACAAAGTTTTTGGAAGTCTTATCGCATGAGTGAAATATCCACCTTGACCTCCTCTATTTGCGCTGTCAGGGAGGTCCGGCAGTATGTGATTGCCTCGAGCACTTTAGCTGTGTCGCCTCCCGAAGTGGCCTGCACAGCGCACGCGGCCCCATCATCTCTCCCAGCACTCTCCTCCTCCTGGCGGCGATACTGGTCCAATTTCGCCAGGGTGGCCTTTGGCGTTTCTGGCGGAGTCATGGCAGGTATCTGCTGTGATCTCTCCCCCCCTGAAGCAGACAGGCCCGATTATTCTGGAGGGTAGGGAGCTGTAGGGCAGGTAGGCCGGGGAGACCCACTAGTCGGCAGGCCGGGTGAAGCAAGATGGCCGCCGACTCCCAGCACCCCCCGAACGCTGGGGCCGTGCGGTCAGAGGCTGATGGATCCTTCTCTGCGGGTGTGCGGGGTCCTCAGGGGGTCTTGATGAGTCCCCGCAGGGTGTTACCTGGGAGCAGGAGGGCACGGCAGCAGTACAGGCAGCAGGCTGGGTGAACCAAGATGGCCGCCGACTCTCAGCACCAGGCCGAAGCCGCAGCCTTACCCAGATGTTATGGCCAGGTGGTCAGAAGCTGCGGGTGTGCGGGGTCCTCAGGAGGTCTCCGTCAATCTTTGGAGGATGATTTGTGGAAGCAGGAGGGCCAGGAGGCAGCACAGGCGGCAGGTCGGGTGGAGCAAGATGGCCGCCGACTTCCACAACTAGGCCGAAGTCACGGACTTTCCTGAATGCCGCACCCACAAACGGGATCGCCGCTCCGCGGATGACACTGCTCGAATTTATGATGGGGGATTTGCAGCCACAGGTATGCAAGGTACTCAGGGGGTCCCGTTGGGCAGGTGCAGGATAGCGCTGGAGCTCAGGATGAGTGTAAAAAGGAGTATTTGGACGGAGCACAATCCCTGCACGTCCTACTCCATGCTGTGTCAGGCCATGCCCCCAATAAAAATATCTTTAAAGAAAAATATCCCCTATTTTGTAAACGCTATAAATTTTGCGCAAACCAATCGATAAACGCTTATTGCGATTTTTTTTACCAAAAATAGGTAGAAGAATACGTATCGGCCTAAACTAAGGATTTTTTATAGCAAAAACTAAAAAATATTTAATTTTTTTCAAAATTTTCGCTCTATTTTTGTTTATAGTGCAAAAAATAAAAACTGCAGAGGTGATCAAGTACCAGCAAAATAAAGCTCTATTTGTGGGAAAAAAAGGATGCCAATTTTGTTTGGGGACCACGTCGCATGACCGCGCAATTATCAGTTAAAGCGACGCAGTGCCGAATCGCAAAAAGGGGCAAGGTCCTTAACCTGCATAATGGTCCGGGTCTTAAGTGGTTAAGGAGGGGGAGAAGATGAGAGCAGAGGAGGGAGGGGTTGTAAGCAGAGGGAAGAGCTACTATTTGGTGCCACTTGGCAGGTATGTGTGTGTGGCGGGCATGGTTGAGTTCCTGCACCTATTCTCTGAGAAAAAAAGCCCTGCAAGTACTCCATTAGAGATAAATTAGACAAATTACCCTTAGCCCAAAATTTCATAAAGAAGGGACATACTGTTTTCCAATTAAGAATTATGGTCATAGACAGTGTACCTAAGAACAGACGTGGAGGAAATAAGGAATTAACCCTTGGAAAGCGTGAGGTTCAATGGATACACTGTTTAAATACATTATTGCCCAATGGATTAAATACTGATTAAAAAATTATGGGCCAGATTCAAGTAGCCCGTCGTAAGTTTGTGGGGGAGTAGCGTATCTTGTTTACGCTAAGCCGCCGTAAATTAGCGAGGCAAATGCTGTATTCACCAAGCTAAGTTACGGCGGTGTAGCGTAAATGGGCCGGCGTAAGCCTGGGTAATTCAAATGTGAATGAGGTGGGCGTGTTTTATGGTAATGTGTTGTGACCCCACGTTTTTTACGTTTTTTTTAACTGCGCATGCGCCGACCTTTGACGTATCCCAGTGCGCATGCTCCAAATTATGATGCTAAGACGCATTGTTGTCGACGTGAACGTAATTAACATAAATCCCCATTCACGGACGAGTTACGCAAACAACGTAAAATCTGAAAAATTTGCCACAGTCCCGTCGTCCATACTTAACAAAGAACATAGAACATCTTTTTGGTGGTTTATCTTTACGCCGAAAAACGCCTTACGTAAACGGCATTGGCCGGGCGTACGTTCATGAATAGGCGTATCTCGCTGATTTACATATTCTAGGCGTAAATCAGCGGGAATGCCCCTAGCGGCCATCTTAAAAATGCAGTTAAGATACAACGGGGTAATACAATTACGCCGCTCATATCTTAATTCAATCCCGGAATACAGAAAAAAGATACGCCGGCGCATCTAAGAAGTTACGCGGCTTATCTAGAGGTAAGCCGAGTAACTTTTTACTGAATCTGGCCCTATATATATTTCATTTAATAGTGATGAAATATATTTTTCTCGCTGGTTATATACATAAATTCACTGTATGTGGTTGTTCTTCCTCAGCGCATATCGAATGTAATAAGAAAAGCGATACCACCTGATGACCCATGGTTCTATATGCCCACATGTTTTCTTGTTTTCTTTAACTGTTAATTATCCTCATTGTGTGTGTAAATATGTATAAATATGCTTGAAAAGATCATTATTAATGTATGTGTCCTGCTCTGAAGAAGGGCGATATCTGTACAGCCCGAAACCGTCATGCATTTGACACTGAATGGAATTTGAATTTTCTCAATAAATTTTAAGTGCAGCAATACCATCTGATTCATATATATATATATATATATATACAGTATATATATATATATATATATATATATATATATATATATATATATATATATATATATATATATATATTTGTCTCTAGCTCTGCCCACTCAAACAGACGACATACTGTAAGCAGCCTTATATAGTGTGGGGTGTGCACTTAGCCTCCTGAGCGATGATTGGCTAAAGGCACCCTGCCTTTGGCCAATCATGGCTCTCACAGCAGAGAACATTGTGATTGGCCAAAACATGCAGGTCAGGTGCATGCTTTGGCTAATCATCAGACGTCAATGCACTGCTATGTCGAAGTGCATCATGGGGCTTTCGCTATTCGCAGAACGGTCGAACACCCGATGTTTGAGTCAAATTTGTGTTTGACTCGAAAATCGGGACCATCCCTACTGACTATGAACAAACTCAGTCCGGCTTTCGCACTTTACACTCCCCGGAAACTGCTCTCCTTAAACTCACAAATAGCCTACTTACGGCTAAAACCAATGTACCGTGTTCTGTACTACTTCTTCTGGACCTCTGTCATGGACAAGTCTGGCCACTAGATGGCGATAGCGGTGCATCGGTGCGCATGGGCACGCACAATCGCGGTAACGGCGCGCGGGCACGTGCGGACGCCATCTTGGCGCCAAAAAGGACTATTTAAGGGTGCCTCTTGCTGCTTGATCTACAGCGCATTCCTGAACCAAACCTGATACCTGTTACCCACTATCTACCTGTTCCTGAGACCCGGCTTGCCTCTGACTACTCTTGATCACCGCCTGCCCTGACCTTGGCTTGTCTGACCACGTTTACGCCTGTTCCACTTACCAGTCTGCTGCCCGCCAGTTGCCAACCCGGCTTGGTCCACGACTCGGCTCCTGCTTGGTCCCTGCACCTGATCCGCCCACCAGTGTATGACCCAGCCTGTCTTAACCTGCTACTGTCTACCTGTACTACGATACACCTCCCCCAGCGCTGAACTCCAGCCTCCTGCATCCAGCCCCAGCCGCCTGGCATCCAGCCTTCCTCAGCACCGCTGACACCGCTCCGGAGTGAACAGGATTCCAGCTCTGCCCAGCACCAGCGTTCCCACCAGGCGCTTGTGCGACTCTGCACTCTCGGGTTCCCTGTTTTCCCTATCAGGGCCTCCGGAAGTGAGAGGAGCAAGAGTAGCCGTTCCCTGCACATCAGGCTCCACCACCAGGTGCGTCACAGTATCAAGCAGCCATGTCTGAGCCTGTGCAGGGAACGGATCCTATGGCGGAACTCTGCCGACATCTGGACGGTCTAAGTCAACTCAAGGATGGTCTTCTGTGGCACAAAAACAAGATCTTCGTACCGGAGGGTCTACGGGTCAGTGTTCTAAATGCCTGTCATGACCATGAATTGGCTGGCCATTTTGGGATACTCAAAACTTCCAAACTGCTGCAGCGTACATTCTGGTGGCCTCAGCTCTTGAAGGACTGTAGGAGCTATGTGGAATCATGTACCATATTCATCCGGAATAAGGGGAGTAAGTCTAGAGAAATTGTGAGGCTCCACTGCATACCTGCAAACATTGTGTCGGATTGGGGGGGGTGCAATTTACCTCTAAATTTTGGAGAGCACTCTGTGAGTCCCCTAAGATCGACTTGTCATTTTCATCCGCCTACTACCCACAATCAAACGGTCAGACTGAAAGAACAAATCAAACACTTGAACAATATCTATGTTGCTTTTCACCTTTCTCACAAGAGGACTGGGTATCTCTGTTGCCACTAGCTGAGTTCGCAGACAACAATTCAATTTATTCCGCTACTAAGCAATAGAGATGTCCTGACTATTCGGCGAACATAGCTTGTTCGCATTCGCCGTGGCGGACAAACATATGCGATGTTCGGTCCGCCCCCTATTCGTTATCATTGAGCAAACTTTGACCCTGTACCTCACAGTCAGCAGACACATTCCAGCCAATCAGCAGCATACCCTCCCTCCAAGACCCTCCCACCTCCTGGACAGCATCCATTTTAGATTCATTCGGAAGCTGCAGTCTTAGTGAGAGGAGGGACAGTGTAGCTGCTGCTGATTTAATAGGGAAATAGATAGCTAGGCCAGTGTATTCAGTGTCCACTCCAGTCCTGAAAGACTCATCTGATCTCTGCTGTCAGGACAGCGTCCTGACAGCACACCAAAAAGCCTTTTAGGGCTAGTACACCAGTCTGCTTTTTTTTTCCCTCTGTAATCTAATTGCAGTTGCCTGCCAGCATGTGTGTAAGGCTCACAGCGTATACTGTGCCCACTGCCACCACTCATATCTGGTGTCCCAGTAGATTACATAAAAAAAAAAAAAATTGACTGCAATAGAATAGCAGTCAGTTGCCTGCCAGCGTGTGTGTCAGGCTCACAGCGTATACTGTGCCCACTTGCCCAGTGCCACCAATCATATCTGGTGTCACAGTAGATTACATAAAAAATTGACTGTAATAGAATAGCAGTTAGTTACAGTATCTGCAAGCGTGTGTGTCAGGCCTACAGTGTCTACTCTGCCAACTTCTGCCAGTGCACAGTGCCACTCATATCTGGTGTCACAGTAGCTTGCACGCATAGTACAACTAAACTAATCTAAAAAAAATGAACGGGTGCCCGCTCGAAGAGAAGAACAGGGGAAAAGTTCAGATGGGGAGACAGAGAGGAGGAGATGAGTTGGAAGCAGGGGGAGGTCATCGCTAGGAGCTAGTGGCACAGTCAGACAGCATGTATCGGCACCCGGGGTCTGCCAGACAGCACGCCAATCAACGCATGCTGTTGCCACCACCAGAATGCCGTCATTGCACAGCTCAGCAGTGTGGCATTTTTTTGTGTGTCTGCCTCTGATAACAGCGATGCTATTTGCAACCTGTGCCAAAAGAAACTGAGTCGTGGGAAATCCAATACCCAACTAGGTACAACTGCTTTGCAACGGCACATGTTCGCACATCACACGCCTAAGGGATTAACACATGATGACGAGTACAAGCAGCACACAAGTTCAAAGCCACCATCCACCTCCTGGTCCAGCATCTTCAGTCACGTCAACCACTGCTGTCCTCCTTGCCCCCTCTCAACCGTCCACCACTCCGTCTCTCGCCTTGAGCAGTTCATCTGCCCACTTGCAGGTGTCTGTCAAGGACATGTTTGAGCGTAAGAAGCCCCCTTGCCTGGCGTCTGACAGCTGGCTTGTCGGAAATCTTAGCCCACCAGCTTTTACCATACAAGCTGGTGGAGTCTGAGGCCTTCAAAAAATTTGTAGCTATTGGGACACCGCAGTGGAAGGTACCCGGCCGAAATTTCAGCGACATCATCTCATTTGTTTTCTTCCTGGAGCGTGCCCTGCGAAGAGTGCTGGATCAGGCCATAGATGAGCGTGAGAAGGAAGAGGAAGAGTTGTGGTCACCATCACCACCAGAAACAGCCTTATCAGCATCGCTTGCTGGACCTGCGGCAACGCTGGAAGAGGAGTCAGAGGAGGAATGTGGCTTTGAGGAGGAGGAGGAAGACCAACCACAGCAGGCATACCAGGGTGCTCGGTGTCACCTATCTGGTACCCATGGTGTTGTACGTCGTGGCTGGGGGGAAGAACAGACCTTCAGTGAGATCTGTGAGGACGAGGAACGGGACATGAGTAGCTCGGCATCCAACCTTGTGCAAATGCTGTCGTGCCTGTTGAGGGACCCTCGTATAAAAAGGCTGAATGAGTACAACCTGTACTGGGTGCCCACGCTACTAGACCCCTGGTATAAGCAGAAAGTGTCTGAAATGTTACTGAATTACCGGAAGTCAGAAAGGATGCAGCAGTTCCAAAATAAATTAAAAAGTATGCTTTACACAGCGTATAAGGGTGATGTCACAGCACAACGGGAATCTAACAGGGGAAGAAGTGAAAGTAATCCTCCTCCTATCACGCGGGCAAGGACAGGACGCTTTACAGATGTGTTGTTGATGGAGGACATGCAGAGCTTTTTAAGTCCTACCCCGCCTTAACTGCAGATATTGACACTCTGAGGAGCGAAGAACTACTTGACTACTGGGTGTGCAGGCTTGACCTGTGGCCTGAGCTATCCCAATTTGCGATAGAACTTCTTGCCTGCCCCGCTTCAAGTGTCCTTTCAGAAAGGACCTTCAGTGCAGCAGGAGGTATTGTCACTGAGAAGAGAAGTCGCCTAGATCAAAAAAGTCTAGATTACCTCACCTTTATTAAGATGAATGAGGCATGGATGCCGAAGGGACTGACAGTGGGCAATACATTTGACTAAAAAAGGCCTGATGAGATGAGTTGCCTTGGGCTAAAAATGGTCAACACGCTGCTGTATTTTATCTCTGCATGCCGGGTGACTTGCGTAACTTATCTGCCACAAACTAGGGTTCAAGCCGCAATGTTTTAGTGCACTTTCTGTCTGGAAAGCATCAATTCTTCTGGCCGCTGCTACAGCTAGGCATGTGCATTTCGTTTCGTTCCGAATCGAAATTCGGACGAATTTTCCATTATTCGGACATTCGGATGCATACGAATTTCCGAATTGCTATAATAGCGAAAAATTTCGACCGTTTTCGGAATTCGTTCATTTTCGACCGAATTTCGAAAAAAAAAAAAAAAAAAAAATGGTCGAAATCGATTTTTTTTTCC
Source organism: Rana kukunoris (assembly GCA_029574335.1). NCBI lineage: Eukaryota > Metazoa > Chordata > Amphibia > Anura > Ranidae > Rana > Rana kukunoris. The sequence goes on from CM056057.1 coordinate 156,110,167, forward strand.
GAATTCCGAATCGAATACCCGCGGACTAAATTCGATCGGAATTCGAAAAAAAAAAAAAATAAATATTTTTGAATTTAATTCGAAAAAAATTCTATTCGAAAAGAGACTATTTGTTTTCTAATCTGGTTGAAATATTTTCGATTTCGACCGTTTTTTTCGAAATTCGGTCGAAAACGAACGAATTCGAAAAACGGTCGAAATATTTTTGATTTCGACCGTATTTTTCGAAATTCGGTCGAAAACGAACGAATTCCGAAAACGAATTCAACACATGTAACGAACCTAACTTAACGAAATTTATTAAATGACGAATTGAAACGAAACGAAACGAAACAAATTTTTCACTTTTGCACATGCCTAGCTACAGCAGCGGCTGCAACAATACCTATTTTTCAGGCATGTGTACATGCCTAATTTTTCTGGCCTCTGGTGCTGCACTGTGGCTGCAAAAACAAAACAAAAAAAAAGGCACATACATATGTCAATTCCGCTTCGTGATCGTTACCTTGTTGTGGTGAAGGGGCTTGCGTATCACAATGAAGCGACCATCCGACCACCTCTATGAGTGTGTTGCCAATGTTGGCACACCCCACATGATAAGGTTGTTGCTTCATTGTGAACAGACCAAAAGCGATCGGCTGGATAATTTTGCATAGAAAAAACATACATTTTCTTTGTGATCATCTAAGGTGATCATTAAAGCCTACTAGGCCAACAATGGACCCACACTGCAGAATCATTGTTTTCTGGGTCACTTAACTGTCACTACCTCAGCATGACCATAGGCTTTGAAAAAACCCCATCGCCTGCAATCTCCCAAACGTGCGCACGAGCACAGTCATCACTGCACGCATAGAGGAATAAAATGTATGTCATGAGCGTGTCAACTATTGACAACTCTTTGCGGTTGTCTAAAATCTATTCCATATACGTCCCCTGATAGGGGACGTAACAGAGATTAAACTGATAGGAATAGTACTACTTAGCACACCTCTCATATCTGGTGGCACAGTACATTGCACGGCGCACGCGCAGTGCCCCAAGTTGGAAGTAGGAGGACCAACCAAGCATCTTTTTCCATCTCCCGGTTCCTAAAATCTATTACATAGACCGGCCCCTGATAGGGGACGTAACAGGGATATAACTGATAGGAATAGTACTACTTAACATACCACTCATATTGGGATTGCACAGTACATTACACGGCGCACACGCAGTGCCCCAAATTGGAAGTAAGAGGACCGACCATTTTCAGCAACGCTCTCTATAGAAAGAGCACATAGAGTACCATTTAGGGCTCCCCCAAGAGGGGGAGATGGGAGAAGTGAGGAGATGGGGAGGGTGGGGGGAGGTGGTATGGGGAAGAGTTAGATACCCAGGGAAAAATTGTTCTCTACTATATGGGAAAATTGTACTGAAGGAGAGTATGGAAATTAATGGTATTGCACAAACAATAGAAACATATTGGAAGGCTATACGGTAATACACAATGTGAATAAGAGTGCTACACAAAAATAGAGTTTGGAATTTGCACAGAAATAATCTTTGATGATATGGAGAGTACGGAAACTAAGGTTATTGCACAAATAATGAAATACACTGTATGGTTGTATGGTAATACACAATGGGTAGAAATAATCTTCGATATATTTATATACAACCTTCTAGGGGGCTGAGTTATAATGTTTAAAAAGATATGGGTAATGTGTAGTAGATATAGGATCACTGGTTATAATAATGAAATAGGGGTAGTGAGGAGCTATGTATTTGTGGTTTTTCTTCTTTTTTTTTTTTTCCTGTAATGGTTTTTGTTTTAGGATTCGTTTCTGGTGTCAGGTAGCCATGACCCTTTATGGTATATTTTACATCTCTGAATGCAGAATAGGACACTAAATATGGGCTCATGGAATGTTAGGGGCCTGGGGACAGTAGCTAAAAGAGCCGCAGTACTCTCGACTATGATAAAATATGGGGTGGATCTGATCTGTCTGCAGGAAACACACTTAACAAGGGACACAATCTAACACCTCCAAAGCAAAAAATATCCAATCCAGTATCACTCAGTACACTCGTCTTATTCGAGAGGAGTGGGAGTTATGGTGAAAGCTGGGGTGGGGTTTACCTGCAGACCAGCATAGATAAGAACGGACGATATGTTTTTTTGCACTGTACAATTCACAGTAGAACCTATGTAATAGCAAATATTTATATCCCTCCGCCTTTTAAAATAGATATAATGTTAAGATTAAATGAATTTATTCAAGGTAAGGGAGATATACCGGTAGTAGCGGTAGGAGATTTTAATGAGGTCTTAGACCCAGGGCTCGATAGGTTTCCGATAACGCCAGATTCAGACTCCATGGGGAAAAGCCGTTTGAGCCAATTTATGGAACAACTTGTACTAGTTGATTTGTGGAGAATGAGGAGCCCTGGCATTCAGCAATACTCTTGTTATTCAAGCACGCACTCAACACTCTACAGGATAGATATGGCCCTGGGGAATGAGAGAGCATTAAGGATTATGGGAAAGATAGAATACTTGCCAAGAGGAGTATCAGATCATTATCTAATGGTTCTAATAGTAAATCTAGAAGGACAAAAAACTAGGAAAGAGTGGCAAATTAACCCTTATTGGTTTGAGCTAATAAAGGAAGCAGATGGGATTCTGCCCAAACTGAGGGAATTTGTGCATCTGAATGAAGGCTCTACAGGGACGGGAATAATATGGGATACCCTGAAGGCATACCTGAGGGGTATCCTGATTCAGCAAGTGGCCAAATTTCATAAACAATCGAGAGATGGAGAACAAAATACCCATAGAGAAGCATTGGCGGCAAAAAATAATTATGTAACGGACCCTACGTTAGAGAAGAAAGCAATATGGCTAGAAAAACAACTAGCGTATAGGATGGTAATTATGAGGGAGGTGGAAACTAGACTAATTGTTTTGCGACAGTCTTCCTTGTAGAGGGTGAAAGTGTTGGAAGGATGCTGGCGCAACTGGTAAAGTCGAACTTTCCACCCTCTGATATTCGGGCCATTAGAGCTGCAGGAGGCACAATAACAACAGATACAGTAGAGATAGTGCAGACCTTCCAGGGATATTATGAAAAGTTGTATACTGCACAGAAGGTGGGGGTGGAAGTAGAAATAGAGGAGTTCCTGGGGAGGTTGGAGATTCCATCTATTACACAAGCAGAAAGAGATGAGTTGGAAATTCCAATATCGCTCATAGAAATCCAGCAAGCAGTGGCTGATATGGCAAATCAAAAGGCGCCTGGTCCAGACGGACTTCCGTCACAAATGTATAAATACTACGGAGAAATATTAGTGCCTGAGCTGTTAAAAGCATTGAATGGCGCGGCCACGGAGGGGAGACTCCCAGTGTCAATGTTGGAGGCAACTATAATACTCATTTTAAAAGAAGGAAAGGACCCCTTAGACCCGGCTGCATATAGGTCAACCTCCCTTCTGTGCTCGGATGCTAAGATAGTGGCTAAAGTCTTGGCAGCAAGGCTTAATAGATTGATCTCAAAACTGATTCATCCAGATCAAACAGGATTTATAGCTAATAGATCTACTAGCATGAATATAAGAAGGACCTTCTTGAATTTACAAACCCCGACGGAGTCAGAGGGAATGAGAGCGGTATTGTCATTAGATGTGACAAAAGCATTCGACAGTGTAGAATGGGGATATATCTGGAGGGTGTTGGGAAAGTTCGGATTTGGTCCTAAATTTACTGGCTGGATAAAAATGCTTTATGATAGCCCTAGTGCTAAAATTAGAATTAACAATTAATTAAAAAAAAAGTTCTTATTAGAGAGGGGGGCGAGACAGGGGTTCCCTTTGTCACCCCTGCTCTTCCCCCTAGCGATGGAACCATTGGCGATAGCCATAAGGTCAAGTACTGAGATAGTCGGATTCCAAAGGAAGATGGGAGATGAAAGAATCGCGCTTTATGCCAATGATATTCTCCTCTACTTGGGGGATATGCAAAATTCTCTGGTAAAAGCAATGAATATAGTGGAGGAATTTGGTAGTTTTACGGGCCTGGAGATAAATTGGGGAAAATCGGAGCTGCTACCGGTGGATCTAATTCGAGAAGCTGGGGTAGTGGGAATACCACAATTAAAGGTGGTGGATACATTGAAATATTTAGGGATACGGGTAACGAAAGATCCCAAACAATATACAGATAAAAACCTAATCCCCCTACTGGTTACATTTAAACAAAAAATTGGCATCTGGAAACGGCTCCCGTAATCAGTGGCTGGCAGATGCAGCTTAATCAAGATGATTTGGCAACCACAATTGTTATATATAATGCATAATAGTCCGGTTTGGATCGGTAGAAAATGGTTTGATAAAATTGAAACGCTTTTCAGAGAACTAATATGGAAAGGGGGGCAACCCAGGATTCGACTACGTACATTGCAGCTTCCGATATTGGAAGGGGGACTGGCAGTCCCACACCCTGAGTCCTATTATTTATCGGCACAATTGCAACAACTAATGGGATGTAATATCCTGGGAGGGGAGACACCTAGTGGGAGAGTAATGTTGACTGGGGCCCCACATGACTCGGTTATCGAAGTACTTGAAGCAGACTCTTTTAGATATAGGACTCCAACAATTAAAATGATAATTAAAATATGGAAAAAAGTTAAGAAGCTAATGGGCTACACCGGATTCACTGAGTACACCCCCCTATGGAATAACTCTAAGATACATGAAATACTACAGATAGGAAAAGTGGGGGATTGGGAAAGATGCGGCATAAAAAGGCTGATACACTTGTATGAGGGAGATACCTTTAGGAAATTCCAGGATTTGAGGGAGGAATTTAATGTCCCGAAACACTCATTCTTTACCTATCTCCAGGTAGGACATGCTCTTGAAGTCCAGTTTAAGACACAAAAATGAGCGTGGAACAAAATGCTCCTATTTCAAAAGATAGTTAAAGGGGGCTCAACTAAGGGACTCATATCTGAAATATATATGCAGAAAGATCAACACAGGGGCACACCTGCTTAAAATAAGAGAAAGGTGGGAGGAAGACATAGGGGAAATATCACAAGAACAGTGGAAGAGAATATTAGAGATGGGATCAAAGGTTTCAGTTTCACCTCCTCAGAAAATTTCCCATCTGATGCTGATAAATAGAGCTTACTATACGCCTAAGCGATTATTTGAATTCGGTAAAAGACCAGATGATAAGTGCCCTAGATTTCAGGGGCAGGGAGACCTAGTGCACATGGTGTGGCGCTGCCCAAAGTTGGTTTGTTACTGGGAGGGTGTGCTTGACACCCTGAGAGATATATTTGGAATCCCGTTGGAGCTGGAGGCCACATTGTGTATACTGGGATATAGGCAGGAACGGAAGGAAAAAAGGAATACTAGAGTGGTAATATTAAGATGTCTATTTCAAGCCAGAAAATTAATAGCTATGAGGTGGCAGGCAACTTCACCACCGGCAGTAAGTGAATGGATTAGGGCAATAAATGAGTCCATTTGTAAAGAAAGAGCAGTTTATATAAAAAGAGGAAACCTTATGGACTTTGAGGAAATGTGGAAACTATGGCTGGAGAAAAGGGGCGCTACCCCAGAGGGGATAAGAACGATAGCTGAGAATAACTAAACGAAGAGTGGCTAAAGAGCAAATATGATAATAAAAGTCAGAACTAACAGCCCGGGTGTCTTCATAATTAAGAGAATACCTACCTCCCAGTATAGTAAAGTAAGCTTTATTATAGTATATTGCATATCGATGTTTTAAATATGTGATTTATTTATAAGGAACAGCTTTTTCTTGATTCTTAATGAACAATTGAAAATTTGTATGCTATTAAAATAAATAAAAAATGAATATTTATAAAAAAAAAAGAGGACCGACCAAGCATTTTTTTCCATCTTCCGTTTCCTAAAATATATTCCATACACGTCCCCTGATAGGAATAGTAGTACTTAAACCCACCACTCGTATTTGGTGGCACAGTACATTGCAAGGCGTATGCGCAGTCCCCCAAATTGGGATCCAATGCACAAACTGATGACATCCAGAAAATGTGAAGAAAGAAAAAAACACCACCTTAGGTAATAGCCGCCTCTTACCAGATGGTATTGATCTCTGATTGGGAGATCGTAATCGCTAAAGGATTGTTAGTATCACCACAGCTTTCCACCAGGGTTATCCTCCATGCAGCCGTTCACATCCAATGATTGAACCAATATGTCAGGAAAGAAAAACTTGCATGGTGTAAAGTCCAAGGGGTGTTTAATAAAGTAAAAAAATTGCACTTACAATGTTGATGACATTAACCTCTTAAGGACCGTGGTGATACTAACAATCCTTTAGCGATTACTAACTCCTAAATAGGGATCAATACCATCTGGTAAGAGGCGGCTATTACCTAAGGTGGTGTTTTTTTCTTTCTTCACATTTTCTGGATGTCATCAGTTTGTGCACTGGATCCTCATTGCTTCAGACACTCTTGTGATTCACATTTATCGTTTGGGGATCTCTTTCTTTTCACGGACTGTAGATCTTATTATATGGACAGTTCACTAATTGGACTCCCTCTTATTACACCTGCTATTGTTTTTTCATTTATTCACGTGTAGGCAATTTATATGACTTATTGATGTTTAGTCATATTTAATTTTTTTTAATATGCGCACTTCATTTATTTAGTGCCATTTATACTATTTTTATCCAGTTTTCTTTAGCGCAGCTGTCGTTTTGCTTATAGCTTGGTATCCAACCTTGTGCAAATGGGGAGTTTGTGGTTGTGCAAATGGACTGTTTACGGTTGTTTGCCGTGCATTAAACGGGGAGTTTAGTCTGTCAGAGTTTGGTCTGTCACTGTGAAGCAGCGTAACCCTTATGCCGCGTACACACGATCACTTTTTGTGATGTAAAAAACGTCGTTTTATCTCATGAAACAAAACAACGTTTTTCAAACTTCATTTTAAAAAACGATGTTGCATACACACCATCGTTTTCTGAAAATGCTCTTGCAAAGCGCGGTTACGTAAGACACTTTCGACGGCACTCTGTTCCATTGAAGCTCCCGTCTCATAACTTGCTTCTGGGCATGCGCGGGTTTAAAAACGTCGTTTTAAACGTCGTTTTGCCCACACACGATCATTTTTCGTGAAACAAAAGACGACATTCTGAAAAACGACACAAAAAAATCAAGCACGTTTTGCCCACACACGATCAATTTAAATTACGTTTTAAAAAACGTCGTTTTTTTTTCATCGCAAAAAACGACCGTGGGTACGCGGCATTATACTACCTGATCGATACAACATCATACCTGATGTTTTAAAGCACGTTATTCCAAACAATTTAGGAATGTTAGATGATTTATGCCCTTTATGGATTAAAACCCGACTCTGCCTCAACTACGGAATTTTCCATGGGAGTTTTGCCATGGATCCCCCTCCGGCATGCCACAGTCCAGGTGTTAGTCCCCTTGAAACAACTTTTCCATCACTATTGTGGCCAGAAAGAGTCCCTGTGGGTTCTAAAATTCGCCTGCCTATTGAAGTCTATGGCGGTTCGCCTGGTTCACCCGTTCGCGAACATTTGCAAAAATTTGCGTTCGCCGTTCGCGAACGGAAAAATTTATGTTCGCGCCATCTCTACTAAGCAATCCCCATTCTTTGCAAATTATGGCTATCATCCGCTGTTTATGTCTAAGTAACCGCTGTCCAGGAGACTTTGGATTTCTTCAACACCAATAATAAACTGTGAGGCCGCGTACACACGACCGGGAACCTCGTCGGGCTAAACACATCGTTCCGCCCGACGAGGTTCCCGATGAGCGGTCGGAAAGCTCATCGAGCCAAATTTCCTCATTGAACAAAGAGGAAATAGAGAGCATGCTCTCTATTTTGGCTCGATGAGCTTCCCGACGGGAGTCTTGTCGATCGCGTACACACGATCGAGCTTCTCGCCAGAATCTGTCTCCCAGCGAGCTTCTCGCTGGATTCTGGCGAGAAGCTCGGTCGTGTGTACACGGCCTGAGGCCCCGTACACACGACCGAGCTTCTCGGCAGAATCTAGCGAGAAGCTTGCTGGGATCCATATTCTGCCGAGAAGCTCGTTCGTGTGTACGTTTTCGCCGAGCAAACTGTCGAGCGAGGCGTCAAGCCAAAATAGTGAGCAGGTTCTCTATTTCCTCGACGGGCCATCGGGACTAATGGCTCGACGCCTTTTTCGACAGCCTGGTCGACGAACTCGATGGCCGGCCGAGAACCTCGTCGGGCGGAACGATGAGTTTAGCCCGACGAGGATCTCGGACGTGTGTACTCGGCCTTACAGGAGACTATGATAAAAACACAGGAACATAACTAGTAAGTGATTGATAAGAACAGGAGGAGAGAACTCAACTTGGAACCCGGAGATCAGGTGTGGCTGTCCACCTTTAACTTAAAACTCGCCCGTCCTTCAAAAAAAGGTCCTAGATTTGTGGGGCCCTTTCCAATCAAAAGGAAAATCAACAGTGTAGCCTACTAACTAGAGTTACCAGATTTGTTCCGTATTCACCCGATTTTCATGTTGCTCTCCTGAAACCTAATGTCCCTGATGCCTTTCCTGGGAGAAACACCAACCCTCCCGAACCAATCCTGGTTGATGGCGAGGAGGAGTTCAAAGTCGAGTCCATCTTGGATTGCAGGAAAAGGCGGAACCAGGTCCAGTTCCTGGTAAAATGGAAAGGCTACGGCCCTGAAGAGAACTCATGGGAGCATGAATGCAATATACATGCCGAAAGACTGATCCAATACTTTAAGGGCTCCCACCCACTTAAGTTGGCCCAGTTGGGGATCCAGTGGCTGTCCATTGGAGGGGGCAATGTCATGGACAAGTCTGGCCACTAGATGGTGAAAGCGGCACATCGGCGCGCACGGCACGCGCAATCGCGGTAACGGCACATGGGCACGTGCGGACGCCATCTTGGCGCCAAAAGAGACTATTTAAGGGTGCTGACCCTGGGGCCTCTTGCTGCTTGATCTACAGTGCGTTCCTGAACTAAACCTGATACCTGTTACCCGCTATCTACCTGTTCCTGAGACCCGGCTTGCCTCTGACTACTCTTGATCTCCGCCTGCCCTGACCTCAGCTTGTCTGACCACGTTTACGCCTGTTCACTTACCAGTCTGCTGCCAGCCAGTTACCAACCTAGGTTGGTCCATGACTCCGCTCCTGCTTGGTCCCTGCACCTGATCTGCCCGCCAGTGTATGACCCGACCTGTCTGAACCTGCTATTGTCTACCTGTACTACGATACACCTCCCCCAGTGCTGAAACCGGCCTCCTGCATCCGGCCCCAGCCACCTGGCATCCAGCCTTCCTCAGCACCGCTGACACCGCTCCAGAGTGAACAGGATTCCAGCTCTGCCCAGCACCAGCGTTCCCACCAGGCGCTTGTGCGACTCTGCACTCTCGGGTTCCCTGTTTTTTCTATCAGGGCCTCCAGAGTGAGAGGAGCAAGAGTAGCCATTCCCTGCACATCAGGCTCCACCACCAGGTGTGTGACAACAACATCTCTGCTACCTTTGATACACTGGGTGGCACAGTTAGGGTGGCACAGGGAAGGTTGGGGTGGTATAGGGCAAGTTAGGGTGGCACAGGGCAGGTTGGGGTTGTATAGGGCAAGTTACTGTAGGGTGGTACAGGAAAATTAAGGTGACACAGGACAAGTTGGGGTGGTATAGTGCAGGTTAGGGGGGCATAGTGCAAGTTGGGGTGGCATGGGAAAGGTTGGGGTGGTACAGGGCTAGTTAGGGTGGCATAGCGCAGGTTGGGATGGTAAAGGGCAAGTTATGGTGGCATAGGGCAGATTGGGGTGGTACAAGGCAAGTTGGGGTGGCACAGGGCAAGTTGGGGTGGCATGGGAAAGGTTGGGGTGGTACAGGGCAGGCTGTGGTGGTACAGGGCAGGCTGGGGTGGTATAGGGCTGTTTGGGGGGTACAGTGCAGGTTGGGTAGTATAGGGCTGTTTGGGGTGGCACAGGGAAGGCTTGGGTGGTACATGGCAGGCTGGGGTGGTACATGGCAGGCTGGGTGGTACAGGGTAGGCTGGCATTGCACAGGGCAGGCTGGGTGGTACATGGCAGGCTGGGGTGGTACATGGCAGGCTGGGGTGGTACAGGGCAGGCTGGGGTGGTACAGGGTAGGCTGGCATTGCACAGGGTAGGCTGGGGTGGTACATGGCAGGCTGGGGTGGCACATGGCAGGCTGGGGTGGTACATGGCAGGCTGGGGTGGTACAGGGTAGGCTGCCATTGCACAGGGTAGGCTGGGGTGGCACAGGGCAGGCTGGGGTGGTACAGGGCAGGCTGGGGTGGCACAGTGCAGGCTGGGGTGGTACATGGCAGGCTGGGGTGGCACATGGCAGGCTGGGCTGGTACATGGCAGGCTGGGATGGTACATGGCAGGCTGGGTCGTACAGGGTAGGCTGGCATTGCACAGGGTAGGCTGGGGTGGTACATGGCAGGCTGGGGTGGCACATGGCAGGCTGGGGTGGTACATGGCAGGCTGGGGTGGCACAGGGCAGGCTGGGGTGGCACATGGCAGGCTGGGGTGGCACATGGCAGGCTGGGGTGGTACATGGCAGGCTGGGGTGGCACAGTGCAGGCTGGGGTGGTACATGGCAGGCTGGGGTGGCACAGTGCAGGCTGGGGTGGTACATGGCAGGCTTGGGTGGTACATGGCAGGCTGGGGTGGTACATGGCAGGCTGGGGTGGTACATGGCAGGCTGGGTCATACAGGGTAGGCTGGGGTGGTACATGGCAGGCTGGGTGGTACATGGCAGGCTGGGGTGGTACATGGCAGGCTGTGTTGTACAGGGTAGGCTGGCATTGCACAGGGTAGGCTGGGGTGGTACATGGCAGGCTGGGGTGGTACATGGCAGGCTGGGGTGGCACAGGGCAGGCTGGTGTGGTACAGGGCAGGCTGGGGTGGCACAGGGCAGGCTGGGGTGGTACATGGCAGGCTGGGGTGGCACACGGCAGGCTGGGGTGTTACATGGCAGGCTGGGGAGGCACAGGGCAGGCTGTGGTGGTACATGGCAGGCTGGGGTGGCACATGACAGGCTGGGGTGGTACATGGCAGGCTGGGGTGGTACAGAGTAGGCTGGCATTGCACAGGATAGGCTGGGGTGGTACTGGTACAGAGCAGGCTGGGTGGCACAGGGCATGCTGGGTGGTACAAGGTAGGCTGTGGTGGCACAGTGCATCTTACAATTCTATGTAGTGCAGAGTAACTTACTTACATAGCAATGATAGCATGAATGCAGATGGATGAAGACCCGGGCTTGTGGGCGGGGCTGCTGTGTCCTCACCTCGAGCTGCAGCATCATCGATGGTGAAGGAGTCTGTGGGAGGAGAAGAGGAGGCAGCCACACCCACAGCTCCGCCCACCAACTCCGGCTCACACGGGGATAGGCTGAATGTTACAGGCAGCCTCCCCGCGCGGCTGGATGCCCTGCTCGCACGGTCGCACCGCAATCAATACATTACTGTGTTTAGCGGCGCGGCGGCCCCGGTGTCACCCCTCTGGCGGGTGTCACCTGGTGCGGGCCGCACTCCCCTCACCCCAATAGCAACGCCTCTGGGACCACCCCCTCCTCAAAAAAAACTCCACTCCTTTGGACTCCGTGACTATACTCTTTGCTGGTTCTCATCCTAACTATCCCACCTCTCCTTTAGTTTCACTTACAACTTATACTACTACTACTACTTCCTCTTCTCTTTCCTTTCTCTGTCGGAGTTTCCCAAGGTTTTGTTCTTGGACCTCTCCTTTTCTCAATCTACACCTCCTTCCTGGGTCAGTTGATTGCCTCCCATGGCTTTGAATATCATCTCTACGCTCAATCTACCCCTCTACCCCCCAACTCCCTCCCTCTGTCTTCTCAAGCATCACCAACTTACTAACAGGCATAGCAACCTGGATATCACTTCACTTCCTCTAACTCAACCTATTTAAAACCAAGTTCATGATATTTCTTTCATGCCAAGGTTCTAGGTGTAATCCTGGACTCTGAACTATCCGTTTGGCCCCACATCCACTCGTTTTTCAAAGATTGCCTCCTCAACCTCCGCAACATCGCCAAGATATTCCCCTTCCTAACCAATGTCACCACAAAGCATCTAATCCACTCCCTAGTCATCAACTACTGCAACTCCCTCTTCATTGGCTTACCCCTAAAATTGGTATTTCCTTTAAGCCCATCATGAACGCTGCTGCCAAACTCATCCACCTTACAAACCACTTGGTGTCTGCTACCCCTCTCTGCCAATCCCTCCATTGGCTGCCACTCAACCGATGAATTAAATTCAAGATACTAACAATAACTTACAAAGCCATCCTCAACCTGAAACTAAAAGTGAAAATACTTTATGCTACCAAATGAACTAATACTAAATGGTGAATAAATATGTAAACTGTGATAATCAAAAGTTCAAACTAGCTGCAATACCTATAGTGTTGACAATACACAAATAATATAAATAATGAACAAGTGATCTTGCGCAGTAATAGATTATCACAAACAATATACTATAAATGTGCAAAAATAGTGTACTAAATCAAGTCCACAAACGTCATATCAACATAGTTCTTCATGCTAGTGGTATCTCCTAATGTATGAAAAAATTGTGAACTCCGCGCTATGGTAATATAAATATATTAAAGAAGCTGCTCCCCTAAAGTGTGAAAACAACCTTAGCAATGTGGGGTGTATAATAATAAGGGGGCGCTAATAGTAGGTGATAAATACATTCCAAATTCTAGCTTGAAACAATATATTAACTATAAGGTCAACAAATATAATAGTGATTTAAAGTGCAAGTGCTTATATAATGACAACAGCAAAAATTTGGTGCAAACAGGTCCAAAAAATGCAGCAATGGTCACTAAATGATAAGTATTGGTAAGTCCATGCATCAAATGGTTGACTTGAGAGTAGACACCATCACCATGGAACATATATCAAACTGGCGACACCCGGTGAAAGGTAAGTGCCTACTTACCAGACCACCATGACCCTTCGTATGAATCTAAGAGGATTACAAATGTTTGGTATCTCAGCTACAGAGCTGATGAAGGCTGTAACATCCGATCAAAACTTCCTGATCGGAGCACATTCCCACATCAGCTGAAAGAACGTGCCATCGTCCATTCCACATCGAGTGCACACAGGAGTGGATAATCTCTTTAGTCTATATAACAAATATGGTGTAAAATATAGAGAGAAAGGAGTCACCGCTCCAGGTGGGATCACTAAATGGTTACAGGTGGTGCAGGATACCGAGGGTGCTGGCAGTGCACTAAGCAAAATGAAGACAAAGAAAAATGGATAGCCGCACTCCAAAACCTGATGGGTGGTCTTTTATTCAATAGACAGCATGTACAAAAATAGGGTCACAGCAGTAGAAACAAGGAACAGCCGACGCGTTTCGCACTGGATCAGTGCTTATTCATGGCTAATGAAGCATTAAAACTGTTAGGTATATATAGAACATAGGGTGAACATGTGACCAATCTCAATTAATTGCCCGGGAGGAGCCTATGATATTAGGACAACCCCTGATGCCAATGAGATAGTCACATTACACCTGTGCACACCAAAGCAAGAAAAGACAAACAAATACACACAAATGTGAAACCAATAATCAAAATGTATAAATAATAGCACATTATAAACATAATGCACATATAAAATACTGTATATGTGGTACATACATAGTACTGCAGTGACACAAAATGGTAAAACATGAGGCAATGATGAATGAAATAAAATAAAAGCTTAAAGACGATGCAATTCAAACCACAATAGGCTGTAAAAAGAGCATAAGATAAACTATGCAAATGAAATGTATAATGGTGATGGAACAAATAAATATGAATAAAAGTGAAAATAAATGTGAATGTGTGTGTCGATATGAATGAAAACATATGTAATGAAATGAAGCACTAGATCTATCTAACAACTTGGTAAATGGCAGAAAGAATAGATCTATGTGTGTATTGGAGATGGATTCATCCATTATGGTGACGTGCATATAAACATAATTGAGAATGTGGATGTAAAGGGTTACCCGAAATTAAATGACAACAATCTGGAAAAATGCACCCATAAATACATCCAATCATAAAAAATATATTCATACATAAAAGAAAAGAGTGGCAAATTGTGTCAAAGCATGTAGACACATCGTAGCCAAATATGAAAAGTGTGAAAAAGGTGAATGAAAGTGAAATGGAAATAATTAATAATGGGCGTCACTGAAGTGAGAGACCAAAACATAATGTGATCAAAGGTGTCAGCAAATGTGAAAAACTTCCATGTAGGGATGCTGGTATATGTATTCTAAAACATTTGGGTCAAGGCAAAAGAGAAAGGTAAAAAGGTTCTCAATATGAGAATGTAATGTAAACGAAGTCCAAAGCTGGCCCAATGAAATAGTGAATTTTTAATTGTATATATAGAATGATAATAATGTCTGCTGAAAGTAAAAGGACCCATTGGCTATAACAGCAGAATGATGTATATAAAAAAAGTATATATAATATATATATATATAAAATACACCTATATAGAAAATGAAGGAAGTTAATTAAAAGGTTGTCTTCTATGGGTGGAATGAAAATTAACCTATGACAAACACATGTATAGGGATCTAGAGAGTGCATCCGAAAGAACTTAATTAGGCTGAAAATAGAGCTGGTTAACTGAAAGCCAGTATATTGTGTTCCATTAGTGCGGAAGGATGCTCCCAAAAATTATATAAATATATACATATGTAGGCTTGTATACATATATATGTTATGTTGGAGGTAGAAAAATGTACATGGCTACATATGATCCCTAACATTGTTTGAAAAGGTGTATAATGCACAGGAATTAATTGTAAACCAACGCACACAAAACTAGGTGTTTGTGGAGATAGTACATAGATGTGCATGCATATGGATACAACTAATACTAAGTAAAAAAAAAACAGTAAAAAATGCAAACACACCATTTGCTTCTTCAAGATTTGTCTTTTGACTATATCATCATTCAGGATTACCGGTCGTCTATGGAGAACAGCGTACCTACACCGGTCACAGCAGAACAAGGTTTTAGCAGGACATTGAAAACACTAGCAGAGAACCCATTGAGACTGGGAGTTCAAGCTACTCTGCCTTCAAATACCGGTAATGATTTATCTTTGCTCACCATGTTTAGGCAGCTTGAACATCTCATGGCCAAGGAGATCAGATTGTATTGGGACACATACCATCTATCGGACTATGTCAAAATGGCACAAATTCCACGTGGTTTACGTATCAAAAAATTCCCCACCTCAGAACTTTGCAGTAATGAATTGAAAAAAGAATGGACTGATGCTCTCAGCACCTGTTCACTCAGCCTAATGGACATACTGATTAGATCCAATTTGGAACAGACAGAGAAACTCCAGGCTGAGATCAACACCATTCAGAAGGAACTAACCTTGTTACAAACACATCCTGAATTCAGCAGCCTGGATGGTAAACTAAATAAGAAGCTAGACAAACTTGAACGCTATGTAATTGACACTAAGAAAGGAAAGCAGACCAGAGATCGTATTGACTACGAAAGCAACAACGTATACGTCTGGAGACAACTTCCACATCAACCCAAGCGTGGTCGCAAGAACAGAGTAAAAAAAGTCAGCTTCTCAGATATTGACAGCGAGGTCGCTTATGACACCCTAACGACATCAGGCTCCGAGTCCTCACCCGATCGGGGCATCATACAAGCACGGTCTTCCGCTAACGATACCACACGATCCGGGGGATACCCCCGCGGGTCCAACAAAGAACCCAGGAAGAAAAACCCACCTTCAAGAAAACCCGACGGGGTGGTAAGAGACACAAAGACAAAAAGCATCCCATATGCTTTGCGGGGAGCCACCCAGAAATAACATCTAACGTTGTCAATATCTCAAAAAGACTCCTGAATGCTGCTGAAATTGGACTTCTTTCCAAAGGATTGAACTTTTGTCCATCGAGACATTTTGATCTTTTTCAGACGATCCTTGATGTGAACAAATTCTCACGTGGATTAACCCTTAAAAAACATTTTTTTTCTTCACCATCTGCTTCAGAGGATAGTCTTGCTGACAGCTCCGGGTCAGGTGAGTCGATCCCATCTCCCTCTCTCTTTACAGAGGTTTGTGCTCTGAAAGACCTCACAGATTTGTTTACTGAGTCTCATCCCAGTCCCGCTGACCCGGTGGATGATTATAACACTGTCTCTTTTAAGATGAGATCTAATTTCTATCCACTAGGCTCCAGGGGCAAGGATTTAGACTCCTTTCAATCACTAGTGGAGAGGGATCTCACACACCTGGCCCGTACCTGTCGCAGCAAACAATCCTCCAATAATTTATCTCAGACTGAGAAACAGGCTCTTAATTCTTTGAGGACTGATGTGACTATTACTATTCGTAATGCTGATAAAGGGGGTTCTGTAGTCGTCCTAGATTCCTCCACATATAGAGAAGAGGCTATCCGCCAATTGTCAGACCCCAATACATACCAGCTCCTTAGAGCCGATCCAACCATTCCATTCACCAAAGCACTCTCTATCATTCTCGATAGAGGGGTGCAAGCGGGCATTTTCTCTGAATCTGACAGAAATCTCTTCATCCCCAGTCACCCTGTCATTCCGGTTTTTCATCACCTGCCAAAAATACACAAAGGCTTGAATCCCCTAATGGGGAGACCCATAGTAGCAGGTATTGGGTCCCTAAATGAGAGACTGGGTGAATGGATTGACGGACAGCTACAACCCCTAGTCATCGGGCTTCCCGGCTTTCTATGTGACACCAAACAGCTCCTTCAGAAGCTTGATGGCTTTGTATGGAACAAACAATTTAGGTGGATTAGCTGTGATGTAGCTAGCTTGTACTCTTGCATTCCGCACCATTTAGGCCTACAGGCTGTTAACCATTTTTTAAAGGAGTCAGGCAATTTTTCACTGGCATTACAAGAGTTCATTCTTTTATCTCTGGAATACCTGCTCACTCACAATTATTTCATGTTTGATGGGGACTACTACCTCCAAAGATGCGGGGCCTCTATGGGAGCCAAATTTTCACCCTCCCTAGCCAACCTATACATGGGCTGGTGGGAGAGGTCCCGCATCTTTGGATGCGATAGTCCCCGACGCAGAGATACCATGTTCTTTTGTCGCTACATTGATGACCTGCTGTTTATCAGCTCCGATGAGTCTGCCAGCCTTGATTCTTGGCTACTGTATCTTAATGACAACCATCTTAATTTACGTTTTACTGGCAATTTACAGCCCATCAGTATTGATTTTTTGGATGTCAGACTCACCGGCGCTGATGGGGTCATCACTACCAGCTTACACAGAAAAGACACGGCGGGTAATGCCCTTTTACGCGCAGATTCCTCCCACCCCCAACACACAATCAAGGGAATTCCCTTTGGCCAATTTCTTAGGCTAAAACGCATCTGCAGCAATATGGAAGATTTTGACAGGGAATCCTCAGATATGGCTTTTAGATTTAAAGCCAGGGGATACCCTGCCAAAATTATCAACAAGGCACTCCTTAGAGCCAATTCCATCCCTAGATCATCCCTACTTGTTAATAAAAGCTCTAACAAAGGGTTGTCTTTTATTGACACCATTCCCATTTTTTCTACCCCGTTTAGCCCCGAATTTAACGCCATTAGACATATAGTCAATAAGTACCTTCCGGTCCTGTACAACGATACTATCTATCAGTCTATTTTGGCGCAGGGTATAAAAACTGTTAGCCGGAGAGCCCCCTCTCTGGGGGGTATTCTGTCTCCAAGCCTCTTTCAGAGTAAAACAACTAAAGAACAATGGTTGTCATTTAAAGGCACCTTTAAATGTGGTGTTGGGAGCTGCAGATATTGCAAACACATCCTTTCTGGTACTTCAGTACATTCACATTCAGAAAATAAGGACTATGACATTCAGCGTTTTATTAATTGCAACACTGCATACCTGGTTTATGTTATTACATGTGACTTATGCCATTTACAATATGTAGGTCGCACGACCAGGAGGCTCAAAGACAGATTGGGGGATCATCTCTATGATATAGAGAAAGATCACAACACAAATGTAGCCAGACATTGGAATTCAGTCCATCACAAAGACATCTCCAGCCTGCGCATTCAGGGTATGGAAAAAATTGTTCGTCCTATAAGAGGGGGTGACAAGTTTAGATTACTGTGCAGGCGTGAGGTTCTTTGGATTCTCCTCTTGGGCACTAGAATGCCCAGGGGATTGAATTTCCAATGGGACGTTTCTCACTACTATGACTAATGATATACAAGACTCAAACCTTGCGCTATACACACTTACCTATAACAAACTCTAACTTTTTGGTCTCCTCTCTGTTGTTCTCTATGCACAAGCTAGCACTTCATGTCACTCCCCTGTTCATATATGTATTGTGTCAGCCTCATGTGGCTTCACATTCGGCTGTACACACATTTTACTCTATGGGAGTTCCTGCGTTATTCGGTCCTAATGTTATATACCAACTTATCCGTGTTTACATTTACTTTTGCATCAAGTGTCCAGTACATGCTTGTATCTACCCACTTTTTTGCCGTCAGCCCTGTGTCTCTTTTTTACAAAGTAATTTTCTATAGAATTTTTCCCATTCATATGGGATTCATTTCCCCTATAATTAATTAATCGACAGGACCCCAGGCATATTGGTGGGTTAATAAACGATGTACACCTCGTAATTATGAATATTGCAGTTATAGACATACGATTTACTCTACTGTTTATCTTCTCTTTTTTAGAACTTTTCATGTCCTATACTCGGGTATATCTATGGTTATGCACACAATGCAACCCGATTACACGGATATCTCGGACCTTATTTTGCATTTTTTACTGTTTCTTTTTTACTTAGTATTAGTTGTATCCATATGCATGCACATCTATGTACTATCTCCACAAACACCTAGTTTTGTGTGCGTTGGTTTACAATTAATTCCTGTGCATTATACACCTTTTCAAACAATGTTAGGGATCATATGTAGCCATGTACATTTTTCTACCTCCAACATAACATATATATGTATACACGCCTACATATGTATATATTTATATAATTTTTGGGAGCATCCTTCCGCACTAATGGAACACAATATACTGGCTTTCAGTTAACCAGCTCTATTTTCAGCCTAATTAAGTTCTTTCGGATGCACTCTCTAGATCCCTATACATGTGTTTGTCATAGGTTAATTTTCATTCCACCCATAGAAGACAACCTTTTAATTAACTTCCTTCATTTTCTATATAGGTGTATTTTATATATATATATATTATATATACTTTTTTTATATACATCATTCTGCTGTTATAGCCAATGGGTCCTTTTACTTTCAGCAGACATTATTATCATTCTATATATACAATTAAAAATTCACTATTTCATTGGGCCAGCTTTGGACTTCGTTTACATTACATTCTCATATTGAGAACCTTTTTACCTTTCTCTTTTGCCTTGACCCAAATGTTTTAGAATACATATACCAGCATCCCTACATGGAAGTTTTTCACATTTGCTGACACCTTTGATCACATTATGTTTTGGTCTCTCACTTCAGTGACGCCCATTATTAATTATTTCCATTTCACTTTCATTCACCTTTTTCACACTTTTCATATTTGGCTACGATGTGTCTACATGCTTTGACACAATTTGCCACTCTTTTCTTTTATGTATGAATATATTTTTTATGATTGGATCTATTTATGGGTGCATTTTTCCCGATTGTTGTCATTTAATTTCGGGTAACCCTTTACATCCACATTCTCAATTATGTTTATATGCACGTCACCATAATGGATGAATCCATCTCCAATACACACATAGATCTATTCTTTCTGCCATTTACCAAGTTGTTAGATAGATCTAGTGCTTCATTTCATTACATATGTTTTCATTCATATCGACACACACATTCACATTTATTTTCACTTTTATTCATATTTATTTGTTCCATCACCATTATACATTTCATTTGCATAGTTTATCTTATGCTCTTTTTACAGCCTATTGTGGTTTGAATTGCATCGTCTTTAAGCTTTTATTTTATTTCATTCATCATTGCCTCATGTTTTACCATTTTGTGTCACTGCAGTACTATGTATGTACCACATATACAGTATTTTATATGTGCATTATGTTTATAATGTGCTATTATTTATACATTTTGATTATTGGTTTCACATTTGTGTGTATTTGTTTGTTTTTTCTTGCTTTGGTGTGCACAGGTGTAATGTGACTATCTCATTGGCATCAGGGGTTGTCCTAATATCATAGGCTCCTCCCGGGCAATTAATTGAGATTGGTCACATGTTCACCCTATGTTCTATATATACCTAACAGTTTTAATGCTTCATTAGCCATGAATAAGCACTGATCCAGTGCGAAACGCGTCGGCTGTTCCTTGTTTCTACTGCTGTGACCCTATTTTTGTACATGCTGTCTATTGAATAAAAGACCACCCATCAGGTTTTGGAGTGCGGCTATCCATTTTTCTTTGTCTTCATGGTGTAAAATATGATCTATACAGCAGTTTGGTCTGGATCACCTTTTCCCTCGAGCAGATGACGAAGGGCACCGGGAGCTGAAGAATTTCACCCCAGCTCGGCTCAAGTATGTCTGTGCGCCATCTTTGTTCAATGGTGGTAAGCCTAGTGGTCGTGAATTGTAGTAGAGTCTTATAGTAAGAGGAAACCATTTAGGTGTTGGAAGGATCAGTCAATAAGTTTTAAAGTGGAGACATACGCATCTCTATATTTCGCAGCCCAAATTGTGCGGCAGCGTTATGTCGTTTCTGTAGATATTGGAAGTAGGACATGAGTGGGAGTCCAAAGTCTCTCTGGAATTCCTCAAAGGAGCGAAACTTATTGTCTGTAAATAGGTGCAATATAGTTTTTACCCCTTTCTTAAACCAGTATCCCCCATCGGTTCTCGGATGAAATTCTGGTAGGCATGGGTTTCCCCATAGTGGGGTGTTGGGAGAATATTTAGCTGGTGTGCTGGGTGGAAATAGTTTAGAGATTTTAAAGATCTTCAAGGTCATGGCCGAAACATTTACCCCTTCCCTCCCCCTAAGCGACAGGCGGTGTATGAAAGTTGACCCTCTTGTTAACCAGTTGGGAGTTTCCCCAAATTTTATAGTTAATGTGTTAACTATATGCTAACTGCAGCGCTAAGTATTGTGCCCCTGGGTTTCCGGATGACCTGCACCACAATTATCAGCCGGAATTACTTTAATGACTCACATTGCACCCCCTATAGGTGGCCTGTAAACCTAGTTGGTTTGGGGTGGAAGTCTCCCTCAGTTTTGTAGTGGCGGCGGAGTGGGGGGAGGGTGTTGGGGAAGTTGGGGTTTTGTTAGCTACAGGTTGGCGCGAGCACAGTGCATGGTATGTTTAATTTTTCTAACCTTTATGTCCTCTGCACAACATCATATGTTTTTTTTTCTCTCCTTGGGGGCTCTGGATGGTTCATCCGGGTCCATTCTCCCATAGTATATCATGCCTCAGTATAACATTGTCTCTTGGAATATTAGGAGACTGAACTCCTCCGTCAAACGATCCTTGGTATTCCAATTTCTATTTTCAATCCAACAAACAGATTATCACGTTTCAGCAAAAACGTTTCCATTACATTCTGCTTGTTTTATAAAACCTCCCATATATCTTATTTATTCTTTACTTGCCTTGGGATATATTATAGGGACATTATATCCTAATTCTAAGAATTCTATATTCTATTCATACATCCACACTCACACACATAAATGAACAAAACAAAAAAAAAACGGCCAAACGATCCTTGGTATTCCAATTTCTGAAAGCTCACAAACCGCATACAGTATATGTATACTTCAAGAGACACATCTTAATGGCAGTAAAGCTTAGAGTCTTAAAAAACCATGGGTCAGTTCTCACATTCCACATACTCCAATTATGCACAAGGGGTGAGTGTGTTAGTTAGGAAGTCCCTGCCATTTAAATTATTATACCTCGAGTTTGAGCCGGGTGGCCTCTATGTCATCATGCATGTTTTGATTGAGCGTTTTGAAATAACTGTTGTGAGTGTGTATTTGCCTCCTCTGGCTTTAATTAGGTTCCTGCATAAGGTGATGGCGCTGGTGGCTGAACATGCAATGTTCACTATTATTATGAACATTATGAACCTTATCATTATGGGTGATTTTAATATGGTTCCGGACCCTGTGGTTGATAGATTGTCTTGGGGCAGTCAATCTAACGAGTGGAGACATTTGGGCTGACTGATATTTGAAGGTGGAGACACCCTGATGCAATGAAAACATTTTCCCAGATAGATTTGGCTTGTATTGAGGGGGGGTGTTTTTACCCAGGGGTCTCCTTATTGCCGTGGGGGATTTCTGATCATGCGCCAATATTATTACATCTCCGTGTGATGGAGCGACTGCCGATATGGTTTATGGAGACTCTCCAGATTTTGGGTCACCGATCCCAAGGTGGATTCTGGCTTCAGGAAAAATATTAATGATTTATGGGTGGTTAAACTTCGATCAGCCTCAGACCCGGTTGTATGGAATGCCTTTAAGGCCCCCACCAGGGGACAGTGCACCTCACTTATTGGTCGTATTTGTAAATCTAGGAAGGCAAACTTGGATAAGGCAGAAACTGTGGCCACCATGCAAGAATGGCTATATGTACAAATTAAAGACCCCCCTGACTATTAGGATTTGCAATCCCTTATCAACTAAGTGCTATTGCAGAAGGCTTCGGGCGCCCTTCAAAACTCCTGGCCCTGATGGGCTTCCTGTGGAGTTTAATAAACATTATGAAGAGGAATTACTCCCCATCATTCACTCCTTGCTTGCGGGAGCAACCAGGTCGACTATGCTTCCTGACTCCATGAGTGAGGTGGTGATTGTGGTGCTCCCAGAGCTGGGGATGGATCCTTTCATATGCTGTTCCTATAACCCCATCTCATTGCTAAACCCCAGAGCTAGAATTAGAACGAACACCACCCTATCTGAGTTCTTTCCGTTGGGCAAAGGAACGTGCCAGGGTTGCCCTTTGTCACTGGGCCTATTTGCACTGGCAATAGAACCACTGGCCATCATTCTTCAGGCAGATTCTAATGTACAGGGTATTTCTGTGAGCTCTTAAGTTGAGAAGCTCTCCTTGTAAGCAGACAACACCCTGTTTCATCTGGCGGACGCCCTTGCTGTCATAGATATCGGTTTGGGCAATTTTCAGGGAATAGAATTAATTAGGACAAGCCGGTTCTTTTCTCACTGCACCCCTCAATCCCCTGTGTCGATAATTGAACACAATTGATCTAGGTGGACGAGTTTACTTATCTGGGGATTAGAATAGGGGGTACGGTGACTGATTATTTTGCACAGTTTACACGTACATGTAATTCCTGGAAGACTCTCCCTCTGACCCCTGTAGGTCTAATAAATGTATTGAAAATGATTTACCTACCAAAATTCCTATGCTTTTTCTGGAACACTCCGGTTGCTCTACCTAAGTATTTTTTTCAGAAACTGGTCAGGTTGGTTTTGTCCTTTGTCTGGACTGGGCAGACCCCTCGAGTGGCTAGGGCAATCCTGCAGCTGCCTTTAACACAAATCGGTTTGGCCTTACCTAACTTCCAGTTGTACTATTGGGCAGGAGTGATGGTGAAGGTCAGGTTGTGGTTCTCCCAGCCTAGACAGAACCTGGCAATGACACTGGAGGCGGCTATATTAGGCTTGTGTGCAGCCCTCAGTATGTTAATCTTCAGAGGTCCACGGACCCACCTGTCTGTAATGGGACCTATGCATGGTGCCTCTGCATGTGTGAAGTTAGGCCCGTAGTGTATATAGGGAGCCTTTTAAATGCTCCCTGCACTTACCCTTATGGGGAAATCCTATGCTCCCTCATCTTTATTCATTACCAGAGCCTCAAAAATGGGCACATCATGGGATGTTAACACTACAGCACATTTTGGTCAACAGAAGGGTGAAGTCCTTTATTGATCTGAGAGGGCAATATTCTCTGCCGAGATCCATGGGGTTTCGATATTAGCAACTAAAGCACACCCTTGGAGCACAGTTCCCTGAGCCTATAACCCTGGAGTCTTACCCAATATAATGCTTTCTTGCCTCCCGTTTGATGGGTCTTCCCTCTATCTCAGCCTATCCCTGGCCTATGATACTAAATCTGTTTGTTTATATCAATGCTGGTATGCAGACATCCCTGAGCTCATGGAAGAGGATTGGGAGGATTGTGTATCTGCCTAAGTCACCTTGGTGATTTTGGCCAGATACCAATTTATCCAAATCCTGCATAGGGTTTACTACTGAATGGCTTGCTAGTAAATACCCCAAGCTGACCCAATAGGTAGGAGGTGCTGTCTCTACTGGTACATTTTTGGTTTGGTCCTGCCCGGTGCTCAATTCCTTTTTAGAATCAGTGACTCAGATACTAAGACACTTATGTGATACGCATTACGTCCTGACCCCCTCTTTCTCCTTTTAGTCTATATGGAGGATGTGGAGGCAGATAGATATACAAAACCTTTTCTCAGATATGCCCTTTTTTATGTGAGACAGGAGATTCTTCTGCGGTGGAGGTCTTGTGAGCCTCCTACATTTGATAAATGGAAGAAGACCATCAACTCGGTACTCCCCTTGTATAAAATTACCTTTGAAAGCAGAAACTGTCCTAAAAAGTTCAATAAAATGTGGTCCACTTGGATATATGCATATGGGTAAAAGGATTAAGATGGCGTTAGAGAATCTCCTGTGGTTATCCTTCTATCCCTGACCCCCTCCCCCATTCCCCGTTTTTGGTGATGTTTTTGATGATGTTTACTGCTAACTTCTTGCTTACTTACCCTGAGGATAAATGTGAAGTATTTGCATTTGATTAAGCCTATCCCTTGCTGTATGTGTAATCTAGCTTGACTGGAATTGACCGGACTCTCTTAAAAAGGAGTTTATATGCTTTATTATAATTCTCTTAGAAATCCTGAATTGTAATTTTTTTTGCAACAATCTATTTTTCCTTACTGCCTCACAGAAGAAGTTTCATTGGATGAAATGTAGATCAGGCTAGGCACGGAGCAGAGGTGACGTTGGAGCACCCGTGGAGGGTGCTGGACGAAAGAATGTTTCCATAAAGCTTAATTTTATCATTTCTGCTGTAAGTAAATAATAAACTTGTGTGCTTTTAAATAAACGTTGCGCAATGAGTCTATCTTCCTCTTCCATGTGTTTTACTGTATGATCGGACTATGGAGTTCCCTTGAAGGATAACAGCTGTGGGGGACATATCTTTTGAATCCAATAAAATTGGCTGAACCACTAAGGCGGTATAACTGTACTGAGGGGTGAATGCTTCCTGAAGTGCAGGTCTTAATATCTGGTAAGCAGAGATATTTTCTCTATTTATCCTGTGGGGAGCACTGGGAGTTTGAACTGATTGAAATTGGATAAACACAAGTTCACTTTATAGATTATAGCTGAAATTTTCTTTCACTTTTATTCTATTTGATGGACTTTGTGCACATTATGCAGGTAAGGTTATATTTGACACGTTATTTGATTTTTTTTTAGTGTATGGTGTGTACATTTGTGAGTGCTGCTGTTTTGTCATTTATCATTTGAATCAATTTATACACACTGTACAGGACACCAGTGTTGGGTACTGGAACAGACGATAATTTTTGGAGTCTGGTCCCTTTAAGGCAGTAGTGTAGGGTTTAGGAGGTCACCCAGAGGGGGTGAGAAATTCCAGCAAACTAAACGTTGATCCAGAGAGGACGGGCTTACAGTCCTCTCTGTCCTTCTTAATGTCATTTGGGGGCCCGGAATTTCGGAGGCTCTAAAGTGACATTCGGGAGGGAAAGTACCTCCTCTTCTGACCCCTGGTTTTCAGGCACACAGGGGGTTAAAAACTCCCAGGAAATCAGCTTAAAGGACAGGAAGTGCTGATAGAGGGTGTGGAGGAGTATGGGACTGAACCTGTCTGCAGAAGCTGTGCACTGCTGAGAAGGGCTGGAAGTTGTCATGGAAGACGTCCCAGCAGTTTGGATATCAATAGCAAGGACAGGAGAATCCAGTCCCGGCGCATGAGCGGTGGCGCTCGTGTGCATGCACGCATCTGTGCGCAGCGGTGCGGGCGGTGACGGCGTTTGGCGCCAAAGACACGCTATTTATACAGCCTGGTCCCTTACCATCTTTCTGTCCAGTCTACAGCGTATCCCTGGAGAATCTGCACCTGTTACCTGTTGACTTCCTGTTTACCTGACCCGGCTTCTTCTGACCACGTCTGTCTGCAACCTGCCCCTGACCCCTGGCTACGTTTGACCACCACTTCTGCATGGCCCCTGGTTCTGTTCTCTGCTCACTTGTTATACCGACCCGGCCTGGACTTTGACTTCCTTTTGGCACTTACTCTGGCTCCTGATCCGCCCGCCTGTGCTTAACCCGGTCTGTGCCACCTGCTTGATCCCTGTTCCGCAAGTGCCACGCTTCTGTTCCGGCTTGCTGTTGGTATCCTGCCAGGACCTCTGCACACCTTCCTGCTGCCACATCCGGCCCGTTACTCAGCTTGCCACCAGATGCTTGTGCCCCTCTGGACTCTTGACCCTCTGTCTACTCTACCGGGGGCTCCTGAGTCAGAGGGTTACGAGAGGCCGCTCCCTGCTCGTTGGGCTCCACTACCATTTACGTGACAGAAGTTCTGCTTAAGCCGCTTTTTGCTTTATTTTGCTGTGCTGAAGGAAAACAGACTTTTTCATTTATGCTGGAGACAAGCAGGACTTTTGCTTTGATGCTTTTCCCTGTGTGCTGAAGAAAGCGTTGTTTTGTTTGGTTTGGTCACAAATAAAAACCCTTTTTGTTTACTGTTACGCTTTAAGCACTTAATCTCGCAGAGCTAAAGAACCCCCAAAGTTCACAACACTATGGGCTTGATTCACAAAGACTTACGACGGGCGTATCAGTAGATACACCGTCGTAAGTCCTAATCTCAGCCCGCGCAGATTTAAGTGTATGCTCATAATGAGATACGCTTAAATGTTGCTAAGATACAAGCGGCGTAAGGCACTTACACTGTCGTATCTTAAATGCATATTTACACTGGCCGCTAGGTGGTGTTCCCGTTGTAAAATATGCAAATGAGCAAATACGCCGATTCCCGAACCTACGCCAGGCCGACGTATCTGTTTACGTCGTTTACGTAAGACTTACGCCCGGCGTAACGTTATCCCTGCTATAGTGAGGCGCAGCCAATGTTAAATATGGATAAATATGCCAATGATAAATATGTTAATATCGGGACAGACGTAATTTACATCGTTTGCGTAAGTCGATTTACAATGGAGCTTCAGTCACGGCCGGCGCATGCGCAGTTCTATCGGAGCGGGGACGCGCTTGATTTAAATACTACACGCCCCCTACCCGCCGAATTTGAATTACGCCGGGTCATTTAGGGTACGCCGCCTCAACTTTAAAGGCAAGTGCTTTGTGAATAAAGCACTTGCCTGAAAAAGTTGCGGCGGCGTAACGTAAATGACACGGCGGAAGTTACACGCGCACAACGATAAGACGGGCTACGTGAATCTAGCCCATAGTGCAATATCTTTTTGCATATAATTTTTTATACAATCTGTGCTAACATTTAATGAAATATTCTCTGTTTAAAAACAAATACCCAGAAAACTTTTTTTTTATTGGTGCAGATAACACGCTTTATTGCAATCAATGAACTATCTCCAAGAGGTTTAATAAATAGATAATTCTACAGTCACAATAAATACTACATGAAAGAGAAACAACAAATTTTTAGAATTTTACAGGTTTTATCAACAGCTTGCTTGACTGTGGTTCTCTGCTTATTTACCCTGTTGTCATAACATGTAATGATATCTACTTACACACAATCACTGCACCCATGAACCTCTAGGAGAGTGGTTCTAAACCTGGGGGTCAAATGGCGATTGGTCAGGGGTCACCGAATCCTGGGCTGTTTCTGAAGCCCGTACTGCTCTCCCAGCCTTTTTGCAGCCACCCAGCAGGGCTGTTCCTGGAGCCCGTGGCCGCCCATTCAGTTCACAGAATGGCTGGGGGGCAGAGATTAGAGGTCAGCTGACCGGTGAGGAATGTGAAGTGGAAGTGGTTGGAAGAGACCCTATCTCCTAATTTTGGCATAGGCATCACTGCTAGGACCACAAAGTCGGAGACGCAATGAAGCCGGAGACAAAGTGAGTAACACTACCTGTGATTATGGATACTATTAAAAGTCTCCACTACAGTTCTCAGATCAGCAGATGATCAAGAGTACCTACATTGGCTAATCAGAACTCCCGCCAACATTGCCACTCAGCAACCCCCCCTACAGCCTACCAAGGAGTAAGAGAAGGAATAAAAATAGAGAATACATGGAAGGGAGAAGAAAAGAGGGGGAGGAACAAAGAAAAAGGGAGAGAAAGAATTCAAGAAAGAACAAGAATTGCGGTTAGAGAGAGGGATGGGGGGAAAAAAATAGCATAGAGATAAAAGGGAAAGACAGGAAAAAAAAAAAGAGTGGTACATCCTAAAATGTACCATAAGGGGTTTTAATACTGTACCAGTGGAAAGGACTCAGGAAGTGCTAAATGTCCAAATTACTTGTCTTGGCTTGGGTGCTGACAACCCACGCTACAAAAATAATTTTACTGTTAGGGGTCCCCACAACTTGGGTTATTTTATTAAGGGGTCACGGCACTAGAAGGTTGAGAACCACTGCTCTAGGAGAGTTGCCACTGATTCTGCACGCAAGTTTCTGAACTTGCTTCAATGAAAGTATGGCCAGATGATGTTACTTTTTTGGAGCAAGTTGAGAGAGTCAACATGTCAGAAAAAGAGCAGTGAAACAAATTGTGAACAAAGTGTGTGCCACTAACACTTTGCTCAGCTTAGAAATAGTCTCTGTCGAACAGTAAACAGGCGTCATTTGTCAATAATGTAAATATTGCAGTGCTGCCTACAGGAGGGTGTAATTCAGTGTAAATATGTGGACTTTGTCTTATAAAGGTAGGTACAAAAATAATTCTCTATTTACAAATCAGTTCCAGTCCTTGCAAATCACCTGTGAGAATACACAGACGCAGAATTCGATCCGAATCAAAATCATTTGATAGCTTCAGTGTGCAATGCCCCTGTCCTTCTTTTGAACATCTGTGATTTTTAGGGTGGTCAAGTCTTCAGAGGTTTCGATGTGAACTCGCCCTTATGTTCTTTGGTAGGAACAGATTGCCCAGAATTAGACCGTGCAACATCTGGGGTGGGTTCTCCAGCAAAGGCACAGGCTACCGTGAGAACCTTTCCTGCATCAGTGGCAGTGCTGACATTAGATGGAAGAGTTTCAATCTTAGGTGAGCTCCCTCTGAATCCTGCAGATAACATTCTGCTCGAGGAACTTTCATATGTCTTATGCTGGATGATTTCATCATGCTGCTAGAGTGCATTTCCATAAAGGACGCTTCTTTTATTGAAGACATACTGGCAAATTTTGATTCAGAATTACAACCACTGCTGCTACTGCTGAAGGAGGCTACTTGTCTACAGAGAACCTTTTATATATTATAGCCATCTACCTTTTACCTTTATCCAGTGATGGAGTTTGTTTTTCTTTAGTTGTGCTAAACTCTGTCAATTTCTGCTTCAAGCCTTTGTCTCCATTGAAAATCTGTTAATAGTTCTGACAAGGTTTCATATATCCTATAAGGATGACTAGATTAAAGGTATGTGTTTTACACTATTTAGTACTGATTGCCTAAGCATTTAATGATTGGAGCACCCTACCCCAGACCCGTGGTAGAGTGGATAAGTATACTAATATACCTCTCAACCATCCTGATCTCTCTGGGGCTATCCTGGGATTTTAACCAAACCCTGGAATGCTGCAACACCCAAAGCCCCCACACAATGTCCTGACACCAGTGCTGGGACAAGGTCAATTGGTGCCCAGGGCGAAGATGGCAAACTGCACCCCCCCCCAATTATCGGTACCGTTCATCGTCACCGCTGTGACTATCTGTGCCTCTCTGGAGATTTCCACAGGTATTCTTGCCCACTCAGAACCCTTCCCTTTTGCTAAAAGGTACTTCTCCCTTGGCTTTTGCAAGAATGGAACATTTTCTCTCCTGCTACCCCTGTACTTGGGGGGGGGGGGGCTCTATTTCTTAAGCCACGTACACACGATCAGTCCATCCGATGAGAACGGTCTGATGGACTGTTGTCATCGGTTAACCGATGAAGCTGACTGATGGTCCGTCGCGCCCACACACCATCGGTTAAATAATTATACTATAAAGGGGAAGGTCAAAGCCTTTGGTGCCACCCTTGGGGCTGCTTTTGCTGATTCTGTGTTACCACGTGTTAGTAAAGGTTTGGTTGGAGCCGATTCACGCTTTTCAGTCTTCGTGCTTTGCAGATCGTTTTTTAGGGTTCAGTTTATGCTTGTGGGTTCGTTCAGTGCTTTCAGTCAGATCGTATCTGTTTTGTGCGTTCCTGTGCGCTCGATTTCTGTTTTTCAGTTTGTTCTTTACAGGCCTTGCTGTACTTGGTTGCTTTCTGTTTTAAGTGTTTTGCCATCATACAAGTGATACAGAAGGTCTATATTAAGGTAAGTTGTCTCCTTTCACATCGCTGTCTTAAATGTATGCTAATGTCTTGTATTTCTTGCATCATTCCCTAATTACTAGACATGTGCAGACTGGAATATTTTGTTTAGTTTTTTCGTTTTCGTCCAGAAAATAAATGTATTTAATTACTCCCGAAAATCGTTTTTGATTTATTTTGTTTTCGTCGGTAAAGTTTTCGTCCGAAAATGACGATTTTCGATGACTTTGTCGAATTAAACGATGGAAATTCGACAAAGCATCGAAAATCGTCGTTCTGAATACAGGGAATATACCTATTCCCTGTATTCAGAACGACGATTTTCGATGACTTTGTGAAATTGAAAGACGGAAATTCGACAAAGCATCGAAAATCGTTGTTCTGAATACAGGGAATATACCTATTCCCTGTATTCAGAACGACGATTTTCGATGACTTTGTGAAATTGAAAGACAGAAATTCGACAAAGCATCGAAAATGGTCGTTCTGAATACAGGGAATAGGTATATTCCCTGTATTCAGAACGACGATTTTCGATGACTTTGTGAAATTGAAAGATGGAAATTCGGCAAAATCGTTGGATCTGAACGAAAACGAAAATAAAGCATTTTTTATGTCGGATCTTTCGGTTTTCGTTTCTTGCGCTTTCGTTTTCGTTCGTTAAAACGATAACGAAAACGAATGAACATGTCTACTAATTACCATGATTGTAATATGCTCTGAATGTCCCCTTTGTCCCCATGCATGTTGTAATCTTTGACTGATCCTTTTTTTGCCTACATGCATATTTACCTTCACTAACCTCTGCAGCATGCTGTCCTAGGCCCAAACACACCTAGCCTAGTCTGTTTACAACTATTTTTTTGTCTGATCCATTGTAGTTCTGCCCCCCCTCCCCCTTTAAAATGTGTCCCAATGTATATTTTCTCAGTCCTTTTTGGCAGAGTGCTAGAGGGTCTATTTTTCTGGGCCCAAACTCAGCTAGAAATCCCCCCCCCCCCACCAAAAATGTTTAATGGCCCATCAGAGGGGTGAGTAGTCTGATAAGTGGGCCTATTTTAGTTCTGGCATGAAATACTCACTCCACTAATAAATGATATACTGATGTTGGACAAGGATGTCTTTTGTATTGTGATTGCAATATTTATGTGCCAAAGTACTAATTTTTAATTTTTGTTTGACTCCACAGTTTCCTTGCACACCACAGGAATGGCAGACTGTGGCTTCCCAATTGGCCCAGCGGTAGATTGAAAACACGTCCGACGGCGGAGTTTGGAGTTTTCCCAACGTCTCCAGACTGGTGGCCTGGCCCTGCCACGGGATGAAGACAATGTGGGCAATGTGTTTTTTTGTCACAGATGAAGCTTTCGGTCTTGGACTACACCTCATGAGGCCGTTTCTCCAAAGGACTCTCACCCCGGAGAGGAGTGTTTTTAATTTCTGGCTGGCCAGAGCCCAAAAGGTTGTTGAGAATGCCTTCAGGATAATGGTGAGACGATTCCGCCTGTTCCAGACAGCCATCCACATGGCGGACTATAAACTGAAGACTGTCTTTTTACCTGCTGCGTTTTTCTTAATTTTTGGTGCAGGCATTCAGAGACATACTTTTCAAACATTGGGCCTGAGGCCAGACAATTATCTGATAACCTGACTGGCCTGGACACTGGCCGTACTGGATTTTCCCCCTGAACTGCTCGAGAGTCCCGTGATATATACGTGGAGTATTTCACTGGTAGGGGGGCCATTGCTATGCCAGACCATATTTCTTTAAAAAAAATTAAAAATAAAAGACTGAGGCGCATGTCCCAGCAGGAGGAAGAGTGTCTGGAGGTTATTAGGGAGGCAGCTTCCATCATGAGGGCCCCCTTAACCCTGTTGAGGACTTCAGCACCTACCTTGATGACCAGCTGCAAAAAATGGAGGAGTGACAACGGGCCCTGGCAGAGTATATTTTAGCCCGAGAATATGATGCGATTCATTGACAAATATCGCAATGTAAAAAGCCTGTGAGAATTAACAACAAATCCATCCTATTATAACAAGAATGTTCGAAGGGCAACAAATGACCAATTGGTCACTTATATGCAGACCTGGATACCAGAGCTAACTTCCAACATGATAAGCAATAAAATCAAGAACATGAGGAATGCTTAAAGAAGCGTTTTATACAGGTCCGTGCTTCTCGGAGGTCAGGAGCAGCAGCAGATGAAGTACAGGAGCCCAAGCTGTCAGGGTCCCAGCACTCACAGCGCTCAATCTGGGCACAGGCATGTTAGAATCACGGCGCATGGCCACGCATCTGGGGCGTGTGCGTGGCGCGGCGTCGCGTGCACGAGCGCGCGGACGTGCGCGCCTCCTTCCGGGACCAATCGGAGGCCTGACAGCCCTACTTAAGCCAGCCCCTGTCTTTGCACAGGTTGCTGGTTTATCGTCAGCTCTGTGTAAAGTTTTGACACTTTGATTTGTGCCCTTTGACCCGGTTTTGCTTCCCGACTCAGCTCTTGCCTGGAAACCTGACCTCGGCTTGTTTTGTGGACTTTGCTGCCTTCCTAAATCCTCTGACCTCGGACCGTGACCTGGATTTGCCTCTGTCTCCTTCACTTGAACTTTGGCTTGCACCTCTGGACTTGTCTTAGCCCTGCCCTGAACCCGGACTTTAACCTGTACCCCGGATCTGCTGCCGTCAGTCTGCTAGCTTCTGAGCTGTGTACTGGGACTGTACCACTCTCACCTGCCTTGGTGACCATCCAGCTCCTGCATTCCTTCTCAGCTGCTAATCTTCAGCAACCCACACCCCACCTACTACTCCGCTGGTACCGGTACCTCCTTGTGCCTCTGCCTCCTGTCTCAAACTCCAGGGGGCAGGTGCGC
This sequence comes from Rana kukunoris, assembly GCA_029574335.1. NCBI lineage: Eukaryota > Metazoa > Chordata > Amphibia > Anura > Ranidae > Rana > Rana kukunoris. The sequence goes on from CM056057.1 coordinate 156,143,774, forward strand.
TTGGTCGTAAAGGTGAGCCGTCCTCAGCATCTCGGCCTTGGTAAGTACTCGTGCTTCTGACAGTATAATCCAGCCAGATGTCTGAGGCCGACAGGGCGCGCTCACCGTTTGAGACACTCTGCCTGCAAGTGTCCGCACTCACTGGCGCATTCCAAAAACTTCAAGATGGCTACCTCCAAATAGATGGTCGTCTCCAACAACTGGCCGTGATTCCTGGACCCTCATCTCCACCTGCACCACCACCCTCTGGAGCTGCAGCACCTCAAGCCGCCTCTAGCTCGGCCGTAGTGGTGACCCACCCGGAACCACGCGTGCCTGTCCCGGAACGTTTTTCAGGTGAGCGCCAGAAATATCGGGCTTTTAAGAATGCTTGCTCCCTGTACTTATCTCTTCAGCCCAGAACCTTTTGTTCAGAGACTGTGAAAGTGGGTTTCGTCATATCTCTCCTCTGGGAAGAACCACAAGCCTGGGCTCACAATTTAATGGAGCAACAGAGCCCAATCCTGAATACGATAGACACCTTCTTCGAACACATGGCGAAGTTATATGATGACCCACAGCGCACGGCTACTGCCGAAACTAATCTCCATAACCTCACCCAAGGTAGAAGGCCTATTGAGGACTATACAGCCGAGTTCCGAAAATGGTCAGCCGACACAGGCTGGAATGAGGCCGCTCTAAAATACCAGTTTCGCCAAGGCTTGTCCGAGTCTCTTATGGACGAGCTGGCCCGGACTGAGATTCCAGCCACTCTGGAAGATTTGATCCAAACCGCCACACAGCTGGATCGACGCCTGAGAGAACGACGTTCTAAGCGGTATCAAAACCCACGCCCTACCTGGGCCCATCCAAGACCTACACCGATTCCACAGCCGCCGGTGGCTCCTCAAAACGTAATCCTCCCGGATCCTGAACCTATGCAAATTGGATTGGTCCGTACCCCGCTTACCTCCGAGGAGAGACTTCGGAGACGTCAAAACAACCTGTGCCTGTATTGCGGAGAAGCCGGTCACTTCCTCCGCTCTTGTCCAACAAGGCCTAGTAAGTCTAAACTGCAACCTACTCTCATTTACAATATTGCAAACCTTTCTCAGACTCATGTTGTCCTTTTCATTTCCTTGCAGTTACCGGAAGGGTCAACCCGCCTGCCAGCCATAGTTGATTCCGGGGCCTGAAGTTGTTTTCTGGACTCCACATTGGCTGAAAAGCTTCATGTTCCCCTTCGCAACAAAGACCACCACTTCCAAGTTCATTTAGCTGACGGTTCCTTACCCCGGTCTGGACTTATCACACAAGAAACTCAACCTATCTGTGCCACCACCGATTCCGGCCACCAGGAATTTCTACGTTTGGATCTTATTCCTTCCCCACTGTTTCCCATCATCCTGGGTCTTCCCTGGTTACAAGCACACCAACCATCCATAGACTGGCTAAAAAAAAGAGGTTAACTTAACATCTTCTTATTGTTCCCAGAATTGCCTTCCACCTCCAATTGTTTCCTGCTCTGCCGTGACAACTTCACCCGTGTCAGGAGGGATGAGAGATCAGACCCGTGTGACTGCACAGAGAGACCAGACAATATGATCAGTGAAGTAAGAGGTGTTTAATAAAGTAAATAAGGACAACCAGTAAAGATAGCAAACAATATATATATAATCAAGAAGGGAATACCGTACAGATAGGTCAAGCCAGGCTGAGGTCATACACAAGGGATACCAGCAGATGGGACAGGACGGAGCAGGGGTCGGATGGATGGACTAGCTGCAGGATACAGGTTAAGGGGAGACAGGGAACAGGAAGCAGGGCAGACAAGTCCAGGCGGGATCAGGGATCAGGATGCAGGGCAGACAAGTCCAGGCGGGATCAGGGATCAGGATCAGAACAGGATCAAGGTACCGAATAAGGATCAGAATACAGGTCAGGGTACAGGCTTAGGTCCAGCAGATATGAAGATACCAGGGCGAGCTCTGCTTGAGCTCGCCGGGTATAAATAGGGAGTGTCTTAATTACGTTCAAGTCACACCTGAACGTAGGAAAAGCTGTGAGCTCCAGAAGACCAGGAACCCCCCGCTGGTGGAGGCCGGTACTGCAGCCAGAATAACAGGCATATTTACCAGCACGGGGGACCATTCCTGACAACCCGAAACTCTCCGGAACGTTCCCTCCGTTTACCTGGAATTCACGGATGTGTTCGACAAACAGCAAGCCGACTGCCTTTCTCCCCACCGACCGTATGACTGCCCCATTGACCTTCTACCAGGCTCCGAGATTCCCTTTGGCCGCATCTTTCCGCTGTCCGAGACAGAATTGAAAGCCCTCAAGGCCTATATTGATGAAAATCTGCAAAAGAAATGTATTCGTCCCTCGTCTTCCCCGGTGCATTGCCATGAATTGAGATTTGCCATAGAATGAGATGGTCCGCCTCCATCCCATTCTATTGGCTCACTCATGTCACGTGACATATTTAAACGTCAAGTATTGACGCAAACATCAGTCACAGCTAGGCTATCATAGGGAGAGGATCTCCTCTCCCTGTGATAGCGCTGTCAGCAGCGTGCCTCCCGCCAGCGCTAAGTACACCCCGCGCCCGCAGCTCTACTCCCCGCACCCCGCGCCCGCAGCTCTTCCCCGTCCTCCGCGCCCGCAGCTCTACTCCCCCGTTAAGAATCAGGGAACGGGCTGCAGCTGCAGCTGCTCCAGGCTATGTGGGCTGGTGTTGTAAATACTGCGCATGCGCAGGTTTACGATACTAACGTAGCCAACGCTAGGTCTACGCTAATAGCGTAGACTCTCCCCGTTCCCTGATTCTTAACGGGGGAGTAGAGCTGCGGGCGCGGAGGACGGGGAAGAGCTGCGGGCGCGGGGTGCGGGGAGTAGAGCTCCATTATCATAGAGGATAATGGAGGGAGTAGAGCTGCGGGCGCGGGGTGTACTTAGCGCTGGCGGGAGGCACGCTGCTGACAGCGCTATCACAGGGAGAGGAGATCCTCTCCCTATGATAGCCTAGCTGTGACTGATGTTTGCGTCAATACTTGACGTTTAAATATGTCACGTGACATGAGTGAGCCAATAGAATGGGATGGAGGCGGACCATCTCATTCTATGGCAAATCTCATTTCATGGCAATGCACCGGCTGGTGCGGGAATCTTCTTTGTTGAGAAAAAAGATGGTACTTTAAGGCCTTGCATTGACTATCACAGGCTCAATAAAATCACGATTAAGAACAGGTATCAGCTTCCCCTCATATCAGAGTTATTTCAGTGATTCCGATCAGCCCAAGTTTTCTCCAAATTGGACTTAAGGGGTGCTTATAATCTCATCAGAATCAGGGCAGGGGATGAATGGAAAACCGCCTTCAGATCAAGATTCGGGCATTTTGAATATCTTGTTATGCCTTTTGGACTATGCAATGCTCCAGCCACTTTTCAGCATTTAGTTAATGACATCTTCCGTGAACATCTGGACGATTTCCTGGTCGTGTATCTGGACGACATCCTCATCTTTTCACCATCCTTAGAGCTACATAGGTACCATGTAAAAAGGGTGCTTACTATACTCAGAGAACATAAACTATACTTAAAAGCTGATAAATGCGAATTCGAGAAATCTTCTGTGCAATTTTTGGGATTCATCATATCTACCAGTGGGGTCGCCATGGACCCTCAAAAAGTTAAAGCCATCCAGGAATGGCCAGCCCCCGTGGACAAGAAGGAGGTACAGCGGTTCATCGGCTTTGCCAACTTTTATCGACGGTTCATCGTTGGGTTCTCTTCCATCGTGAGCCCTATCACTCAGCTTACCCGCCAGGGTCATCATTTTTACTGGTCACCAGAGGCCCAAGAAGCATTCAGGAAACTTAAATCAGTTTTTTCTTCTGCTCCTGTTCTGCTACACCCCGATCCAATGCTGCCTTTTACTTTGAAAGTAGACACTTCTGAGACCGAGAAAGTCTACTCGTTGTTGACCCAGGGAGGAAGGAAAATCTAATTAGGAATCCCGGCCCGGTAAGACTCATAACTACCTTTGGACCTCAATTGAACAAGGTACGGTCTATTTTAGAGAACCACTGGAACATACTAACCAGTAACCGGAGTCTGGCTGCTATAGTGGGAGAGAGTCCCAAAATGACAGCCCGTAGGGCCAAGAACCTAGGCGACCTGTTAACCCAATCAGAATTCATACGCAGGGGCAATACAACCTGGCTGTCAGAATACCCACGTAGCTTAGGCATGTTCCCCTGTTCGAGATGCCAAATCTGTCCTTTTGTAGATCGTAGAAGAACTTTTCTTGATGCCAAGGGAGAAAGAGAATTTGAAATTAGAGACCTCATTAATTGCTCAACGGAAAGAGTGATATACATGCTTACCTGCCCATGCCCAAAAATTTATATTGGAAAAACAAAGAGACAGCTTAAAATCAGAATTGGGGAACACCTAAGAGAAATTAGAAAAGAGAACGAAAGGGACAAGGAAAAGGGACGAGAAAGCCCAGTTGCTAAACACTTTGCAACACACCATAATGGTAAAACCGATGGACTAAAAGTGAAGGGCATTTACTCTCTAAAACTGCCGATGAGAAGGGGGGATTTTGATCGGATCCTTCTCCAGAAGGAAAAATGGTGGATCTATACCCTAAAATCGCTTGCTCCACTGGGTATGAACAGTGAACTCAGTATGCAACCCTTCCTAGAATAAGCATAATAGGTGTCTGGTGCCCAATAGGCCCCAGACTCTATGTTAAATTAGAAATCTAAATCTATGGTTTCCAGTGTGAAAGGAGGCCCCCCCCCTCTCTTACTCCCACTGTCTATCAGACTCTTTCTCTCTTCTATTATTATATTTTTTCTGTGAATCAAAATTGCTTCTGTATAGTTGCCCGTCATTATTTTTCTCTGCCCCTTATAGGAATTTAATGGTATAATTTTATTTAGCTAAAATTACCTCCTATTGTGCCTCTAATCCCAGTATGTCTAGGGACTACAGCTAATAATGAGACTAATTTATTGCAGAGGACATAAAAACACTTTACCATCCTTTGCTTATAGCATTTATTAATTATCACTTCCTCTCTTCATTGTTAGCTGCTACTCTAACCATACCAGGAAGTATAATCCTAGATAATACAAATATAGCAGATAGCCCATATCTATATATATTTTCTGCACTAGATAAACAGCTGGCAGCCATTAATCTGCTACTTTCCACCTGCAGTACCTCCTTTTCACCACAGTGTGTTTTTTACTTTGTGTGTCTTTTACCTGAAGTCTATAAGTAGCACCTATGTATTGTTTTCTTGTGTGTTTTCTTTGTGTGTTAATGTAGTTAGTGTAGGGGACAATAGACATACAATGCACAAAGCATAGGATGACAGCAAGATTAAAACTCCGTTCAACATTTGATTACCATCATGGAGCGGGCGTGCGGACAGCGAATAAAAGGGAGTACCGCACGCCAAGCTTTACACGTCCAGACGAAGCTACGCAATTTACCATTGCGAAACGCGTTGACGTCAGACGCTGACGGACGCCACAGTTCTAGACCCCGCACCATAGCGGAAGATTGCAATCGCAATTCTATTCGGAAGTGATTTTAGGCGGAGAGAGGTTAGGAGTGACCTGCCTTTTAAGGACCCAAGGATCTATCCCATACCAACTACCAGCACCATTACCTGCAATCGGTGCATACACTGTGCCGATCGAAGATCACCGACTGTTTAGCTATATCCCACCTATGGGAACAGCAGCAGCATAACAGCAGCAGAAGATTGCCACCAGCCCACATTGAACTACACAGCTGACTGTTCGGTGATTGAGAGCAACGGCATCACTTACTGGGTGGACTCTGGTAAGATCGTTCCACTTCTTATCACTAGCCTTTAAAACTTGGGTTAGTGCTGACCTAGTGCCACCTTATCATTAGTCTCCATCATTGAGCAGACGAACTTCTGTAAACAGCAGTGTTAGCACTGTGAATACCCTACTACACATTGTAGTTCTATACACGTGGGCCCACATGCTATTAGCTGTTCTAACAATATTGGGACTGGAAAATATCATCATTGATCTTTCCTTGGGATAACCAGGCCATATTCAGGCCACTCAGACCATCATTTACCTCTCTATACCGCAATATTTATTCTCCAAACAGCTTTTCTGGACAGGTGGATTCTATTTAGTTATTTTATAGGTAATCCTTTGGGGCACTATTATACACCCCTACTTTTCACCAGTATCAGCATTAGTTAGTTTAATCCACAGTCCTTTTTCTGATAAGTAATATATTTATTTTTTGCATCTCCCAGGGGGTCCCCCCGTTAATATTTCCCAATACTTCTATGATATTGCCCCATATTCACATGGCAATATTTTTGGGAATGCTCACGGGGACACCGTACTGAAGCGTCTGGACAGTTGTCTTTTTATTTTTGTTGGTCTGTGTCTGTTCCTGTTTTTTGTCTTGTGCGTGTTCTGTCAGTACCGGTTAGTGAATCACAATTCTTGTTTTCACGGGTGCAGCTTTGGCCAGCTATCACCAGTTGATAATCTTATCATACCTAGGTAACAGAATCTGTACCTTTTAATAATAGACATTGTTTATAATATTTATTTACATTTCTTGTGTCAACTTTATAATAAATTTACCATTTTTATATTCAGCTATTGTTCGTCACTACCTTGATAACCGCTAGGTCCATAGAAGCACACTGTCTTAGTGCTTTCTAAAGGACCAAAAAATATTTTTTCCATATATGCTCTTTGGTTATGGTGGTGACCTCCACACAGGAGGAGTGACTATCTGAAATATTTATTGCTTATGAGGTGGTGTTCGATTTCAGTTTATGTATACGCTACAGGAGCCGTGCTGTCTCAGAGACAAGGGCCAAAGTCCCTACTACACCCTGTGGCCTATGCTTCTCGGAAACTGACTACGCCCGAGAAAAATTATGACGTCGGGGACAGGGAACTACTTGCTATCAAATTTGCTCTAGAGGAATGGAGGTATCTACTTGAAGGATCGGCTCATCCTATAATGATCTTTACCGACCATAAAAACCTTGAATATTTACGGTCAGCGAAACGCTTAAAACCCAGGCAAGCCCGTTGGGCCCTTTTCTTTTCTCGGTTTAACTTTCATCTCACTTACAGGCCTGGTTCTAAAAATGGAAAAGCAGACACTCTCTCCAGAATGTTCCCTGAAACTCCATCCACAACTGAACCAAGCACCATTTTGTCATCTCGGAATTTTCTATTAGTCTCTCAAATCGACCTGCTGAACTCCATTAAGGCTGCATCCAGACAATGTTCTGATCCAGAGGTGTCATCATTGGTAAGACACAACGATATCTTTTGGTCCCGAGGTAAAGTTTTCGTTCCATCAGAATCTAGACAACTGGTCTTGAGCACCTTTCACGACCGTAAACTAGCATGTCATTTTGGAGCACGAAAGACCACGGAAATGGTTTTACGATACTTCTGGTGGCCAAGCTACAGACAAGATTGTAAAGCTTACGTTGCATCCTGTACCACTTGCCAACGTAATAAGGGTCCTAAAACCAAGACCTGGGGATTACTCAAGCCTCTACCAGTCCCGGAACGGCCATGGTCTGAAATTTCTATGGACTTTATTGTAGACTTACCACCTTCCGAAGGCTTCACCACGATCCTGGTCGTAGTAGATCGCCTCTCTAAAATGGCACATTTTGTGCCCATGATCGGTACTCCTTCTGCCATAGAGACAGCCAAAGTCTTCTTCAGAGAAATCGTCAGGCTCCATGGGGTACCCAGAAGCATCGTTTCAGATAGGGGTTCTCAATTCACCTCAAAATTTTGGAGGGAACTCTGTAGATCTTTGGAAGTCAAGACCTGCCTTTCCTCTGCCTACCACCCCCAGAGTAACGGCCAAATGGAAAGGACTAACCAAACGCTGGAGCAGTACCTCCGATGCTTCTGTTCTGCCTCTCAAGATGACTGGTCATCCCTGTTATCTTCCGCTAAATTCGCGTATAATAATTCCGTCCATGCCACCACGAATCAAACACCCTTTTGGGCCAACTTCGACTTTCACCCACCCTTTCTTCCTGATGCCCTCCCAGAAACACCTGTTCCAGCGGCCCAAGAGCACTTAACGGCCATCCAATCGAACTTTCTGCAGTTACAAAGAGTGATGCAACGGGCCCAGGAGGACTATAAAAGGTTCTACGACAAGGGGAGGAAGGATTGCCCTACTTTTGAAATTGGAGAGGAGGTCTGGCTGTCTGCTGCTAATCTAAAATTACTGGTCCCCTCTCGAAAGTTGGGCCCAAGATTCATTGGCCCTTTCAGGATCAAGCGCAAGATCAACGCGGTGGCCTTCGAACTCTCTTTGCCGGATTCCTACAGGATTTATCCAGTTTTCCACGCCTCTCTCCTGAAGCCTGTTACCCCTGATCCTTTCCAAGGGAGAGAAGGGCCTCCGCCTCCACCAGTAGAGGTCGAGGGAGAAGAAGAATTTGAAGTTGAGTCCATCATCAGCTGTAGAAAAAGAGGTAGACAACTCCAGTATTTGATTAAATGGAAGGGCTATCCCCCAGAAGATAACTCCTGGGAACCTGCAAGAAACCTGCATGCTCCACGTCTAATCCGCGCTTTTCATCAGGAACACCCAGAATTGATGTCCAGCTTGGGCGTCCGGAGTCCGCCCCTTGGGGGGGGGGCACTGTCAGGGTCCCAGCGCTCACAGCGCTCAATCTGTGCACAGGCATGTTAGAATCGCGTCACGGCGCATGCCCGCGCATCTGGGGCGTGCGCGCGTGCGTGGCTCCTCCCGGGACCAATCGGAGGCCTGACAGCCCTACTTAAGCCAGCCCCTGTCTTTGCACAGGTTGCTGGTTTATCGTCAGCTCTGTGTAAAGTTTTGACACTTTGATTTGTGCCCTTTGACCCGGATTTGCTTCCCGACTCGGCTCTCGCCTGGAAACCTGACCTCGGCTTGTTTTGTGGACTTTGCTGCCTTCCTTCATCCTCTGACCTCGGACCGTGACCTGGATTTGCCTCTGTCTCCTGCCCTTGAACTTTGGCTTGCACCTCTGGACTTGTCTTAGCCCTGCCCTGAACCCGGACTTTAACCTGTACCCCGGATCTGCTGCCGTCAGTCTGCTAGCTTCTGAGCTGTGTACTGGGACTGTACCACTCTCACCTGCCTTGGTGACCATCCAGCTCCTGCATCCCTTCTCAGCCGCTAATCTTCAGCAACCCACACCCCACCTACTACTCCGCTGGTACCGGTACCTCCTTGTGCCTCTGCCTCCTGTCTCAAACTCCAGGGGGCAGGTGCGCTTGGTCGTAAAAGTGAGTCGTCCTCAGCATCTCGGCCTTGGCAAGTACTCGTGCTTCTGACAACACCTAATTTTTCTGGTCGATCAGATCGAGGCCAGAGAATCACACTTTACTCTTCCTTCCACCCTTCCCTCCACCGTTCCTTCCACTGTTCCCTGCAGAGGGTGCCACAGAGCTGGCTGAGATTGAGGAGCCAGATCTGAACATCTTCAGTCAGGTATAGTAGTTTACAATATATTTCTTGGCCTCAAATTATTGATGGTTTAACAAGATGTTTTTGGAACCAAATTGAAAGCTTGAAAACCCAAACAAAAGTCGTGTGCAGAAGATATAGTGACAGGGATGCCAACTGCAGGGGTCAGAATGAGAGTCTGTTCAATTTACCCAAAAAAAAAAAAAAATACCAGTCCTTTTTTTATACACAGGAAGAGATCAGCCAAGAGGAGGAAGGGGTGAGTGGCAGTCAGCAGGTGCCCAGGCCCCAGTGGCAGCACTAAATCACAGGTGTCTCCCCTCCAGTTAACCCTGTTGGGGGCTACAGCTCCTACCTTGCTGACCAGCTGCAAAATATGGAGGAGCGCCTGGCAGAGGATATTTTTGCACCTGTGATTCAAAGGGGAAGAAGGGGTCTGCTGACTGAGACCACACAACTTAGTGACCTGGTCCAGTCTCCTCCTCCTGCTGCCACATTCTCATCACCTGCAAGGGGCCGTGGAAGGAAGGCTGCAAGGAAGACCAGAAAGTGAATCCGTGACTTCAAGCTGATATGCCAGAAAACTGAGGTTGTTGTTGTAGTACCACAGCTTGGAGTTATGTATGACATCTGCTGCTGCTTCAGATTTCTGGGATTTGGGGAGCACATTGTGACCCCAATTAGAGGTTATTGATTTTGATGGTTCTCATGGTGGAATGAGCTTTTGGGCTCCAAAGTCTACATAGATTTGGCTGAGTGCTCAATTGTTGCCCTTCACGTTTAATTGTTTGTACCAGAATAAATGGAGATTTAATTTAAGTTGAATACTTGTCTATTGTGTTTTTGTGGTGAATAGCCATCAAACCTTTTCCAAAATACAATGTGTAATTAACAAAGGACACAACCTCCTTGAGGGGGGGGGGGGGATGTTGTGATAACTTGACAACAACAAAAAAAAAGTGTCTCAAAAAAATGTTATGATAACTTGCAAAAAAAAAAAACATGAAATTTAAAAATTGTGGAGTGCAACAAATTATTTTGGAGATCTGGCTTTTTTAAAAAGAAGAATAAATATTCATAAAAACACAAGCAAAAAAAAAGAAGAAGTCAGTATGGGAGAACTCTGTCTAAATACCATCAGCATAACAACGTCTTTATTCTAGCAATAGAACGAAGAAAAAAATGTGCTGCACTAATTTTAAAAATGTAGAATGTGCCATCTCCAAAACAAACACTAGTTTTACCAGAACGAGCGCTCCTGTCCCCTAATTTAGTCTGAGCATGCATGGATTTTTAACCGATGGTTCGTGCCTACAAACGATCGGTTTTGACCTATCGGTTAGAAATCCATTGGTTAAATTAAAAGCAAGTTGGCTTTTTTTTAACCGATGGTTAAATAACCGATGGCGCCCACACACGATCGTTTTTGACCGATGAAAATGGTCCATCAGACCATTCTCATCAGTTTGACCGATCGTGTGTACGCGGCCTTACACTACTTTAAAATAAAGTACCCTAGAAGCCCGGAAGTCAGTCCACCTTGCTTCCCTGGGGATTTTCCTATGACCTTTTATGAGAATGTCCTCCTTATTCCCCCTGTCCTGTCCCGAAGACATGTCAAGCTCTTTCCATATGTCTAATGGATGGGATCAGTGCTGTCATGCATGACTACCTGTCATGTATTATCTTGTTTGACTCCTTGATCTTGATCTACTTGATCTATGCTGAGCATTGGTAAAGCGTATTGTGAGGGATTCGCTTGGTAGCGGGTGTGTGTGACCCCCTGGATGGGTTCACTACACTCTGAACTATACAGAAAGGCAGTTGAGGGTGGTTGAAAACAAAGGATATGGTTTATTCTTTCATATTGCTGGAAACAGCATAAACAAAACAAAACATAAAATAAACCCTTGCTACTTGGGGCATCTATCTTCACAACACAGGAACCTACACATGAAGTCTGGCACAGCCTACTGCTGGGCAGACACTGCTGGTCAGACAGCAGAAAAACAATAGTCTTTTTGATTTTTATCACACAGAAAAATCAACAACCACCTCGCCTCTTCAGAAGACTTTCTGACTGCTCTCCTTAACTCAAAAAGCCTCGGGATGCAGCAATCAGTAGTCATCCTTTCAATAATTTATAGAGGCCTTAATTGCCTCATTCTGAACAGCTGAAGTTTTCCAACGCCCTAAACCTTTCTGGCTATTTCTGCAGCCGACACCTAATAGTAATTGGTGAATTGTCTAAACAAGGCAGAAATGTATCTCCCGTCTGTGACAACACCCACAGATTTACCTGACTCCCTGTCACGTACCCCCCCCTCTTGTTTCAACCCTAGGGTTGGGACACATGTTGCCAGGCACGCATGCACTCGGGACAACCCATCTGCATTCCCCATTTTTTTTTATTCTTTATTTAAAGATGTGTCACAAATACAATAAATCGGTAACTTCACAAAACCAATGATGTCAAACTGAAAAGGTATTATCAATACTCCGTACTGGGTCACAAAACGACCAAGCAAATATTAAAGGCAATTAACAAGAGAAACATCCCCCTTGCTGCCAGGGAGATCTAACACATAATAGAGGGAAGTCCGTTTCCAGCGGACATGTCTTTTTTAACAGAAAGGTGTTTTTATTCACAAAACAGCATTACAAGATATGCATTAGTCGACAGTCAGATTTGCAGAGAAACAGTAACAGTCAGAGACAAGCATTTTCAGCGTTTGCAGATAATAAAACAAAGCAAAAAAAAAAAGAGGGGAAATAATAAAAGTAAAATAAACAAACGAGGTGCAGGTTCATGGCTCTCTCACCCCAGCACCCCACAACTGTAAAGTACCAGGTGCAGACCCAACCGGAAACCTCCCAGAGTATACTCAGGTAAATGACCGTCGCCCCTGCGCCAAATCCTCACGTATCCAGCCAGAACATATAAGTAACTCAGCAGTCGATCGAATTAGGTGGCGCCCCGGGAGAGAGGGGAGGGGCAACAGCCCCCATGCCGGGCAGGGGGGGAGTCCATCTCTAGTCCCCCACCCCCTCGCATCCACCCAAGCCGACCAGACCTTATCGTACTTAACAGGGCACTGCCTACTCTCATACGTGAGTTTGTAAAGGGGCAAAGCTGAGTCCACCGCCTTCCTCCAGGAACCAAGGGTGGGGGGTCCCACCGACTTCCACCATAGCAGTATCTCCCTCCTAGCATAAAACAGTGAGAATGTAATACATAGCTTAGTATATCTGTCTCCCTCGACCTCACCCAAATGACTCAGAAGGAGCACCATGAGGTCCAACGGCACCCTGGTCCCCCCTATATCGCTAAGCCTCTCTGCCACCCCCGCCCAGTATGGCCGAAGCTTCGGGCAGTCCCAGACCATGTGCCAAAAGGTACCCACCTCAACCCCACACCTGGGACAGCTCGGATCCAGATGTGGGTATATGCTGGCCATTCTATGAGGGGTGAAGTAGGCCCTATGTAGGAACTTGAGCTGGAGGAATCTGTCTTTAGCTGCTATCATGGATGGGATGTAGGTGGAGACACACTCCTCCCATTCCTCCTCCCCCAAAGCTGGAATGTCCCCCCTCCACTTATCCATTACCCGGGTGAGTTTAACATCATGGCCCACCGTCAGATACATATACAGAGTGGAAAGGGGCTTCCCCATTGTGCTAGATGTCAACAGTCGCTCGATTGAGTCAGGTTCCAGGGTCACTGTGTCCGGGAATTGGGCCCTCATCGCATGCCTCAGCTGGTAGTATTTAAACTCGAGGGAGTTAGGGAGGGAGTACTGCCGTCTCAGCTCCTGAAAGGGCTTGAGTCTACCGTTTGCTATGACATGTTTAAGGGTGGTGATCCCGCGTCTGGCCCACTGTGAGGGTTCAGGCAGGTCGCAGAGGTGAGGCAGGGTAGGATTACCCCATAATGGGGTGTGTGGAGAGATACAATTTGGTTTACAGTAAATAGCTCTGGCTGCCCGCCACACTCTAACAGTCGTCTTCATGGAAACCGTCAAAGGGTGAGGGGCACCGGGACCCCTGTATACCAGATTAGTCAATGCAGCATATGACCCCAGTATGGCTGCCTCAAGTCTCACCGCCGGATTCTGTCTGGGCTGGGAGAACCACCAGCGCACCGTAACTAGGACATCCGCCCAATAATACAAAAGAAAATTTGGGAGAGCCAGCCCACCCCCCGATAAGGGGAGATATAGTATCTGCCTCGCCACCCTGGGTGGCCTCCCGGCCCAGATGAAAGAAGTCAGCACCCCCTCCAGTCTTCTAAAGAAGGATCTGGGAATGTGGGAAGGGGTATTGCGAAAGAAATATAAGAACTTAGGGAGGAACACCATTTTGAGCAGGTTCACTCTGCCAACTGGGGTCAGTTGGAGGGTGCGCCAGGCCGTGCATTTGACCGCAAGATTTGAAAGGAGAGGCTGTACGTTCCCCTCGATATATTCCTGTGTGGTGTTACTAATCCGAATGCCTAGATATGTTAAGTCGCCCACCCACTGGAGGGGGGTTCCAGTATCTACCCTCGGAAGCGAGGGGTGCAGTGGGAAGAGAACGGACTTACCCCAGTTTATACGGATTCCTGAGAACCGGCCGAATTCCTCAAATAGGTCAAGTGCTCTCTGTAGCGACTGAGAGGCATCTGCCAGATAAAGTAAGGTGTCGTCCGCATAAAGGGACACCTTCTCCTTTATATCCCCCACCGCTATAACCCTGACCCCGACCTCAGCCCTCAGGGCAATTGCGAGGGGCTCAACCGCCAGGGCAAAAACCCCCGGCGATAGCAGACAGCCCTGGTGTCATGATAGAAGATCCAGCAATTCCACCAGCACTGGCAACGTCAGGAGAAACCAGTCCCGACGCACGCGGCGCGCGCGCGCGCTGACGTCATTTTTTCGCGCCAAGGAGTGCTATTTAAGCTGTCTGGTCCCACAGCATCTTGCTGACCAGTCTACAGCGTTTCCTGAAAGAACCTGAATCTGCTACCTGCCTGATTACTGTGTACCTGACCCGGCTTCCTGTGACCTACCTCTGCCTGCAGCCTGCCTCTGACCCGGCTTGATCTGACTACCGATTCTGCTTAACCCCTGGCTCTGTTGTCTGCCTGCCTGACTTACCGACCCGGCCTGGACTTGATTAACCCTTCGGATCTGTTCCGGTTTCCCGGTCCCCTGCCTGATCCAGTGTGTGCCAATCCCTTGGCTCTTATACAGCAAGCGCTACAACACCGTTCCTGTGTTCATTGGTTCCCTGCCAGGACCCTGTCAGCACCTGTCTACTTCCTCTTCCGGTCCGCCACCAGCTTACCACCAGGCGCTTGTGCCCCTCTAGACTCCGTACCCCCTGTCTGCTCTACCAGGGGCTCCCGAGTCAGAGGCTTACGAGAGGCCGCTCCCTGCAAGTTGGGCTCCATAACCAGGTACGTGACAGTACTGGTCAGCCATGTCCGAGCCCACGCAGGGAGCGTCTCCCATGGAGGACTTATGCCGCCATCTAGATGGCCTCACCGCGGCTGTAAGGAACTTACAAGAGGGATATACCCGCCTGGAGGGACGTGTTCAAACCCTGGCCGCAGCAGCACCTGCAGCATCTGGAACCTTGGCCGCCCCCTCTGTAGTGATGCTGCCACCGGAACCTAGAGTCCCCACCCCGGAGAGATTTTCTGGTGATCGCAGCAAGTACAGAGCTTTCCGCAACGCCTGCGAACTCTTCTTCGCTCTGCAACTCAGAACTTTTTCACTTGAGTCCACAAAGGTGGGCTTTGTTATTTCGCTGTTGTCCGGCGAACCTCAAACTTGGGCACATCGTCTCCTGGAGCGCAAGGGAGAAAGCCTTAACCTTCTCAGCACTTTCTTTCAAGCCATGGACCTTATTTATGAGGATACCCAATTAGCAGCCACTGCTGAATCGGCATTATGTGCATTACAACAGGGGCGCAGGGCAGTAGAGGACTATGTGGCTGAATTTAGGCAGTGGAGTTCCGATACCAATTGGAACGATGCTGCCCTGCGTCACCAATTTCGCATGGGCTTTTCAGAATCTTTAAAGGACGAACTGGCCCGAGTGGGCATCCCCGCAACGCTCGAAGCCCTCATCCTTCTCTCTGTTCAAATTGACAGACGATTGAGGGAGCGGCGCGCTGAACGTACATCCGGCCCCACACGTGATAGATGATGCCACGTGTACCAGGCTCACCGCACCTGCCTCCTCCGATATTCCGAAGCCAATGCAACTAGGCTTACTTCGGCCATCCCTGACCCCGGAAGAGCGCCAAAGGCGCCGAATCAATAATCTCTGCCTGTACTGTGGAGGATCCGGGCACTATGTAAACACTTGCCCCGCCAAGTTCCGTAAGTTTTCAGTCCTCCCACCTGCTCTTTTCTCTGCTTACGTAACAATGATACTCGCCTCTCTGTTTCAATCTCTCTGCAGCTCCCAGGAAGGAACGTCCGGGTCCCCGCCATTATTGATTCTGGTGCCTGCAGCGGCTTTATGGACGCCTCCTTTGCCTCCCGACATGGAGTCCCTCTACGACCAAGGCGCCAGGAACTTGCCGTCCATTTAGCCGACGGATCGGCCATCAGATCCGGTCCTGTCACCCAAGAGACAGTCCCCTTGTACGCGCTCACCTCCAAAGACCACTGGGAATTACTCTGCCTGGACATAATTGAGTCCCCAATGTTCCCTGTTATTCTGGGTATGCCATGGCTGAAAGCCCATAATCCCCAGATTGACTGGGAGTCTGGAACGATCCGTTTTCCTTCCTCCTATTGCCGCCAACATTGCCTCCAGAAGCCTGCCATCTCTCCTTCTCCCTTGCTGTGCTTAGAATCTGAAGTGGAGAACCGTCAGCTAGTCCCAGAGGCCTATCACAGTTTTCTAGACGTATTTAGTAAAAGAGGAGCAGAGACTTTACCCCCACACAGGTCCTATGACTGCCCAATTGAACTTCTACCAGGAGCAGAAATCCCGTTTGGAAGGATATTCCCTTTGACCGAATTAGAATTGGGCACTCTCAAGTCTTACATCGATGAGAATCTCGAGAAGGGGTTTATACGTCCTTCCACATCCCCCGCGGGGGCTGCCATATTCTTTGTGGAAAAGAAGGACCATTCTCTACGCCCCTGCGTAGACTACCGGGACTTAAACAAAATCACGATTAAGAATAGGTATCCTCTTCCCCTTGTTCCTGAACTATTCCAGAGACTCGGAGCAGCCACCATCTTTACTAAGCTTGACCTCCGTGGGGCTTATAACCTTGTCCGCATCAGGGATGGCGACGAATGGAAGACCGCGTTCCGCACCCGTTTTGGGCATTTTGAATATCTGGTTATGCCCTTCGGTCTTTGCAATGCCCCAGCCACATTTCAACATTTTGTAAATGACATTTTCAGAGACTATCTCAATCTATTCGTCATTGTCTACCTGGATGACATCCTGATCTTCTCTTCCTCCCTGCCAGACCATCGGAAGCACGTCCAAAAGGTCCTAGCTCGGCTCCGTCAACATAGTCTATATGCTAAAGCCGAGAAATGTGAGTTTGAACGTGTGAGCATTCAGTTCTTGGGCCTAATCATTTCAATAGACGGTGTCAAGATGGACCCTCAGAAGGTCACTGCCATTACAGATTGGCCCGCTACCACCGATAAAAAATCGGT
The DNA here is from genome assembly GCA_029574335.1 of Rana kukunoris. Lineage (NCBI taxonomy): Eukaryota > Metazoa > Chordata > Amphibia > Anura > Ranidae > Rana > Rana kukunoris. Next base: position 156,160,957 of record CM056057.1, read on the forward strand.
CCAGCGCTTTGTGGGATTTGCAAATTTTTATCGAAAATGTATCAAGGGCTTCTCTTCCATAATCGCTCCAATCACAAGTCTGACCAAGCAAGGTACCCAGTTCCAGTGGTCTCCAGAGGCCCAAGCGGCTTTTGCCACCTTGAAGGATCTTTTCGTCTCTGCCTCCATCCTAAAACATCCTGACCCAGTCCTACCTTTTATCTTGGAAGTGGACGCCTCCGAGGTGGCGGTCAGAGCAGTGCTCTCTCAGAGACAGGGGTCAAAATCTCTTCTGCATCCAGTTGCGTTCTTCTCCCGCAAACTATCAGAAGCTGAGAGGAACTATGACGTCGGGGACAGGGAACTTTTAGCAATCAAAGCAGCCCTCGAAGAATGGCGTTACCTCCTGGAGGGTGCAGCACACCCCATCCTGATCTATACCTACCACAAAAACCTAGAATACCTAAAGGTTGCTAAAAGACTGAGGCCACGGCAGGCCAGGTGGGCATTGTTCTTTACTCGGTTTTCCTTTCATATAACCTACAGACCCGGATCAAAGAACACTAAGCCTGACGCACTTTCCCGGTGGTTCAATGGGCCTGAAGCTCCTTTGTCCCCGGATACCATCCTTGCCCCTGGCAATTTTCTCTTGTTACAGGGAGATCTTTTCTCTCAAATTAAGCAGGCCTCTTCAGGAATTTCCTCATCTCCAGACCCTACTCTACAGTTAAGAGACGACTTGCTATGGAACAAGGACAAGATCTTTGTGCCTCAACAGCTACGAATAGCAGTTCTCAAGTCCTGTCATGACCACGAGCTATCCGGGCATTTTGGAATACACAAGACAGCTGAGCTTCTCCAGCGTACCTTCTGGTGGCCTCAATTACTTCAAGATTGCAAGAGCTATGTAGAATCCTGTACCGCCTGTATCCAACACAAGGGTAGCAGAACCAGAGCTTGGGGGTTACTCAAACCACTGCCTGTCCCAGAGAAACCATGGAGGATGATTTCAATTGACTTTATTGTTGAGTTACCTCCATCTGAAGATTATACCACCATCTTTGTGGTGGTGGATAGACTCTCGAAGATGGCGCACTTTCTGCCGATGGTGGGGACACCTTCTGCTGCTGAAACAGCAAAAATATTCATCAAAGAGGTAGTGAGACTTCATGGCATACCCGCTAATATTGTATCTGACCGCGGGGTGCAATTCACCTCAAGGTTCTGGAAAGCGCTATGTGGAGCGCTGAAGATCGAACTCTCCTTTTCATCTGCGTACCATCCGCAGACCAAAGGCCAGACCGAGCGCACCAACCAGACGCTCGAGCAATACCTGCGGTGTTTCTCCAGTTTTTCACAGGATGATTGGGCCTCTCTGTTGCCCCTTGCAGAGTTTGCTTACAACAACTCAATCCATTCAGCTACCAAGCAGTCCCCATTCTTCGCCAATTACGGCTTTCACCCTCTGTTTCTATCCAACAATATCCCGGAATGCTCAGTACCAGCTGTCCAAGAAACCTTGGATTTTTTCTCCACCAACAACAAAATACTTCGGGAAACAATGGCAAAAACCCAGGAATATAATAAAGAGGTGTTTGACAGGAGGAGGAGAGGAGAACTTGACCTGGCACCGGGGGACCAAGTTTGGTTGTCCACCTTGAACCTAAGATTAGCCTGCCCGTCCAAAAAGCTTGGCCCTAAGTTTGTGGGTCCCTTCCAGGTACTCAGAAGGATTAATGAAGTGGCCTACGAATTAAAATTACCTGCTTCTTTTCGGATTCATCCAGTCTTCCATGTGGCACTGCTCAAGCCCACAGTCCCGGATCCCTTCACCAACCGGAATATCGGTCCTCCCAAGCCGGTACTTATCGACGGCGAGGAAGAATTCGAGGTGGATTCCATCCTGGATTGTCGGAAGAGACGTAACCAGGTACAATACCTGGTGAAATGGAAGGTCTACGGTCCGGAGGAAAACTCCTGGGAACCAGAGGCCAACATTCACGCTCAGAGACTGATCCAGGCCTTTGGAAGGGCGCACCCAAGGAGGTTGGCCCAGTTGGGCATCTGGAGGCTGCCCGTAGAGGGGGGGCAATGTCACGATAGAAGATCCAGCAATTCCACCAGCACTGGCAACGTCAGGAGAAACCAGTCCCGAAGGAGTGCTATTTAAGCTGTCTGGTCCCACAGCATCTTGCTGACCAGTCTACAGCGTTTCCTGAAAGAACCTGAATCTGCTACCTGCCTGATTACTGTGTACCTGACCCGGCTTCCTGTGACCTACCTCTGCCTGCAGCCTGCCTCTGACCCGGCTTGATCTGACTACCGATTCTGCTTAACCCCTGGCTCTGTTGTCTGCCTGCCTGACTTACCGACCCGGCCTGGACTTGATTAACCCTTCGGATCTGTTCCCGGTTTCCTAGTCCCCTGCCTGATCCAGTGTGTGCCAATCCCTTGGCTCTTATACAGCAAGCGCAACAACACCGTTCCTGTGTTCATTGGTTCCCTGCCAGGACCCCGTCAGCACCTGTCTACTTCCTCTTCCGGTCCGCCACCAGCTTACCACCAGGCGCTTGTGCCTCTCTAGACTCCGTACCCCCTGTCTGCTCTACCAGGGGCTCCCGAGTCAGAGGCTTACGAGAGGCCGCACCCTGCAAGTTGGGCTCCATAACCAGGTACGTGACACCTGGTGGGTGCCCCGGCCCAGGAGGAAAGTATCCGAGAGGAGGCCATTCGTGCGGACCCTGGCCCTGGGGTCCCCAAGCATCCCCAACCATGCCAGAAAATTGGGCCCGAACCGCCCAAGGACACCCCACAGAAACTCCCACTCCACCGAGTCGAAGGCTTTTTCGGCATCCAGGGACGCCACTACCACCGCCAACTCCGGCCGTGCCCTGTCCATATGTGTAAAAAGCCTTCTAATATTAATGTCCATTCCCCTCCCCGGCATGAACCCTGTTTGGTCGGGATGTACCAAAGCCGTTATGACTGTGTTTAGTCTCCTGGCCAGGACCTTGGCCAGGAGTTTCGCATGAACATTTATCAGTGAGATGGGGCGGTAAGAGGAGCACAAGGTCGGGTCCTTACCTGGTTTAGGGATCACCACCACCACTGCCTGACTCCCGCATCCTCTGCGCCTCTGTCAACATACCAAGCATTTTGTCTGTCAAGTCCTCAGAGTATTGTTTGTAAAATTCAACTGGTATACCGTCGGGGCTCGGCGACTTACCCGATTGGAGGGTCTTAAGAGCTTTCAAGAGTTCGTCTGCAGTTATGGGGGCATCAAGCAGCTCGCGGTATTTAGTGGTCAGGACTGGGATGTCAATGGGATCTAGATAGGAGGCCAGGTCGTCGCTAGAGTACCCAGCCCTAGAACTGTAGAGATTTTTATAGAAGGAGAGGAGACAAAGCAATCGTTTATCTCATCAGGGGCATACAGTAGGTCTCCCTCCGGTCCCCGTATGCAGGGCACCCACATCCCCCCGGATTGTTCCCGTGACAACCAGGCCAGTAGCTTTCCGGATCTCTCCCCCTGCTTGAATATACGCTGCGATTGGGCGAGTAAACGTTTCTGGGTGAGAGAGGTGCGAATATGCACCACCTCTCCAGTCAGGGACTGAAGTACGTCATAGTCACAGGGATCCCTGGAATGAACATATTGCGCTTCCTGCAAAGCTGCCCTCCTCTCTGCTCTCACTAAGTTAGCTCTCTTCTCCCTCCGGACCCTAGCTATAATTGATTGATACCGACCCCGCGTATATGATTTAAAGGCATCCCACACCGACAATGCTCCGGCCGAGCCGGGATTGACTGCCCAGTATTCCTGCAGCGCTTCCCTAAAGTGACCATCCACCGCCTCGTCCGACACCCAGAACCTGGACAGCCTCCATAAAACTGTACCCGGGGCCGAGGAGAGCTCCACCGTCAGGAGAAGCGGCGCATGGTCTGAAATGCCCCTAGGAAGAATCCTAATGTCCTGAACCTTAGGCAACGCCAGGCCCCCCAGGTACGCCAGGTCTATTCTAGAGAAGGATCTGTGAGATGCAGAGTGACAAGTGTAAGCTCTGGAGTGAGGATTCCTCCAGCGCCACATGTCCGTCAATCCAAACAATTCCGCCCACTCCACCAGACCAGAGTGAAAGGGTCCGCTCTGGGACATCCTGTCCATGCTCTGGTCCGGGACCATGTTAAAGTCTCCCATTATGACCAAGTTATCACTAGCAAAATCAGTTACTTCCGAGGTGACCCGATGTAGAAGAGAGATCGATGCAGGAGGGGGCAAATACACCCCTGCTATAACCAATCTCATGGACCGGATCTGTGCATGCATTATTACATACCTACCATCCGAGTCAAGTACCAAGTTGAGCAGTCTAAAGGGGAGGGACTTGTGCACCAGAATGCTAACTCCTCTGGCAAAGTTTGAATATGTGGAATGATAATGATGTCCAATCCAGGATTTTTTTCAGGGCCAGCGTTCTACTACCCACCAAGTGGGTCTCCTGGAGGATACAAATATGCGGGCTGTGGGCCCTAATAAATTGAAATACCAGCGACCTCTTCGTCTGAGAATTTAGACCCCTAACGTTCCATGACAGTATGTTAAGGGCTGACATAGCCACACCCGGGGTGAATTATCGCAGGATGAAAAGGGCGCCCACCCCCTGAGACCGCTCTCTTGACTCGGAAGGGACAGCCAAAACATATACCTGACACCGACTTACGTAATGCATATTCAGAACCTACTTGCAAGACACTTTTTTGGAGAAAACAAAAATAAAACACAAACCATAAACCATCCCCAACATGAGAACCCTCCCCCCACCCCACCCAACCCCTTAAAACTGAGGCAGGTTTCCATCCCAAAACCAAAAATCAGCTCGCCGGCTGCAAAGGGGGGTCCTGTGCAAGAGCCGCTCCCAACCCCTCACAAGTTCAGCGGGGTTAAGGAGTGAGTTGCGCTATGTCCTCCTAGCTGTAGCATCCGCCGGGGTATATCTCAGACTGTCGGGAACAAAAAATAAAAAAATAAATTCAAAAATGTATATGTAAATGAAGAGTCCCTCCAGTAAGAACGGGGAAAAAGTAAACCATCAACTCCTAAGGGTTACAGGCCTGTCTATCAGATCCTTTGGGTGACAAGAAGCTGCAGCTTCGGAAGTCTCCTGGTTCGTCTAACCAGGGGCACCATCATAATGTCCCACATGTGGGAAGTACCTGGGCTCCCCGTGAAGGCAGCCACAGCATCAACGGGCACAACGGTTGCAACAGACGCTGCGGGCGCCCAACAAAACAGATGAATGGTGTAGTGCTCGCCAGGCGAGTCCAAGCATGGGGCCCAGTGCATATCAAAGGACGTCAGTGGGTACTCACGTCTCAAGCTCTTGCATGATGATCACGAGGCAGGGACTCCAACCAGGCAGAAGCCTCTCTCGGAGAAGTTAAGAAGCGGGTTGTCTCACCATCCTGGACCCTCAGGCGGGCTGGAAAGAGAACGCTGTAACGGATGTTGCAAGCCCTCAACGCTGCTTTCACATGTACAGCGGACATGTCTCCTCGGATTTTGGTCCGATGGCGTGTACACACCTTTGGACGGAAATCCCCTCGGACTGAGGACGTGGTGATGTGGCGGTGACGTTGATGGCGCCACGTCACCACTCCAGGAAGTAAAATACTTCCACGCATGCGTTGAATCCATTCGGAGCATGCGGGGGATTTCTGTCCGCTGGTTAGGCGTACTAACCAGCGGACATGTCCGACGGACAGGTTTGCAGCGGACAAATTTCAAAGCATGCTTTGAAATTTGTCCGCTGGAAAAACCTGTCCGCTAGGTCGTAAATACGATCGGATATGTCCGCTGAAACTGGTCGGCGGGCCTAATAGTGGGTAAAAAGTGCTATCTTGAACACACCAAATTTTCAATTATTTAATAGAGAAAAAGTCAAAGAAAAACAGAAAAAGAAGCAGAAGGAAAGAAGAAAAAAAAAAGGGGGGGTGGAGGGGGTCACCAACCAGAGAAAGGCATCCACAGCAGCAGTCAGGCAGCCGAAGCCACCAAGAAATGGTCTCAACTAGGTATATTGGAGGAATTCATCCGAGAAGCGGGAAAGGTCCCAGTGTATCCATCTAGACTTATGTTCCTCAGACTTATCCTGCAATTCCGCTGTCAACTCCTCCATCTGCCCTATGTTCTTCACTCTGCATTCCCCATTTTAACACCGGGGCGATGCGTTACCACAGAACTAAATTCCTGAAGGGCCAGGAACCACCTATTTATTCTCCTTTTGGTCTCCTTGTTCTGTGCCATCCACTTCAATGGGGCATGATCCGTCACCAGTTCAAACTGTCTACCCACGAGGTAGTACCGGAGAGAATCCAAAGCCCATTTCACCGCCAGACACTCTTTCTCAATGGTGGCATAATTCTCCTCATGGGCCTTCAACTTTTGGCTGAGGTACATAACAGGGTGTTCCTCCCCCTTGATAACCTGGGACAGTACAGCTCCCAACCCCACATTTGACGCATCTGTCTGAACCACAAAGTCCCGTGAAAAATCAGGCGAATTTAAACTGGCTGACTACATAAGGCCTGTTTTATAGCCTGAAAAGCTGCTTCTGCTTCGGGAGTCCATTTGGTCATGACAGACTCCTTCCCTGTGGTCAAATTGGTCAGGGGAGCAGCCTGTGAGGCAAAATGGGGGATAAAGCGGCGATAATATCCTGCGATTCCCAAAAATGCACAAACCTGTTTGTTGTTGGTGGGACGTGGCCAATCCTAAATAGCCTCAACTTTGTTTATTTAGGGTTGATTAGACCTCTCCCAATGGTATACCCCAGATACTTCGCCTCTTCTAGCCCAAGGGTAAATTTTTGGGGATTGGCTGTAAACCCGGCTTCCCAGATGGAATCCAACACAGCCTGAACTTTTGGTAAGTGTGAGCCCCTATCCTCACTGTGGATGACAACGTCATCGAGGTATGCTGCAGCATACGCTCGATGAGGCCGAAGGATCTTATCCATGGTACGTTGAAATGTGGCGGGAGCGTTCTGTAACCCAAAAGGCATCCTCCGATATTGGAAGGATCCTTCAGGAGTTACAAATGCTGTTTTTTCCCTGGCCGACTCCGAGAGAGGAATTTGCCAATAACCCTTGGTCAGGTCTAACGTTGTCATGTACCGGGCAGTGCCTAGGCTATCAATCAGTTCATCTATGCGGGGCATAGGATAGGTGTCAAACTTAGTGATTTTATTCAGGCGGCGAAAGTCATTACAAAACCGCCAACTTCCATCTGGTTTGGGCACTAATGCCGCGTACACACGATCACTTTTTGTGATGAAAAAAAAATGACATTTTTAAAAATGTCATTTAAAATTATCGTGTGTGGGCAAAATGTCATTTTATGTCTTCTGAAAAACGACCAAAAAAAAATTTGAACATGCTCGAATTTTTTATGTCATTTTTAAAAATGTCATTTTTTGTGTCATAAAAAATGATCGTGTGTGGGCAAAATGACGTAAAAAATGACGTTTTAAACCCGCACATGCCCAGAAGCAAGTTAGGAGACGGGAGGTAAAACTACCATTCATAATGGAGTAAGCACATTCATCACACTGTAACAGACAAAAAAGCAGGAATCGTCTTTTACTAACAAGTAACCAGCTAAAAGCAGCCTCAAGGCAAATAGAACTTCCCCTTTAGAGTGCCGTCGTTTTGTTCATCATTTTCCAAAAATGATGGTGTGTACGCAACGTCATTTCTGAAAATGAAGTTTGAAAAATTTAGTTTTTTTTCATGATGAAAAATGACATTTTTTTTCATCACAAAAAGTGATCGTGTGTACGAGGCATGAGACAATGGGACTGGACCAATAACTATTTGACTCTTCGATCACCCCCAGCTCAAGCATTTTTTTTACTTCCTGGCGAATTGCCTCTCGCCGGCTTCTGGAATTCTATAAGGCTTTAACTTGACCTTCTCCCCTGGTGTGGTGATAATGTCATGTTCAACCCCGGAGACCCAACCTGGCAAATCTGAAAACGTATCCCTATTACGGAGCACAAATTCTTTAGCCTCCTGTCGCTGAGTTTTGGACAGAGTCTCCGCTATCCCAACTTTAGGGACAGCCAGGTTAAATGGAGCAGAAAATCGGGTAGTCTCAGCGACCAAGGACTCTCTATCCTTCCATGGTTTCAACAAGTTCACGTGATATATCTGCTCAGGTTTTCGTCTTCCCGGTTGGCTAATTTTATAATTCACCACCCCCATTTTCTCCAACACTTCATAAGGACCCTGCCATTTGGCTAGGAATATACTTTCCACTGTGGGGACCAGCACCAACACCCTATCACCGGGTGCAAAGGAATGGACCTGGGTCCCACGATTGTAAATCCTCTGTTGAGCCAACTGGGATTGGGCTAAATGTGCCTTCACAATCGGCATCACTTGGGCAATTCTATCTTGCATTTGTTCCACATGCTCAATCACACTTCGATGAGGGAAACTCTCACTTTCCCATGTTTCCCTGGCAATGTCTAGGAGGCCCCGGGGGTGCCTCCCATACAGTAGCTCAAATGGAGAGAACCCTGTGGACGATTGGGGAACCTCTCTTATGGCAAACATCAGATAAGGGAGCAGATAATCCCAGTTCTTTCCGTCTTTATCCACCGCCTTCCTCAACATTTGTTTTAAAGTTTTATTAAACCTTTCCACTAACCCGTCTGTTTGAGGGTGATATACTGATGTACATAATTGGGTCACTTTCAGGAGTTTACAAAGTTCTTTGGTCACCCTAGACATAAACGGAGTGCCCTGATCAGTTAGGACTTCCTTAGGAAGACCCACATGGCTGAAAACCTGAAATAACTCTTTGGCAATGGTTTTAGCAGAGGTGTTTCAGAGAGGAATCGCTTCTGGGTAACGGGTGGCATAGTCCATTATTACCAAGATGTGCTGATGCCCTCTAGTGGACTTCAGTAAGGGGCCCACCAAGTCCATGGCGATCCTCTCAAAAGGGACCTCGATAATGGGCAGGGGTACCAACGGACTGCGGAAATGTGGCATGGGTGCAGTAATCTGACACACTGGACAGGAAGAGCAGTACAATTCCACTTCCTTAGTGATCCCAGGCCAATAAAACCTCTGGGTGATTCTCTCCCGTTTTTTTTCTGCTCCCAAATGTCCCCCAAGAATGTGCCAATGGGCCAGTTCCAAAACCATCTTGCGGTACGGTTTAGGCACTACCAGTTCCTCAATGGTCTCCTCTAACCTCTGTGACACTCGATATAACAGGTCCCTTTCAATAATGAAGTAAGGGAGGGCAACCCTCTCATCAGGGTTAACTAACTCCCCATCTATCTTCACTACATTCTCCCGGGCTCTTAGGAATGTGGGGTCCCTCAATTGCTCAGTGATAACATTTTCTCTGTGCACCTCGAGGTCATCAAACCCTATTGGCCGCTGTTCCTCTTCTGAGGTAGCAGGCTCCTCCCTAGGGACTGGTGTTTCCCCCTGCTAAGACTGAGAACGGAAACTCAGGAGAATCCTCACAGTTAGAGGATTCTGGAGTAGATGTTTCAGGCTCAGAAGAACCACTTACTGGGGAATCTGGGCAATCCCAGAGCTCCCAGAACTTTGGGAAATCCCTTCCCACAATGGTGTCATGTGGCAGCTGGGGAACTAAACCCACTTGGTGACACAAGTTACCGAGGGAGGTTTCAAAATAAAACCGTAGTCACCAGATATTCTCGAGTGTCCCCATGTACACAAATTACAGCCATTTTCCTAGGATGTAAGGTTTTTCCCACCACTAGATCACTTTTCACTAAGGTGACCAGGCTACCTGAATCCAACAATACAACAACATCTTTACCATCTAAGCACATTCTACATAAAGGTTTCTCATTTCCCTTTACTGCAGTGCATGTGGTTGCAAAGAGGGACTGTCCTCTCTCTGTCAGAAAGTCACACTGCATAAGTTCATCAACCGCTGGGAAAACCACTGCTACATGTCCCTCTTACCGGCAACGGAAACAAATCAACCTTCTGGTCCTCTCCTGCGGGATGGGTCTTCCAGGCTGTTCTCGCCAAACATTAGCAGTAGTCCCGATAATACCTCTAGTTGCTCTTTGGTCCTTCTCCCCACCCCCATCCCTTGATGCAGTCTTACCTATAGGTGGGGAGGGTCTGGTCTTGGGGTGAAAAGTCTGTGCGTCTCTGGGTGAAGAGGACAAATTCTCTGTTGCTAGGTACCTTTCGACCAAGTCTACTAGTTTGTCTGCGGTTTCACCATGGCTTACCCATTTCTGCAGGGTGTTAGGAAGAGACCTAAGAAATTTGTCCATGACTACTCGCTCCAAAATTTTTGGTCCGGACAGTTTCTGGCTGCAGCCATTTTCTAGCCAAATGAATGAGGTCATACATCTGCGACCGAGGTGGCTTCCTCAGCTGATAACTCCAATTGTGGACCCGCTGAGCACGGACATCCAGGTTTACACCAAAACGTGCCAATATTTCCTCTTTTAAGAGATCATAGTTTTTTGCATCTGCAAACTCCAAATCAAAATATGCCTTTTGGGCTTCTCCAGATAATAGGGGGGCCACTATTCCAGCCCACTGTTCTTTAGGCCAACTCTCTTTTTCCGCTGTTCTCTCAAACGTGGTCAGAAACATCTCAGGGTCATCATCTGCAGTCATCTTTGGCAATAAGTGGCTTACCCGAAAAGTCCATATGTTACTGGCCTGACTCCCAGCCTCGGTCTGCTGTCTCTGAAGCTGTTTCACGATGGCCTCCATTTGCTGCTGGTGTCTCTGTTCCAAGCCTGCAATGCTCTCTCGGTGAGCTGCAAGGCTCTCTTGGTGAGCCTGTTGTTGAGCTGCAATGCTCTCTTGGTAAACCTGTTGTTGAGCTGCCATGCTCTCTTGGTGAGCCTGTTGTTGAGCTGCGTGAGCCTGCTGTTGAGCTGCAAGGCTCCGCTGCAAACCTGCATTTGTCTGCTGTTGATTTGCATTTGCTATAGCCAGCTGTTTTAGTATCTCCTCAATTTTGGGTTTACTTTAACTGCCCGCGGCACTCCACCATGTGTGAGGGATTAGCTTGGTAGCGGGTGTGTGTGACCCCCTGGATGAGTTCTTTACACGCTGAACTATACAGAAAACAAAGGATATGGTTTATTCTTCCACATTGCTGGATACAAGTGCAAGCATCAAAACAGCATAAACAAAACTCTTCACAACACAGGAACCTACCTATGGAGTCTGGCACAGCCTACTGACAGCAGACAGCAGAAAAACAATAGTCTTTTTGATTTTTATCACACAGAAAAATCAACAACCACCTCACCTCTTCAGAAGACTTTCTGACTGCTCTCCTTAACTCAAGAAGCCTCAGGATGCAGCAATCAGTAGTCATCCTTTGAATAACTTATAGAGGCCTTAATTGCCTCATTCTGAACAGCTGAAGTTTTCCAACGCCCTAAACCTTTCTGGCTATTTCTGCAGCCGACACCTAATAGTAATTGATGAATTGTCTAAACAAGGCAGAAATGTATCTCCCATCTGTGACAACACCCACAGATTTACCTGACTTCCTGTCACAGTATGTAATATGCAGATCAGCATACAGAATGCAGGGCCCAGGAGTATGTAACGCAAAACCCATTGCCCCCCCCCCATCAACATCTCACTTCTGCACCCCTGCAACCACACCTTACACCCCCAGTCCACAACTCACCTCTGCACCCCCATCCACATTATCTCTGCACCTCAATCTAAAGCTCACCCTAATCCACAGCTCTCACCTTTGCCATCCCCCTTGTTTCACTTCTGCACCCCTAGCTTCCCTAATTGCTCTCGCCTCTGCGCAACCTGCCCCACCCTTCACAATTTCCCAGTTCTCCTCTCTGCACACATCCCCCCAACACTCCTTTTAATTTAGGAGAGTACAGAGAGCTCGGTCAGTTGTAGCACAGAGCTGAGGAGTAGTTTCAGAGCTCCTCGGCTCAGTGCTGAAATGTATCAGTAGTAGCAGCAAGCAGGGACAAGCTGCCTCTAGAATCACTGCCACTCTAGCTTACAGTGCTGGGAGCAGAATTGTGCACAAGGGTTCAAGGGCGGCAGCAGTGAGTGTCCAGAGCTAACACAGAAAAGCCAGTAGAGGAAGTGAGCTGTGCAAAAAACTTCCTCTACTGGCTATGTGTTACAAGACAGGTCGGAGAGGAGAGGGCTGCCAGCGGTTCCGGAACGCAGTTTTGGCTGAAAAAAAGCCCTGGCAATACACACTTTGTTGCTGAACTTCTGCTGGTTCCTCCTCGGCGGCTTCTCCCGCAGCTTCAGCAGCAGATCTCTACTCTCCTCCTATCCCGCCTCCGGCCCTGATTGGCGTCACACTACCGGGATGGGACTTCAAAGTGCCTTCATAGAGGGAGTAAAGGGGCAGCACTGACTGGTATGGCTGGTGCGGTCTGTGTAGGCTTGTGCCTTGTGCAGGAGTGCACTCGGCACATTACAGCAGTAAGGTACAGATGACTACAGTACAGCTAGCGGAGCCAGCTAGTTTGTACTGTGAATCACACTGCCGGCACTTCACCTGAGCTCCCCTCCCGCCCGCAAATTGTACCACCCAGGGCATCCGCCCCTTCCGCCCCTGCCTTGTACCCTGCCTGACACCCTATGTTAGAAATGTTGTTTATGTACCTAATGTTGGAGTTTGACCAACACAAGTACAAGAGAGTTGGGAAAACCTATTGCATCTTCCTGTTTTATGGTCATGTTTGAGATAGGCTTCCTTGAAGAGGGTAGAGGGGGCTGATCAAAGGTCTTATCAGCGATCTGAAAAGTAGGATAAAGGAGGCAGATGTCTAAATTTTGAGAAGGTAGCTGATCTTATAAGTAGAATAACCAGTATTATATTCATGAAAAAATTAACATATTAACATAATACAGCAAATGTGAAAGTTTTGTTTCGATTGCATTTAGATTTTCCTAACTAACCAGACAAGACAAGTCGGCTAGAATAGACATAAAACAAATAACAATAACCAAGGTTAACCAGTTAGGCATTTTACTCATGCTAATGTATATTTTCGTAGCTTAGAAAGTGTGTGTGCATAATTTCTCAACAAAACCAAATTGTCTGGAAACAGAGACAAGGGTATCTCATTTTTTTCGTTGCTACCTTGATATTATCGAAATCCATATAATTGTATTTAAATCGTAATACAGACTGTTCTATTCTATGCAGTGTTCTGTGCACCACATAAAATTCTATCCTGGGAAAAATCTCCTTTTGTGCAAACATTTTGGGCCAGATTCAGGAACACTTGCGCTGGAGTATTTCGATATGCGCCGCGTAACTGTGAAGATGCGCCGTCGTTTCTATGTGCCCGTACCCACCAAACTAGATGCGCCCAATAACGGGCCATTTGCGACCGGCGGAACGTTCCGACGCCAGAGTATCGTCAGCGCTTAATTTCGCTTGGCGCGTCAGTCGCGCCTATTGATTTCCCCTGCAAATATGCAAATGAGGGATTTTTCCCAATTCACGAACGGATTAGCACCATACGCTGGCTACATGCACCGCGCGTATCTCGTCCGTCCGGCGCAAAGTTATTTCTACAAAAAGCTGCTTTATCTTTACTCCAGATGGCCACAGGTCAGCAGGAGAGCAGCTACAGCAGCGTTACCGACGATAAGAGCTAGCTGAGCACCCCCACTTGCAGGACAACACCTCTGTCCATGCTTGTCTGTCAAATTTTACAGCCATGGAGGAAGACATCATAGGTCTCCATAGCCGAGATGACGGCTGACAGCTCCTGGCCATTAAAGTTCAGCTTTCTCCTGTGTGTTTAAGGGGAACGGGAGCAGCCATCTCAGAACAAAAGTAACATCACTGCGGGGAGGGGGAGCAGGATATACTTTAGCACCGGAATGGCGCTTCTACGAGCGCATTTAAACGCCCAACGGAAGGCATTGCGCTGACGTTTCCCGTGAAGTGGTGCCGACAGAAGTTATGAGCATGCGCACAAAGGGGGCGAGTGGAGCCTCACTCACTGCGCATGCTCCGTGGTTGATGCGCTGAACGTAAGCCTCTGCGCTGGGCTCCGCCCATCATTTACATATGATCACACCCACTTCCACTTGCGTCGGGTTACGCCAGCGCATTATCGTTACTCTGGCGCAAGTTTACGCGCAACTGCTATGTGAACAACAGTACTTGCGCTGAAAGGGTCATCAGAGTAACGTAAATGAGAAGCGTTACTCCAGAGGAAAGATACTCCCATCTACCTGAATCTGGCCCTTTGTGTGCATTACATTGTAATGAGAGATGCCCCCAAAACTCTACAATGTCATTACTGTGCCATGCCAGGATTCAGCCACATCTATGTGATGTTTTTTTATACTGAATGCAGTCAGGATACAAAAACAGTTGATTTGTATTGATTTGTATTTAGTGTTACATTGCAGTAAAATAAAATATAAAAATATAAAATATAAAATATATAAATCTATTGTTCAATTTTACTTCATATATAAAAGAAGCTCTAATTTTTTTCCAACCTCTAAAAAATGCTTAATGTTTGGCAATAATAACCATTAACGTATATACAGTATATTTGCAAAAAAATTTTTGGGGAACAAAATTGTGATTTTGTCCAAAAGTGTTTTTTTTTTTTCCGTTTTGTTTTTAAGAGTCCATACAACTCTATTCTAATTGTATTTTGTCTAATTGATTTTTTACACAATCTAAGACAACTGGAGAAAAAAATATAGTGGGGTAGATTCATGTAAAATGGCGCATCGTTGCTCCGGCGTGGCGCATCTTTTTTCCGCTACGCCGTACCCGCGCGGAGAGGCATTTACTGTATTCATAATTTTTTCACTCACCTGCGTAGCGGTTTTTCGACGGCGTAAGGCGGCGGAACTGGAAGTGGGCGTCACCACATGCAAATGATGGTCTGACAGTGGTGCAGAGAGATCCGTACGGTGTATCTTAAACGGCGCATGCGCACTGATGGCACCTGGCTGTCGGGCTCCTGTGCACATGCGCAGTACGGCGCGACGTCACCACCAAGATCCGCCGCACCACTTCCTACAGTAGGTGACTGGGATATTGTGTCAATCTCGCTCCCTTTCTCGGCGAGATTGACCACCTGCGAGCCCCATCGCGGGAGCCAGCGCCGAGCTGGCTTGCCGCGATGGAGACAAAGCCGTCATAGAAGCGACGGGGATCCGACGCGGATTCCCGCCAATTCTACACGTGGGCGGAGTTTGTTATGAATCCTGAAGGAGAAATCCCCGCCGGATTTTTAAAGAAAAATCCGGCATGGGTTCCCCCCTCAGGAGCATAACGGGCCCTTAGGTCTGTTATGGGTTGTAAGGAGACCCCCTACGCCGAAAAAACGGCGTGGGGGTCCCCCCACAATCCATAACAGACCCGTATCCAAAGCACGCCGGCCGGCCGGTGAGGAAGGGAGTGGGGGCGAGCGAGCGCCCCCCCCTCCTGAGCCGTACCGGGCAGCATGCCCTCAACATGGGGGGTTAGGTGCTCTGGGGCAGGGGGCGCACTGCGGCCCCCCACCCCAGAGCACCCTGTCCCCATGTTGATGAGGACAGGGCCCCTTCCCGACAACCCTGGCCGTTGGTTGTCGGGGTATGCGGGCGGGAGGCTTATCGGAATCTGGAAGCCCCCTTTAATAAGGGGGCCCCCAGATACCGGCCCCCCACCCTAAGTGAATGAGTATGGGGTACATTGTACCCCTACCCATTCACCTGCAAATAAAAAGTGTAAACACAAATAAACCACACAGGGTATTGAAATATTTTATTAGTTGGCCGCCGGGGGGGGGGTGTGTATGATCGCTTTTATAAAAGCGCCCCCCTCCGGCGGGCTTCTGTGGGGGGTGGGTGCCGCCGTCTGGTTCTCTTCCGCCGCCGGGGGGGGCGCTTTGATAAAAGCGCCCACCACCCGGCGGGCTTCTTTCGACGTCTTCGGCGGCTGGGGGGTCTTCTCCCACTCTCCGGGGTCTTCTCCCGCTCTCCGGGGTCTTCTCCGGCTCTCCGGGGGTCTTCTCCGCTCTCCGGGGGTCTTCTTCTTCTTCAGGACTCGCCGCCGCTATCTTCGTGTGTTAGCTCAATTACTGGCGGCGGCGAGTCTCCTCTTCTGTGACGTCATCTTCTCTTCTTCTTCTCCAGATGTTGACGCGACGCTTCCTTCCGCTGTTATGCCAGGCGCGCGGCTCGCAGCGAGTTATATAGGCCTGTCTTGTGACGTCGCAGTCCCATCATGCTCCGGTATGTCGCGTCAACATCTGGAGAAGAAGAAGAGAAGATGACGTCACAGAAGAGGGGACTCGCCGCCGCCAGTAATTGAGCTAACACACGAAGATATCGGCGGCGAGTCCTGAAGAAGAAGAAGACCCCCGGAGAGCGGAGAAGACCCCCGGAGAGCCGGAGAAGACCCCGGAGAGCGGGAGAAGACCCCGGAGAGTGGGAGAAGACCCCCCAGCCGCCGAAGATGTCGAAAGAAGCCCGCCGGGTGGTGGGCTCTTTTATCAAAGCGCCCCCCCCGGCGGCGGAAGAGAACCAGACGGCGGCACCCACCCCCCACAGAAGCCCGCCGGAGGGGGCGCTTTTATAAAAGCGATCATACACACCCCCCCCCCCCCCGGCGGCCAACTAATAAAATATTTCAATACCCTGTGTGGTTTATTTGTGTTTACACTTTTTATTTGCAGGTGAATGGGTAGGGGTACAATGTACCCCATACTCATTCACTTAGGGTGGGGGGCCGGTATCTGGGGGCCCCCTTATTAAAGGGGGCTTCCAGATTCCGATAAGCCTCCCGCCCGCATACCCCGACAACCAACGGCCAGGGTTGTCGGGAAGGGGCCCTGTCCTCATCAACATGGGGACAGGGTGCTCTGGGGTGGGGGGCCGCAGTGCGCCCCCTGCCCCAGAGCACCTAACCCCCCCATGTTGAGGGCATGCTGCCCGGTACGGCTCAGGAGGGGGGGGGGCGCTCGCTCGCCCCCACTCCCTTCCTGACCGGCCGGCCGGCGTGCTTTGGATACGGGTCTGTTATGGATTGTGGGGGGACCCCCACGCCGTTTTTTCGGCGTAGGGGGTCTCCTTACAACCCATAACAGACCTAAGGGCCCGTTATGCTCCTGAGGGGGGAACCCATGCCGGATTTTTCTTTAAAAATCCGGCGGGGATTTCTCCTTCAGGATTCATAACAAACTCCGCCCACGTGTAGAATTGGCGGGGATCCGCGTCGGATCCCCGTCGCTTCTATGACGCACTCGCTGGAATGTGCTTTTACTATTCCAGCGAGTGCGAGATATCGGCAGCCTGTCGCCGAGATTCAGCGCGATGCTGGCGTGCTAAAAACACATTCTCGGCGGCAGGCACTGTACTAGTGCATAAATACGCACACAGAAGCGCCACCTTGCAAAACGTGACCAGCATTTTTTATGAATTGCCAGGGCTTTTGGATTTAGGATGGCTGCACCAGACACTGCCGGTGACCGCAGAATGTTCAACTTCAGCCATCAGGAGAAGGCTGTGATAACGGATGCGCTCTCCCAACATGGTTCCCGCCTCTATGGGCCACAGAGTGCCCACACTGGCAAAGCGGAGAAGACACGCATTTATGCGGAAATCACCAGGCAGGTGAATGTTGTTGGTGTTGCGGAGAGGGAGCCCAAGCATATCCGCAAACAAATAAATGATATGCGGAGACTGGTCAAAGATAAACTTGTGGCAATGAGAAAGCATGCCAGTGCCACAGGTGGAGGACCAGCCACAAGAATTACCCTGACTGCAGAGGACATGGTGGTGGCCAGGTTGCTGGATAGGGAGCTGGTGGAGGGTCTTCCTGGCTTTGAATCAGGGGATCAGCCTTTGAGGTCAGGTAAGTCTGTTTTATCTGCTATGTGGTGTGTTGCATGGATGGGGGGGGGGGGGGAAACATGTGACAAGTGTGTGGCTCCTCCAACATGTGTTTGTTTTGTGTCATCCACAGATGTGCAGGATGGAGCTGGCCCGTCAGTTGATGCAGGGCGAAGCACCCCATCCATGCTGGAGATCGCCCCTACAGCAGTGCTTGAGGTGGTTGAGGAGGAGCACGTCGGGGTAGAAGAGGCTGCTGTTTATATTCTGGAGGAGACCCCCATACCTGGCCACTCCCAAACCACCCCCCCATGCAAGATTCCCCCTCAAGGGACACCATCCTCTCCAGGGATTCCCCCTCAAGGGACACCATCCCCTCCAGGGATTCCCCCTCAAGGGACACCATCCCCTCCAGGGATTCCCCTTCAAGGGATCTCCCCTACACCCGTCCTCCAGCCTCTCAGGCCTCTAGGAAGGCAACGAGGAAAACCAGAGGAGTCCCTGATGATTTTGAAGATCACCTGGCAAGGGACCAGACAAGACAGACCCGCCATATTGGTTCTCTTGCGGGGGATCTCCATCGGGTGGCAGATAGCCTGGCGTCCTCGGCCGCGAGCCAGGCTGCTTGCACTGTGGCAGTGCAGGAAGCCATCACCCAGCAGGCTGGGCAGAATACTGCTATCAACGAGAGTCTGCAGGACGTTGTGGGGAACGGGGCAGCCCTTCTGTCCTGCCTGGTGGACCTGCAGACCACCACATCTGGCCTGGTCTCCGAGGGCCGGAGCCTGGCAGCTGCTGTCCGTGAGGAAGGGAGGCAGACACGGCGACAGCAGCGCAGCAATACTACCCGCCGGCTGCGGATGCAGGCTGCCACCAATACGTACCTCCACCGGCTAGCCGTGGCAATGGAGGGCAGCCAGGCAGCCAGGGAGAGACTGGTTGAGGTTCAAACACCTGCCCCCCCAGCCCCCCCACCTGTGGCTCGCCCCAGGCAACTGTGCCCCAGGAGCCTAGGGACAAGAAGGAGCCCACGACAGGGCCGTTGATTTTTGAAAACTTATTTTTGATACTCAGATTATGAGTTTTATTTTTGTTTATCTCCCTGCACACGGTGAGGAGTGCAGGCTACAGTGTGAATGAGGTGTGAATGTGTGGGGGTGACACTCCTGCCATTAAGGGGTGTCACCCTCAGTCGTTGGTGAGAAATTATCACCACGACACGTGTGAATGGTGTATGAATGTACAGCAACATAATTGGAGCCGTGGCGTGGCGTTGCTGCTCCCAAGTCCCATGTGGTGTACTTGGGTCTAATCTAATTTGATGTGGATGTGGTGTGTGTGTGTGTGTGTGTGTGTTAGGGATCACAGTGGTGTGCATGCATGCATGCTCATTGTGCCATGATTAATGTGTGTGTTTAACGTGAAAAGTAGCCTACCACAAGGACCCTCCTGACTGCTCTTCCCTCAGCAGACGGGGGACCCTCGGGCAAGGGGGGACTGTGTGGTTCGGGGGTCAGGTCATCACGTAGCTCAATCTGCAGGCCCTTTCTCACTGCAAAGTTGTGCAGCATGCAACATGCCCCAATGATCTGGCACACGAAGTTTGGGGAATACAACAGGGTCCCCCCAGACTTATCCAGGCATCGGAAACGTGACTTCAGGAGGCCAAAGGTGCGCTCCACCACTGCACGGGTTTTGATGTGTGCTTCATTGTATCTTTGCTCTCCTCTGGTTTGGGGATCCCGGAATGGAGTCATGAGATGGGGTCCCAGTGCATATGCCGCGTCACCTAGTAATGAAAAGACAGGAGGATGTTAATAGTGCATGTGCCCGTTGTGAGGTGTGCATCACGGGAGGGGATAGTCATGCCTGCCACCCATGTCACTCACCAACCAGCCAGCTGTCCCCATACACATTCTGTTCAAATTCTGTTGAGATGGTGCTTTGACGGTATATGTAGCTGTCATGGCTGGACCCGGGGTCCTTGGCACGGACGTGCCATATGAGGCCTTGGGCATCGACTATCACCTGTACATTGATGGAATGCCAATGCTTCCGATTGCAGTATATGTGCTCTGTGTTCCGGGGGGGCCGTAGTGCCACATGTGTGCAATCAATGGCCCCCACAGTGCGAGGGAATCTGGCAAGGTTGTAGAAATCTGTCATTGCCTTCCTCCGCAGGTCCTCAGTGGTGGGTTTGATAATTTGGTTGGCCATGCGTCTGAGGATTGCGGGGACAACCTGGTGCACACATCTGCTCATGGTGGATTGTGACATCCCAGCCACCACTCCACTTGTACGCTGGAATGATCCACTGGCAAGGACATGGAGCGTTGCCAGTACCTTCACCAGTGGCTGCACTGCTTGTGAGCACTGTGTCTGGCTGGTGATGTCATCCTGCAGGGTTGTGGTTAGTTCCAGGATGGCTTCAGGGCTGAATCTGAATAGGTGAAACACCTCCAATTCACTCATGCCAAACACGTCAATGCGCGTGCGGAATATCCTCTCCCGTGCCCTCCTACGTGCACGTCGACGCTGTAGGGCTATGAGCAAGGCTGCCCCTGGCATGTTGGCAGACAGATGTGTTGTCCAGCAAGTGTTTTAGCTCAATTCGTCTGTAACAGTGTTGCTTTAGCTGCTCTCCAGCTGATCTGTTCAACTCCTGTGCAAAGTTACCCCTGCTTTATGAGGGGTGACTTTCCGCAGAAAATTGCAGTTACGCATACCGGGTTACGCCGGCGCCAGAGAAACGTGCGTTTCTGAATCGGCGGTTCTCCCTCATTTGCATATTTGAATAGATAATCCATGAGAACGGTTGATCTGTCCCGCGTAAAGATGCACCAAAGACACGCCGGCGTGGAAAAGTTACGCCGGAAAAAAGTAGCCGATTTGAAGGCGGATCTGGTATAGTAGGTACGGTGCATTGATCCGACGGCGCAAAATAACAGTTATGCCGCACATCTCTAAAAACGCCGGAGTAATTGCTACATGAATCTACCCCAGTGTGTCTCTGATTTATAAAAGAAAAATGAAGGCTGCCATTGCAACTTTATTTCTGATAATACCAATAGCCTGTCATGCTGAACTCGGCTTTTGTATTTTATGATTTACTCACCTTGAATATCATGCATATCAGTAAGCCTGGAAAAGTTAATAATTCCTTATCTTCATACTAGGCCTGTTATTTAACCACTTCAATACAGAGTACTTATACACCTACCTTCCTGCCCAGACACATTTTCAAATTTCAGCGCGCTTACATTTTGAATGACAATTGCGCGGTCATGCGACACTGGACTTAAACAAGATTTTTTTCCCCACAATGGAGCTTTTTTTGGTGGTATTTGACCACCTCTGGGGTTTTTATTTTTTGCGCTACAAATAAAAAAATTTACATTTCGGGAAAAAAAGTAAGCCAGAGAATAAAACCACTGGTGGCGACAGTTTACCAAAGAGCTGACTGAAGACCAGATGGTCACAGCCATCCCTATGACCCACGAAGGCTGGTAATGTCATGATGTCATTTCCGGCGCTGGTAGATTTAACACTGCTGTTTTTTTTTACTGGGAAGCTGAGATCGATTTTTTTTTCAGGATTTCCAGCATAGAGGAGACATGTGGGGACTTATAGGGCCAGATTCACGAACACTTGCGCTGGAGTATTTGGATACAGTGCCTGCCGCCGAGAATGTGTTTTCAGCACGCCAGCATCGCGCTGAATCTCGGCGACAGGCTGCCGACATCTCGCACTCGCTGGAATAGTAAAAGTACATTACAGCGAGCGCGTCATAGAAGCGACGGGAATCCGACGCGGATTCCCGCCAATTCTACACGTGGGCGGAGTTTGTTATGAATCCTGAACGAGAAATCCCGCCGGATTTTTAAAGAAAAATCCGGCATGGGTTCCCCCCTCAGGAGCATAACGGGCCCTTAGGTCGGTTATGGGTTGTAAGGAGACCCCCTACGCCGAAAAAACGGCGTGGGGGTCCCCCCACAATCCATAACAGACCCGTATCCAAAGCACGCCGGCCGGCCGGTCAGGAAGGGAGTGGGGGCGAGCGAGCGCCCCCCCCCTCCTGAGCCGTACCGGGCAGCATGCCCTCAACATGGGGGGGTCAGGTGCTCTGGGGCAGGGGGCGCACTGCGGCCCCCCCACCCCAGAGCACCCTGTCCCCATGTTGATGAGGACAGGGCCCCTTCCCGACAACCCTGGCCGTTGGTTGTCGGGGTATGCGGGCGGGAGGCTTATCGGAATCTGGAAGCCCCCTTTAATAAGGGGGCCCCCAGATACCGGCCCCCCACCCTAAGTGAATGAGTATGGGGTACATTGTATCCCTACCCATTCACCTGCAAATACAAAGTGTAAACACAAATAAAACACACAGGGTATTGAAATATTTTATTAGTTGGCCGCCGGGGGGGGGGTGTGTATGATCGCTTTTATAAAAGCGCCCCCCTCCGGCGGGCTTCTGTGGGGGGGTGGGTGCCGCCGTCTGGTTCTCTTCCGCCGCCGGGGGGCGCTTTGATAAAAGCGCCCACCACCCGGCGGGCTTCTTTCGACGTCTTCGGCGGCGGGGGGGGTCTTCTCCCACTCTCCGGGGTCTTCTCCCACTCTCCGGGGTCTTCTCCCGCTCTCCGGGGGTCTTCTCCCACTCTCCGGGGGTCTTCTCCGCTCTCCGGGGGTCTTCTTCTTCTTCAGTAAACCACGTGCTACCTACCGGAGCATGATGGGACTGCGACGTCACAAGACAGGCCTATATATTTCGCTGCGAGCCGCGCGCCGGGCATAACAGCGGGAGGAAGCGTCGCGTCAACATCTGGAGAGCAGAAGAAGAAGAAGAAGACGCCGACGTCGCAGAAGAGGGGACCGCCGCCGCTAGTAATTGAGCTAACACACGAAGATAGCGGCGGCGAGTCCTGAAGAAGAAGAAGACCCCCGGAGAGCGGAGAAGACCCCCGGAGAGCGGAGAAGACCCCCGGAGAGCGGGAGAAGACCCCGGAGAGTGGGAGAAGACCCCCCCCCGCCGCCGAAGACGTCGAAAGAAGCCCGCCGGGTGGTGGGCGCTTTTATCAAAGCGCCCCCCCCGGCGGCGGAAAAGAACCAGACGGCGGCACCCACCCCCCACAGAAGCCCGCCGGAGGGGGGCGCTTTTCTAAAAGCGATCATACACACCCCCCCCCCGGCGGCCAACTAATAAAATATTTCAATACACTGTGTGGTTTATTTGTGTTTAAACTTTTGTTTTGCAGGTGAATGGGTAGGGGTACAATGTACCCCATACTCATTCACTTAGGGTGGGGGGCCGGTATCTGGGGGCCCCCTTATTAAAGGGGGCTTCCAGATTCCGATAAGCCTCCCGCCCGCATACCCCGACAACCAACGGCCAGGGTTGTCGGGAAGGGGCCCTGTCCTCATCAACATGGGGACAGGGTGCTCTGGGGTGGGGGGCCGCAGTGCGCCCCCTACCCCAGAGCACCTGACCCCCCATGTTGAGGGCATGCTGCCCGGTACGGCTCAGGAGGGGGGGGCGCTCGCTCGCCCCCACTCCCTTCCTGACCGGCCGGCCGGCGTGCTTTGGATACGGGTCTGGTATGGATTGTGGGGGGACCCCCACGCCGTTTTTTTCGGCGTAGGGGGTCTCCTTACAACCCATAACAGACCTAAGGGCCCGTTATGCTCCTGAGGGGGGAACCCATGCCGAATTTTTTCTTTAAAAATCCGGCGGGGATTTCTCGTTCAGGATTCATAACAAACTCCGCCCACGTGTAGAATTGGCGGGAATCCGCGTCGGATTCCCGTCGCTTTTATGACGGCTTTGTCTCCATCGCGGCAAGCCAGCTCGGCGCTGGCTCCCGCGATGGGGCTCGTAGGTGGTCAATCTCGCCGAGAAAGGGAGCGAGATTGACACAATATCCCAGTCACCTACTGTATGCGTCGCGTAACTGTGATGATGCGCCGTCGTTTCTATGTGCCCGTACCCACCAAACTAGATGCGCCCAATAACGGGTCATTTGCGACCGGCGGAACGTTCCGACGCCAGAGTATCGTCAGCGCTTATTTTCGCTGGGCGCATCAGTCGCGCCCATTGATTTCCCCTGCAAATATGCAAATGAGGGAGATTTCCCAATTCACGAACGGATTAGCACCATACGCTGGCTACATGCGCCGCGCGTATCTGGTCCGTCCGGCGCAAAGTTATTTCTACAAAAGGCTGCTTTATCTTTACTCCAGACGGTCACAGGTCAGCAGGAGAGCAGCTACAGCAGCGTTACCGACGATAGGAGCTAGCTGAGCACCCCCACTTGCAAGGACAACACCTCTGTGTGCCAACATGCCAGGGGCAATTGTGGTCCTAGAACTACTGATGGGTCCCCCGGAACCAAGAAGGCGGCCACGTGAGAGGATATACCGCACTCGTATGAACCTCTTTGGCATGGGGGATGAGGAGGTGTATCGCCTCTTCAGATTCAGCCCTGATGCAATACTTGAACTAACCACAACCCTGCAGGATGACATCACCAGCAAGACATACCGCTCACAAGCAGTGCAGCCACTGGTGAAGGTCCTGGCAACACTTCATTTCCTTGCCAGTGGATCATTCCAGCGTACAAGTGGAGTGGTGGCTGGGATGTCACAATCCTCCATAAGCAGATGTGTGCACCAGGTTGTCCCTGCAATCCTCAGACGCATGTCCAACCAGTTCATCAGACCCACCACTGAGGAGCTGCGGCAGAAGGCAATGACAGATTTCTACAACATTGCCAGATTCCCACGCACTGTGGGGGCCATTGATTGCACACATGTGGCCCTACAGCCCCCCAGTGCCACAGAGCACATATACCGCAATCGGAAACATTGGCATTCCATCAACGTACAGGTGATAGCCGATGCCCAGCGCCTCATATGGCACGTCCGTGCCAAACACCCCGGGTCCAGCCATGACAGCTACATATACAATCAGAGCCCCATCCCAGCAGAATTTAACCAGAACATGTATGGGGACAGCTGGCTGATTGGTGAGTGACATGGGAGTCAGGCATGACTATCCCCTCCCGTGATGCACAACAGAAATCGCACATGCATGACTAACATTCTCCTGTCTTTTACCTTACAGGTGACTCTGCATATGCACTGGGACCCCATCTAATGACTCCTTTCCGGAACCCCCAAACCAGAGGAGAGAGAAAATACAATGAAGCACACATCAAAACCCGTGCAGTGGTGGAGCAAACATTTGGGCTCTTGAAGTCCCGTTTCCGATGCCTGGATAAGTCTGGGGGGACCCTATTGTATTCCCCTACCTTCGTGTGTCAGATCATCGCTGCATGTTGCATTCTGCATAACTTTGCTATGAAAA
Source organism: Rana kukunoris (assembly GCA_029574335.1). Taxonomy (NCBI): domain Eukaryota; kingdom Metazoa; phylum Chordata; class Amphibia; order Anura; family Ranidae; genus Rana; species Rana kukunoris. Next base: position 156,186,176 of record CM056057.1, read on the forward strand.
AAGGCCTGCATATTGACATACGTGATGACCTGACCCCCGACCCACACAGTCCCCACCTGCCAGAGGACACCCAGTCTGCTGATGGAAGAGCAGTCAGGAGGGTCCTCGCCGTAGGCATCTTTGGACACTAAACCAAAACATTAATAACACAGACAGTGCACGCGTGTACACCACTGATGTCCCTAGATCACACACACCACATGCACATCGCATTGGATTAGCCCAAGTCCAGCATGTAGGAGTTGGGAGCAGTAACGCCAGCGTCAAGGCCCCAATGATGTCACTGTCCATTCACACACCTTTCACACGTCATTCATTCAGCCGTGGGGTTCACTTCACCACCACGGCCGAGGGTGACACCCCTTACTTTCAGGAGTGCCACCCTCTCACATTCACACACCATTCACACTGTCCCCTGCACTCCTGACCGTGTGCAGTACAAAAATAAATTAATAATATCATATCCTGATAAATAAAATAAACAAAATCTCATAACCTGAGCAAAAGAAAAAATAAACTCATGACCTGAGTATGTCCAAATCAAAAATATAAAACAAAAAAAAAAAAAAGGCCTCATCGGGGATGCCGGGGGCTTCTTCTGGGGGCCCCTCTCTGGCTCCGCAGCTGCCTGGATGGAGTGGGTGGGGGTGGGGGGGCATCTGGAGGTGGCTGATCCCCAGGTGGGCCACTCCTGGCAGGTGTGGCCTGCGTGCCCTCCAAGGCCCTGGCTATCCGTCCAAGGTAGGAGTTGGTCTGGGCCTGCATCCGGAGCTGACGGGTGACCTGGTAGTGCTGGGCCCGCCGACTCAGCCTCCCCTGGTCCCGGATGGCAGCACTGTTGGCCTGGACGGCTGCAGTAAGGTGCTGGATATCCCCCTGCACCTCCCCCAAAGTGGTGACCACTGCAGCGCAGTTGCAGCTGACATCCTGCACTGCGTTGCTGAGGTTGGCAACGGAGCCCAGGCTGTCAGACACTTTCTCCAAGTGCACCGCTATGGCCCCCATCTGTTCCGTCTGCCTGGCGTGATCCCTCGCCAACTGGTCCTGTATACCATCAGACACCCCCCTGGTCTTCTGGGTCGCCTTCCTGGGGCCAGAAGATGGATGTCCTCGGGTGGAAGGAGTCGCCCTTGAGGGGCTTCCAAGGATGGGGGAGGGGACGACAGACGGCCCAGGAGAAGGGGAGGAGACAGACAACACTAATGAAAAGTCCTGCTCTGCCACAGCAGGATCCTCAACAACCACCTCGGCAGGTGTGGTGTGGCCACTCTCCTCCTCCACAACCTCTTCACCACCCAGTGGCTCAGGCACACGATGGCGTGGGGGGGATGGGGTGGAATGCACGCTGACAGATGATGGCCCAGCTCCGTCATCTGTGGATGACACAAAGCAGACACATGTTGGTGGTCCCACACACTTGGCACATGTACCCCCCCCCCCCAAATGCAAAACAACAAATAGGGGATTATAAAACACTTACCTGTCCTTGTGCCTTCCTCCACGGAGTCATAGCCTGCGACCCCCTCCACCTGCTCCCTCTCCAGGCAGCGAGCAACCACCTCCTCCTCTGCGGTTAGGGTGACAGGACATGGGGGACCACCACCTGTGCCCCTCTCATACCTCCTGATGGAGGCCACCTTGTCCCTCACCTTGCGCCGCAGGTCATTAATTTTTTTTTGTATGTCCCCAGCAGTCCGGGTGGAGTAGCCCAAGGCATTGACCCTGGCAGCAATCGACTCCAGGATGCCCTGCTTCCTCTCCCGGCTGGTCTTCCGGCTTTTTTTGCCATGGAGAAATTCATTATCCCTCTCCATTGCCGAAATGATCACTGAGACCTCCTGGGCATTAAAATTCAGGTTCCTCCTCTCTCTGGGGGTAGCGGGAGCAGCCATCACAGCACAAAAGTATCTTCCCTGGGGTGGGGGGAAGCGGAACTACTTTTGCGCCGGAATGGCGTTTCCGCCAGCGCTTTTAAGCGCCCAGCGGAACGCATTGCGCTGACGTTTCCCAGGAAGTGGTGCCGACGGAAGTTGTGAGCATGCGCACAAGGGGGGCGAGTGGAGCCGCACTCACTGCGCATGCTCCGTGGATGATGCGCTGAACGTAAGCCTCTGCACTGGGCTCCGCCTATCATTTACATATGATCACACCCACTTCCACTTGCGTCGGGTTACGCCAGCGCATTATCGTTACTCTGGCGCAAGTTTACGCGCAACTGCTATGTGAATTACAGGACTTGCGCTGAAAGGGTCTTCAGAGTAACGTAAATGAGAAGCGTTACTCCAGAGGAAAGATACTCTCATCTACCTGAATCTGGCCCATAGACTCCAGATATCTCCATAAAGAGGACCTGTCATGCCCTATTCCTATTTTAAGAGATGTGTACATTCCTTGTATTAGGAATAAAAGTGATCAAAAAATAGAAAATGTAAGGGAAATTGTAAAAAAACAAAAACAAAAAATAAAATAGGACATTCAGGAATTTTACGTGTAGGAGTGGAATGGCAGAAATTGTCCAATTGGCAAGTGGTTACAAAAATGTCAGTCTATCAGTCTTCAATCTTATTATTGGATAAATGTGGTGGCATTTGTGTTTATTTTTCAGCCTTTTTTTTACTTTCACCTAGTGAACTTACAAGTGACACACTTTTCATCCTAGTGTTACCTCTCCACTCCTCTTTCTGTAGGGGTTTTCCAAGGCTTTGTCCTTGGAACCCTCCTCTTCTGCATGTATACCTCCTCCCTGGGTCATGTGATAATCTCCCATGGCTTCCTGTACCATCTCAATGCTGATAACACACAAATCTATCTCTACTGCTCACTTCACTTACTATATTCAGTCTCCTCTCGCAATACTAACTTACTAACTGACTTATCAGCATGGATGGATTACCACTTCCTCATACTCAATCTTTCTAAAACTGAGCACATAATCTTTCCCCTAGCCTGTACCCCATCCCCTGACTTCTCCATCAAGATCAATAATACATTTATCCTTTGCATCCCTGATGCCAGGGTGCTAGGTGTAACCCTAGATTCTGACCTTTCCTTTCCGCCGTAAATCCAAGCACTGCCCAAATCTTGCAGACTTCACCTCCGTAACATCTCCAAAATTCACTCCGGCCGTGTACACACGACCGAGGTTCTCTCTGGAAACCAGCAAGAACCTCGCTGGAAGCTGCATTCCAGCGAGGACCTCGGCCGTGTGTACGCTCTCGGCGAGCTTCCCGTCGGGAAGCCCGTCGAGCAGAAATAGAGAGCACGCTCTCTATTTGCTCGACGGCCCGCCTGGATGAATGGCTGGTTGCCATTCCCGACGGGCGGGTCGCCGATTTCGACGGCCGGCAGAGAACCATGACGGGCGGAACGATGTGTTCTGCCCGTCGAGGTTCTCTGCCGTGTGTACACGGCCTCCCTCCACATTGGCCTATCTCTCTGCAGGCCCCCCTTCAGTCTATCAGGATTGCCGCTGCCAGACTCATCCACCTTACCAACCATTCAGTGTCTGCCACTCCTCTCGGCCAATCCCTCTACTGGCTTCCAGTGGCGGCCCGTCCATAGGGACGCACGGGCGCCGCCCCCCCCCCAAAAAAAAAAAACGGGCCCTTTAAGAACTTTTATTTTGTTCTGGCGGCCGTCTATAGAGGGCGCTGCAGCGCCACCCCCTCTCGCAAATAACACACATTCAATGCAATGCATTGAATGTGAGTTATTGTTGCCAGCTGCCTGGTCTATTCATATAACCGGACAGCGGCAGCTGGTTGGCTGAGGGGAACTGCCTATCAAAGCCAGCGGCTCTGATAGGCTTTTCCAGTACCGCCCTCCTGCTCTCGGAAGTCTATACTCGGAGCGCAGGCAACCTGCAGTCCTTGCATAAGACTGACGGCCGTTTCAGCCAATCAGGTTCCCGGATTCTGGTTATCAGGAACCTGATTGGCTGAAGCTTCTCCGCGGCGGCAGAAGACATCGAGGGAGGACATGGAAGCGTCAGATAAGTGTTTTTTTTACAGGGAAAGGGGCATCATGGGGCACAGTGGCATCATGGGGCACAGTGGCATCATGGGGCACAGTGGTGACAAAGGGCACAGAGGCGACAATGAGCACGGTGGCATGGGGCACAGTGGTGACAATTAAAGGGCACAGTGGTGACAATTGATGGCACAGTGACTGCATATGATGGCATGGCACAGTGGTGACAATTGATGGCACAGTGACTGCATTTGATGGCATGGCACAGTGGTGACAATTGATGGGCACATAGAACAAAAAAGACCGCGCTATAAAACCCCTCCCCCCCAAGAACTACAGGCTGCAGCAAGCGTGTGATAAACAGAAAACAATGGAATATAAAAAGCCGCGCCACATAAAAAATCAGAATTAGTTACACCAATATCAATGATGGTAAACAAAAAACTACTATAGTCCATTAAAGTCCATAGTGATGGTAAAAATAATAATTCCCAAGCAGAGATCCTCTGTATAGTGACACCAAACGAACAACTCCAAAAGGAACACCCGCCACCAAGTGAATGAGCAGCTTACCAGAGGTCAGACATAAGCCAGCATCTGACTATAACCCAGTCACGGCCTTTGAATCCCTGTGGTTCCCGAGATCATCCAGAATGGACCAGGACGAAACACTTCTTACACTCCGGATAAAGAAAAAGGCGCACATAGCATAATTCCGTTGGCGAAATTTTTAATGAATAAATAAAAATTTACTTACACAGCACACATGGTAAATGAGCATAAAAACAAATATTGCCGGCCGGCATGCAGGAGCCCTTCCTCCTCAACGTGGTGACGTCACTGCGTCGCCTCCCATACGCGTTTCGTCACTAGAAGGACGTTCTCAATGGGGGTAGGGCTTCACAGTGATACACCACTTAATAAGGACCAGCCGCCCGTTGTGAGAAGCAGCACGCTGAGTCCAGACACGCCATCTTTAATATGGTAAAAAAGCCCTTAGTAGAATGTCATTCTGCCAGGCGTCAAGGGCGCAACTTAATGTTCCACTACGGAAAAAAAAGGGAAGAAGAAACTAAACTTAAACTAATCCATACCCCACCAGTATTGGGGTAGGCCAAAAAGTTATTTTAATTTTCTTATTTATCTAGATTTAATGTGGACAGAGTGGTATAGGGATAGGCAAGGGGAAGGCCGCTGGCACTCGGCTCTCTCTCCTTCCCCCCTACAGATCACAGCACCATCTAGAGGACAAGTCTGGTAAATGTATCCAGACTTATCGGGGCGAACCGAAAGAGGAAAAATACACAACAAAATTTGTAATGTGTGTATTCCCTAGGGACTTATGTCCTCATGAGAATGTCAGTACTAAACATAGTGCATGTACTGGAGTGATATATTAATTATTTAACACTCAAATAATACGACTTAATGGGTTATGAAAATTAGTTCAAGACCCAGTATTATAATCAAAAGTGACAAAAAAAAGGATATTCATTTAAAAATATAGGGCCAGATTCAGGTAGATGAGAGTATCTTTCCTCTGGAGTAACGCTTCTCATTTACGTTACTCTGAAGACCCTTTCAGCGCAAGTCCTGTAATTCACATAGCAGTTGCGCGTAAACTTGCGCCAGAGTAACGATAATGCGCTGGCGTAACCCGACGCAAGTGGAAGTGGGTGTGATCATATGTAAATGATGGGCGGAGCCCAGCGCAGAGGCTTACGTTCAGCGCATCATCCACGGAGCATGCGCAGTGAGTGCGGCTCCACTCGCCCCCCTTGTGCGCATGCTCACAACTTCCGTCGGCACCACTTCCTGGGAAACGTCAGCGCAATGCGTTCCGCTGGGCGCTTAAAAGCGCTGGCGGAAACGCCATTCCGACGCAAAAGTATTTCTGCTTCCCCCCACTCCAGGGAAGATACTTTTGTTTGGTGATGGCTGCTCCCGCTACCCCCAGAGAGAGGAGGAACCTGAATTTTAATGCACAGGAGGTCTCGCTCATCATTTCGGCAATGGAGACGGATAATGCTTTTCTCCATGGCAAAAAAAGCCGAAAGACCAGCCGGGAGAGGAAGCAGGGCATCCTGGAGTCCATTGCTGCCAGGGTCAATGTCCTGGGGTACTCCACCCGGACTGCTGGGGACATACAAAAAAAAATTAATGACCTGCGGCGCAAGGTGAGGGACAAGGTGGCCTCCATCAGGAGGTATGAGAGGGGCACAGGTGGTGGTCCCCCATGTCCTGTCACCCTAACCGCAGAGGAGGAGGTGGTTGCACGCTGCCTGGAGAGTGAGCAGGTGGAGGGGGTCGCAGGCTATGACTCCGTGGAGGAAGGCACAAGGACAGGTAAGTGTTTTATAATCCCCTATTTGTTGTTTTGCATTTGGGGGGGGGAGGGTACATGTGCCAAGTGTGTGGGACCACCAACATGTGTCTGCTTTGTGTCATCCACAGATGACGGAGCTGGGCCATCATCTGTCAGCGTGCATTCCACCCCATCCCCCCCACGCCATCGTGTGCCCGAGCCACTGGGTGGTGAAGAGGTTGTGGAGGAGGAGATTGGCCACACCACACCTGCCGAGGTGGTTGTGGAGGATCCTGCTGTGGCAGAGCAGGACTTTACCTTAGTGTTGTCTGTCTCCTCCCCTTCTCCTGGGCCGTCTGTCGTCCCCTCCCCCATCCTTGGAAGCCCCTCAAGGGCGACTCCTTCCACCCGAGGACAACCATCTTCTGGCCCCAGGAAGGCGACCCAGAAGACCAGGGGGGTGTCTGATGGTGTCCAGGACCAGTTGGCGAGGGATCACGCCAGGCAGACGGAACAGATGGGGGCCATAGTTGGGCACTTACAGAAAGTGTCTGACAGCCTGGGCTCCGTTGCCAACCTCAGCAACGCAGTGCAGGATGTAAGCTGCAACTGCGCTGCAGTGGTCATAACTTTGGGGGAGGTGCAGAGGGATATTCGGCACCTTACTGCAGCCGTCCAGGCTAACAGTGCTGCCATCCGGGACCAGGGGAGGCTGAGTCGGCGGGCCCAGCACTACCAGGTCACCCGTCAGCTCCGGATGCAGGCCCAGACGAACTCCTACCTTGGACGGATAGCCAGGGCCTTGGAGGGCATGCAGGCCACACCTGTCAGGAGTGGCCCACCTGGGGATCAGCCACCTCCAGATGCCCCCCCACCCCCACCCACTCCATCCAGGCAGCTGCGGAGCCAGAGAGGGGCCCCCAGAAGAAGCCCCCGGCATCCCCGATGAGGCCTTTTTTTTTTTAATGTTTTATATTTTTGATTTGGACATACTCAGGTCATGAGTTTATTTTTTCTTTTGCTCAGGTTATGAGATTTTGTTTATTTTATTTATCAGGATATGATATTATTAATTTATTTTTGTACTGCACACGGTCAGGAGTGCAGGGGACAGTGTGAATGGTGTGTGAATGTGAGAGGGTGGCACTCCTGAAAGTAAGGGGTGTCACCCTCGGCCGTGGTGGTGAAGTGAACCCCACGGCTGAATGAATGACGTGTGAAAGGTGTGTGAATGGACAGTGACATCATTGGGGCCTTGACGCAGCGTTACTGCTCCCAACTCCTACATGCTGGACTTGGGCTAATCCAATGCGATGTGCATGTGGTGTGTGTGATCTAGGGACATCAGTGGTGTACACGCGTGCACTGTCTGTGTTATTAATGTTTTGGTTTAGTGTCCAAAGATGCCTACGGCGAGGACCCTCCTGACTGCTCTTCCATCAGCAGACTGGGTGTCCTCTGGCAGGTGGGGACTGTGTGGGTCGGGGGTCAGGTCATCACGTATGTCAATATGCAGGCCTTTTTTCATAGCAAAGTTATGTACTATGCAACATGCACCGATAATCTGACACACAAAGGTAGGGGAATACAATAGGGTCCCCCCAGACTTATCCAGGCATCGGAAACGGGACTTCAGGAGCCCAAATGTTTGCTCCACCACTGCACGGGTTTTGATGTGTGCTTCATTGTATTTTCTCTCTCCTCTGGTTTGGGGGTTCCGGAAAGGAGTCATTAGATGGGGTCCCAGTGCATATGCAGAGTCACCTGTAAGGGAAAAGACAGGATAATGTTAGTCATGCATGTGCGATTTCTGTTGTGCATCACGGGAGGGGATAGTCATGCCTGACTCCCATGTCACTCACCAACCAGCCAGCTGTCCCCATACATGTTCTGGTTAAATTCTGCTGGGATGGGGCTCTGATTGTATATGTAGCTGTCATGGCTGGACCCGGGGTGTTTGGCACGGACGTGCCATATGAGGCGTTGGGCATCGGCTATCACCTGTACGTTGATGGAATGCCAATGCTTCCGATTGCGGTATATGTGCTCTGTGGCACTGGGGGGCTGTAGGGCCACATGTGTGCAATCAATGGCCCCCACAGTGCGTGGGAATCTGGCAATGTTGTAGAAATCTGTCATTGCCTTCTGCCGCAGCTCCTCAGTGGTGGGTCTGATGAACTGGTTGGACATGCGTCTGAGTATTGCAGGGACAACCTGGTGCACACATCTGCTCATGGAGGACTGTGACATCCCAGCCACCACTCCACTTGTACGCTGGAATGATCCACTTGCAAGGAAATGAAGTGTTGCCAGGACCTTCACCAGTGGCTGCACTGCTTGTGAGCGGTGTGTTGGGCTGGTGATGTCATCCTGCAGGGTTGTGGTTAGTTCAAGTATTGCATCTGGGCTGAATCTGAAGAGGCGATACACCTCCTCATCCCCCATGCCAAAGAGGTTCATACGAGTGCGGTATATCCTCTCACGTGGCCGCCTTCTTGGTTCCAGGGGACCCATCAGTAGTTCTAGGACCACAATTGCCCCTGGCATGTTGGCACACAGAGGTGTTGTCCTTGCAAGTGTTGTTGTTCAGCAAGCTCCTATCGTCGGTAACGCTGCTGTAGCTGCTCTCCTGCTGACCTGTGACCGTCTGGAGTAAAGATAAAGCAGCCTTTTGTAGAAATAACTTTGCGCCGGACGGACCAGATACGCGCGGCGCATGTAGCCAGCGTATGGTGCTAATCCGTTCGTGAATTGGTAAATCTCCCTCATTTGCATATTTGCAGGGGAAATCAATGGGCGCGACTGATGCGCCCAGCGAAAATAAGCGCTGACGATACTCTGGCGTCGGAACGTTCCGCCGGTCGCAAATGACCCGTTATTGGGCGCATCTAGTTTGGTGGGTACGGGCACATAGAAACGACGGCGCATCATCACAGTTACGCGGCGCATATCGAAATACTCCAGCGCAAGTGTTCGTGAATCTGGCCCATAGTGTTAGTGGAGAATCGCTACATCAAATGTATCCTGCATAGGAATACATGATACCTATAATATTGAAAGAGCGATTCATTCTAAGCAATTAAGACAACCGTTGTACTATGTGACCAGTATCAAACAGTGAAATGAAAAAAAAAAATTAATAATGTGAAACCAAATACAAAGGGGAAAACAAAAGAGGAAAATTCCACATAGACTAAGTGAAGACGACTAGGAGGACAAAAACCATAAATTTAATCATTATTCTCTGAAGAGTATATATATACCTGCCCCCAGGTGTGCTTCTCACAAAGGTCAATTACAGGCAATGCTACTAGACGCATTAACATATATAGACTAAGTGAAGACGACTTACATGGCATAAAAAATACAAAATAAAAATTTGAAAGAATATCAGGTATCAATATCCATTACTGACAGTGTTAATAGACATATTAACATATATAGACTAAGTGAAGACGACTTGAAGGGCATAAAAATGAAAAATATCAGGTATCATAAAAACTCAAAATTGAAAAATTCTTATACCATAGGAAATACCAGCCCCCAAGTATGTTGTACACGGAGGCTACTTCAAGCATTGCTAATGAACGCATTCACATCCGTTTCAATGTTTAACCCAAATGGGGTATAGGTTTTTAGACGAAAAATCCAACCCATCTCCATCTGGGATATCCCTTGTACTAGATTCCCTCCTCTCCAAGGGGCTTTATATTTATCGATCCCTAGAAAGAGGGTATTGGAGGGATTTTTATCGTGCTTCAATCTATAATGATTGGAAACGGAATGGTCCCTAAATCCAGACAAAATATTAGTAATGTGCTCGTTGACACGAACCTGAAATGCCCTCTTGGTCCTGCCCACGTATTGTTTACCACATGGGCATTGTACCAAATACACCACTCCCACAGAGGCACAGGTAATACATGGTAGAATCTTGTATTCCTTCCCAGTGGCTGTGGATGTAAAGGACCTCACACATCTAAGTTTGTTAGAACTTAGAGCACAGACCCGACATCGCCCACATTTGTAATAACCTTTTAACTGAACAAAAGGAAAAAAGGACTTTGTAAGGGGAGGATCTATAACATTCTTAGATATTAGGTTCCTTAGGGACTGTACCCCTTTGAAGATAACCCAGGGTTTCGGGGGCAGGATGTTTTTTAACACGGGGTCATTTAAGGCTAAATGCCAGTGTTTCTTTACCAGATGGGTTATGGTTCTATGTTGAGTTGAATAAGTTGTGACAAAAGGTACTACATCAGAGAACTTATTCTCCTCCTTAGGAGTCTTATCACGTAAAAGCTGAATCTTATCCATTCCCAAAACCTGATCTAGAGACCCCTGTAATTCCGTTCTACAGTACCCCTTTTCAAGAAATCTTTCTGTGTGAACTAAGGCTTGTTGTTGAAACACCTGAGTGTGAGGAGGAGGTGCAAATTTTAAACATTTGTCCAGCAGAGATTTCTCAGCCTTTAAAATTTGCACCTCCTCAAAGTCTGGATAAATTCAAAACCTTTTTGGATATACACAAATTCATAAGGAAAATCAATATTAAAAGATATATGATAGGTGTCACAACTTCCAGTCAATATCTTACCACCAACTATGTACACTCAGGACTGTCCAACGCCTCTTTGTTCAATCCTCCGGGGGGACTGGCACCATCCCTGAAGATATTTAGGGATGTCCTTGTTAGGGACCTGGAGGCTATTGAAACTAAGGCCCCATGCACACGATCGGACATATCCGATGAAAACGGTCCGCGGACCATTTCCATCGGATATGTCCGATCGGGAGTTTGATCCGATGGCGTGTACACACCATCGTGGTGACGCGGCGGTGACGTTGACGCCGCCGCGTCACCGCACCAGGAAGTAAAACACTTCCGCGCATGCGCCGAATCCATTCGGCAGCGGCGCGGCGGCGGTGGGGGACGACATGTCTGCTGGTAAGTGTACTAACCAGCAGACATGTCGGGCGGACAGATCCCCACCGGATAGATTTCAAAGCTTGCTTTGAAATCTGTCGGGTGGACAAATCTGTCCGCTAGCCCATACACACGAGCGGAGATGTCTGCTGAAACGGTCCATCGGACCGTTTTTAGCGGACATATCCCCTCGTGTGTACGCGGCCTAAGAGAGCTAAGCTCAATAAAACCCTCCAAGACGGTTTAGATTCCTTGTGTACCAACAAGGATCTAGTCATCAGACCAGCGGACAAAGGGGGGGCATCGTAGTACTCGACAAGGCCGACTACCTCAGAGAGATGCATAAGATCGTGGATGATGTTAACACATACTCCATACTCCCCAATGATCCCAAGCTGACATATAAAAGAGAACTTGAGATATTAGTGGAAAGAGGTGTTTTTGAGGGTATTTTGTCCCTAAAGGAAAAACTTTTTCTCATACCAAAAGCACCCCGCACTCCAACACTGTACTATCTTCCAAAGTTGCATAAGGATCCTGTCTGCCCCCGGGGTCGCCCTATTGTTAGTGGCATCGATTCAATTACTTCCCGGGTGGGCAGATACATTGATTTTTATTTGCAACCATTGGTTAAAAAAATTCCCTCTTATGTTAGGGATTCTAAACATATTATCAATATCCTTACCGATCTCCCCGCTTCTCCTGATATGTGGATGGTTACGATTGATGTAACTTCATTGTACACAATCATACCCCATGTCTTAGGACTTGAAGCTGTGCAATTTTATCTTGGGAGAGACTCAGGTCTTCCCTCCAAGCAAGTTGTTTTTATTATGTCCCTTTTGAGTTTTGCAGCTGCATCCAACTATTTTTTGTTCGAAGACAAGTTCTACAAACAAAATACTGGGGTGGCTATGGGGGCTAAATACGCCCCAAGCCTGGCCAACCTGTTCATGGCCAAATGGGAGGAGGATGTCGTCTACTTGAGGGATGCCCCTCAGGTGGTCCTTTGGGCCAGATACATAGACGACATCCTTCTCCTATGGGCAGGCGGGCACACCGATTTGACCAACTTCATTGGATACCTCAATGATAATAACAGGGGTATAGAACTGAAATATGAGGCCAGCCAGACCAGGGTTCACTACCTTGACTTGGTAATTGAAATCAAGGACAATAGGTTTATCACCTCTACATTTTTCAAGGACACTGATCGGAACTCCTACATCCCAGTAGGAAGTTGCCATCATGAACCTTGGTTGAAGGGTGTCCCCAAGAGTCAATATCTCCGGCTAAGACGGAATTGCTCTGACACTCAGGTGTTTCAACAACAAGCCTTAGTTCTCACAGAAAGATTTCTTGAAAAGGGGTACTGCAGAATGGAATTACAGGGGTCTCTAGATCAGGTTTTGGGAATGGATAGGATTCAGCTTTTACGTGATAAGACTCCTAAGGAGGAGAATAAGTTCTCTGATGTAGTACCTTTTGTCACAACTTATTCAACTCAACATAGAACCATAACCCATCTGGTAAAGAAACACTGGCATTTAGCCTTAAATGACCCCGTGTTAAAAAACATCCTGCCCCCGAAACCCCGGGTTATCTTCAAAGGGGTACAGTCCCTAAGGAACCTAATATCTAAGAATGTTATAGATTCTCCCCTTACAAAGTCCTTTTTTCCTGTTGTTCAGTTAAAAGGATATTACAAATGTGGGCGATGTCGGGTCTGTGCTCTAAGTTCTAACAAACTTAGATGTGTGAGGTCCTTTACATCCACAGCCACTGGGAAGGAATACAAGATTCTACCATGTATTACCTGTGCCTCTGTGGGAGTGGTGTATTTGGTACAATGCCCATGTGGTAAACAATACGTGGGCAGGACCAAGAGGGCATTTCAGGTTCGTGTCAACGAGCACATTACTAATATTTTGTCTGGATTTAGGGACCATTCCGTTTCCAATTATTATAGATTGAAGCACGATAAAAATCCCTCCAATACCCTCTTTCTAGGGATCGATAAATATAAAGCCCCTTGGAGAGGAGGGAATCTAGTACAAGGGATATCCCAGATGGAGATGGGTTGGATTTTTCGTCTAAAAACCTATACCCCATTTGGGTTAAACATTGAAACGGATGTGAATGCGTTCATTAGCAATGCTTGAAGTAGCCTCCGTGTACAACATACTTGGGGGCTGGTATTTCCTATGGTATAAGAATTTTTCAATTTTGAGTTTTTATGATACCTGATATTTTTCATTTTTATGCCCTTCAAGTCGTCTTCACTTAGTCTATATATGTTAATATGTCTATTAACACTGTCAGTAATGGATATTGATACCTGATATTCTTTCAAATTTTTATTTTGTATTTTTTATGCCATGTAAGTCGTCTTCACTTAGTCTATATATGTTAATGCGTCTAGTAGCATTGCCTGTAATTGACCTTTGTGAGAAGCACACCTGGGGGCAGGTATATATATACTCTTCAGAGAATAATGATAACATTTATGGTTTTTGTCCTCCTAGTCGTCTTCACTTAGTCTATGTGGAATTTTCCTCTTTTGTTTTCCCCTTTGTATTTGGTTTCACATTATTAAAAAAAAATGTTCATTTCACTGTTTGATACTGGTCACATAGTACAACGGTTGTCTTAATTGCTTAGAATGAATCGCTCTTTCAATATTATAGGTATCATGTATTCCTATGCAGGATACATTTGATGTAGCGATTCTCCACTAACACTATATTTTTAAATGAATATCCTTTTTTTGTCACTTTTGATTATAATACTGGGTCTTGAACTAATTTTCATAACCCATTAAGTCGTATTATTTGAGTGTTAAATAATTAATATATCACTCCAGTACATGCACTATGTTTAGTACTCACATTCTCATGAGGACATAAGTCCCTAGGGAATACACACATTACAAATTTTATTGTGTATTTTTCCTCTTTCGGTTCGCCCCGATAAGTCTGGATACATTTACCAGACTTGTCCTCTAGATGGTGCTGTGATCTGTAGGGGGGAAGGAGAGAGAGCCGAGTGCCAGCGGCCTTCCCCTTGCCTATCCCTATACCACTCTGTCCACATTAAATCTAGATAAATAAGAAAATTAAAATAACTTTTTGGCCTACCCCAATACTGGTGGGGTATGGATTAGTTTAAGTTTAGTTTCTTCTTCCCTTTTTTTTCCGTAGTGGAACATTAAGTTGCGCCCTTGACGCCTGGCAGAATGACATTCTACTAAGGGCTTTTTTACCATATTAAAGATGGCGCGTCTGGACTCAGCGTGCTGCTTCTCACAACGGGCGGCTGGTCCTTATTAAGTGGTGTATCACTGTGAAGCCCTACCCCCATTGAGAACGTCCTTCTAGTGACGAAACGCGTATGGGAGGCGACGCAGTGACGTCACCACGTTGAGGAGGAAGGGCTCCTGCATGCCGGCCGGCAATATTTGTTTTTATGCTCATTTACCATGTGTGCTGTGTAAGTAAATTTTTATTTATTCATTAAAAATTTCGCCAACGGAATTATGCTATGTGCGCCTTTTTCTTTATCCGGAGTGTAAGAAGTGTTCCGTCCTGGTCCATTCTGGATGATCTCGGGAACCACAGGGATTCAAAGGCCGTGACTGGGTTATAGTCAGACGCTGGCTTATGTCTGACCTCTGGTAAGCTGCTCATTCACTTGGTGGCGGGTGTTCCTTTTGGAGTTGTTCGTTTGGTGTCACTATACAGAGGATCTCTGCTTGGGAATTATTATTTTTACCATCACTATGGACTTTAATGGACTATAGTAGTTTTTTGTTTACCATCATTGATATTGGTGTAACTAATTCTGATTTTTTATGTGGCGCGGCTTTTTATATTCAATTGATGGGCACAGTAGCTGCGTTTGATGGCATGGCACATTGGTGACAATTGATGGCACAGTGGTGGCGTTTGATGGCATGGCACAGTGGTGACAATTGATGGCACAGTGACTGCATATGATGGCATGGCACAGTGGTGACAATTGATGGCACAGTGACTGCATTTGATGGCATGGCACAGTGGTGACAATTGATGGCACAGGGACTGCGTTTGATGGCATGGCACAGTGGTGACAATTGATGGCACAGTGACTGCATTTGATTGCATGGCACAGTGGTGACAATTGATGGGCACAGTAGCTGTGTTTGATGGCATGGCACAGTGGTGACAATTGATGGCACAGTGGAGGCGTTTGATGGCATGGCACAGTGGTGACAATTGATGGCACAGTGGTGGCGTTTAATGGCATTGCACAGTGGTGACAATTGATGGCACAGTGACTGCATTTGGTGGCATGGCACAGTGGTGACAATTGATGGCACAGTTGCTGTGTTTGATGGCATGGCACAGTGGTGGCAATTGATGGCACAGTTGCTGTGTTGCATGGCACAGTGGTGACAATTGATGGCACAGTGGCTGCATTTGTTGGCATGGCACAGTGGTGGCAATTGATGGCACAGTTGCTGTGTTGCATGGCACAGTGGTGACAATTGATGGCACAGTGGCTGCATTTGGTGGCATGGCACAGTGGTGACAATTGATGGCACAGTTGCTGTGTTGCATGGCACAGTGGTGACAATTGATGGCGCAGTGGCTGTATTTGGTGGCATGGCACAGTGGTGACAATTGATGGCACAGTTGCTGTGTTGCATGGCACAGTGGTGACAATTGATGGCGCAGTGGCTGCATTTGGTGGCATGGCACAGTGGTGACAATTGATGGCACAGTTGCTGTGTTGCATGGCACAGTGGTGACAATTGATGGCGCAGTGGCTGCATTTGGTGGCATGGCACAGTGGTGACAATTGATGGCACAGTTGCTGTGTTGCATGGCACAGTGGTGACAATTGATGGCACAGTGGCTGCATTTGATGGCATGGCACAGTGGTGACAATTGATGGCACAGTTGCTGTGTTGCATGGCACAGTGGTGACAATTGATGGCACAGTGGCTGCATTTGATGGCATGGCACAGTGGTGACAATTGATGGCACAGTTGCTGTGTTTGATGGCATGGCACAGTGGTGACAATTGATGGGCACAGTAGCTGTGTTTGATGGCATGGCACAGTGGTGACAATTGATGGCACAGTGGAGGCGTTTGATGGCATGGCACAGTGGTGACAATTGATGGCACAGTGGTGGCGTTTAATGGCATTGCACAGTGGTGACAATTGATGGCACAGTGACTGCATTTGGTGGCATGGCACAGTGGTGACAATTGATGGCACAGTTGCTGTGTTTGATGGCATGGCACAGTGGTGGCAATTGATGGCACAGTTGCTGTGTTGCATGGCACAGTGGTGACAATTGATGGCACAGTGGCTGCATTTGGTGGCATGGCACAGTGGTGACAATTGATGGCACAGTTGCTGTGTTGCATGGCACAGTGGTGACAATTGATGGCGCAGTGGCTGTATTTGGTGGCATGGCACAGTGGTGACAATTGATGGCACAGTTGCTGTGTTGCATGGCACAGTGGTGACAATTGATGGCGCAGTGGCTGCATTTGGTGGCATGGCACAGTGGTGACAATTGATGGCACAGTTGCTGTGTTGCATGGCACAGTGGTGACAATTGATGGCGCAGTGGCTGCATTTGGTGGCATGGCACAGTGGTGACAATTGATGGCACAGTTGCTGTGTTGCATGGCACAGTGGTGACAATTGATGGCACAGTGGCTGCATTTGATGGCATGGCACAGTGGTGACAATTGATGGCACAGTTGCTGTGTTTGATGGCATGGCACAGTGGTGACAATTGATGGCACAGTGGCTGCATTTGGTGGCATGGCACAGTGGTGACAATTGATGGCACAGTTTCTGTGTTTGATGGCATGGCACAGTGATGACAATTGATGGCACAGTGGCTGCATTTGGTGGCATGGCACAGTGGCTGCATGTGATGGGCACAGTGAGGCTGCAATATTTTTTTTTTTTGTTTGCGCCCCCCCAAAAAATTTGAGCACCAGCCGCCACTGCTGGCTTCCCATTGTCCATGAATAAAATTGAAAACACTAACCATAGTATACAAAGTCATTTACAATTCTGCCCCGAGCTACATCACCAATGTTGTCTCCAAATATCACTCAAACTGTCCTCTCCGCTCCTCCCAAGCTCCTCCCAAGACCTCCTGCGCTCTAACTCTCTTGTTTCCTCCTCCCATGCTTGTCTCCAGGACTTCTCCAGAGCCTCTCCTATCCTCTAAAACTCACTACCGCAACCTGTCTGGTAATCTCCTACGCTGTCCACTTTTAAGTGATCCCTGAAAACTCCTCTCTTCAGGGAGGCCTATCCTGCCTAAAGCTAATAACCAAATCTTATACTTCCCTCATCAGTTCATCCTTCACAGTTACTACCTTTTGTTTCACCAGCCCCCCCCCCTTTTAGATTGTAAGCTCACAGGAGCAGGGCCTTCCCAAACCTTGTGTATTGAAATGTATTATGCTAGGGTACAAAACACCTCCCCATTGCCATAACATGTGGAGGGAAAGTGTTCTGTAGTCCACAGAGGACTGATAATATTGCAAACTGATAGGTCAGCAGACACAGTACAATACATACATTGGCTCTTAAGATTTTCAGCAACTCATAATTTCTAGCAAGATCAACAAGTTGCATGTGTTTAATAAATCTAACAACACACTTTTGATTCAATATTTAACAGATGAAACGAGAGCAAATAAGAGAAGTTAATTGTAAGGCCCCTTTTACATGTGCGGACCGTATTTTCATCCATCCGTTTACAGATGAAAAAGGGACACACATTGGTCCCAATAAGATTGCGGGTGTCAGCGGATAAACATCCGCTGACACCCGTAATCGTCCGCCTCCGCAAACATCCGATTTTGCAAGATAACCCTATTTTTTCTTCCGTCTGCAGAGCGGATTGGATGAACACGGACATACGGTCTGTGTTCATCCGATCCCCCATAGGGGAGAGCGGAGAAAAGACAGGACGGTCTCTGCACAGTGTACAGAGACCGCCCTGTCAGCTGCCGGCTCAGCAGGGATTTACAGAGCGATCCCCGCTGAGCTTACGGAGCACACGGAGGCTGATCATTACTGATCCGCCCTGTGTGAAAGGGCCCTTAGGATTTGTATATAAAGTGTTGAAGAAAAAGGATCTGTGTAACAGCCGGGCACCTAGCATTTGCATCATGAGAAATCAGCTGCAGTCCCTGCTATATTGCTTTCATGAATAGTTACCATTAAGCTGTCAATGAATAGATAATTAGTCAAAAGGTAAATTAGCAAAGCAGGACTATGCCCTCATCATGCATAGCATTCGGTCTAACAAGAAACGAAAAACAATATAATAAAATTATTATCCATCCATAAAAAAATAACCTTCCTTCATATGCAAGTGCTCTATACAAAACTTCCTCTTCAAAGTAGGGCTATTTATTAATAAATATATTATGTAGCTCTACCCCCTAGAGGGATGCAGGATTTTTGGGTCCCCCTATTTTTGCACAGCCAGGAAACAGGCATTTTCTAACTGTTATACTGTGACAGAAATCAGCCCATGGGCTTTGTTATTTTATCGGGGAAATGCCCAACTTGACTTGAAGAACGACAATGAGAACAACCCTCTTCACTTTGTACACCACAAAAATTACAAATCCTTGACTGTATTCCCTTTGGAACAGCAGCAGTCTTTCTGGAATTGGCAATGGAAATTCCCCTTGTGGGAGCTATGTTTCCCCTGTGTGGAATTTTAGCAAAGTCACAACTTGCAGGATCTCTATGTCCCCTCTCTTGAAAATACCAACCCACCTGGCTGCTTGGTGAACAAGGGATTGAGTTTATCTTATGGATGCTGTCCCAAAAAGCTTGCTGGACATTGCATCTGGCAGCCTTTTCCCTTTAAGGCCCCTGGGTTGTAGAGGTACTCACACTATCCCTGGAACACTGCTGCTTTTGAGAAGACTGCTGTGCAGGCCTCCTGCTGTACAGGTCCCCACATGCCAGCCAGTGTGTCCACTAGAAGAGACTTTTCCTCCACCCACTGGCTTCTAGAAACTTCCAGGAGCTTTTAGAACCAAGGGAAGGTACTAGAGGCCTGACCAGCCTGTGGCAGGCGCAGCACTATGAAGTGCCTCATGCGCTGTGGCATTAGAAGATTTGTGATATCTCTGACTTTTCAGTCCAACAAGACTGTCTATTACTGTCTATTACTCTGAAATTCCTCTATTAAAGTTCTATGGAAGCAGTAGGTTTAAAGAGCACACCAAATGCTTAAAATAACTTCTTTAATAACTTCACTTTTCTTCATATAAAATACTGCTGCTTTGCAGCAGACAGTCCATGTACAAAACACGTGATGAATAACGTATAACAGAAAATGGTGGTTCAAATATTCAATCATTTAACATAAGATGGTGGATATATTTCTTTCTTCAGTATTTACTCTCTCTCTCTCTCTCTCTCTCTCTCTCTCTCTCTCTCTGTAAGTTATCAAAGCATTCTCTGATTTCTCTGAAGGGTATAACTCTGTTTGCAACTTGGTTTGCAGGTTGCTTTTGCAGGGTTAGCTTAGTTTGGTTTGATATGGTTCGGGTTTGGTGGAACTACAAGTGAACACACAGCTAAATCAGTATACAGTTCTAATCACACTATTTACAATAAGAACATATATATAACTGTATAATTACCTAATGTTGCCCTCTGGCTTCCATAAGAACTGATCTCTGTATGTCTCTGTGTGTCTCTGTCTCCCTGTGGTTCTGTCTCTGTGGAACAATCTAGCAGAGCACATGTACAGCACTAGGAATGGGTAAGACTACCGCTCCAGGTGAGCTCCAGGCAATCAATGTCCGTTTAGAACCCAGGCAGGTGCCGGAAATGCACTAGGCAATCAGAAGAAGAGGTTTTGGACAACCGCACTCAAAAATAGGTAAAATTCAAAAATAGCCCTTTATTGTGGTAAAATAAATGGATGCACTACAAAGAAAGCATACAGTGGGAACAAAAAACAGCTGACGCCTTTTGCATTGAGCTTCAATCCTTAGTCATAGCTATATACTATATAGCTATGACTAAGCATTAAAGCTCAATGCGAAACGCGTCAACTGTTTTTTGTTCCCACTGTATGCTTTCTTTGTAGTGCATCCATTTATTTTACCACAATAAAGGGCTATTTTTGAATTTTACCTATTTTTGAGTGCGGCTGTACAAAACCTCATCTTCTGATTACAGCACTAGGAACCTCCCAGACAGAGTGGATGCAAAGCTGGCTGTGACTGGTCAAGACTCTGCTCAATGTGAGATTGGCTGTGATTGGGCCAAGGCCTGTGATGAGTCACAAAAGCTTAACTCTATGCTTGCTGGTATAAATTAAACTGTGAATTGCTTTGCCTACCTCCTGCCCCATACAAACAAATGACTCTTAAAGGCATATTTTTTCTTTTGCTTCTGTGAACACAACATACAATTATTATATAACATCCAAACACAAAATCACAGTGAATAACTCTGCCTTTGTCTCTCACATATAAACATGTGCTCTACATTAGGTTCTTAGCAGGTTTAGCTGTATATGCATGCAAGTTACATTAGCTACCTAGGACCGGTTCTAGCTGGCCAGCTACACAGCCTCCAGCCTTGCCTACAGTAACCCCAACCAATCAACCAGACTCACACAGCTACTGTGATTCAGAAATACATTTTCCTATACTAGAATGCACACTGGAAGGTGCTGCATTTATGATTGTAATTGTATCTGCTTTCTAATCGGTTCTCACAAAATAGAGTGCAACAACTTATTCTTTATATATAAAAGAAAAAGTATAACAAATTTCCAAATGAAAACTGCATGTGCATTTATTCTATGGGAATGGAGAAATAAACAAATGTTATTAGGCTATTTATAAGATTTAAAGCTGGAAATACTGCATACTTGAAATTCCTGTGGTGTTTAGCCCCATATAGTTGCTAAACACCATATTTTTCATTTTTTAAATCAATAAAAAACATTCGATCAGCACATGAAAAAGCCTAACAACCTTAATTTTTGCCAAATTCATGTAGAATGTATATACATGTACTTTTACTGGGTGAATTGCTATGCATATTTTTTATAAATACACCCCTTAACCCCTTAAGGACGCCGCACGACTATTTACGTCGGCAGAATGGCACGGCTGGGCATATGGACGTAAGGTACATCCCCTTTAAGAAGCCCAGACGTGGGCCGCGAGCGCGCTTCCAGCGGCAAGCTCGCTACCCGGTCCTGTGCTCCGTGACTCCGCCCGCGGGACCCAGGGACCCGATCGCCCCTGGTGTCCTGCGATCGGGTCACAGAGAGGAAGAACGGGGAGAGGTAAGTGTAAACAAACCTCTCCCCATGCTTCCTAGTGAGCCTGTCAATGATCGTCTGTTCCCTGTCATAGGGAACGACGATCAGTGACATCACACGCCCAGCCATGCCCCCCTACAGTAAGAAACACAAATTAGGTCACACTTAACCCCTTTAACGCCCCCTACAGGTTAACCCCTTCACTGCTAGTGGCATTATCACAGTAATCAGTGCATTTTTATAGCACTTTTCGCTGTGAAAATGACAATGGTCCCAAAAATGTGTCAAAAGTGTCCAATGTGTCTGCCATAATGTTGCCGTCACGGAAAAAAATTACTGATCGCTTCCATTACTAGGAAAAAAAATATTAATAAAAATGCCATAAAACTATCCCCTACTTTGTAAACGCTATGGGCCAGATCCACATACCTGCCCCGCCGCCGTGGCGTGTCCCATTTACTCTACGCCGCTGTAAGTTACAGCGGCGTATCCTTATCCACAAAGAAATGCGGCTGTAATTTACGGCGGCATAGCGTAAATGGGCCGGCGTACATGGTGGGGGGCGTTTTTTATTATAATTATGAATGACCCGACGCAAACTTCGTTTTTTTTTAACTGCGCATGCGCCGGCCGTGGACATATCCCAGTGCGCATGCGCGAAATCACGTCGCAAAACATTAATGAAAGCGACGTGAACGTAACTTACGCAAATCCCTATTCGCGAATGGTTTACGCAAACGACGTGAACGACGGAAAAATCGACGCTGGCCCGATGTCCATACTTAACATTACGTACGCCTCTATACAGCAGGGGTAACTTTACGCTAGACCTACGCTTACCCAAACGACGTAAAAACACTGCGACGGGCGTACGTACGTTTGTGGATCGGCGTATCTACCTCATTTGCATATTCGACGTGGAAGTGCCCCCAGCGTCCACCGTAAATAGGACACTTTAGGACGACGGCGTAGGACGGCGTATCTATGCAAAAAAACGGCGTATCTTGTTTTGTGGATACAATACAATTATACGCCGGCGCAGATTTGAAATTACGGCGGTGGATCTGGAGATCCGGATCTGGCCCTATAACTTTTGTACAAACCAATCAATAAACGCTTATTGCGATTTTTTTACCAAAAATATGTAGAAAAATACGTATCGGCCTAAACTGAGGAAAAAAAAATGTATATTTATATATTTTTTGGGGATATTTATTATAGCAAAAGAACAATATTATTTATTTTTTTAAATTGAAGCTCTATTTCTGTTTATAAATAAAAAAACGCAGAGGTGATCTATTTGACAGAAATAGAGCTTCAATTAAAAAAAAAAAAAAGCTCTATTTGTGGGAAAAAAGAACGTCAATCTTGTTTGGGAGCCACTTCGCACGACCGCGCAATTGTCAGTTAAAGCGACGCAGTGCCAAATTGCAAAAAGGGGCCTGGTGCTTTACCTGCATAATGGTCCGGGGCTTAAGTGGTTAAAGTGTACATAGACATGAGATAACACACCGACTATCTAATTTCTATAGGCAGATAAAAACAATCACTCCTTGCAGGAATCTTCTGATGAAATCAAATGGAAAAGTTCAGTCAGCCCAACAGATGCAATTTTAATCTCTTGCTACTAAAAAATGTAACCACTTGCTTACTGTCCTCTTATTAGTCTAGAGTTATACAGATTTTTAGTATCTTAATCCTACTAGCAAAATCGCTAGGAGTAGCAATGTATTGTTAAACCGTTGAAATGCTTGCCTATGGAGTATGTAACACAAGTAGCATGCTGTGGCATCTTGTAATGATTGCACATGATTGGAGCATTGTGCGATTATGTAAGGCTGATCCCTTCACCTTTCTACATGTATAGCTTATTCTATAAGAAGACATTTATTACATCAGTTTAGCAATCAGTAGCTGCACTAGAAATTTTAGTAGCATAAAATGGCTATTAAAAATCTTCTGTGTTGCTCTAGCCTGAAGCTGGCCATACAACAATAGGATTTTGTAAAAACATTTTCATTTTCTGAACATTTTTTTTTTTTTTACATTTCAATTTTTACATTTTTATGCGTACAGGAGTATACATCTACAGTACTTTACAGCGTAGCCTAATACATTCATGAAGTCATGGGCAGTAAAAAAAAAGGCATATCACTTTGACAAAGAAAAAAATATATAATATTAAATATTACGTGTTAACAACAGCCTGAGTTTTAATAACAGTAACACTCTAATATTCTTTTGCGGTGGTGTGCAGTTGGAAGCCCTGCACAACCAAATGTTTCATACAGATATGTGTAGTACACATAAAGTACATTGACATGCAATTGCTATAATACAACTTGTAATGAAAAACAAAATGATCGCAATGCCGGCCATATTTGGATCGACATTTGGCTGGTTCAGCAGGGACCAACTGAATTTCGATCCATGTATGGGCACTGGGGTAAACAGTAGTAAATATGACAATCGACTTCTGTACACCTACCATGTCGGATTTTCCCTGCTTGATCAGTGTATTTTGATGGCGAGAAAGTCTCCCTGCTGTCAGAATACAATAGCTTGGTTTGTCCAAATCCACGACAAGTGTGTGGATGGGGGAATCAAGTCAGTTTTCTTTATTCAAGCAGCTGCTTGAATGAAAAAAATCTGACCTATCTATTCTATGAGTTGTGTAAAAGAAAGGAAAAGAGGGGGGATGGGGGGGGGGGGAATTTTCGCTTGGTGAAAAAGATAATGTTAATAAAACAATTAAGAAAGGTCCTGGGAAGGACGTCCTGCTGCTAAACACTACAACTTAGATATAAAGTGTGAAGAAAAATGTGCAAAAACAGTGTAGCGCTGGACAACAAATACCCTATAAATTAATACATAAGGCAAAAGGTATAAACAATGTTGTTTATACCTATTGCCTTATTCTATGAGTTGCCTTACTTGTACAGCAGTCTGATGCCATAAAAAAAGAAGGAAAAAAGAAGGAAAGAGAATGAATAAAGTGAGGGTAGAGAAGGTGGGGGAGAGGAGAAGGTTAAAGAATTGTAAATATATGGGGTAGATAGGAAAGAGTGTTGTTCGATTTTCTTATAGTTAGTGGGGTCAAATCGACATTAATTTTCTAATAAGCGACGAGGAAAGGAGCAGGATAAAAAAAATTGTTATTAAATGAACAAAATTCTAACTGTGTCTTTTATTTGGGAACATTTTTACAAATTGTAATGAAACCTGATTAAGGACCCGTGCACACTATTAGATTTTCTGCAGATTTTTGTCTTCAGCTTTACCAAAAGGATATAATATGAGGTCAAACCTTATGAGTTTCAATTTGTATGCAATCAGGCGGCCCTTGTACTACATGGTTTTGGTAAATCTAAAGACAAAAATCTGCAGAAAATCTAATAGTGTGTATGTGATCAAAAGCCTCGCACACACGATTTCTGGCAGGGGATTGTCTGTTGACAGATTTTCGTATCGTCAGTACACAAATCCATCACACAAAGGTCGAAAGTACTGACGATACGAAAATCATTTGTGTATTGACGATAAGAAAATCTGTCAACAGACAATCCCTTGCCAGAAATCGTGTGCAAGGCTTTAGATCCCTTACACACTATTAGATTTTCTGCAGATTTTCTGCAGATTTTTGTCTTCAGATTTACCAAAACCATGTAGTACAAGGGCCGCCTGATTGCATACAAATTGAAACTCTTAAGGTTTGACCTTATATTGTATGGTTTTGGTAAAGCTGAAGACAAAAATGCTCAATGTTCACGAAATAAGACGGGGCTCAAAAGCTGAAATTCCTTGTAGTACGTCACTACATTTGTGTTTGTTGTACGGCTCTACACCGAATCCTGGTAGATTTTTGCCCGTACGCTACGGCGGCGTAGTCTATTTCTCGCCGCGTAATCGAAATACGCGATTAGGGGGCGTGAAGCATTTAAATTAAGCGCGTCCCCGCGGCGATCGGACTGCGCATGCTCCGTTCAGAAATTTCCCGCTGTGCATTGCGCAAAATCACGTTGTTACGTCATTCGTTGTTTGAGTAGTGTCGTTTACGAACATTCCTATTCCCGGACGACTTACGTAAAAAAATAATAAAAGACGTCGGAAAACGTAGAAATTCGACGCGGGAACGACGGCCATACTTAACATGGGCTGTCTAATATTAGAGCAGCAAAAAGCTGGTATAGTGTTACGCAAAAAAAAGATGACTAAAGGTGCCGTAAGAGATTGCGATTGAAGATCGTAATTTCGGGGATCGCCGGCAAAAGCTCATTTGCATACCCCGACGCGGAAAACGACGGGAAGTCCACCCAGTGGCCGCAATTTTATTGCAGCGTAGATCCGAAGGCGTATGAACACGTAATCCAGTCGAATTGAAGCCCGCAGCCGTCTATTCATGGTTTGAGGTTTTCGACTAGCTAGAAAACGCGCGTAATTTGAAATTACTCCAGTCTAACACCAGTTAAACAGGCGTAATGGCTCTCTGAATCTGGGCCCCAGTCACTATTGTCTGTTCCCACAACCCAGGTTGTTCCTCCGCTTCCTTCCTCACACAGCCTAAAATGAGCCCTAATACAACCCAAGTACTGTAGCTGCTTTAATATGAGACGATCATCTATAGCCAGCCCAAACAATTCACCAGTACCAAAGCCTCAGGCATTCCTGTCCATTCAGCCTAGCAACCTCGCATTTTTTATTCAGGTGGTAACATTTCATGTTAAAAAATATATACAATGTGAAACATAAAAGATCAAAATAAATGATCAAAATTGTACTGGTGATTCCGCACTAAAGATGAAAAACAAATTATATTTTTTTCCATTTTTATTTCTGTTCTAAGCTTGTTTGTTGAGTTATCCAGGGATCATATTATTCCATAACTGCTAATCACAGTGTGTATAATAGTCTAGTTTACCAAATTATAATAATTCTACATTCTTAGTATGAGAAGTACTTACATTTGTTCAGAAGCATGATAACAAGCGTATAGAGAAGCTGCTGCTTTACCTGCCTGCAGGTGACTGATCTGTAAGGTGTGGTAGTGCCTGTGTATTTCACATGAAGAAGAAATCCTACACCCAAGTACCAAGCTGATTTGACTAGTTCAGTATGTATAAACCGATCACAGCTAGGAGCTGTGCAGGATCTTCCTTCACCTGCTAACAATATTACAGGATGCCTTGTCCTGTTAATGCTTTCACGTTAACATTATGGGACCATACAAAAGCTTAGGATAACATAGTTGGTATAAAAAGTTTTAAATGTTATTACAAACACAGTGTAAAATACACAGATTTAAAACAATGAAGACATAACAAAGGCTCTATATAGTCACATACAGTCATGGCTGAAATTGTTGGCACCCCAGAAAATCAAGCATTTCTCACAGGAAAGTAATGCAGTAACACGTTTTGCTATACACGTGTTTATTCCCTTTGTGTATATTGGAACACGACAAAAAAGGAGGAAAAAAAGCAAATTGGAGATAATGTCACACAAAACTCCAAAAATGGTCTGGTCAAAATTCTTGGCACCCTTTCAAAATTGTGGATAAATAAGATTGTTTCAAGCATGTGATGCTCCTTTAACCACTTCAGCCCCAGAAGGTTTTACCCCCTTCCTGCCCAGGGGAAATTTCAGCTGCATCGCTTTAACTGACAATTGCACGGTTGTGCGATGTGACTCCCAAACAAAATTGACGTCCTTTTTTTCCCACAAATTGAGCTTCCTTTTGGTGGTATTTGATCGACTGTGCGGTTTTAATTTTTTGAGCTATAAACAAAGTGTGTCAATTTTGAAAAAAAACACAATATTTTTTACTTTTTGCTATAATAAATATCCCATTTAAAAAAAAAAAAAAAAATTCTCAGTT
The DNA here is from genome assembly GCA_029574335.1 of Rana kukunoris. Taxonomy (NCBI): domain Eukaryota; kingdom Metazoa; phylum Chordata; class Amphibia; order Anura; family Ranidae; genus Rana; species Rana kukunoris. Next base: position 156,213,583 of record CM056057.1, read on the forward strand.
TAGGCCGATACGTATTCTTCTACATATTTTTGGTAAAAAAAAAAATCACAATAAGCGTATAGTGACTAGTTTGCGCAAAAGTTATAGCGCCTACAAAATAGGGGACATAATTATATATTTTTATTATTAATATTTTTTACTAGTAATGGCGGCGATCTGCGATTTTTTTTTATTGAGACTGCGACATTATGGCGGACATATCGGACACTTTTGACACATTTTTGGGACCATTCACATTTATACAGTTATTGGTGCTATAAATATGCACTGATTACTGTATAAATGTGACTGTCAGGGAAGGGGTTAACCACTAGGGGGCAGGGAAGGGGTTAAATGTGTAGCCTAGTGAGTGTTCTAACTGTAGGGGAAGGAGCGTGACTGGGGGAGGTGACCGATCTGTGTCCCTATGTACATGGGACACAGCATCGGTCTCCTCTCCCTGCCAGGATGTTGAGCTCTGTGTTTACACACAGAGCTTCACGTCCCTGCTCAGTTTCTGGGCAATCGCGGGTGCCTGGCGGCGATCGATGCCACCAGGCACGCGCATCAAGTTCCCAACAAAGTGGCGGGTGCACGCGTGTGCCCCCTTGCGGCTTTAAAAGACGAGGGCGTCATATGCTGTCCTGTCAGAAGAACTGAGCTACCTTGCTGCCATCAATTGGTAGATAATTGGTAGATAAGTGGTTAAACTCACCTGGGGCAAGTAACAGGTGTGGGCAATATAAAAATCACACCTGAAAGCAGATAAAAAGGAAAGAAGTTCACTTAGTATTTGCATTGTGTGTCTGTGTGTGCCATACTAAGCATAGACAACAGAAAGAGGAGAAGAGAACTGGCTGAGGACTTGAGAACCAAAATTGTGGAAAAATATCAACAATCTCAAGGTTACAAGTCCATCTCCAGAGATCTAGATTTGCCTTTGTCCACAGTGCGTAACATTATCAAGCTAATCCCTCTGGGAGTGGACGGAAGAGAAAAATTGATGAAAGGTTGCAACGCAGGATAGTCTAGATGGTGGATAAGCCGCCCCAAACAAGTTCCAAAGAAATTCAAGCTGTCCTGCAGGCTCAGGGAGCATCAGTGTCAGTGCCAACTACATTTAAATGAAATGAAACACTATGGCAGGAAAACCAGGAGGACCTCACTGCTGGCACAGAGACATAAAAAGCAAGACTACAGTTTGCCAAAATGTACTTCAGTAAGCCAAAATCCTTCTGGGAAAACATCTTGTGGACAGATGAGACCAAGATAGAGATTTTTGGTAAAGCACATCATTCTACTGTTTACTGAAAACGGAATGAGGCCTACAAAAAAAAGAACACAGTACTTACAGTGACATATGGTGGAGGTTCAATGATGTCTTGGGGTTGTTTTGCTGCCTCTGGCACTGGGTGCCTTGAATGTGTGCAAGGCATCACTGTAGAGCCCAGTGTCAGAAGGCTGGGTTTGCGTCTGAGATCTTGGGTCTTCCAGCAGGACAATGACCCCAAACATATGTAGTGATACCCCCTCAGGAGCCGCTGATTGATTCAAAATCGGCGTATTAAAGCGGAGCTCCACCCGCATTTTTTTTTTCAAAGTCGGCAGCTACTAACAGTGTAGCTGCTGACTTTGAATAAGGACACTTACCTGTCCTAGGCGCCCGCGCTGACGTCCCCCGCCGATGCCGATCCTCGATCCCGGCACCGCCATCCACAGTCAGGGAAACAGGCAGTGAAGCTGTGCGGCTTCACTGCCCGTTTCCTACTGCGCATGTGCGAGCAGCGCGGCGCTTTGTGAATGGTCCGGCTGCTTTCTGGGATACACACAGTTCCCAGAATGCAGCGCAGCCCATTCACAAGAAGACACCGAGAAGAGGAGGAGGAAGAAAACCACACCGCGGATCATGAGGGCAGATTCGGGACTTCCGCATAGCAACAGCCTATTTAGGGTGAGTATTTTTTTTTTTTTTCCATTTAATTTTTTTTTTTTTTTTTTTAGATTTTTTAAAAAATAAATAAAAATCAGGGTGGAGCTCCGCTTTAAGTTACCCTTGTATGTTGTTTAGGGGTGATTGCAGTGAGCAGAGCAATAAGAGAATTTCCAAACCTGCCACTGAAGTTTTCTGAATGCTTTATTTCCTGGTACAACATGAACAACATCAACATGAGGTAGAGAGAAAAGGTTGATGAAAGAAGTTAACATTGTGGTATCAGGCTTTGGATGAAAGGAGAGCAGTCCTGCTCTCCGTAGTAGAACAATTCGTCGCCACTCTAGCCAGAGTGGGTTAAGTGCCTCTGGACAGACTTCTGCCACAAGCCTGGCAGCCAGAACGTCACTTAAGGTTGCTGGGAGGAACAAATCTCTCTCACTGACTTGGTTCTAGTAGAATTTAGCGTTTCAAGATGAAGACCTCTGCCACAGGCCCAATGTTGGAATGTAGAGCAAATCCTCCCAGAAAGTTCTCTTTTCAGTAGGGGTCACCTGCTGACAGTCTATGGTTATCTGTCAGTTCCTGGCAACCAGATCTCCGATGGTTCGTTCAAGCCCCTTTGGATCACCTGCCTCCGGGTTCTCCTCAAGCCGATCCCCCACCGAACAGCACACAGCTTAGGATCTCTTCAGTATAAGGGAAACCCCCAGCAAGTCGCTAGAGCCCCTTTCAGCAATCTGAGTTCACAATCTGCTCTGCTGAGGTGTAGGGTTCCTCCAGGGCTTCTTATCCTGTGGTGGTAGCTATCCTCAGATAAGTTAATAAACCAATAAAACTGATGATAAAAAACGTATATAAAATATACAAAAACAGTCCACAAATAGTCTTAAATGGTTGTGTTTTAAATCACACAGTCTTTTGTGTCAGTATTTCCCTTGATAAAGAGTGGTGCTTAGATGAATCTAAGATGTCCAGGATATCCTCCACTGGGTGTCCCCCTTAAGATTTTGTACTCACCAGATAGTCATGGTGTCTAATGCCTTAAGATCTCCTTTCTTTCTGAACACTAAAATCTCCCTTCTATTGTATCAAGCACAGCTCAGCGTCAGTATCTCTCCTTCCAATAAGTATGGATGGGGTTGGGTGCGTGTATGCAGTGTGAGCGGTCATAAGGAAATAAGTGGAGAAGGAGAGGACATAGTGTAATCCTGTATTTATTTGTAAAAACAATCCCCCACTCTAAAATATGCTTACAAGATATATAAAATCAATTTGCACAGCAGTAGTGGAATAACAGCTCACTCACTCAGTGGGTTAGGCGTTTCAGCTCCGTCTCCAGCTGATGTGTCCCGGGTGTAATTCACTCTGTCTGTACGATTCGTCATGTAGCCACACTGACGCGTTTCGTGATTGGCTCACGTCTTCAGATGGCACTGATTGACAGATAGACGGTACTGTCTGACAGGTATCAACGATGACCATCTCTGATGTTGAAGTACTGACATGATTTAATGCTGGGCACTGAGATGGGCTATTACAGGCACTGCGGTCTGCACTGATTGGCACTTTGATGTACACTTTGAACATTGTTTTTATCGGCCACTGACTGCCACATAGGAGGGTATGTGCTGATAGTCAATGTGCTGATTATGATCAGAGAACATCCATCAGATAGGGAGAGCCAACGATTGGCTCTCCCTGTCAGTGCAAAATGTTAAATGGTGTTTTTAACCACTTCAGCCCCGGACCATATTGCTGCTCAATGACTGGGCCCCTTTTTGCGATTCGGCACTGCGTCGCTTTAACTGACAATTACACGTGGCTCCCAAACAAAATTGGCGTCCTTTTTTTCCCATAAATAGAGCTTTCTTTTGGTGGCATTTGATCACCTCTGCGGTTTTTATTTTTTGCACTATAAACAAAAATAGAGCGACAATTTTGAAAAAAAAAATAATATTTTTTACTTTTTGCGGTAATAATTATCCCCAAAAATATATATATCAAAAAAACATTTTTTTTCCTCAGTTTAGGCCGATACGTATTCTTCTACATATTTTTCGTTAAAAAAAATTGTTTATTGATTGGTTTGCGCAAAAGTTATAGCGTTTACAAAATAGGGGATAGTTTTATGGCATTTTTATTAATATATTTTTTTTACTAGTAATGGTGGCGATCAGCGATTTTTTTTCAGTACTATGATATTATGGCGGACACTTCGGACACTTTTGACACATCATTGGGACCATTGGCATTTTTATAGCGATCAGTGCTATAAAAATGCATTGTTTACTATAAAAAATGCCACTGGCAGGAAAGGGGTTAACATTAGGGGGCGGGGAAGGGGTTAAGTATGTTCCCTGGGTGTGTTCTAACTGAAGGGGGGGTGAACTGACTGAGAGAAATGACAAATCGCTGTTCATACATTGTATGAACAGACGATAGGTCATTTCCCCCTGACAGGACCGAGAGCTGTGTGTTTACACACACAGCTCCCGGTCCTTGCTCTGTAACGAGCGATCGCGTGTGCCTGGGGACAATCGCGCCCGCCATCACGTGTACGGGAGTCAGGGGCGAACTCCCCTATTGGCTGCTCAGCGACATGACGTAGATCTACGTGATCTCGCCCATCAGAGCCGACCTGCCACCGTAAAAATCGGCAAACGGTTAATGGTACCTCATCTTCCACGCGATGATCAACTGTGATTGGTCACAGCTGTTCATGTGAAAATAAGGCTATGACAGAGGCTTTTAATCAAAATCTGTGAAGCGGGTTGTAAGACTGACAAGCCGCACTTGCTTTTGACGTGCTGGGTGCCCACTATGTTATCATGATGTACGTCAATAGACATACCGTCAAAATAACCTAACCAATAGCCTGACGTTTTTCTACATATGTTCGACAGGAAGTGGTTAAAAATATATATTTTATTATGTCATTTTATTTTATTTTTTAAATTAGAATAAAAGATTCAGCATAATGATTGTAAAATATTATGTTAATGAAATAAAGAACAGTCTAATACAACACGATTATTACAAAAAAAAAAATGTTTTTTTTTTTCAAATAAGAACTCTTTTCAGTATAGTCGCACTGTCCCATTGATGTCAATGGGCAAGAGAGGTGGATGAGTGATAAAAACACCTCTCCTTCAACACTATAAAAATTGGGCTAGCAAGAACTAACTTTATCGTCCTGTTAGCACAACGCTCCAGTGTCAAAACTCTTGGACCTTCACACTGGAGACAATGGATCAGATGTTTGAGGGCATATTAACCACTTAAGGACCGCCGCATGTACATTTACGTCGGCAAAATGGCACTGACAGGCACATCAATGTATATATACGTTGGTGCCTTGAGGTGGGTCGGGGGTCCGATCGGGACCCCCCCCGGTACATGCGGCAGTCCGTGCGGCTGTACAAGCGATCCAGGATGAGGGGGCGGCTATTCGTTTTTGTCCGCCCCCTCCGGATCGCTCTCAGCCAATGCGCGTGCCCCCCCGCCCTGTCACTTCCTCCTCCTGTGTAAACACAGGAAGGAGGAAGCGATGTGATCTCTCCCTCTGCGTTTTTTTCAACCACCGCTGGGGAGAGATCACCACACAAGTAAGTCTGCACCAACACTACACTGACACACACTACATATAGGCACATTTAACCCCCCCGATCGCCCCCCCTCCCCCTGTCACAGTGTCACTGAATGCAGTAATCATACATGTATGATTACTGTATTTAGTGTCAGTGTGACAGGCAGTGTGACAGTCAGTTAGTGTTAGGTCCTGGGTAGCCCCCGTACCCCCCCTAATAAAGTTTTAACCCCTTGATCACCACCCTAGTTAACCCTTTCACTCCCTATTGCCAGCATCACTAAGCGATCATTTTTCTGATCGCTGTATTAGTGTCGCTGTTCCCGCTAGGTAGCTAATTTTTTTTTTATTGCAATTTTTTTTTACTAAAGACATGCGGCTAAATAAATTTTGGCCTAAATGTTTGACTAAAATTTAGTTTATTGATTTTTCTTATAACAAAAAGTAAAAAATATTGATTTTTTTTCAAAAATGTCGCTCTATTTTTGTATATAGCGCAAAAAATAAAAATCGCAGAGGCGATCAAATACCACCAAAAGGGAAGAAAAGGACGTGAATTTTGTTTGGGAGCCACATCGCATGACTGCGCAATTGTCTGTTAAAGCGACGCAGTGCCGAATCGCAAAAACCCCTTGGGTCATTTGGCAGCATATTGGTCCGGGTCTTAAGTGGTTAAAGGCACTATTTTTAAAGCTATAGCGCCTGCAATATGCCATCGGTGTGAAATGTAAAAATAAAAATAAAAAAGTCAAGAATAAAATGAAAATATACCTATTAGCATCACGAAGATACTCTTTGTGAGAGCTTTCGGATTCCACCTGTACTTGGTAAATAAGAATTCTTTTCGTCAGACATTTTTCTTTAAATTCATTGGCCCAGATTCACAGAGCGATTACGCGTGCGCAACTGCTGTTTGCGCGTGCGTAAGTGTAAATGTGCGCGTGCGTATAGTTGCACGCGATTCACAAAACAATATACGCCAGAAATCTACGTTTTTTGGTCCGGCGTAATTGAGTTAGACCTTTGCTTCCCTTCGCGCAAAACTGCGCTAGACACACCATTGATTTGCTAGTCAAATATGCTAATGAGGGAGTTACGGGGATTCACAAAAAAACGCGATGTGCGCAGCAGCAAAATGTCCTGTCTAAAGTTAGAGCACCTAAAAGCTGGTCTAAATTTTGAAAAAAAGTCTACTTGTCAGATAAAGCAACACTGTTAGTGAGGAGTTCAGCAGTCACACGTGTTGCCCAACAATCTGTATGCCAACATGCCAGGGGCATCGTCGCGCATAGCTATACTACTGACTTTAGATGAACAAAGAAGGAGGAGGGCACGGAGGATGGCACTAAGGAGGGCACGGGAGATGTTTTTTTATTTTTTTTATTTGCTTATCTAAAATTTACAATTTAAATTAATCTAATACAATATTCTTATCTGATACAAGCCCCTCACTCTTCACTTGATATATCACACACGCATAGACATCTTTGGCATGAGTGATTCTGAGGTGTCTCGCATCTTCAGATTCACCCCTCATGCCATCCTGGAATTAACCACAACCCTGCAGGAGGACATCAGCAGCCCAACACATGGCACCACCCATGACACCCATGACAGCTACATATACAATCAGAGCCCCATCCCCACAGATTTCGAACAGAACATGTATGGGGACAGCTGGCTGGTTGGTGAGTGACATGGGAGTCAGGCATGACTATCCCCTCCCGTGATGCACACCTCACAAGTGGCACATGCATGACTAACATCCTCCTGTCTTTTCCCTTCAAGGTGACTCTGCATATGAACTGGAACCCCATCTCATGACCCCATCTCATGCCAGCTCACATTATGCATCTTTGCACGTTAAACACACACATTAATCATGGCACAATGAGAATGCATGCATGCACACCACTATGGTCCCTAGCACACACACCCCACATCCTCATCAAATTGGATTGGCACCAGTCCACCATGCAAGACTGGTGAGCAGTAACGCCACGTCAAGGCTCCAATTATGTCACTGTACATTCATACACCATTCACACGGACCTGGGAATCACTTCTCCCTGGTCCTGGGGAACCCTTCTCCACCCAAATTGAGGATGACACCCCTTTTCCAGCAGAAATGTCACCCCCACATTCAAACATCATTCACAACCCAAAAAATGCCAAAAATGTCAGCAAAAAAAACAAAAAATGCATAGAAAAAAAAAAATGCATAGAAAAAAAAAAGGCAGAGAACAAAAATAAAAATGCTTTCAAACCAAAAAAAGGGGGAAAAAAAAATTAATGCGCTCTGCCTGAGCCACGCCTGGGGCGCCCCCGGCCACGGCCCCGGACCCTCAGGGGAGACGCATGGGGGAGGGGAAAAGCCGGGGAAGGAGGAGCAGCCCCTGAGATCTGCCCACCTGGCGGCCCGCCCTCCAAGGCCACGGCTATTCTGTCCAGGGCAGCACCAAGTGTTGCCGTGTTGCCCTGGATAGCCTGGGTAAGGGCCCTCACATCCTGCCCAACGCCTGCTGCTGTAGTTTGCAGGTCATTTAGGCAGGTTGTGGAGGCCCGGGAGTGGGAGTCCAGGTTACCCAGCCTATCGTTGATGGAGGACAGGCTCTGATCCACCCGCCCCATAGTCTTGTAGAGCTGTCTCAGAAGGCCGGTCTGGGTGGCCAGGTTCCTTCTCAGACAGGCGGGCAGGAGATTGGGCGCCCCCCTGGTGCTCTGGGATGACCTCCTGGCTCCAGCTGATGGTTGTGGCCGGGGAGAAGGGGAGGCCCTTGTGAGGGGAGCCATGTTGGGGGAGGAGGGGGGGGGGCTCCCCCTTAGGGAGGGCAGGCTTCTTGCAGCCAGAGGGGAAGAGTCCGCAGAAACCAAACGTCCAGTGCCTGCCATGGACTCCTCCTCCTCATGATTCTCCTCCTCCTCATGATCGTCCTCCGCATGATCATCCTCCTCCTCTTGTTCCTCCTCCGCGGACTCTGGCCTTGTTGGGGGGGCCTCATTAGGCTGCTGTCCTGGCGTTGGAGCGGTCAGGCCAGATGGCCCTGCACCCTCCTGCACAGCTGTGGATGACACAAACCATTCACAGGTTGGAGGATCCACACACTTGCCACATATTCCCTTTTACCCCCTCCCCCACACATGCTACACACCTGAGAGAAATAAAAACCTTACCTGGCACCGCGGGGCCCGGACTTGTGTCAAAGCCTGGCAGGCCCTCCACTTCATGCCGGTGAAAGGTCAGGGCCACCACACGCTCCGTCGCTGTAAATCTAATCCGGCATGGTGGGCCCCCTCCTGTGCCCCTGGCATGGGCATTTATTGCGGCCATTTTTTTTTCACCTCACGCCGGAGGTCATTTATTTTCTTTTCAATCCCAGACCGGGTCCGTGTCTCCCCCTCCCCCGATGAATTGACCTGCTCCGTGATCATATCCAATATCTCCCTCCTCCTGGCCGGGGTGGTGGTGGCACTCTGCGGGCCGTGGAGAAAACGCCCATACTCGCTAATGGCCCGGGCAAGAATTCTTTTTTCCCCCACTGTAAAATTAAGCTTTCTTTTTCTCTCAGTCATACTTCCAAACAAACTCACTAGCAGTCACCAAAAATCTGTCACAAATACAAGCACAACCAATCAGACAAGAACACACACAAAGAGAAAAAGAACACCCAAAAATCACACTAGCACTCAGCAAGAAACAGACACAAAAAAATCAGATGAAAAAATAAAGCAAGAAAACAAACGCTCAGAAATCTATCAATCAAACAAACAGTCTCAAACACTTATCAAAACTCACTTTCACAAAACTACCAACAAGCACTAGATCACACAGAACACTAATCTGACAACTACAAAACACACTCTAACGAACAACAGAGCAAAAGCACTTGATTCAATGGGAAGGGACACAAAGGGATGTACTTTTGCAATGGAAGTGCGTTTGTGTGTGTCTATTTATGCTGTCTGCGTAGTTCACAACGTTGCCCTAGTCCATTTCCAATTTCACTGATTGCGCCAATCCCGAGTTGTGAGCATGCGCACAACGGAGCTGACATGGTTTCCTTCACGCGCGCATGCGCGAGTCGGCCGGCCCTTCATTTGCATGGGGTCACGGCTCATTTCAATGTAACACGCCCACGTCCCTCCCAATTTGTATTACTCCTCCTTACGCCTCAGGAAAAAACCTTACGCTTGCGCAATCTCTTGCGCAAAAGCTACGTGAATCGCGGGATTACGCGGCTAGATTGCGCAAGTCTAACGGAAAAGTGGTGCGCTACGCCGGACCGATAATGCGCCGATCTACGTGAATCTGGCCCATTGTTTTCTATTACACATGTCTGTCCATCCGTTAAGTCCACCTGTTAATGATTTTGTCCAATTGACAACGCTCCTCTCACGGTGGCCATTGTCATCTTTCTGGTGTACACACGCTCTATGACAGCGGAGGAAGAAGGGTGCGGGGTATCTGCACAGGGTATGAGGCCTCAAACCGGCATGTTGCAAGGACATAGGAGGACTTGACAGCATTCTGTGAGCTGCATTTGGGATAAAAGAAAACTCTGCACTGGAATGGCGTGGGCATTGAGGGGGGAGAATTTTGCCTTGTACTTAGGGGGAGTGTAGAGTGTGGAGCTATGTCCTGGAATGTAGAGTGGAGGAGAGCTGTGCATCCATGCACTCTGGACCAACCTCACCCTCTGGACTTTGTACCCTGCTCACCCACTGCACTCTGCACGCACCCTCTGCACACTGCACCCACCTCACCCACGGTACTGTTCATCCACCTCACCCCCTGAACCAAGTGGACCCCTTAAACCTGCACTATATATATTGTTAACCACAGAACCCTGCGCTCTGTGATGTAGCGTACCCATGAACCCTGCACTCTGCATATAGTGTTCCCCCTTAACCGTGCATTATGCACTTTGCGTACCCCTCAAACCAGCATTTTGCACATAGTGCGCCCCTCAAGCTTGCACTCTGAACCTAGCACACTCCACCAACCCCTGTACTCACTAAATAGTAAATACAGGCACTCTGTAAATATGCCTGTCCCAGAATGATGAATTCTGTACATAGTGCAACGTTCATCACTGTACGTAGCGCACCTTTTACATAAACACTCTATATGGAGTGTACCCCTCAACCCTGCACTCTTTACATCTATCAATACTAGTTTGTTTTGTCAAGACACAGAATTCGATACAGAGGTTATGATGTGCAGTAACCTCAATTAAATAATCAGTGACCAATAATCATTTGAAGTAAACAAAAGCAGTACTGAAATTTTTTAACAATTCACAACCAAATCTAATAGCGTAAATGATGTGTAGTAAACTAGCAGTCAATCACAATCGCTACCTAATCTGCTACAGTGAACTCATTTGTTCTGTAACGGGGGTGGAGCGGGGGGGGGGGGGGGGGTTGTGTCTCAAGAAAATAGCCTAGGGTCCATTGAGTATTTAAAACGGCCCTGGTGGAACTAATAAAATCTTATTTTTTTTTAATAAATAAAAAAATGGCCAACTTTAGCATTATTTTATCTTAGTTGTTTTGTGAAATTACGACTGATAGTGCATATATAAATGATCGTCTCTAAAAATAACACTATGATATATATCACAATGAGTATCATTATTTTGGAAATAATTTTAGTGCGGCTGTTGTGGCTGCTTCACATAAAAAACATAATTCCTTAAATTTAAAAAAAATGTAATTTGAATAAAATTAAATACATTTTAAATATATTAGATTAAGATGTTTACCTCATCGATTTCACTTGTTTCAGATGATTCATAAATTTAATCGTCTTTGGAAACATCTATGTGCACACTCTCAGCGGTGTCCTCTAAAAAAATATATATATATTTTTAATGTACATATTGTACAATTTAACCACTTAAGACCCGGACCAAAATACCTTGCCCCTTTTTGCGATTCGGCAATGCGTCGTTTTAACTGACAATTGTGCGGTCGTGCGACGTGGCTCCCAAACAAAATTGGCGTCCTTTTTTCCCCACAAATAGAGCTTTCTTTTGGTGGTATTTGATCACCTCTGCGGTTTTTATTTTTTGCGCTATTAAAAAAGATAGAGCGACAATTTTGAAAAAAATGCAATATTTTTTACTTTTTGCTATAATAAATATCCCCCCAAAATATATATAATTTTTTTCCTCAGTTTAGGCCGATACGTATTATTCTACCTATTTTTGGTAAAAAAAAATCGCAATAAGCGTTTATCGGTTGGTTTTCGCAAAATGTATAGCGTTTACAAAATAAGGGATAGTTTTATTGCATTTTTATTAATTATTTATTTTTTACTACTAATAGCGGCGATCAGCGATTTTTTTTCGTGACTGCGACATTATGGCGGACACATTTAAATTGCATTGTTTACTGTGAAAATGACAGTTGCAGTTTGGGAGTTAACCCAAAGATTTGTGTGTTCCCTGTGTGTGTTTACAATTGTAGGGGGGTGTGGCTGTAGGTGTGACGTCATCGATCACGTCCCCCTAAAACAGGGATGATGCGATCGATGCTGCCCCCACAGTGAAGCACGGGGAAGCCGTGTTTACACACGGCTTTCCCCGTTCTTCAGCTCCGGGGACCGATCGCTGCACTCCAGCGGCGATCAGGTTCGCAAGTCCTGCGGTCCCGGTCCCAGAGCTTCGGACCGGGTCACGGCTGGGTACTAGAACCAACGTATATATACATTGATGTGCCCAGCCGTGCCATTCTGCTGACGTAAATGTACAGTAGGCGGTCCTTAAGACGCCTGCATTTGCCACCTGGAAGGATTAGGGCTTCAGCAACTAGTATGTGGGCCCACGCATGCTTCAGGTCACGCGCTCGATCTTATTTTCAGACAAGATCTGGAAATAAAAATCTTGGAAAATGAACCATTGCCATGGACAGATCACCATGCAATTAAATTCATTATCTCCGAATTCCCCCCTTAACAAAAACATCAAATCCAGTGATAACACACTGGACTAGATGTCAGAAGAAGCTCCATTCGGAACTCTTCAAAGCCACGTTAGGGAAAAAAATAAGAACAATTCAGCCGCATCAAGGCCATAAATACAGCACTATTGCAGTCAGCTGACTTGATAGCGCCGAAACGTAAGACCCACATCCGAAAAAATAACTCCAGCTGGTTCGACAACCAGCTGGCGTTACTGAAGCAAGAGCGCAGAAGGGCGGAAGCTGCCTGGAAAAGAAGCTCTTCAGATGAGAACCTCTCCATCTACAAGGCAATAACCAGAAAATACCACAAGCAAATCTTCGATGCCAAGAAAAACTATTTTTCTGAGGCTATCAACAGCGCCCTCAACCGCCCCCGCAAACTCTTCAAGCTGGTCACTCAGACCATGAATCCAGGATGTCTTGAAGCCCCCAATTTGGACACACAAGAATTTTGCTATGAATTATCGGATTACTTCATTAATAAAATCGAGGGAATCCGGCAAAGCATTCAGCAAAACAATTCCCCTCCTAGCCCCCCCCCCCCGTAATTATTTACACAACACCTGCAGTGATTCACCACAACCAGGTAAGTTCACGCTGGAACACATCTCTATTCAGACCACAAAAATATCATCTGCGCTTTGCGTAACAGCACTGCGCCTAATGATATCATCCCCACCAAACTGCTTAAGGAATGCGCCGACATCCTGGCACCTCCTATCACGCAGCTTATTAACCAATCCTTCAGGGAGGGCATAGTGCCCTCCCAGTTGAAGGAGGGCATAATTCAACCCATCTTGAAGAAACCCATCCTGGATCCTAAGGACCCACTCCACCGGCGCCCCATAACAGGCCTAAATTTTCTCTCCAAGGTAATGGAGAAAGTACTGGTACAACAGCTGCAACAGCATCTAGATACCCACAACTTACTTGATCCATTTCAATCGGGATTCCGCCCGGGACGGAAACAGCATTGCTCAAGATATGGGACGCCGTTCTCAAGGCCGCAGACGAAGGAGAATCTTGTCTTCTGGTTCTGCTGGACCTAAGCTCAGCCTTGGATACAGTAGACAACAAGCTTTTATTGACTCGGCTGGCTAAAGTAGCCAAAGTCGCAGAAGGCGATCTATCTTGGTTCTCCTCTTTTTTGGGAAACCGATCGCAAATAGTGAAGCTAGGACCCTTCACTTCTGAAAAATGCACATTATCGTGCGGAGTCCCTCAAGGACCCCCCCTGTCGCCGATGTTATTCAACATCTATCTGCGTCCTCTTTTTGAAATCATCAGCAGCCAAAAACTGCTTTATCATTCATATGCAGACGACACGCAACTGTATTTCCGCATTTGCAATAAAAAGGATCACCACCTCAATCTAGAGACATGCCTCTCTTTGATAGAGGACTGGATGACAAAGAGTTATCTTAAACTCAACGAAGCGAAAACAGAACTTCTTCTGTTTCGCGCCAAGCATATGAATCAATCTACAACAACTTGGACCCCCCCGCCCATTCTGGGTAAAATCATCACCCCTAGCGCCAAAGTCAAAAGTCTTGGGGTCATCTTTGACTCCGACATGACAATGGACGCACAAATAGGGTCTGTAGTCAGCGGATCTCACCATCTGCTGCGCCTACTACGCAGACTTATTCCTTTCGTCCCCAAAGAAAACATAGCGGTTGTGGTGGGAGCAATTGTAAACTCAAGATTGGACTATGCAAATGTCCTTTACCTCGGACTCCCCAAGTACCAAATCGCTCGTCTTCAAGTCGTTCAAAATACGGCCGCTAGACTTGTGACTGGGAAAAAACCCTGGGAATCAATCTCACCCTCACTGAGATCCCTTCACTGGTTACCAGTAAAAGACAGAATCACCTTTAAAGCACTCTGTCTAACGCATAGATATATTCATGGGAATGCTCCCCATTATCTATGCGAAAAAATAAAAGCTCATAACCCCAATCGCGTTCTGCGATCCACTAATCAAAATCTGCTCCAGATACCGAAAGCCAAGTACAAGTCCAAAGGAGAAAGGAGATTCGCGATCCAAGGTCCCAGACTATGGAACGCTTTATCAACCAGCATTCGGTTGGAGGAGAACCACCTAGCATTCAGGAGAAAGATCAAGACTCATCTCTTTTGATTTCAAAGGAGACAGGAACAACAAGCGCCCAGAGGCGATTTACTTCGCATGTGCTGTGCTATATAAGTTTTTCATTCATTCATTCATTAGGAGGTTAAAAAATATATATATTAAAAATGTATAAAAAAAAATTGTATATAAAACATACATGTGAGCTTGAGGATATTGATATTTCTTCTTCAAAAATTGAATTCTCATTGTCATCTACATTTTGGTATTCCTGTGACATGTAGTTAATTATTAATAATTTATAGTAAAATAATTAAATACACTTTTTATTTTATATGTACAAATTATTTATTTATAATATATATTTAAAATATATAAAATTAATATTTTACAAATCAATAATATGTTTTGGAAAGATATAAGAATATATTAAAACATAATATGAGTAAATAATCTTATATTAAATTATAAGTTTAAATGTAATTATATATTTTAATTAGGTAAAAAATACACATAAATGATATGTTTGTTATTTAATACATAATTAAAAATAAAATATTTATCAACACAATATCCATAGCTTGAAATTCATATTGATTGGGTAGATGCATATATGGTATGCATTTTAGTTATCTCAATCTAATTTACTATCGATCAATAGTCATCTTCATTATTTATAATTGTTTATTATTTATTTATTTATTGTTATTTTTATTCATTTTATGGATTTGTTAATCATAATTCAGCATCTATTGCCCTTTAATTAAATACAGTAATCTGCTTTATTTATATTAATGTATTAATTATTAATTAATTGTTTTTATTATTATTCCGCCTTGTTCCCGGGTGAGATCACATCTACCAGATTCCTGCATACCTCTACCTTTGGAATTGCTTCCCATTTTTGGGTTACTTTGTGAGTAACATAGCAACAATTTTTTCTACTATTTTTCCATCTTGGAGCATAATTCCTAGCTATCCATTAAAATCATTTTACACCCTATTTAAAGTGCAACGCATGCATCAAACTCCTGATGAATGGCAGAAGGCCATGAAACTCGTAGAGTGTCCATCTAGTGATGCCCAATCATGTTTTTTCTAACATATCTCACTAATCATTTTCTCTGCTTGTACTAATCTTATGAATTTGTATATATTATTTATATTTGAATTGTACTTATCTGTTGTCATGAATTTTACTGCTTGCCATTAATTATGCCCTAGTGATCAATTTTTTATTATTATTTTTAAATTTATATGATTATATCAACTTACGTTGAATTTGTGCGATTGTATTTTTACATCACAAATGCTTTATTATTATATGGTTTAATTATGTTTTCTAATTTTACTATCATGTACTGTTCCTAGGGATCTTTGACAATTAGTTTCCTTTCATGCGACGTATCATCACACACACACCCACAGGTCTCATTTAAAGTCTCAATCCTACCCTTGTGTTTTTTTACACATATACAGTATATGCAGGGGTGGAGGCCTGTGGGTCTATAGTCCCAGGTAGAGATAGGTCTTACCCCTTGTGCAAATATTTTTTTTATTATTAGTTGTTATTTTGTTTTTCCATCAACTATGCTCTATTTTAAGATTAAATTAATCTTCAACTGTTGTCATTAACTTACATTAATTAAATAACCCGCGGAGGCGAGAATGGGTGTGTATTATGGGCGGGCATGTGTCCACGAGAACTTTGCTTGTTCTTGTTATGGGGAAAAAAATAAAGGCTCTGCGCAGGCGCGATGTCGCTAAGCCTAATGGGAACTGTAGTTTCCATTCAGCTGTGACGTGGCTTTAATGCACGCGCACCGCAAAGCAGGAAGTGAGGGATACTAAGCATACAGGAAAGACAGGGGGCTATACAAAAGCTATAGCAATACAACATACAATGCATTAACAACACATTAGATATCAAGGCAGTGCTACCTAAAAACATATATCTATATCTATATTTATATATAGATATATATATATCTATATATATATATATCTATATATATATATATAGATATATAAATATATATATATATATATATATCTATATTCTAATAAATAAACACTATATTTGAAAATATATTAGAATATATATATATATATATATATATATGTGTGTGTGTGTGTGTGTGTGTTTTTAGGTAGCACCGCCTTGATATGTAATGTGTTGTTAATGCATTGTATTTTGTATTGCTATAAATTTGCCTATCAGTAGATGGGATAAGGTGGCAGCTTTTTATCATCATTGTTTTTTTTTATATTGTCCTAGATGGAGGTGATTATAGTCCCTCTGTGTATTTTCATTTTGTTTCTCTCTTCCACAATCATTTTGATTTTAGGAAGGGCTAGTCGTGTTGTTTGGATACAAAAGCTATATTTAAACAGGTATATAACTTTTTTTAAATGGCAATAATTAATTTGTTCTATATAAGCACCTGTCAGACATTACTTAGAGCAGATGTTTTTTTTTACCTTTACAAACCCTTTAAGGAACATATTATTTGTGAGTTTATATATATATCCTTTTTCATAGAAATGTATCAGCAAGCTCTTTTCAACCCAAGAAGAAGGAAGTACACCTACAATAATAGGAATTGAATACATGTGTTATGTTTTTCCGAAACATTTAGAGTCGGTTTACACTGGGGCGACACGACTTCCAGCACGACTTTCAGAGGCAACTCCAACACGACTTCAGCATAAGAGGGAGGAGTTTGCCTGAGAAATGTATGTTATCTTCCTGGAAAGTTGCTTCATTTAAGACAGTGATCAGACTTCTGAGGCGACTTCCATTAAAATCAATGGGTACAAATTGCCTAGAAGTCTGATTGAAGTAGTACAGGAACCTTTTCTGAAGTCGGAGTGACCTCAGTAGTGTGTATTAAGATGGCTCTAATTCACTTACATTGATTTTCTCAGCCACACGACTTGGGATGACTTGGGGAGACTTCAAGTCGGATCCCAGGTCGCCCCAGTGTGAACCGGCTCTTAGGGTTGTTGTTGCTACCATAGTCTGTCTGTACTTTGTATACAGTATGTATCGCAACAACCAAGCAGCTGTAATTTTCCGAATCATGTTCTCTTCCTATGATTATTTGTATATAATTTTCTACCATTAAAATCTATATACCTTTTACATTTTCATACTTTTCATTGACATCCTGTTTTGGTTCCCTGCCCCTACCATCCCTTGGGACATTTCCTTTTTCCATTTATATTTCCGGGATGTGGTAAGAACCACCAGGATTGGTCTCTCATTAGATTTCAAATTTTTTCATTGTTTCACTACTTTTGGGTAGTAGATACCCAACTAGTCCCCACCCTTTGAAATCAAATTTTTGAGTGACCATTATCTTTCCATCAGAAATGGCAGAGCTGTACAGCCAGTCATGGGACGAGTTTGTGTCCAAACTCCAGAAAGATTATGGCCAGAATGAGTCCCTTGAGTCCGAATTAAGCTTCTTGTTTTCGAGCCTCACCAAATGGCTCGAAAAGAAATTGCTTATGTACTGGCACATTACGACGTTTAAAGAATAAATAAAGGATGATCTTAACCACTTTAGCCCCGGACCATATTGCTGTCCAATGACCAGAGCACTTTTTGTGTTTCTGAACTGCGTCGCTTTAACTGACAATTGCGAGGTCATGCGACGTGGCTCAGAAACAAAATTGGCGTCCTTTTTTTCCCACAAATAGAGCTTTCTTTTGGTGGTATTTGATCATCTCTGCAGTTTTTATTTTTTGCGCTATAAACAAAAATAGAGCGACAATTTTGAGAAAAATTCAATATTTTTTACTTTTTGCTATAATAAATATCCCCCAAAAATATATATAAATGTTTTTTTTCCTCAGTTTAGGCCAATACGTATTTTTCTACATATTTTTCGCAAAAAAAATGCAATAAGCATTTATTGATTGGTTTACGCAAAAGATATAGCGTTTACAAAATAGGGGGTCGTTTTATGGCATTTTTGTTAATATTTTTTTTTTACTAGTAATGGTGGCGATCAGCATTTTTTTTCAGTACTGCGACATTAGGGCGAGCACTTTGGACACTTTTGACACATTTTTGGGGCCATTGGCATTTTTATAGCGATCAATGCTATAAAAATGCATTGTATTACTATAAAAATGCCATTGGCAGTGAAGGGGTTAACACTAGGGGGCAGGGAAGGGGTTAAGTGTGTTCCTGGGTGTGTTCTAACTGTATGGGGGGTGGCCTCATTAGGGAAAATCACTGATCTTCTGTTCATACATTGTATGAACAGAAGATCAGCTTTTCCCCCGCTGACAGGACCGGGAGCTATGTGTTTACACACATAGCTCCCGGTCCCCGCTCTGTAACGAGCGATCGCTTTAGAGCGGACGTATAGCTACGGGCTCTCGCCCAGCAGTGCCACCGTCCCGCAGTAATATGACAGCGGGCGGTCGGCAAGTAGTTAACCCTTTAGGACTTTGTGTCCAAATTTTCCCCTCTTTTGAGTACATTAATCCTGCCTTCAAAACAGCTTGGGAAAAAAACTTAAGCTATGTTTCACAGGCATGATGAAATTGCTAATTGAGGAGTACCAGTTAAGAGGCTAGTTTAAATTGATATCAATGTAGATCTGATTTATGCCAAAATCAAACCTATGCAAAGCAAACCCATTCCTGTTTTCAAGACCTCAATGAAAAACTAAAGGTTCATATAAAACTTTTCAATAAAACAATTATCTCTAATTAATAATTCAAATTTCTCAGAGATAGGCAAGCCTTTCAAGAAGGAAAAGTATATAAATGGTCTCAAAGAACAGGTGGCAGAGGTCCTCAATACAATCCTAAGAAACCTTATGTACACTCAAATGTGTCCGACACATCCTCTGCCTCATCCAATGTCTCCCATACCTCCTCTAAACAGCAAAGACGCACTAGAAAAGCTAAGAGGTGCCAAGAGGGTGATCTCCCTGCAACACTAAAAAACGTCCTTCAAAACCTTTGGCCGCCTTGGACGCTTTACCACCGACACCCATCTCAGGTGATGGTACTATGGCACCCGTGGCAGCCGCTATTACCTCACAAACTCCTTCTTTGTTTTTCACACCTAAGATCCCTGTGATCTTTTTTCCTAAGAATCAGGGAAACTCCACTGCAACCCCAACCCAAATACCACCTTAAATCCAACACTCTCTTCCTTGCAGCTTAATGTAATCAATCTTTCAGCACATGACCTCACATCTGATGAAATCTCAGTCCTGTCCAAGGGACTTACTTTTTGTCCCAACAACAGACTAGATAGGTTTGTTGCCATAAAAGATTTACACTTATACACTCGTAAATTACTACTCAAAAGCATGTTTGAAAAGGAGAAGGCTGTTACACAGTGAATGCAGTGAAGGTTGTCACACATTTAGCGAAAGACAAGTCCTGGATCACCTAAACTCCTTACTTGAGGAAAGTGATCAAAGGGATATTATTGATACTATGGCCCAGATTCACAGAGCGATTACGCCTGCGCAACTAGTGTTGCGCGTGCGTAAGTCTAAATGTGCGCGTGCGTTTAGATGCGCGCGATTCAGAAAACGAATTACGCCAGAAATCTACTTTTTTTTGTCCGGCGTAATTTCGTTAGACAGACGCATCCGTCCGCGCAAAAATGCGCTAGACACACCATTGATTTGCTAGTCAAATATGCTAATGAGGGAGTTGCGGGGATCCACAAAAAAACGCAGTTGCTGCGCAGGCTACGCGATGTGCGCAACAGCAAAATGTCCTGTCTAAAGTTAGAGCACCTAAAAGCTGGTCTAAAAAATGAAAAAAAGTCTACTTGTCAGATAAAGCAACACTGTTAGTGAGGAGTTCAGCAGTCACACGTGTTGCCCAACAATCTGTATGCCAACATGCCAGGGGCATCGTCGCGCATAGCTATACTACTGACTTTAGATGAACAAAGAAGGAGGAGGGCATGGAGGATGGCACTAAGGAGGGCACGGGAGATGTTTTTTTTTATTTTTTATTTGCTTATATAAAATTTACAATTTAAATTAATCTAATACAATATTCTTATCTGATACAAGCCCCTCACTCTTCACTTGATATATCACACACGCATAGACATCTTTGGCATGAGTGATTCTGAGGTGTCTCGCATCTTCAGATTCACCCCTCATGCCATCATGGAATTACCACAACCTTGCAGGAGGACATCACCAGCCCAACACATGGCACCACCCATGACACCCATGACAGCTACATATACAATCAGAGCCCCATCCCCACAGATTTCGAACAGAACATGTATGGGGACAGCTGGCTGGTTGGTGAGTGACATGGGAGTCAGGCATGACTATCCCCTCCCGTGATGCACACCTCACAAGTGGCACATGCATGACTAACATCCTCCTGTCTTTTCCCTTCAAGGTGACTCTGCATATGCACTGGTACCCCATCTCATGACCCCATCTCATGCCAGCTCACATTATGCATCTTTGCACGTTAAACACACACATTAATCATGGCACAATGAGAATGCATGCATGCACACCACTGTGGTCCCTAGCACACACACCCCACATCCTCATCACATTGGATTGGCACCAGTCCACCATGCAGGACTTGTGAGCTGCAACGCCATGCCACGGCTCCAATTATGTCACTGTACATTCATACACCATTCACACAGACCTGGGGATCACTTCTCCACCACAAATGAGGGTGACACCCCTTTTCCCGCAGGAATATCACCCCCACATTCCAAAATCATACACAAACAGAACCAAAAAAAATAAATAAATGACGAGCAAAAATAAAAAATGCCCAGCAAAAATATAATTTAAACAAAATAACAACAAAGAAAACACATAAAAGACAAAAATCACTCTGCAAAACAGTCCCCAAATATCTCAAAGACACGTCACAAACAAACAAAAGCACCTTGCTGTAGAGGGAGGGATACAAAGGGATGTATTTTTGCAAAGGAAGTGCATTTGTGTGTGTCTATTTATGCTGTCTGCGTAGTTCATAAAGTTGCCCTAGTCCATTTCCAATTTCACTGATTGCGCCGCTCCCGAGTTGTGAGCATGCGCACATCGGAGCTGACCATGGTCTCCTTCAAGCGCGCATGCGCGAGCCGGCCGGCCCTTCATTTGCATGGGGTCACGGCTCATTTCAATGTAACACGCCCACGTCCCTCCCAATTTGTATTACTCCTCCTTACGCCTCTGGAAAAAATCTTACGCTTGCGCAATTTCCTGCGCAAAAGCTACGTGAATCGGGGGATTACGCGGCTAGATGGCGCAAGTCTAACGTAATGGCGGTGCGCTACGCCGGACCGATAATGCGCCGATGTACGTGAATCTGGGCCAATAAATCTAGAAACACTCCTTAAACAGATTTAATATTCCTCTATTAATGTTCTCCTGCCAAATCGTCTTCCAAAAAACCTCCTCCCTTTATCCTGCCCCTAGTTTGAATCATGGCATCTCGACCTTTCTGAGAATGGCCTCCCAAGAAATTAAGTAATTGGACCTCACTTCCCCACAAACAGAGAATCTAACTAAAAATGAAAAGGCGGCTTTAAAAACATTGTCTAACAACCATACTATCACGATTACATCCAATAATAAAGGAGGAAACATTGTCCTTATGGACAATGAATGCTATCACATAATGTATACTGACATCCTTAGCAATCGCAACTGGTATCGACCAGTGGGCGTTGATATTGTGGAGGCATTCAACAGTAAGTTTTATGCATTTGTTGACAATGCTTTCTCCAACAAAACTATTTGAAAACAGATGTGGGATTTCATTCGTACCCCCTATCCACGATTAGGCCTATACTCTCCAGTAATGAATGCATGAAAAACGAATATAGCGCGACACATGCAAACTAAATCGCCTTTGGGTGCTTGTTATTCCCGTCTCTCTTGACATCAAAAGAGATGAGTTTTGATCTTTCTTCTGAAGGTCTTCTTTACAGAAAATCATTCAAAACTAATAGATGAGCATATCGGACCTTTCGTCCTTTCAACACCCTCATATATCTGTGACACGATTCACCTGTTACAGATCATTGAGGATGTACAAGTCCCTGAGAATTGTATTCTTGCCACCATTGACGTGGAAGATCTTTATAGCTCCATACCACATTCAAAATGGGTGACCTGCATCGGCAGGGTACTGTCACAAATGAGCCACCACAAAAATTCATTCAATGAATTTATACTCCTCTCTTTGGACTACATACTGAATCATAATATTTTTCTATTTGATGGTCGATTGTTTCTCCAGGTACAGGGTGTAGCCATGGGCACCTGTTGTGCCCCTGGCTATGCCAATCTGTACCTGGGGGAATGGGAAGATATGATCTTTAACGACAAGGACCTCTCTATGTACCTGTGCCACATAATAATGTGGCACAGGTACATAGATGACATCTTCGTCGTGTGGGATGGTCCCCAATCCCTCCTGGATGAATGCTTGATAGCACTCAATATCAATGAATTCAACCTCAAATTTAATATGAGCTCTGACCCTTCAAAAATGATGTTCTAGGATATTGAAATCTTTAAGAATGAGGCTAATTTACTGTCCTGCAAGTTGTTTAGAAAACAAACTGCAGGCAACACTATTCTCCATTTGACCAGCTTTCACCCTTTACCATTGATTGACTCCATCCCTTATGAACAGTATCTATGCATTAAACGTAATTGCTCCAACTGTCCTGATTTTAAGCATAAAGCCATGAATCTCAAGAAACGTCTTCTTGAGTGTGGCTATAGTCATAAATGTTTAAATAAAAAAATCTTTTCAACGTGCAGGTGCCAATAATAGACATAAACTACTAGTCCCCAAAAAATCCAAAAAAACAAAGGTCACAGACTAATTACTATAAAACAAGAAAAACCGCGCTATTAATCCCTCCCAACCTAAGGCAGCGGCTGGCGTGCGATACACAAGTGAAAACAAAGGGAAAAAAACAAACTGCGCCAAATAAAACCCAATGAATAGATAAAGTCAGACTCTGAGATATGATGATCACAGTCAATGAAACAGCGAAGTTCAATAAAAGTCCATTGAAGAAGTTTTGACCCAATAGTGAGCCTTCTCCGATTCACACCACAAAGTGACTTGTGTATGTAAATAATGCACCCACCACCAAATAAATAAGCAGCTTACCAGATGGCAAGCTTTGCAGACAGTTGGCTATAACCCAGCCACGGCCTTTAGATTCCTTAGGATCCTATAGGTATTGTAATGATGACCCGTTCGATCTGGGATAGATGGCTGTAGGCTCCAATCGTTCAGGATAAATGAAAGAAGGAAGCGCAGATAGCGTAACTCCGTATAAGGTTTTAATAAAATATAAAACTGATACTTACAAGCATAAGATAAAAACAGCATATAGCAATGTTTGCCGGCCGGCATGTAGGAGCCCTCCTCCTGAGCGTGGTGACGTCACTGCGTGGCTACCCAGATGCGTTTCGTCACTATAGGACGTTGTCAATGGGGGTAGGGATACACAGTGGATCACCGTATAAATGGACCCGCCGCCTGTTGTGATAAGCAGCACGTTGGACCCGAGGGCGCCATTTTGAATGTGGTAAAAATTGCCCTTACTTGAACGGCGCAACTACCGCCATAGAGCAACCGTTCAGGTATCAAAATGAAAACTTTTACATTTAAAACCCTCACCCGCAAGTAAAAAAGGGGGCGGGAACGGATCAGATTCTTTAGATTAAAGAAAAAGAAACCAAACCAAGTGAATCAAAAGACGGAGAAACCGGAAAAGGGGGAAATGTCTGGCACTAGACTTCAATCCTAATACATTCTCATGGCAGGGAGAGCTTTATCGCCATCTACCGTCTCATATGGAGATTACAATAATAATCTAAAAAAATTCCCAGCTCAGAAAAGAAATTTTAATCTATCGTCCTGAGCTGGTCATTGTTATCCTACAACTCCCTCTAGATCAGTATTTAATATCAGAGCTAGGGGCTCCTAGAAAATGGAAGAGAAAAAGAAAAAGAAAGGAAAAAAGAAAAACGTCTTTCAACATTTCAAAATACCAAAAAAATCACCATTATATGAAAAGTGGAATACATTTATATTTAATAGAGTGAACTATTTGAGATGGACAGTAAGAACAGTCCATCACTCATCAGTAATCTCCAATACTGAAAATTAATATATCATTAACTAAACCACATGTATAGGCACTAAATAACCCTACATACTGTGTGTATATAACATCTCTAAATAGATTTTAGTGTGTATTTATTTTACTTACGTGAATAGTATTGAATAATTAAGAAGGACAAAGCCTAACAGTGAGTTTAAAGAAAGAGATATAAATAATAACTCAAAAAATTTATAATTCTAAATTATTAGTAAAATGTGTGCTTATCACAATAGGCGTGTCCTAGGCATTATTTATAAACGCATTCACATCTGTCTCAATGTTCAAACCGAAAGGTGTATAAGTCTTCAGACGAAATATCCAGCCCATCTCCATTCGTGATATCTCCCGCACCAAATTACCTCCTCTCCAATGGGCTTTGTATTTATCGATCCCTAAAAACAGGGTATTGGAGGGGTCCCTATTATGTCTAAGTCGGTAATGATTGGAAACAGAGTGGTCCCTAAAACCTGACAAAATGTTCGTAATGTGTTCATTTACCCTCACCTGAAATTCCCTCTTTGTTCTACCCACGTATTGCATACCACATGGGCATTGCACCAGGTACACTACGCCCAAAGACGAGCAGGTAATACAAGGTACAATGTTATATTCCCTATTGGTAGCAGTGGAGGTAAATGTTCTCATACACCTCTGTTTGTTGGAATTTAAGATACAAACCCGACATCTACCACATCTATTGTACCCCTTAAGATGGTCAAAAAGGAGGCCAGACCCCTTCCGAGGAGGGTCTATAACATTGTCAGATATTTTATTCCTTAAGGATTGTACTCCTTTAAAGATTACACAGGGTTTTTGGGGCAAAACAGTTTTCAATACAGGGTCGGTCATAGCTATATGCCAATGTTTTTTCAAAAGATGAGAGATGGCCCTGTGTTGGGTTGAGTAAGTAGTAATAAAGGGTACCTCTTCCAGGAATATGTTGTCCTCCTTAGTCCCTTTGTCTCGCAAAAGGTAATTTCTGTCCATTGCAAGAACTTGGTCCATAGGGATTCGCTACAATACCTCTTTTCCAAAAACCTTCCTGTAAGTACCTTAGCTTGGTGTTGAAATTTTGTGAACTGGAAAAATTGGTTGAGAGAGGTGTCTTTAAAGGGATCCTGTCTCTTAAGGAGAAATTGTTTCTTGTTCCCAAGGCCCCTCGTACTCCAACTATGTATTACCTCCCCAAGCTACATAAGGATCCTGTCTGCCCCCCAGGATGCCCTATAGTAAGTGGCGTTGATTCAATAACTTCCCGGGTGGGCAGATATATAGATTTTTATTTGCAACCTTTAGTTAAAAAGATCCCCTCTTACGTTAAGGATTCTAAACATATCATTAACATATTATCAGATCTCCCAGTCACCCCCAATATGTGGATGGCTACTATAGATGTAACATCATTATACACCATCATACCTCATATGTTGGGATTTGAAGCCGTCCAATTCTTTTTAGATAGAGATTCAGGCCTCCATTCCAAACAGACAGACTTCATCATGTCTCTGGTGAAGTTTGCAGCAGCATCAAATTATTTTTGGTTTGAGAACAATTTCTACAAACAGAATATAGGAGTGGCGATGGGGGCTAAATATGCCCCCAGTTTGGCCAATTTGTTCATGGCCAAGTGGGAGGAGGTTGTCATCTACCCGGGGGACACCCCCCAGGTGGTCCTTTGGGCAAGATATATAGATTACATCCTCCTCCTATGGGCTGGTGAACATGGAGACCTGACTAATTTCATTGGATTTCTCAACTCCAATGATAGGGGGATACAATTAAAGTACGATGCCAGTCAAACCAAAGTCCATTATTTGGACTTAGTAGTTGAAATTAGGGACAATAGATTTGTCACCTCCACGTACTTTAAAGACACGGACCGGAAATCATACATTCCTGTAGATAGCTGCCATCATGATCCTTGGCTTAGAGGTGTCCCTAAAGGCCAATACCTTAGAATAAGACGCAATTGCTCTGATCCACAGGAATTTCAACACCAAGCTAAGGTACTTACAGAAAGGTTTTTGGAAAAGAGGTATTGTAGCAAATCCCTATAGGGGTCTTTGGACCAAGTTCCTGCAATGGACAGAAATGACCTTTTGCGAGATAAAGGGACTAAGGAGGACAACATATTCCTGGAAGAGGTACCCTTTATTACTACTTACTCAACCCAACACAGGGCCATCTCTCATCTTTTGAAAAAACATTGGCATATAGCTATGACCGACCCTGTATTGAAAACTGTTTTGCCCCAAAAACCCTGTGTAATCTTTAAAGTAGTACAATCCTTAAGGAATAAAATATCTGACAATGTTATAGACCCTCCTCGGAAGGGGTCTGGCCTCCTTTTTGACCATCTTAAGGGGTACAATAGATGTGGTAGATGTCGGGTTTGTATCTTAAATTCCAACAAACAGAGGTGTATGAGAACATTTACCTCCACTGCTACCAATAGGGAATATAACATTGTACCTTGTATTACCTGCTCGTCTTTGGGCGTAGTGTACCTGGTGCAATGCCCATGTGGTATGCAATACGTGGGTAGAACAAAGAGGGAATTTCAGGTGAGGGTAAATGAACACATTACGAACATTTTGTCAGGTTTTAGGGACCACTCTGTTTCCAATCATTACCGACTTAGACATAATAGGGACCCCTCCAATACCCTGTTTTTAGGGATCGATAAATACAAAGCCCATTGGAGAGGAGGTAATTTGGTGCGGGAGATATCACGAATGGAGATGGGCTGGATATTTTGTCTGAAGACTTATACACCTTTCGGTTTGAACATTGAGACAGATGTGAATGCGTTCATAAATAATGCCTAGGACACGCCTATTGTGATAAGCACACATAGATGCGGTTGGTGGAGATCTATTTAATTTCATTTTACTAATAATTTAGAATTATACATTTTTTGAGTTATTATTTATATCTCTTTCTTTAAACTCACTGTTAGGCTTTGTCCTTCTTAATTATTCAATACTATTCACTTAAGTAAAATAAATACACACTAAAATCTATTTAGAGATGTTATATACACACAGTATGTAGGGTTATTTAGTGCCTATACGTGTGGTTTAGTTAATGATATATTAATTTTGAAAATATTGAAAAACGTTTTTCTTTTTTCCTTTCTTTTTCTTTTTCTCTTCCATTTTCTAGGAGCCCCTAGCTCTGATATTAAATACTGATCTAGAGGGAGTTTTAGGATAACAATGACCAGCTCAGGACGATAAATTAAAATTTATTTTCTGAGCTGGGAATTTTTTTAGATTATTATTGTAATCTCCATATGAGACGGTAGATGGCGATAAAGCTCTCCCTGCCATGAGAATGTATTAGGATTGAAGTCTAGTGCCAGACATTTCCCCCTTTTCCGGTTTCTCCATCTTTTGATTCACTTGCTTTGGTTTCTTTTTCTTTAATCTAAAGAATCTGATCCGTTCCCGCCCCCTTTTTTACTTGCGGGTGAGGGTTTTAAATGTAAAAGTTTTCTTTTTGATACCTGAGCGGTTGCTCTATGGCGGTAGTTGCGCCGTTCAAGTAAGGGCAATTTTTACCACATTCAAAATGGCGCCCTCGGGTCCAACGTGCTGCTTATCACAACAGGCGGCGGGTCCATTTATACGGTGATCCACTGTGTAGCCCTACCCCCATTGACAATGTCCTATAGTGATGAAACGCGTCTGGGTAGCCACGCAGTGACGTCACCACGCTCAGGAGGAGGGCTCCTACATGCCGGCCGGCAAACATTTGCTATATGCTGTTTTTATCTTATGCTTGTAAGTATCAGTTTTATATTTTATTAAATCCTTATACGGAGTTACGCTATGTGCGCTTCCTTCTTTGATTTATCCTGAACGATTGGAGCCTACAGCCATCTATCCCAGATCGAACGGGTCATCATTACAATACCTATAGGATCCTAAGGAATCTAAAGGCCGTGGCTGGGTTATAGCCAACTGTCTGCAAAGCTTGCCATCTGGTAAGCTGCTTATTTATTTGGTGGTGGGTGCACTCTTTGCATACAAGTCACTTTGTGGTGTGAATCGGAGAAGGCTCACTATTGGATCAAGCTTCTTCAATGGACTTTTATTGAACTTCGCTGTTTTATTGACTGTGATCATCATATCTCAGAGTCTGACTTTATCTATTCATTGGGTTTTATTTGGCGCAGTTTTTTTATTTTTCCTTTGTTTTTTTTTTCCTTTTTTTTCCTTTGTACAGACTAATTACTACTTTTTCAAATGATCATAACCAAGTCTTGCAAATATGGCACCTTCTGACTTCTGATCCTAAAATAGGACCGTTTGTACCGCCAACACCATTGGTGACCTACAGAAGAGCGACCTCTGTCGGTGACCTATTGGTCCAAAGTGAATTTAAGGTTCTTGATAGAGGTGATCCATGCAAAGCAGTGGGCACGTTCCCTTGTGGATCGTGTTCCTACTGCAAATACATGGATACCAGGAGAGACATTTACTTACCTAACGGCATGCACTTTGTCCCTAAACATCATTCTAACTATCAAACAATGAGTGTGGTCTACTTACTTCTGTGCAGCTTTAATTGCTTTTACACAAACTGTGACAGAGGTCGCATCGCCATATCAAAGCGATGAAGACTGAAGTATGATTTAACATTGGGTCGACACGTCGCCCAAACCCATGTTGGCGTTTGTCCTAAAATCTCTGTTCTAGTTTTAGATTGTATCTATCTGAGCTCCCGAGATGGGGATTTTAACAAATATCTCCTCCAGAGGGAGGTCCGTTGGATATCAAATCTGAATGCCACTTGCCCACCAGGCCTCAATTAGGCATTTCATTTCAAACCGTTTTTACTTGGTTTCAGCACAGGAGGTTTTGACAAGGAACAATAGATTCTGTCTATCCCGATCTGTCCTCCCTTTTTTCTCCTCTTTTTTTCTCCTTTTTTAAACTGCTCTATACCTCACGTTTTTATTTTACTATTTAATTTAATTTATGTTGAATGTTTTTTTTTTATGTATGCAGTTCATGAATTAATCAATATTCTATGTTATACATTCATATGTATGTTTATCTGTGCCAGTTCTACAATTATCTGAATTTATCATCTGTGTTACTGTAATGTATGTTTATAAAAATTCAGACTCTTCCATGTTCCTGATTATTTGGTGCACATGGATGGCGATTCTACACCTGCCTGGTTTGCATGGATTAATTAGTTTATCAGTTACCATTCACTTATGCTTCTCATTGGAAATGTACTAAAAATTCTTTCACTCTAATCCGGACTCTATGGGAATATCATCATCCAGACTGTTGCCGCTGTGGTTGTTGTTGCTCATCGGATCTCCCCGACACAGGGGCGCCTCCTTGCTGCACTTCGGTGAAGCTGTAGGCACCTCTTTTCTGGGTCTGCGGCCTAATGCGCCTGCGACGGATATCACTATTGGCTGGCGCCTGCACACTGGCTCTCTCCATCTGCCCTCACGAGCCACTTCCCTATGTGTCGGCGGCCTGCATCTGCGTCTGACATCATTGCACACTGTGATACAGTGGCGCCGGATGCCGCATTTGGCTGGGGAGTCTCACGGCTTGAGGCGGGACCCCCCAGAGAGTGTACACATTGAATGCCAGACACATTCTTGTGTTTCTCAGGTGTCTCACTTGCTGGGTTATCACATTACATCTTCTTCTAACAACATAGCACCATTGCTGATTGGCTATTCCCCCTAAGTCCTCCCACACTCTAAGGTACTTAATGATGGCAGGTGTATCAGGTCATTGTTGAAGATCCAAGATGTACTAAACACACTTGTAACTAGGGCTGCCACCTCATCCCTTTAAAACAGAACACATTTGAATTACACAGGTTCTGAGGCTCAGGCTAATGCAGATTAGGCACCGAGTGAGTTTAATTACCACCATAATCAGCCACAGAACCTGTGTAATTCATATGTGTTCTGTTTTAAAGGGATGAGGTGGCAACCCTACTTGTAACTGCCATTCTGAGAAGGTGAGATTTTTACTGTTCCTGCACATGCTGTTACAGTGTCCATTTTTTATATGATGCTGTATTTTTGGAAACCTCCAACGCTTTGGGCTCTGCCAGGACCATATGCTTTACCCAAACCCCCTTTTTTAATCTATACCACACCTCCACTATCCACCTTTACCTTTTATACTAGTCCTTAGTGTATTTCTCAGTGTACCTTCTCTCTGTTTGCTAGGTCCCTGCTCTCTCGCTGCTTTTGGTTCTCGTGAGCCCTGACCTGCTGCTGCCTATTAAGGGTGGGATCCCGGCTGATTCCCACGACTTTTCCAGAGAATAGCTAATATCCCTACCACAAGCATAGTAAAGCATTTTTGAACTGAGGAACAACATATGTCCTCCATAAATGTGTATGAATGTGTGTGAAAAGTGAATGCTTGCTGACCCTCTGGCAGTTCTGCTGTGTAACGCCATACATTTTTTAATAATGTTATGCACCGTTTAGTCTTTTTTTTTAATCAGAAAAATCCTTTATTGTGCCATCAAAAACAAGACATACCTTGTACAATCAATCAATACAAAATATTAGGAAATACGACAAACAAAGTAACGGCACAAAGGGAGTTCACATAAGGTCTTCTGTACAGAAAGAGAAGACCTAACAAATCAACAAGTTAAACTAACAAAAAAAAAAAAAAAAAAAAAAAAAAAAACCTGATACAACAGATAATAATTTTCCCTGTTTTCCTACAAATACAACATACTCATAACATTCTACCCGTATGAAGAAAACCTCCCTCCCACCAACAGAAGGAAAATGAAATTCGCCCACTTAACAGTTAGGCCTCGTACACACGATCGGACATATCCGATGAAAACGGTCCGCGGACCATTTCCATCGGATATGTCCGATCGGGAGTTTGATCCGATGGCGTGTACACACCATCGGATCAAATTCCCCGCCGCCGGACGGCGCGGTGACGCGGCGGTGACGTTGACGCCGCCACGTCACCGCTACGTCACCGCACCAGGAAGTAAAACACTTCCGCGCATGCGCCGAATCCATTCGGCAGCGGCGCGGCGGCAGTGCGGGACTACATGTCTGCTGGTAAGTGTACTAACCAGCAGACATGTCGGGCGGACAGATTCCCACCGGATAGATTTCAAAGCTTGCTTTGAAATCTGTCGGGTGGAGAAATCTGTCCGCTAGCCCATACACACGAGCGGAGATGTCTGCTGAAACGGTCCATCGGACCGTTTTCAGCGGACATATCCCCTCGTGTGTACGAGGCCTTAAAGATAAGGATTAATAAGACCATTATTCAACCACCCAAAAATACTGTTCACATTTGCAATACCCGGTGCATAATTAATCGCGGAGGTGCCAACCCAGGAGTATCCAGCCATGCCTGCCAAATAGAATAGAACTTTCGAGGTACATTTCTATGCTGATACGTTAGGTGTTCTCGAATGAGAACATAATTCACTTGGTTCACCCACTGAAGTTTAGTCGGCACATGTGCAGCCAGCCAAAACCTTGCAACCAACTTACGAGCTATATACAATAGTCTAATCACCGCTATATTGGCAGGGTAAGGAAAGACTTCCTCATCAATCGCCCCCAAAACACAAATAAAAGGATCCAATGGAATCCTAACCTGGAATACTGAGGAGATGACTTCAGTGACCCCACCCCAGTAACGATGTAACTTGGGGCAGCGCCATATGAGATGAATTAGAGAACCCTCATCCCTGCAACATTTAGGACACATAGGGGAGTCTCTCCTCCCCCAACGATACAATTGAATAGGTGTACGGTAGGCCCTATGGAGCATAAAAAGATGGGACAGCCTATGAGACTGTGACACAGAAGTAAGGGGACCAGATTGTAAGCATAAATCCCATTGTTCTTCCGAAATTTCCCCCAAATCCTGTGTCCAACCCTTTCTACATGGTAGAGTAGCTGCGTCCTGCGTATTTAGTAAGAGACTGGAGTATATATGAGAAATCAAGCCCTTCCTGTCCTGACCATAACAAATATCCTTGAGTAAAGAGTGACTGACAAGCCGGAGAACAGAAGTTTGGCCTTGAGCCTGAAGAGCATGCCTCAGTTGGAGATATCTGTAAAATTGGGTTCTATGAAGATTAAATGCATTTTGAAGGTCTGAAAAGGACTTCAAAGTATTGTTATGCTATAATTGGGCAACCTTATAAATACCAGCCTCCCTCCATTCCTGGAACCCCTCCAGCTGATAAACTTCCTTGAGATTGAGATTACCCCACAGAGGGGTCTCCTCCAAGAACCCTAATATCCCCAAATTAGACCTGAAAGCAAACCAGAGTCGCTTAAGAAGGATAACAGTAGGGGACTTTTGCGGTAAACGGGGCAACCCTGCCTCCAATTCGGACAACACTGTAGTATTGTGCGTTCTAGTCCGCAATAGGTTCTCGATCGGATCAGAGTCATCCAACAACCCACAACCACAGAGATGCTGAAGCTGAGATGCATAAAAGTAGAGTTTAGGGTTGGGGACTGCAGCTCCTCCCCGATCTTTACCATACCGCAGGGTGGAGAGGCTAATTCTGGCGACCCGTTTCCGCCATATTAGAGATCTGAATAGGGTATCGATACGGGTGAACCATCTACGAGGGATCCATTGCGGGTAATTGTGCATAATATACAATAGTTGGGGGCACCAGACCATTTTAATCAAATTTATTCTACCGTAGACATGTGCAATTTTTTTCGTTACGAATACGTTTTCCGTCATTTTTCGTTATTTTCGTTGATTCGTTAACCTACGAATGAACGAATGGTTTAGCGCAAATAATAACGAATAACGATATTTCCAAAATTAACGAATATGGAAAACTACGAAGATACGAAACTACTAAATGTAAAAGAACCACACAACGAAAGAAAAAAGAAACGAAAACATAGAAATAACGAAAATACCAAACACCAAAAAAAAAAATCATGATTACGAAAAATAAACGAAAATGCAAACTTACTAATATTCGAAGAACGAAAAGAAAACAACCGAAATGCCGAACAAAGAATAAAAAACGAAAAAAAACTAACGAAAAATAAATTACGAATCTTCAGAAAACGGAAATGAAAACAACGAATATACAAAATAATGCAAATTCACTTTCATTAGTCCTGTGACCAATAGCCACTCAGCGCTGTCCCTTACCCTGAAGAGGTTTGTTCCTTCCCCCAATGAGCTTCTTTCCTATTACTTAGTGGCTCTTTGACCTTGTGTCTTTATCTGTGTTAGACTGCAGTGCATTCCTTTCAGAGTCCAGATAGGGTGTGTTTGGGTAGGTTGCAACGGTTTTGTGGATCTGTCAAGTCAATCGCAGTAAAGTACGATTTACAAAATTACGACGAGTAGTGTGTCGAATAAACGTAAAATGTATTTTAACAGAATTACAAATGCAATAAAATCTACAAAAGAACGTTGTTACAATCAAATGAAATTAGACACGAAAATACGAATGATCATAAAGCAACGAAGATTTATTTCTTACGAAAATACGAACGCGGCATGATGAAATGTATAATGTAAATACGAATATCAAAACAACGAAAAATAAACCAACGTAAAAACGAATGAACGAATAAATTCATTGTTAAAATACGAACGAGGCAGAATACAAAATTTTACGAAAATACTAATCTCAAATCAACGAAAAATAAACTAACATAAAAAAACGTAAACAGGAAAAAAAAGTGTTACGAAAATACTAAGGAGTATGAATACGATAACTAACGTCTTACGAAACTACGACTCGTTACGAATCACGATAAACGAACAGAAACGAAACAGAAATAAACAAAAAAAATTTCTGTGCACATGTCTATTCTACCGATTACGGACAACGGTAGTTTGCACCAAGCAGTACACTTTAATTGGAGCTTTTTAAAGAGAGGCAGAAGATTCTCCTCCAAATAGGACAACGGATTCGCAGAAACAAACACTCCCAAGTATTTAAAGGAGGAAACTACCCCGAGGGATCCCGCAGCAGCCGATAACAAAACCGTCGGATCATCCAAAGGCAAAAGAACGGATTTGTCCCAATTGATGGAGAATCCCGACAGGGAGCCAAAATGCCCAATCACCTCTATAGCATTAGTCAGGGACGCATCCACGTCCCCCAAATATAACAGAGTGTTGTCCGCGTAAAGGGAGATCTTCTCAACGCCCCCCCCCCCCCTCTCACGAACCCCACAATAGAAGTGGATAAACGTATGAAAGCAGCAAGAGGTTCAAGCGCAAGGGCAAACAGCAGGGGCGACAATGGGCACCCCTGTCTGGTGCCCCGAAAGAGAGGAAAAGAATCCGAAAGGTCCCCATTCACGCGAACCCTAGCCGACCGTTTAGTCTTTAGAGAACATATGATTTGTGATATTTATCTGAGATTGAGTGCTATATGGGTCAAAATGTACACTTTTTGCTTTATTTTTTTGTTTATATATATATATATATATATACAGGGCTTTTTTTCAGGGGGAACTTGGGGGAACTCAGTTCCACCACCTCTGGCTCAGACCCTTTGGTGCCTGCTCACCACAATCCCTTTGTAAACACAGAAGGCTGGTTTCTGTGTTTACAAGTGACAGCTCTGTACTCTGTGTGTAACCACCTGAACTCTGCACTCTGTATGTAATGCAATCCTGGTATTTAATGCCCCTTTAGGACACTCCTACTGTTTGTGAAATCTGAACGGGGTTGTGGTTGAGTTCCTGCACCTATTCTCTGAGAAAAAAAGCTCTGTATATATATATATATATATATATATATATATATATTCAAAAAGGGAGAGTATAGCCTCAACTAAACCTGATAAATGGTATACAATGTGCCATCATCCAGAAGGATTACTTGAAAAAAAATGAGACCTGATGAGTATAGGGAAAAAGGCTGCTTGGGGCCTATCACCCATCAGTAGTCATAGGTCAAAGCTGGTGTTGGCTAGGATTTTCAAGGCACTGATAACATAACCATAGGATAATGTAAAGAAAAAGGGAATGACACATGTTGCAGAGATGGTAGAGCTGCTCGCCCCGAAAGTGTTAGAAAAGAAAAAATGGAAGGTTTCCCCATATTGTGGGACTTTTAGGCAGCAATGTCAAAGCAGTAAAATACTGGTAGCTAAGTAAAAAACAATACATTTATTAGCTCATAAACAAGCTTGGATGTAGCAATATGTAGGTCACAATGTAAAAGCAAATAGATTGGCAAGTTATCACATTCCATGGTACATTCGGTAAAATCATTACATATAATAAATAATAAATATTCATCAAATATTCCATATTGTAGTACAATGTTGATCCCCGACGCGTTTCGACCATTGAGAGTCTCTTCAGGGGGATAATTATCTGTGCAAAATATATCACAAAGGTATAAATCAATCAGAGAATATGTCAGTGTGTGTCGAGTACATATTGACAACAGATATATTTACCGTGAAACATGGAATGAAAGGTATAAAAAGCCACTGGACACCCAGAAGGGACTGGGGGGAACCCCCGCACATCAGAGGGTGAGCGGTCTGCCCAAAGGGGTCTTCAAGAGGCCTCACACATGATGCCCCACCGGCGAAGGGGGGGGGGGAGCCGCCACCTGCAAAGGACACCCATGGTAGCCAGGTAAGTATTAAGTGGGTAATTATAACTATAGACAACCCTAACAAAAGGGTAACTGAATTATAAGTATATAAAGGGTGTAAAGGGCAAAGGCAGGCTATTAAGTTGCCAATATGTCTATAAAATGTTGGTCAAGGCATTCCTGAAAGGATGAAAGAGTAGGGTATGCAATGAGGAATAAAGGAGAGTAAAGGAATATTGAGTAGGAAAATGATTCCAAAGTGATGAACGTACTAAGGTGTAAGGGTAGGATGTTTAAAGGTGATAGTGTGTGTAGTGGTGTTGGAAGTGCAGCTCAAAAATCTAAATGACCGACTGCGAATAAACTAAGCAGATAGTGGATGGAATGTGAGATAAAACATCAAAATAAATGTGAGTGAAGTGGATGAAAGAGAAGTGGCTGTGTAGGAGCAAGTATATATTGCCAATTACAGAATGGGCAAAAGTGATTGAGCAATCAAAGTGAAAATGAATATTAAGAGATAGAAGGGCAAATAAATAAAGTAGGTGTGTGTGTGGAAAAATGTAATAGTAAAGCAAAAAGTTACCTGATATGCCGATATATGTTATCTGTAGGAAAGTATAGCCGGTGTTTGGAAGCCTAATGGCAGGGTCTGCAGGGCAGACAGGAACAGATGCCGAGACGGTGTGGATGCAATAACATCCAACCTAATCTGTGGGGAATAAGTGTATATCCCCAGAGGCCAATCATTAAATAGTGCCCTGGTGTGGTAATTAGGGTGAAGCAAGCGCAGGCTTGTAGCTCCCCCCCTTCGTCAAGAAGGGCGGCGTAATGGACCCCATGGGAACCGTGTGAGGCCCCCCGGCGTCCAAGAAGGCTGCGAAGCCCCGACCATTCCCGTCCTCTCTGCCGCAAAAACGTGACTTCCTGACGTGTGCGCGTGCTGAGGACTCGTTTGCGCGCACTAGTCCGACGTCCAGAGGGGATCAAAGGGTAGGGGCCCGCCACGGCGTGTGAGGGCTAACCCCCAATGCATCACCGAGGCGAGGAAGAGGGGACACATGTCAACCCTTACCCCCCCCTGCCGGGAGACCCTAAGGAGAAGGACCCCAAACACGCCAGGATGCAGCAGGGAGAACCAGGTCCACCGGGATCCAAAAGTGATCAAGTCCATATGTTACAGTGTATGATAGATACTCAGAATGTTTGGCTGATTAAAATGGTTGCGCAAAACAGAATTTTGTATAATTCTTTGCTGCTAATTCAGTTTGACAAGTGTGTTTGCACAGGATTTGGGGGCAGTATTTAATGATTGGGCTCTGGGGATATACACTTATTCCCCACAGATTAGGTTGGATGTTATTGCATCCACACCGTCTCGGCATCTGTTCCTGTCTGCCCTGCAGACCCTGCCATTAGGCTTCCAAACACCGGCTATACTTTCCTACAGATAACATATATCGGCATATCAGGTAACTTTTTGCTTTACTAATACATTTTTCCACACACACACCTACTTTATTTATTTGCCCTTCTATCTCTTAATATTCATTTTCACTTTGATTGCTCAATCACTTTTGCCCATTCTGTAATTGGCAATATATACTTGCTCCTACACAGCCACTTCTCTTTCATCCACTTCACTCACATTTATTTTGATGTTTTATCTCACATTCCATCCACTATCTGCTTAGTTTATTTGCAGTCTGTCATTTAGATTTTTGAGCTGCACTTCCAACACCACTACACACACTATCACCTTTAAACATCCTACCCTTACACTTTAGTACGTTCATCACTTTGGAATCATTTTCCTACTCAATATTCCTTTACTCTCATTTATTCCTCATTGCATACCCTACTCTTTCATCCTTTCAGGAATGCCTTGACCAACATTTTATAGACATATTGGCAACTTAATAGTCTGCCTTTGCCCTTTACACGCTTTATATACCTATAATTCAGTTACCCTTTTGTTAGGGTTGTCTATATTTATAATTACCCACTTAATACTTACCTGGCTACCATGGCTGTCCTTTGCCGGTGGCGGCTCCCCCCCCTTCGCCGGTGGGGCGTCATGTGTGAGGCCTCTTGAAGACCCCTTTGGGTGGACCGCTCACCCTCTGATGTGCGGGGGTTCCCCCCAGTCCCTTCTGGGTGTTCAGTGGCATTTTATACCTTTCATTCCACGTTTCACGGTAAATATATCTGTTGTCAATATGTACTCGACACACACTGACATATTCTCTGATTGATTTATACCTTTGTGATATATTTTGCACAGATAATTATCCCCCTGAAGAGACCCTCAATGGTTGAAACGCGTCGGGGATCAACATTGTACTACAATATGGAATATTTGATGAATATTTATTATTTATTATATGTAATGATTTTACCAAATGTACCATGGAATGTGATAACTTGCCAATCTATTTGCTTTTACATTGTGACCTACATATTGCTACATCCAAGCTTGTTTATGAGCTAATAAATGTATTGTTTTTACTTAGCTACCAGTATTTTACTGCTTTGACATTGCTGCCTAAAAGTCCCACAATATGGTAAAACCTTCCATTTTTTCTAGGATAATGTAAAAAGAGATATTTATTAACATAAAACAATATACATGTTTAAAAACAAGAAAGACAGGCCCCACAGATCAGAAATAACGGCTTCTTCATGAGTGTCTATAGAATACATAAAAAAATATACAGTAGAGACAAGCAAATTAGGTACAATATATCAAAAAATAACATAACAACAAAGCAGTAATACAATGTCAAAGAGAGTCGCATCCGCTCACCTATGCTGGTTCATTGGTCAGGCATGGGCTCAAAAAATACCAGTGGCACACGAGGGGGAATAATGTGATAAGCTCTGGATGAAAATTAGTAAATGTTTTTGATTAACTTAATAAGATTGGATTAGTGACATGGGAGAAGGATCACCCAGTGGGGGAGGGAGTGAGGTATTGAATGTGAACTGGAGCGTGTGAGTGATGGAAAGAAAGAAGAAGGAGAGAGAGGATGGGAAAACGGGAATGGGAAAAAGAAGGAGGAGGGGAAAAAAGAGGAAAAGAGGAAATAAGGGGTAAAGAGGACACCGGTGTGG
Organism: Rana kukunoris; assembly: GCA_029574335.1. Taxonomy (NCBI): domain Eukaryota; kingdom Metazoa; phylum Chordata; class Amphibia; order Anura; family Ranidae; genus Rana; species Rana kukunoris. Next base: position 156,253,015 of record CM056057.1, read on the forward strand.
TCTGCCGTCCGCGACGAGCGCACTGATAGCCAGTGTGCAGCGAAGAACCCAATTGGCACAAGGCCAGGTCATTAGCTGCAAGAGGGAAGCTATGATTGGAGCTCCCACCCCCGGACAGACACTCGTGCGCTAATGGGGGAACAAACAAACCCCGAGTCACGATCATGTGACCAGAAGAGCGGGGAAGCTCTCACGACACATACTGCTAAGGTTACAGGTATAATGAAAAAACAATAAACAAATGCATACAAAAGCGAAAAACAAACATATTGGACATGTAACTACAGGACTTTCATTCCTGTAACATCATCACAGATGAGATCCATATATATAAAACAAAGGGGAAACACACAGCAGCAGAAGTATCTACAACATGGTATGTACGGAGACAAGTGGGAATAAGGCACATATTGAAAATATATTGTTCTATGCATAGAAAAATAGCAAATTATAAATGGGGATTGGAGAATACAAAATGCAGGAGGGGGGGAGAAAAGGGGGGGAAGGGAAGGAGGGGAGGGGGAGGAAGGAGGAAAGATGGGGAAGGAAAAGACACAAGATTTACAGTAATGGTTTGTATGAGTTCATCTCTTTCACCCCCGGGGGTATAGTGGCATTTAGATGCTCTATCCATCCCTTTGTAAGACTGACCTGTCCCAATCCCCACCACGTGGGTTGGGTGGGATTACATCCAAAACCAGAAATCGGACCACAGAAAGTTCATATCGGTGGTATAGGCCAATGTGGCGTCCGATGGTGGTAAGTTTCCCATTTCCTGAGTAGTATAGATGGTCGCCCATTCGTTGACGGAGCTCTCTGATGGTTTTGCTGACATAAAAGGCTCAGCATTGGCAAACCATCAAGTATATGACGCCTCTGGTGCCACAATTGGCAAAGGCAGAGGGGCGAAAGTGTTCACCATTGGGAAGGATGAAACTTTCTCCCTCAAGTACCCAGGGGCATCGCGGACAATTGCCGCACTGGAAGGTGCCCTTAGGGCCACATCCAGTCACTGGTCATGCCACATAGTGTCTCTGGGTAAGGCGGTCTCTCAGAGAGTGAGCCCTGCGAAACACCAATTCTGGGTTCAGTTTAACGTGTTTCTGAAGGGTACTGTGTTCAGTTAGTATATGCCAATGTTTACCAAGTATATTATGAAGGATATGGTGATGAGCTGAGAAGGTCGTGATAATTCTTACGGATTCATGTGTAGTGTCAGGTTTGGCATGGGATGAACCATACAGCAGGGAATGCCTAGATCGAAGGCATGCCCTGTTGTATGCTTTCTTGAGATTGGTGTGTGTGTAGCCTTCTCACAAAGGGCATCGGCTTGTATCTTAAAATCACTTTGTAGTGTACAATTCCTACGTATGCGTAGATATTGAGCAAAGGGGATACTTCGAATAAGAGGTTTGAGATGGGCACTAGAGACAAATAATAAAGTGTTTCCAGCGGTTGGTTTCCGATAAAGGTTAGTGTTGAGGGTACCATCAGGTTTTTTGATAATAACCAGGTACAGGAAGGGGACCTGGGTATTATCAAACTGGACCGTGAATTTTAAGTTAAACTGGTTGTCATTCAATAATGTTACAAAATGGAGTAGTGATTCAGTGGTCCCTGTCCAAATGATAAACAGGTCATCGATAAATCTATACCACAGTAATACTTTATCCAAAAATGTAAGGAGGTCATCATTAGCGTTGAGGGATCGTTCAAAGCCACAAAGATAGAGGTTAGCATAGGCTGGGGCACACAAAGTCCACATAGCGACTAGTGTTGAGCGGAATACGCCATATTCGATTTTGCGATATTGCGCGAATATATAGAAGAATATTCGCGAATATTCGCTAATATCGAATATTCGTGATATTTTATCCAAAAAAAATTTTGCTAATGCGAAAATGATTGCGAAATTCTCATAAACGGAGATCATTTCCTGTATTACTAAACTAATATGCAGTAAACACTAACTCTACACTAACTCTACTTAAAAGAAAGGAGAATAAGGGGGCAAAAGAAGGGCGGAGAAGATAATCGCGCAATATTCCTATTGCACAATTATCTTCTCCGCCCTTCTTTTGCATCAGAGCCAATCAGAATAACTCGAATATTCGGCAAAAGGAATATTGCGCGATATTCCTTTTGCCGAATATTCGAGATATTCTGATTGGCTCTGATGCAAAAGAAGGGCGGAGAAGATAATCGCGCAATATTCCTTTTGCCGAATATTCGAGTTATTCAGATTGGCTCTGATGCAAAAGAAGGGCGGAGAAGATAATCGCGCAATATTCCGTTTGCCGAATATTCAAGTTATTCTGATTGGCTCTGATGCAAAAGAAGGGCGCATCAGAGCCAATCAGAATAACTTGAATATTCGGCAAAAGGAATATTGCGCGATTATCTTCTCCGCCCTTCTTTTGCATCAGAGCCAATCAGAATAACTCGAATATTCGGCAAAAGGAATATCGCGCAATATTCCTTTTGCCGAATATTCGAGTTATTCTGATTGGCTCTGATGCAAAAGAAGGGCGGAGAAGATAATCGCGCAATATTCCGTTTGCCGAATATTCGAGTTATTCTGATTGGCTCTGATGCAAAAGAAGGGTGCATCAGAGCCAATCAGAATAACTCGAATATTCGGCAAAAGGAATATTGCGCGATTATCTTCTCCGCCCTTCTTTTGCATCAGAGCAAATCAGAATAACTCGAATATTCGGCAAAAGGAATATCGCGCAATATTCCTTTTGCCGAATATTCAAGTTATTCTGATTGGCTCTGATGCAAAAGAAGGGCGGAGAAGATAATCGCGCAATATTCCGTTTGCCGAATATTCAAGTTATTCTGATTGGCTCTGATGCAAAAGAAGGGCGCATCAGAGCCAATCAGAATAACTTGAATATTCGGCAAAAGGAATATTGCGCGATTATCTTCTCCGCCCTTCTTTTGCATCAGAGCCAATCAGAATAACTCGAATATTCGGCAAAAGGAATATCGCGCAATATTCCTTTTGCCGAATATTCAAGTTATTCTGATTGGCTCTGATGCAAAAGAAGGGCCGAGTAGCTGATGCGATTCTTTTATGTTGCCGAAAAGTCGCAATGCGAATTTTCGGCAACATAAAAGAATCGCATCAGCTACTCGGCCCAGGGTCTCTCTCTAATCATACCAGCAATGCTTTTAGACGTCGATGGAGATCACTAGGATGTGATCTGTTTTAAAAATAAATTAGAAAAAATATGAATATTCGCCATAGCGAATATTCGCCGCGATATTCGAGTTATTCGCGAATACTCGAATATGCAATATTCGTAGCGAATATTCGCAATGCGAATATTCGTGAGCAACACTAATAGCGACCCCTTGGGTCTGTAGAAATAGTTGGTCGTTGAAGGTAAAATAATTTTTGGCAAGAATAAACTTTAATAACTGAAGAATAAATTGGACAAGGGGCCAGGAGGTATTTTCTTGTTCATAAAGAAAGGAGCCAGCCATTTGTACACCCTGCTCGTGGGGGATGCTAGAGTACAGAACCTCAACATTAATGGCCACGAGCAGGGCGTCTGGAGGGACCTGGGTCCCCTCAAGATGTCTAAGCAGGTCGGAGGTGTCTCTGATATACAAAGGATGACTAGTTACATGGGGCATAAGGAAAGCGTCTACAAACTTGCTGATGTTGTCAGTAAGCGAGCCTATACCCGACACAATAGGTCGACCTGGGGGACTATGCACATTCTTATGTGTCTTGGGTAGGGAGTAGAAGGTGGGTGTGCGAGGAAATTTGGGGATGAGGAACTCAAATGTGTCCTCGTCAATGAGGCCCAAAAAGAAGGCCTCAGTGCAAAAGACCTTGAGTTCCAATAAAAAGGAAGAAACTGGGGTGGATGAAATAGGGCTATACCAGTCATGGTTATTCAAAATAGAAAGACACATATTCTGGTATAAATTGTGTGTCATAAGGACTATGTTGCCGCCCTTATCGGACTGTTTGATAACTAAATCTGAACATTGCTGTAGGGATTTCAAAGCTCTAGTTTGTTTGGAGGTTAAATTGGGGGAAACATTGTGCCATTCTTGTCTTTTAAGATTACGAATGGTGGCCTGTACAAAGGCCCAAATGGCCGGACAAGTCATGAGGTCAGGAAATCTCCGGGAACGGAGACTGAAGGATTTAGGAGGTTGGCGGACAGGCAACGAAACCGGGGGTGTATTAGGTATGGTGGGCTGCGAGGGTTCAGGTTCAGGAGCATGAGGTCGCAGAGTGCCCGGAACTCATCCATGGTGAAATGCTTTGTTCGCTCCGCAAGCTCATGCTCCAAGTTGGTTTTAGTGCGGTCATGGACAAACATAAATTTGTACGTCAAATTGCGAGCAAATAAATAAAGATCTTTTATGGTGTGTGTGATTTTAAGAGGGTCCAGAGGGCAGAAGCCCAGGCCCAAATGTAGAGGCTTGATCCTCAGAAAGTGTGTAAGAATTTAGGTTAATGATATTTAAATGGGTGTTGTCAAGAGGGTTGGCTGAAGAGGAGGTGGTAGTGATTGAGTCGTTTTGAGGACAATGGTGTCCAAGTTGCCCTGTTGTTGTCTCTTTAGGTCTAAAAAAATGGTGTCATCATCGACTTTGATATATTTGTTTGTCATTAGCGAGGAGTTGAGTACTTTAGGGATTGCAACATGTAGAGATGTGGAGGTGGTGGCCCCCTCGGAGGATAAATTGGTATCAACTAGATTCCGTGTAGTTGGAACACGTGTTTTGGTCCCTTTGGGACCTTTCTTTTCTTTCTTCGAGAGAGTTGGAGGGGTTCCACCACCATATCTCAGTTTCTTACAAGTTGAGTTCACTGCAGGTGTAGCAGGAAATCGTACGTTACTTTGTTGGTATGGCATAGATGATACTGACGAGTCAGACTCGGCCCTTCCCATAATGCTGGTTGCGCTTGGGCATTCTCCTGCCTGTCTGGTCATTGGGCCATTTATAGGCATAATCCTATTACGCCTATATTACGCGAAAGCAGCTTTGTCTTTGTTAAATTTAGTTTGCTTATTAATTATGATTTCCTTATTGAGGGTCTCAAGCCGTGTTTTAATTTCTTTCCATTTGTCGGTAAAGACTGTGTTACCGACCAAATGGAGAAATTGTGCATTCAACCGATCGATATCTTGTTTGAGGATACTCATATCCTGGGTGTATTGTACCACCAGGGATTTCATAAGTTCCACACTGCAACCCAACAGGGTATTTTCCCATGTTTTTTTTTAAATCTGATGCAGGGTCTTTAATGGTCGGAAAAATCTGGACACGTAGTCCAATAGGGCAAAGATTGTCTGTCAAGTAATGTCTAAAGTACTCTATGTTCCAGTGAAGATGTGATTTTCCGTTTCAAAAAGAAAACATTTTAGCAAAATAATCCTTAAGATCATCTTCCAATTTATGAGTATTCAGACAAGATGTCTGGATAGTGGACATAAAACCTGTCCAATCAGTGCCTACAACTTCCATAGTTACCAACACCTCATTAGGGCAGATTACCCTGAGTCTTAAAAAATGAGAATCTCAAAGGATGGGGTTAAGTAAAGAATAAATTAAACTAGAAAAGGTACAATTTATGGGGAAATTGTGTGACGTGTTCTTGCCTCCACCAATACTCCTGATTGGAGACAGTGCCCCTGGAGATGTAAATGTGATCCAACAGTGTGTCGATCCATTTGATCCATTGCCCCATCAAAACTGCACCATCAAAACTGCACCATACTATTTGCCTCATCAACAACTGGTTGCTATGGACTGGTTGCTATGGATGGTTGCTATGGACTGGTTGCTATGGACGGTTGCTATGGTCTGGTTGCTATGGACGGTTGCTATGGACGGTTGCTATGGACAGTTGCTATGGACTGCTTGCTATGGACTGCTTGCTATGGACAGTTGCTATGGACTGGTTGCTATGGACTGGTTGCTATGGATGGTTGCTATGAAATGGTTGCTATGGACATTTGCTATTGAGTGGTTGCTATGGAGTGGTTGCTATGGTCTGGTTGCTATGGACTGGTTGCTATGGTCTGGTTGCTATGGGTGGGTTGCTATAGAAGGTTGCTATGGACTGGTTGCTATTGATGGTTTCTATGGACTGGTTGCTATGGATGGTTGCTATATGCCTCTAGAGCAGGGGTGTCAAACTCAATTTCATCGTGAGCCGCATCAGCATTATGGTTGCCCTCAAAAGGGCCGGTTGTATCTGTAAGATTAGATGTCCAGCATATCCCTTCCTCTTACATTAGATGTCAAGTGCCCCCCACCATCAGAAGTTGAGTCCCCCCTCTCTCTTACATCACAGTGCACCTCCCTTTCCTTATGCTGCTGCTGGGAAAAAGTTGGATGCATTGCTTAAAGGCAGAAAGTAAGGGTATGGAGGATGACTGGAGAGGTGCGAAGGCCGCATGAAATTGCCTGGAGGGCCGCATACGGCCCGCGGGCCTTGTGTTTGCTACCTCTGCTCTAGAGTATGCTAGTATGCGGAAGTTACGCAGAGCCAAAAAAAACAGAGCCAATTCACCTCACAGCTGTGTGGGAGGAGCCAGAATCCCTTCACAGCTGTGTGTGAGGAGTTATTTACCTCAGCGTTTCCTAGGAAACCAATGTTTTGTTTATATGCATGCCCTCTAAGCACAGAGAATACTTGCTTTCTTTTTTTTAAATACTTGTCCTTCTTCAAACGGTTGTATTTTAAAAACGTACAGCAAATATCTTTATATTGTGCAAATCACAAGACCCAGACCTACATTTTGATGTATAGTATGTCTCTGCAATATTAAAATTGAAGGCACAGTCGCAGTTTATATATTGCCTTTAAAATTAACATTTTTTGGACTGTAATTTCAATGGAAGTCAATGGAGGTCAATGGATGGTGTGTGTTGCAAACAAATCATTGTATTGTGAAAATGCTTAGGACTATCACTTAGCCGTGGACATGTGTAGTGGCAGCAGGGATAGCTGAACTTTTTGATATAAGATCTGTGTAGGTCGGCTTGAAAATGAGGGAGTGGTCGCAGTTTAAAAATCATGTCCTGATTTTTCATTTTTTGACATCCCACACTCTAGCTCTCACCATTCATTCCTATGGGAAAATTTTGCTGCAAAAACGACGATATTTCGCGAACGATTCAGCGAAACATTCTACAAAGTAATAGCAGTCCGATCGGGAACAATCCGCACGTTTCGGTATAAAACTGTGGGAGGAGTTAGGGTGGTAAATTTGGCTATAAGAATAATAATGTGAGAGAACAATAAGTGATCTTGCTATGCAAGACCACTTAAAGCAGGGGTTCACCTACAAATCAACTTTCTGACATTAAATCCAGCATATTGCTAACATCTGCAGTATGCTGTTTTTTTTTTTTTTTACTTATCGTTTTATGAGCCGTTGTTATCCGGCTCCGAGCGGGGAATCCTGCGGGGAATGGGTGTTCCTAAGCCAAGAGGAGTTGATTGACGGGCTGCTAAGGCATGTCACGCCTTCCGAAAATACCCAAAGTGGCACTCGGGTATTTTCGGAAGGCGTGACATGCCTTAGCAAACATTGGCACTTGGTATAGAATGACCCTGTACTCAAGGAACTATTACCCGATAGACCTAGGGTCATTTTTAAGGGTGCCCCGTCCCTACGGAACCGTATAGCCCCTAATGTCTTGAATCCCCCCTGTCGTAATTTAACATTTTTTGATCAATTAACAGGGTCCTATCAGTGCAGACACTGTAGAGCAGGGGTGTCAAACTCAATTTCATCGTGGGCCACATCAGCATTATGATTGCCCTCAAAAGGGCCGGTTGTATCTGTAAGATTAGATGTCCAGCGCATCCCCTCCCCTTACATTAGATGCCAAGAGCCACCCCACCATCAGAAGTTGAGTTCCCCACTCTCCCTTACATCACAGTGCACAACCCCTTTCCTTATGCTGCTGCTGGGAAGAAGCTGGATGCATTGCTTAAAAGCAGAAAGTAACGGTTTTGAGGAGGGCTGCAGGAGAGGTGCGAGGGCCACATGAAATGGCCTGGAGGGCCAGATTCGGCCCGCGGGCCTTGTGTTTGCCACCTATGCTGTAGAGTGTGTTCTAATAATTCCATCAGGAATAGACGCACTACTACATTTGTCTCCACTGTGACTATTAAAGAACATTGTATTAAGCCATTCATAACTTGTGCAACTACTGGGGTTGTCTACTTACTCCAGTGCCCTTGTGGCCTCCAGTATGTGGGCAGGACCAAACGACCATTACAGGTTCGTTTGAATGAGCATATCACTAACATACTCACAGGATTTAAAAATCATTCGGTATCCAAACATTATCTCCTGAAGCACAATAAGGATCCGTCCAACACACTGTTCTTGGGCATAGACAAGTTTATACCCAATTGGAGAGGTAGCTCCTTAGTGAAGGAAATCTCCAAGCTGGAGATGTCTTGTATCCATCGTCTTAAATGTTATTTGCCATATGGGCTTAATATCAATACCGATGTAAACGCTTTTATCAACAATGCGTGATGACAATTAAGTACCTGATTCCCATAGTCAAAATGGTGGTTTTTGTTCTTCCGGTTCCCGGAGACCAAAGCGAGGCTTGGGTACTTATAGCGGTGAATCACTGCAGAGCCCATCCCCATTGATAACGTCAACATATGACGAAACGCGTCTGGGACAACGGCGTGCAGTAACGTCACCGCGTTTACGTAAGGAGGAAGGGCTCCTGTATATGCCGGCCGGCAATTTTTATTCTACTGCTTCATTTCACAGTTTGTGTGTAAGTAGTTTTTTAAATACCGTATTAAAAGTCGCATTGGTATCACACTATGTTGCGGTCTTCTTCTCTGTATGTGGATTACCGCTGCTCTGCATGACATGCTCATTGGCGATTACTCAACTTCTATCCCGGTACTGCCTGGCGAGGATCCTGTGAATAGCTGTCCTTGATGTTCCAAGAGGCCGTGATATCTGGTTCTGCTATATCCTGCATTGTACTACAGGCTTTCACTTAGCTTATCTCTGGTAAGCCTCAGTCCATGTGGTGGTGGTTCACGACTTTTGCATTACACCTGGGTGCTGTCTGTGCGCAACAGATCATCTAATTATTTAGACTTTATCTATTTAATTATTGGACTTTATATTTATTTATTACCGATCAATTTATTTTAGGTTTTAGTTGGCGCAAACTTTTTTCTTTTTATGTTTATTTGTGTTAGGTCACGTGGTTGCTGCCTTCTGTGATTTATTTATCACTTTATTGTTAGTATTGTTTGGGTTAGCGCAAATTTTCTCTTTTGTTAAAGAGGGATAAGCCCTTCTTTCCTTTTTTTTCCGCTCCTCCTTCTTTTTCCCCATTTCCGTTTTCCCATCCTCTCTCTCCTTCCTCTTTCTTTCTATCACTCACTCACACGCTCTAGTTCACATTCAATACCTCACTCCCTCCCCCACTGGGTGATCCTTCTTCCATGTCACTCATCCAATCTTATTAAGTTAATCGAAAACATTTACTTATTTTCATCCAGAGTTTGTCACATTATTCCCCCTTGTGCACCACAGGTTTTTTTTTTAGACCGTGCCTGATCAATGAACCAGCATAGGTGAGCGGTTGCGACTCTCTTTGACATTGTATTACTGCTTTGTTGTTATGTTATTTTTTGATATATTGTACCTAATTTGCTTTTCTACTGTATATTTTTTTATGTATTCTATAGACCCTCCTGAAGAAGTGGTTATTACCGCAAAACTGGTCGAGGTTGCTGGCTGGCTCCACCCACTAGATTTATGACAGTTTTGTTTCATTACATTGCCTTTCTGATCTGTGGGGCCTGTCCCTCTTGTTTTTAAACATGTATATTGTTTTATGTTAATAAATATCTCTTTTTACATTATCCTATGGTTATGTTATCAGTGCTTTGAAAATCCTAGCCAACACCACCTTTGACCTATGACTACTGATGGGTGATAGGCCCAAAGCTGCCTTTTTCCCTATACTCATCTGGTCTAATTTTTATATATATATATATATATATATATATATATATATATATACTGTATATATTGTGAGGAATTAGCTCGGTAGCGGGTGTGTGTGACCCCCTGGATGGGTTCACTACATGCTGAACTGTACAGAAAGGCAGATGAGGAGGGTTGAACACAAAGGATATGGTTTATGTTTCCATATTGCTGGATACAAGAGCAAGCATCAAAACAGCATAAACAAAACAAAACATAAAATAAACCCTTGCCACTTGGGGCGTCTACCTTCCCAACACAGCAACCTACCTATGGAGTCTGGCACAGCCTACTGCTGGGCAGACACTGCTGGTCATACAGCAGAAAACAAAAAGTCTCTGATATTTATCACACAGAAATATCAACAAGCACCTCACCTCTTCAGAAGTCACTGCTCTCCTTCACTCAAAGGCCTTAGGAAGCAGCAATCAGTAGTCATCGTCTGGATGACTTATATAGGTTTTAATTACCTCATTCTGAACAGCTAAGGTTTTCCAATGCCCTAAACCTTTCTGGCTATTTCTGCACCTGACGCCCAGTAGTAATTGGTGTATTGTCTAAACAAGGCAAAAATGTATCTCCCGTCTGTGACAACACCCACAGATTTACCTGACTTCCTGTCACAATATATATAAAATCAAATGTGTAAAATGTGTCGTAGAACAATGTATATGGAAAAAAGGAAATGTCCCAAGGGATAGTGTGGGCAGGGAACCAGAACAGGATGACAATGAAAAGTATGAAAATTTGAGGCGCATGTGTGAAGCCTAGCGGGACAGACATGCCGGGCTAGAGCTCCACTCCGTGAAGGAGAATTCCCGCCGATATAGTACCGAAAATCAAGGCGAAAACGAACAGGGATTCGGTACAACTTCCACAGAGGTGAGGGACACTTTTTATTCGAAAAATGGTGCTGGGAAGAGCAAGAAAAAGGGACAAAACAAATCCTGTCAGCGGTGCTCAGCTGGCTAAGAACGCTGCAAAGAAAGCACCTGTCCCCTCAGAGAGCCACACCTCAGTGAAGGCACACCAAAGCACAGCCAAAGCTGCTAAAACTGCTGCACTTATGGCATCCCTCAGAGACTTGGACTCAGACAGTGAGGAGGAAGACAGAAATGTGGGAAAACTATCTACATCACAGGACGCCACAATCCCCTCAGGTATTTTAAAACAATTTGAAAGAATGCTCCATAAAGCCCTGCAAGTCACCTCAGATCAGATTACAGCCAACCTTACCAAGGAAATCAGGGAGCTGGGTAGCCGCACGGAAGCCCTGGAAACTAGAGTAGAAGAAATAGAAATATACACCCAGGAATGCCTGTCAGAAATAGACACTCTCAAAGAAGAAAATTTAATACTGCAAAGCAGATTGGAGGACTTCGAAAACAGGGCCAGGAGGTCTAACCTAAGGTTTAGAGGTATCCCTGAGTCAGTCACAGACCTGCAAGCCACTACTCTGGCATTGTGCCAAGAGCTTCTCCCTGGGATACCGGTAGAAAGGCTAGAAATGGACAGAGTACATAGGGCACTCACCTCTAAAAAAGCTGACGGTCCCCCTAGGGACATAATAGCAAAATTTCACTTCTACAAGACAAAAGAACAAATACTGGAAGCCGCCAGAGGAAAAGAATGTCTTTCATTTCAGGGCCACAAATACCAGATCTTTGCAGATATATCGCAACTGACTATAACTAAAAGGAGGGCTATGAAGCCTCTCCTAATGGAGCTACAAAACCGCAATATAAAATATCAGTGGGGTTTCCCCTTCTCACTGCGATTCACCTATCAGGGGACAAAAATTGTATGCAGAACACCAGACCAGCTTCACCAAGCTCTTTTAGACTTCAAGTTAATCGACAGGCCAACTTCAACAAGTACAACACGCAGGAGAACAGCATCCTCCTCTCCACGCAATGATTCACCATACCAGGAACAAAATAACGGCGTGCAACAATCAAGTAAACGTGGCAGATTCATGGACCAGCCCCAGGAACAAGAAACAGATACTATGGACTGAACTTTCCATACAAGAGCATTCTAACAATGCACTTCTCCCTTTACCCAATAATCGGATTAATCTGGCACCCCAATCTGACTCTACCTCTGCACAGGAGGCCGCAACACCCCACCAAATTTGACCTCATTTTTCTATCTAACCTATAGCAGCTCCCCCCCCCCCCTCCTTTTTTTTTTTTTTCACGTTCTAGAACTCCCAACTCCAATTACTAAGCATCTACCCACTTTATATGGAATGGGGCAGAAACCCGCTGTCTTGACACATCCCCTTGCAGCACTTTCACATAGATGCTCTCCCTAGTACCACTTATTCCTGCCCATAGATTGGAAGCAAAGCAACCCCGCCTGCACACCTCAGGCCCCCATCTAAGCTATGCTCCATTTATTTAGAAGTGCTCTCCCTAGGGCACTGCTAATCAAACACCCTACCCTCATCAAGCTGACACTCTTCAGCAACGCAACTTCAGGCACCCTGAGGGGAGCCTGAAAGTTTTATCTTTTGCCTTTTGGTTTCTTTTTTTTCAGTATGCGGGTCTCCGATGCACGGAAACAACATGCGCCACCTTAGACCCTCCTCTGGACCCGGCAATATTATGCCGGACCTAGACGTGGGCATTTTTTCCCCTGAAGGGAACTTATTCTCCCCTTCACGGGCCAGACTTGGATACTCAGTTAATATAAAGTTGTTTAAGAATTCTATGTCTTGTAATGTTTTCTATCTTTTTTTCAAGGATAATATTTTTGACACCCCCCCCTTTCTTCTCCCTTCCTGTCTGCATGGGCTGGACCGGGACATCGCACCGTGAACGGCCAAGGTAAGATTTTCATGATGGTTTGGCTGCCATGGCTCCGTTAAACTTGTTATCGCTCAACGTACAGGGCCTCAATGTTCCTCAGAAACGTTCCAAGGCATTTAGACACTTTCAGGCTAAGAAAGCACATATAGTTTTTTTGCAAGAAACCCACTTTACCCCTCAATCCACTCCTAAATACTATAATGCATCCTACCCACAAGTATACACAGCATCCGCCTCTACCAAAAAGAGAGGCACCCTTATTGCATTCCACAGATCAACACCCTTTACCTTGAAGTCAGAAATAAAAGACCCAGAGGGACGCTACCTAATCCTAACAGGGCACATAATGGACACGGTAGCGACGGTAGTGTCATACTATGCGCCTAATCAGAACCCATTACCGTTCATGTCACATCTCCTCCAAATCGTTAACACGCACAAGATGGGAGCTCTCTTCATGTGCGGTGATTCTAACCAGGTTATCCTCCCTTTCTTGGATAGAACCCCTTACGCCCCCCCAAAACAGAATACTAAGGGGTCCCTCCCCAACCTATTATCTAAACATAAATTGGTGGACACTTGGAGAGAATCCAACCCAACGAAACGTATATATACATACTACTCAAACCCTCATAGATCTTCTAGCCGTATTGACCATATTTTTACTACCATTGGAATGTTGCCAGAAGTACTTGATTCTAGCATCATTCCTATTCCCTGGTCAGATCACAATGCAGTCTTCACAACTTTCTCATCCACAATTCCTAAGAATCATGACCCTACCTGGTATCTCCCAGAAGTTCTTCTTAAACATCCCGTCCACTGTTCCGCAATTGAGCAAAATTTAAAAGAATATTTAGAATTCAACACTCACCCAGAAACATCTCCCCTCACACTCTGGGAAGCCCACAAGCCTGTGCTTAGAGGTTTTCTTCAAAGACAACTGGGAATTCATAAAAGAGAACGCTTGCAGTTAGGGAGAAAATTGGAAACAGATTACAACGTAGCATTCCTAGCCTTTCAGCAGAATCACTCCCCCAGCACCAAAGCACGCTTAGACGAGACCCGCCTGGAATATGACCTTTTCCTTACGAACTCTGCTATAAAAACTCTAACCAGGTCCAAACACTCCTACTATAAGAACTCCAACAAACCGGGAACACTCTTGGCAAGAGCTTTAAACTCGATAAACAAGTCCCATAACCCAGTAAAACTGAAAATTGCGAAACAAAACCTCACCAGCAACCCCATCAAAATAGTGCAGAAATTTAGCGCCCACCTCAAAAAATTACTTTCGGAATCAAATACCTTTAATAAATCGGAAACTGACTCCTTTTTTTCACAATTACAACTCCCGCAAGTGACAGGAGCCCAAAGAACAGAATTAGAGAAACCAATAACACACGATGACGTCATGGGAGCTATAAAAGAACTTAAGTTAAATAAAAGACCAGGTCCCGACGGGTTTTCAGCCAGATACTACAAAACCTTCACTAGCATAATCTCCCCCACTTTAGCAGATGCATACAACGACCTCTTAAAATCAAACTCCTTCAGGCAGGAATCACTAACAGCCACGATCTGCATGATCCCAAAACCACACTCTGACTCCACCCTTAGCGAAAATTTCCGCCCTATATCCATGTTGAACACGGATATTAAACTCTTAGGTAAAATTCTAGCCAGCCGCCTAAACAAGATTATAGGATCATTGATTCACCGGGACCAGGTGGGTTTCATGCCCACTAGACAGGCAGGGGATAATATTCGGAGGGCATGCTTGCTTGCTCATTCAGCCAAGGAGAGGAAAATCCCAGCCTGCTTCATATCTCTGGACATCAAACAGGCCTTTGATTCCGTCTCGTGGTCCTACATGGAATATACCTTACAGAATTGGGGCTTCGGTCAAAATTTTAGAAATTGGGTTATGGCACTGTACAACAATCCAAAAGCTTACGTCAAATACGCAGGTTACAAATCTGATACGTTTGCAGTCCAGAGAGGAACAAGACAAGGCTGTCCCCTATCTCCTTTGCTGTTCGCCCTCCTGATAGAACCCCTAGCCCAAAGAATTAGATTGGACCCTAAGATATTAGGCATAGAATTGGGTGGGTTTAAACATAAATTATGCCTCTACGCGGATGACATTTTACTTTTCTTATCCTCCCCCCAAGTGTCCGGCCCTAACCTCATCCCAATTCTGAATCATTTCGCAACTATATCAGGTTTAGCAATTAATCCTAAAAAATGTCTTGCCCTAAACATTTCATTATCGGACACAGAATTAACAGCTACCAAATCTGGACTCCCCTTTAACTGGCCCGGGAAAAGCATCCCCTATTTAGGAATCCACCTAACAGCAGAAATAGCAGACCTATTCTCGTATAATTACCCCATACTGTTAAAACATATATCAAGTCTACTGAAATCTTGGACGCAACTTCCCCTGTCGTGGTTTGGGAAATTAAACGCAGTAAAAATGACAATATTGCCGAAGCTCCTATACCTTTTTAGAGTACTCCCTATACCAATTCCGGCATACTACATGAGAATAATCCAAAAACGGATCTCTTCCTTTATTTGGGGTCCCTCCCGACCCAGAATCAAACCACAAGTCTTGGAACTCCCCAAAACCAACGGCGGGATTGGGTACCCCAACTTCACAAAATATTACCAAGCGGCCCAATTGGCGACTCTGACAAAATATCACGCTAAATGTGAAATTCCCCTTTGGGTTTCAATTGAAGCTTTAGATTGTGATCCCATCTCGATATCCAACTTACTGTGGATCCCCCCCAAATCTCGTAAAAATATTAGCAACCCTATCACCAAACACTCACTTACCCTCTGGGACAAGATCAGGGTAAAGAAAAACCTACAATCTCCACATTGCCCTCTGCTGTCTTTTATTAAAAACCCAGATTTCTACCCCGCCTGGGTCTTCCCTAACACATTCAAAGAATGGGTAAAGAGAGACTGTACTCAAAAGTTCCAGTTTTTTAACTCCAACTCCATTGTCCCCTTCCCGTCACTCTGTGATTCACATGGTATACCACATGGTGAACTTTTTAGATACCTGCAAATAAAAAATTTCTTTCTCCCACCAGTAAATACACCAATTTCACCCATCATATACTCCAGTTTTGAAAACATATGTAAGGACAATCCACACGCCAGAAGTGTGATTTCCACCCTATACGCCCAGCTGCAAACACAATCTGACTCTTGGAAACTACCATACATTAGTAAATGGGAGGAGGACCTTGGTGCAGAATTGAGCCCCGCAGAATTGAATCAAATTTGGCTCAATACCAAAACTGCTTCAATTAATGTATCAGCCTCTGAGACAAACTATAAAGTGCTTTCAAGATGGTACTTGGTGCCGGCAAAAATAGCTAAATTTTCACAAAATCATTCAGACCTGTGTTTCAGAGGCTGTACAGAGAGCGGAACATACTTTCACACTTGGTGGTCATGTCCAAAAGCCCAATCATTTTGGTCCGAAATTTTTCAAATAGCACATACTTTAACTAATAAAAAAATACCATTAGACCCCAAACTGGCATTGCTCAACCTAAAACCCAGTATCTTGTCGCATATACAATTTAACCTGATTAAGCAGCTTCTTACGGCAGCAAAGCAGACCATAGCGAAGGCATGGAAAACCTCGAGCATTCCAGTGAACGAAACAATCAACAGAATGAGTAACGCGATGTTATATGCCAAAATGACGGCAATAGAAAATGACATGATCACAAGGTTTGAACAAATTTGGACGCCCTGGATTACATACACAACACTGAAAGCTTTTAATAAAGATGTATTGTTGCCATGGTAGCCCACCCATCGAAACGGCAATTGAACCATCTTGGCGGTTGGTGGGGTTTCCCGGTCCGGTCCTGCAGACACCCCTCCCCCAATCCCCTCCCTTCATGCTTTATTTCTCTTTTCTTTTTTTTTTTCTTTTTATTCTTGATGTTACAATTTTTACTCTATTAAGGAGTTTTTCTTTTTCTTGTAAGTTGGTATGAACTGTTAGTAACTCATGGGCAGATATTTTATATAGATGCCTCAGTTAACTTTATCGTATAATCTACTAGACATTAAGGTACGAACTGAACATAAAAGGAAACATCTCCTTTGATCCGTTCATTATTACACTGTACCAATCTTATATGGCAAAACCGTAAAGTGCGCCCTAACGATTTTCACAAGAGGAATGTTATTTCATGTTAGAACTCCTCTCAACACTGCTAAGTTTCTTTATTTCTACAATTGCATATTTGTACTCTCTTTGTTTTTCTTTTGTTTAATATTCCTTATATTTTTTGTATACCGCCTATTTCATATTCCAATAAAGATATATTTGACAAGGAAAAGTATGAAAATGTAAAAGGTATATTCCTTTTTCATAGAAATGTTTAAGCAATCTCTTTTCAACCCCCGAAGAAGCAAGTACACCTATACAAATAGGAATTGAAAACCTGTTATGTTTTTCCGAAACATGTAGGGTTGTTGTTGCTGTAATTTTCCGAATCATGTTCTCTTCCCATGATTGTTTTTAATATTTATATAATTTTCTACCATTAAAATGTACATAATTTTTAAATTTTAATACTTTTCATTGTCATCCTGTTTTGGTTCCCTGCCCACACCATTCCTTGGGACATTTCCTTTTTCCATATAGATTGTTCTACCACACATTTGATTATGCTACACCGCAGTCAGTGCACATTCCAGCTGACCCTGCTCCTTGTGTGTTTTACTTTTTATAATTATAATTATTATTATATTCACATGGTTGCAATCTATATCTCTATTTGCATTTCTCAGACATTTATAAAAGGAAGCTGACATAATTGAAAAGGTCACACACACACACCTAGCCTTGCAATGTTATCTTTTGTAACAGAGACCCGCCTAAATTTTTATCTCATATTGACTCTTTAGTTTCTGAGTAATGTCACCTTGTTGCAATACACCATAGAATAACCTTATGGATTGCAACCTCAGCTTTCGGTTAATTGCCAGTACTCTTCATTCCTAGGGATGAGCCGAACAACCCCCCCCCCCGAACATTTAGAACCCCATTGAAGTCTATGGTACTCAAACGTTCGAATTCAAAAGTGCTCATGTTAAAGCCTAATATGCAAGTTATTGTGGTAAAACCCGGGTCTTGCCCCAGGGAACATGTATCAAAGTGAAAAAAAATATGAAAAATTCCTTTAAATATCGTACCTGCTGGGTGTTACTATAAGAAAAAAGTCATTTAAAACTGCTTTCAGCTTTAATGTAATGTCTGGTCTCTGCAAGATGGATGAAAATCATTGAGAAAAATAAGATGGGTGTCCCCGCCCCCCTCCCCCAGGTTATTACCAGCCCCTTTGGCCCTATATACTTTGAACAGCAGTATACAGGCGGTGCAAACAAGACAGGGACTGTAGGTTTGTTGTTAAGTATAATCTGTTTGTAATTTTGAACTGGTACTTTTTTAAAGGGTAGCTCCAGCCCAAAAAATGACATTTTTTTAAAGCTTTTTGGAAAACACAGAGCAGTGAGTGCACAGTGAGGTAGGGTAAGTACTTTAGTGACGTTGTATAAAACAGCCATGCTATTATCAGCTACCACTGCTGTGGTTTTTGATGCCCTAGGCCTCCTGACTGTGTTTTAAAGGTTCAACTTCACATCTATGCAAGGCATCAGAGTATGTGCCTTGCTGCAGAACAGCCCATTAATTTGAGAATGAACTGCCTGCCACCCCTTAATAGCAAAAAAGTGCATGGGTCTTCTTTTAATTTTATTTTTTAATGCCGCTGCACCAAAATGCATGGTGCTTTTGTTAGCATGCATTTCTATTTTTGTGATTTTTTTTTATTTACACACACATCGTGCAGCTCTACTGCCTTTAGGAATTAATATGAGAAACACCAGCAAACCTATTAACGTAGCTTTAGGTGCACAGTGCAGAGGACACAGGCAGTACACTCCACATGGCTTTAGGTGCACACTGCAGAGGACACAGGCACTACACACCACATAGCTTTAGGTGCATGCTGCAGAGAACATGAGCAGTACACACACCTTGTAGCTTTAGGTGCACACTGCAGAGGACACAGGCAGTACACCACGTGAGAATACTGCAGCTAGCACAATCACCTGCCTGCCTGTCAGAAAATTAGGAAGAGTGGATCTAGCTAAGCTATACAGAGTATAAATATATATAGAACACCTGGGATGCATATATATCCTCTACACACTGTAACTTTAACTGACTAGCCTCCCTTCCTGCCTGCTCTATCTACCTACAAAAAAATGACACTCCCTCTCTCTCTCTCTGTCTATCTTTAACCACCGCTGCAATGCACTACACAAAGCCAACCTGCAGTCAGCCTTTTATAGTGTGGGGCGTGTACTAAACCCCCTGAGCCATAATTGGCCAAAGCCATCCTGACTTTGGCCAATTATGGCTCTCTGTTTTTTGCAAGCTGTGATTGGCCAAGCATGCGGGTCATAGTGCATGCTTGGCCAATCATTAGCTGCAATGCACTGCGATGCTGCAGTGAGTTATGGGGTGTGACACGCCACTCAAATTTGGCGCAAACGCCCCGTAACGTTCGTATTTTGACAAACTGTCGAACATACGATGTTCGACTCGTACGTGAGTTTCACTCGAACACGAAGCTTATCCCTATTCATTCCACAGTGACTCAGCTGGTCTTCATTTCAGCTAGCCCTCTGCTGTGTTTTCCTGTTAAAGACATTTGACTTTCCTTCTGGTTCCTGGTTCTGTTTACTGTCTCTACTACGCTGATCTCTGGATTTATGTTTCACTGGCTTGTTCCAAATACCAGCTTTGGTTACCGAACCCTGTTTTGACAACGTTTGCTGTTTTTGTACCATTTTACCATTTTATTAAAAAATTAGATTTTTACTGCATTTCTGTCTCAGACTAATTCATGGTTCCTGACAGTAGGCAAAGGCCATAAATTCAGAAGATGCAGGCAATCCACCTATTGGTAATATTTTTTCCAGATTGAATGAGCAGTATCAGTGCATGGTTCAGTTTACCATAGCGTTACGGATGTTCCTGATTCGCGCTGCTCATCTGGATCCTCCCACTGAGGCTGTTACAGTACAACCTGTGTTGTAGGCTGTCCCCGCTGCTGCTCCAGTCTCTGTGCAGGCACCCGCCTTAAATATTCTCTTTATAAGAGGTATGTCTTGTCCTACTCCACTTCCCCAGTTCAATGCAGAGGGTTTCTCACCCAGGTTGGGATATACTTTGAGATGCTGCACTAGGCGTTTTCCACAGAGAGAAGCAAAGTGGGCTTTGTCATTTCTTTGCTTTCTGAGAGAGCCCTGGCCTGGGCAAAATCCTTTATGGGAGATGCAAAACCCTGTCATCCTGAGTTACCCAGAGTTCGTGGCTTCCTTTAAAAGGGTATTTGACGTTCCTGCACACTCCACTTCTGCTGCCAAGAGTCCCATGTTCATCAAACAGAGTTCGAGAACTGTTGCCGATTACTCCATAGAATTCTGTACTCTGGCAGGAGAGGTTGCTTGTGACAATGAGGCCCCGGTGGCTGCTTTTTCTCATGGTCTCTTGCATACCATCAAAGATGAGATAGCATCCCAAGACATACCTGCTGAGCTGGAAAAGTTGATCACTTTTGCCATTCTCATTGACTCCAGACTCAGAGAGAGACCTTCCTTTAGGCTGCATTCACATCTAGGCGACAA
Organism: Rana kukunoris; assembly: GCA_029574335.1. Taxonomy (NCBI): domain Eukaryota; kingdom Metazoa; phylum Chordata; class Amphibia; order Anura; family Ranidae; genus Rana; species Rana kukunoris. The sequence goes on from CM056057.1 coordinate 156,273,596, forward strand.
AACGCCTGTTGCCCCGACGCTCGTGCCGCTGGAGGGGAAAATTCCCATTGATGTCTATAGAGATGGTTCACATCTCTGAAACGCCGTACGCCTGTCGCCTGAAAAAAAGTCCCGGACCCTTTTTTCAGGCGACATTGGCGTTCGGCCATAGACATCAATGGAGAGACTTTGTTAAAACAAAAAAAATGAATCGAATGGCGGCAAGTAAAGCCGCGTATGCGGCGTTACTTGTCGCCTAGATGTGAATGCAGCCTTAAGGAGTGCTTGCGCAAGCCTTCTGTGTATTTGTCTCCAAGCTTTTCCTCCCTCACCTCCCATGTCTCCTGGTACTGAGTTTGTCAGTGAAGTACAACCCATGCAGTTGGGCTTCACACTTCTCTCTGCAGAGAAGAGGGCCTTTAGGAGGAGGGAAATATTGTGCCTTTATTGTGACCAGGCAGGTCACTTCCTAAAGTCTTGTCCTACCCGTCGAGGGAAAAAGCTTGCCATTGAGGTCCTGTAGGAGACAGACCATAGGTAGCGTTGTTACATCCCCAGTTATCCAGAAGAATAAGCCCCTGTTTCCTGTTAGGCCGCGTACGCACGACCAAATAAATCCGATCAAATCGGTATGACAGACCGTTTTGATCGGATTTGTCTGCTGGGGTATATTGGTTTGATCGTGTACACACGATCAAACCAAAATCCCCACCGGCAGACAGCGCGGTGACGTGGCGGTGACGTTGACGCCGCCACGTCACCGTCACCGTCACCAGGAAGTAAAACACTTCCGCGCATGCGTCGAATCCAGATATGTCTACTAACCAGCAGACATGTCGGACGGATGGGTTCCCAGCAGACAGATTTTAAAGCATGCTTTAAAATCTGTCTGCTGGAAAAACCTGTCTGTCCGCCCGTACACACGATTGAATTTGTCTGCTGAAACTGTCCGTTGGACCGCTTCCAGCAGATAGATTTGATTGTGTGTACGCGGCCTTACCCTTTCTCGGTCTGAGTCGTCCATCGAGATACAGGCTCTAATCCAGTGGTTCTCAAACTTCTAGTGCTGTGACCCCTTGATAAAATTTCCAAGTTGTGGGGACCCTAACAGTAAAATTTTCGTAGCGTGGGTTGTCAGAACCCAAGGCAAGACAAGTAATTTGCACCCCTAACCCAGGAACATTTAGTGCTCCCTGAGTCTCTTCCACTCGTACAGTATTAAAACCCCTTAGGCCGCATACACACGATCAGACCGGTGCGGTGAAACTGGCCTTAAGGACCAAATCGATCGTGTGTATGACCCATCGGACCGTTGTCCATCGGACCAAAGTTTTAAAACTTGCTTTAAAATCGGTCCGATGGACGCCTGACCATCGGACCAAAACAATGGTTAGTACGCAAAAAAACAAAAACCCGCGCATGCTCAGAATCAAGTCGACGCATGCTTGGAAGCATTGAACTTTGTTTTTTCAGCACGTCGTTGTGTTCTACGTCACCGCGTTCTGACCCGATCAGATTTTAGACTGATGGTGTGTACGCACATCAGACCATCAGGCCACTTCAGTGGTGACCCGATGAAAACGATCCGTCGGACCATTCTCCTCAGACCGGTCTGATCGTGTGTACACGGCCATATGGTACATTTTAGGATGTACCATTCTTTTTCTTTGCACTTCTTTTATCTCTTTCTATCCTAATTTCTTTTTCCCCCCATCCCTCTCTCTAGCTGTCTTTCTTGTTCTTTCTCTTATTCTTTCTCTCTCTTTTTCTTTGTTCCGCCTCCTCTTTTCCTCTCCCTTCCATGTATTTTCTTTTTTTACTCCTTCTCTTACTGGTGGGGGAATGGGATGAGTGGCAGTGTTTGTGGTGGGTGGGATCAGTGGCAGTGCTGGGGGGAGTTCTGATCTTAGGTGCTCTTGATCAAGGTCATCTGCTGATTTGAGAACTGTAATGGGGACTTTTAATGGCAACTATAATTGTAACTCACTGTTTCTCCAGCTTAAATGTGTCTCTGACTTTGTGGTGTCTCGTTGCAGTGACACCTATGCTGAAATCAGGAGATAGGGTCTCCTCCAGCCCCTCTCCTTCACATTCCTCACCAGTCAGCCATGCTGTGAACTGAATGGGCAGCTGCGAAAAGGCTGAGTGGGAGGGCGCAGGCACAAGGAACAGCCCTGCTTGGCGGCTGTGAAAAGACTGGGAGAGCAGTGCGGGCTTCAGGAACAGCCCAGGATTCAGTGACCCCTGGCAAATTGTCATTCGACCCCCGAGGGGGTCCCGACCCCCAGGTTGATAACCACTGCTCTAATCGACTCTGGGGCTGCAGAGCTGTTCATAGATGTGCCTTTGGCCCGGATTCACATACATCGGCGCATATACAGTATATGCCACCATAGCGTATGTGTTTTAAGCGACGCCGACGCAGCGCGGAGAGAGAAGCATGGAATTCACAAAACAAATGCTCCCAACTCTGCGCCGGCGTAGCGTATATTCCTATTCGTAAGTCAGCGTAAGTAGAAGTGGGCTGGAAGTGGGCGTGATACATATAAATGAAGCGTGACCCCATGCAAATGATGGGCTGAGCTTCAGACAAGTACTTAAAATGAACTGCGTATGCGTCATACCTTGGACGCATCCCAGTGCGTATGCTCACAATCATGTAGAAAGAACTGGCTAAGATACTTTGAATCACTGCCTACGACGTGAACATAACCTATGCCCAGCCCTATTCACGTACAACGTAAACTACGTAAAATAAGACGGCGTTCGTTTCCTGCTCCATACCTTTGCATGAGTTGTGCCTCCAATCTGGGGAAATAACTTTTCCCCAGACGTAAACCTTACGCAAATCGCTTAAAACATGCGTCGAGCGCAAGTACGTTCGTGAATCGGCGTATCTCCCTCATTTGCATATGTGCATCGAAAATCAATGGAAGTGCCAAATGCGTCCAGCGTAAATATGCGCCCATTATACGTCGGCGTAGGCAAGTTACATCGGTCAGATGAAGTCAGTTTTTAGGCGTATCTTAGTTCTGTGGGCATGGCGCACAGATGCGACGGCGTAAGTGCTTTGTGAATCCGGGCCTTTGTGTCTAAGCACTAGATACTGCTGCAGATTTGTGCCACTCCACTTGCAAATGAGGCTATTGATGGGAGAACTCTACAACCTGCCCATGTGGCTCATGAGACTGGTCCGTTGACCTTGGCCATATGGGCTCTTCACCATGAGATAATCCAATTCCAAGTAATTTCCTCACCTCATTTCCCGCTGGTTATTGGTTATCCTTGGTAACAGAGGCACAACCCCCTCCTTTGATTGGCATCGGGCTGAGGTTCTTTCCTGGTCACCACAATGTAGGAAGACATGTTTTCAGAAAGTGACTAAGGTCTTTTGCACCTCTTCGCTCTCCTTCCAGCTGGAAATTTAGTGATGTCTTTGACAAAGGTCAAGCCGGTAGTTTGCCTCCACACAGGTCATATGATTGCGCAATTGACCTTCAACCTGGTGCCATACCCCCTCGGGTCGGTTTTACCCTTTATCTGTCTCGGAGGAAAGCCATGGAGTAATATGTTACCGATGCACTTTTCTCAAGGAATCATCCGTAAATCCTTGTCTCCTGCTGGTGCTGGTTTTGCTTTTGTGAAAAAGAAGAGTGGTGAACTGAGACCTTGTAATTATTATAGGGGTCTCAATTGCTTCCTGATTAAGAATGCTTATCTGATTCCATTACGGTGTTATTTGACCTCCTCAAGGGGACTATGGTTTTCACAAAGCTTGATCTGAGAAAGGCATACGATCTTGTGAGGATCAATGAGGGTGAAGAATGGAAAATTGCATTTAATACCAGAACAGGACATTACGAATACCTTGTAATGCCATTTGGTCTTTGTAACGACCCGGCAGTCTTTCAGAAATGTATCAATGATGTCCTCCAAGATTTGTTGCAACTATGTGTGGTGGTTTATCTTGACGATATCCTCATATTATCCAAGTCCCTAAAGAGCCACCACACAGATGTCTGTTGTGTGCTTCAGAGAGATAATAACCTATATTTAAAATTGGAGAAGTGCGAGTTTCATTGTGAACAGGTTTAATTCCTGGGATATGTAATTTACACTGCTGGTTTTTCGATGGACCCAGAGAAACTTTCGGCAGTTCTACAGTGGCCCCTGACCCGTGGGTTTACGTCCATTGCAATATTTTCTTGCCTTTGCTAATTATTATCGGAAGTTTATTCGTAACTGCTCGTCTCTGGTCGAACACCTGACTGATATGAACAGAAAGGACGGTAACCCACAGAATTGGTCTCTGAATTCCATGAATGCCTTTGAAAGTCTCATGGCTGCCTTTGTTTCTGCTCCTGTGTTGGTACATTTTGATCCTATGGTACCTTTCATCCTTGAGGTTGATGCATCCGAGACTGGAGTTGGTGCCCTACTGTCTCAACATCCTAACTCTGAGACAGCGTACACACGATCAGACATGTTCGAGGAAACATGTCCGACGGACCGTTTTCATCGGACCAGGCTGAAGTGGTCTGTTGGTCTGATGTGTGTACACACCATTGGACCAAAATCCCCTCGGACCAGAACGCGGTGACCTAGAGCACAACGACCTGATGAAAAAAAACGAAGTTCAATGCTTCCAAGCATGCGCCGACTTGATTCTGAGCATGCGCAGGATTTTGGTCCGATGATTTTGTGTACTAACCATCGAACATGTCCGACGGACAGGTTTCCAGTGGACAGGTTTTCTAAGCATGTTTAGAAACTTTTGTCCGCTGAAAAACGGTCCAATAGGTCATACACACGGTCGAACATGTCTGCTGAAACTGGTCCGCGGACCAGTTTCAGCAGACATGTTCGATCTTGTGTACGCGGCCTGAGAGTGCTATGCATTCTTGTGGCTACTTCTTCAAGAAATTGTCTCCTGCAGAATGCAATTATGAGATTGGGGACAGAGAGTTGTTAGCGATCATTTTAGCACTTAAAGAATGGAGGCATCTCCAAGAAGGTACCACTGTGCCGGTTCATATTCTGACTGGTCATAAGAATCTAACATTCTTGTCTGAGGCTAAACACCTCTCTCCCAGAAGGGCACAATGGGCTCTTTTCTTGTCAAGCTTCAATTACGTAGTCTTATTCTTACCCGGTACTAAGAATGCCATGTTGCAACAGTTTTCCCCCACTTTAATAATGGAGTCGGTTCCTATTCCTGTGATACCTCCTGATCGTGTTCTGGCTACGGTTTGTATAAGTCTCAGTTCACCTTTGGGTGACAGAATTCTTGCCGCTCAGATCCATTCTCCTCTTGAGAAACCTTGTGACTGCTACTTAGTTCCAGAGAGTCTTCACACTTCCGTGCCCCTGACTGACCATTCTTCCAAGGCTGCTGGCCACCCAGGGAAGAATCAACTCATTTAGCCAATTTCATAATAATTCTGGTGCCCTAGTCTATGCGCTGAAGTAGCCGACTTCATAGCTACTTGTTCTGTGTGTGCTCAGAGTAAGACACCACAACACCTTCCAGTGGGCCTCCAATAACCCATACCCAATGGAGAGAGGCCTTGGACCCACCTGTCTATTTTATTGTGGAGTTACCTAACTCTCAGGACAACACAGTTATCCTTATGGTGGTTGACCAGTTCTTAAAAAAGTCTCATTTTTTTCCACTTAAGAAGTTGTTTACATCCAAAGAACTGGCTTCCATTTTTGCTTGGGAGATCTTTCGCTTACATAGGCTACCTAAGGTTATTATCATCTCGGACAGTTGGGCATTCAGCTTTCCTTCTCCTCTGCGTATCACCCACAGTCCAATGTGGCCACAGAATGAGCCAACCAGTCCTTGGAGCAGTTTTTATGTTGCTACATTTCTGACCACCATAACAATGGTCAGACCTCTTACCTTGGGTGGAGTTTGCTCACAATAGTGCCGTCAATACTACTTAACAATTTTCTCCATTCGTGGCAAATTATGATTTCCAACCATCCATGTTGCCTGACTTTTTTGTTCCTCTGAGTATTCCTGCATTGGAGGAGCATTGTGGTGGTCTTCGTTCCACTTGGGTACAGGTCCAAGAGTCCTTGTGACATTCCAATGATAGGTACAGACTCCATACTGACAGCAGACACCTACCCACACCTTCCTACCAAGGTTTGGTGAATGGTTCGGCCCGAGCTTATTTCGTGCCGAACTTAAGTTGTTCGGACGTTCGGCGAACATCCAAGCAAAGGGTCGTTTGACCATTTCTTTGCTCCGCCCGAACAGACCACAATGCATTGCGGCGATGAACAGTGCATTGCAAGCCCTGATTGGCTGAATCAGTGAAAGCTTTAGCCAATCAGGACACAGAGAACTTACTTTGGGAGGTTAACAACATATATTCTCCTCTCTATTTTTTTTATAGCCTTTGTAATGGGAAAAAAAAATACATAGATAAATTAAATAAATGAAGGAACAAATGAACGAATAAAAATAATAATAATAACAATAATAATAAAATAAAAATAAAAAAATAAAATAAAAAAGGGAGGAAACCACAAGTGATGCGAAACCGTAGAGGAATTATGAAAGGCGGTACTAAAATGAATCCCCCTCAAGCCTCTACCATGTCGGTTAAGTCTGATGTGGAAAAAATAAATAAAAAATAAATAAAAAAAGGATACAGAGAACTGTCAGAGTCATGATTGGACACTGTCATTATGACTTTATCCAATCATGGCTCATTCCCGCCCCAAGTATACGAGTATTCTTTCAATGGCAGCAATTTACAGTGTGATTTTGGCATGGAGAGAGATGGAACAGTGCTCTGTTCAGTGCTATTAGTTAGTTAGTGTGTTATACTGTGCTATTTTGCTTCAATTGTCAGTATAGAATATTTGTTTAGTGTTAGTCTAGGGCAGTGGTTATTAACCTTGTTGGAGGTACTGAACCCCACCAGTTTCATATGCACATTCACCGAACCCTTCTTAATTGGAAAATTAAAATATGTTTTTTTTTCAAATTCAAAACATAGGTATGAGCCTCATAGCACAGTACTCAATTAGCCGGATTCAGGTAGAGCGGCGTATAATTGAGCGGGCGTAGTGCATCCCATATGCGCTACGCCGACGAAAGACAGAGGGGCAAGTACATTATTCACAAAGCACTTGCTCCCTAAGTTACGGGACGTAGTGTAAATGGGCCGGCGTAAGCCCTCGTAATTTAAAGTAGCAAGGCAGTGGGCGTGTTGTATTATAATGAACCGTGACCCCATGCAAATGATGGGCCGAACGAACGGTGCATGCACCGTCCGTGGACGTATCCCAGTGTGCTTGCTCAGAATCATGTCGGATAGAATGCCTAAGATACGTCAAACTCTGCCTACGATGTGAACGTAACATTTATATACGCCTTACGTAAACGTCTGCATAGGCAAGTTACATTGGGCAGCTGAAGCCTTGTTTTACAGCGTATCAGCTTCGCGAATCGGCATAAAAATACGACGGCGCACATTTGTACTTACGACGGCGTATCTGGAGATACGCCGGCGTAAAGCTACGTGAATCCAGCTAATAATCTTTTTTTATTATTATTTTTTTGTAGGTGGTCCACCTTTAAAATCCTTTCTAGATTTCTAGGTTTGGTATATAAGTTATATCAGGGCTCAAAATTTCAAGTCCTGAGCTACTAGCCAGGCCTCAAGAGTTACTCGCCACCAGTTGCCCCACCTAATTCATACACTGCCCTGCGCCTAATTGCGCCCCTAAACACGCCTTCGTAGATTATTTCATAGAATGACACTGTTAAATGTTTTATGCAGAATCAAGTTACGCAATTAAATATTACCAACAACAACTAAAATGGATTCCAACAAAATGGAACAGGGCACTGGGGGCAGACCAGAGGGACAGGGCACTGGGGGCAGACCAGAGGGACAGGGCACTGGGGGCAGACCAGAAGGACAGGGCACTAGAACTGGGTCTCTTCCCCATTCTCTTGCTGTCTCCTCTGAAACTCCAATCCATCCTCTCTCTCTCTCCCTCTCCTATTCATCTCATCATCAGGAGCCTGTGTGTGCGGCTCCACACTTGCATGTCCCCACTTTCCCCTTATTCAAGCTGGCAGTGAGGAGAGGAGCTGCAGCACAGCGGGAGGGAGTACAATCCAATGCTAAGATCCACACAACTGCACAGCCATTGACACCATAGCACAGCGCACACTGACACTGCACAGCACACATTGAGAACAGTCTGTTCACAGTGCTCAGGCTGAATTGTTGGACACTTACATAGAGCACAAGGAGAAGAAACCTGCACAAACTGGAAGGATGCCACTCATGTCAGGGCAACTTTCAGTGAGCGCTGTACCGGAGTGGTAATTTTCGCAATCCTCCACCTCACTCATTACTTCCTGCTCCCTGCTCTCTGCTCTCCAGCTACATTGGTCAGGGCCCGGGGGGAGGGGGCAGGCTCAGAGAGGTCATACTATTAGGTCCCATGGCTTAATGAGGATTGTAAGGAGAGCACCTGTGTACTGCTCTGCCTGTGCGCGGATCACCCTACTACTTTTCCCGAGCATGCACCTTTCCTCTTCGCCCGCCAATGTCATCAGGACTCTAAGTGTAGGCACAGATTGGAGGGACATTGGTCATGCAGCCCTGTCATCACTCGCCCCCAGCTTAAATCCACTCGCCAAATGCTAGTAGGCGAGTGGAAATTTTGAGGGCTGAGTTATATATCATATATATATTATTTACTTACTTAATAAGCCACTACCGTTCAGAATCAGCCAGAATGTTTATCCGTCTCCAGTTTCCGTCTCCAGTCCACATGCCCTACTAGTCGTCCTGGACCTCCGGCGCTCAGGCTGCTCTCCCCCAGTCCCAGACACACTGCCAGTGGCTGGCAACATGACTCGTCTGAGTCTCTCAGTCTCACCTGCTCTTCCGAATCCTGTCTGTCCACGATGTGTGCCGCGCCGCGGCGCCACTGCTGCCTGCAGTGCCACGGTCGGTGAAGTAATCCGGACCGCGGAGGAGATGTTGGCGGCATCAGAGTGACAGCGAGGCAGAGAGGCGGGAGACTCCAAGCGCATGCGCCACCTGCCATGATCACAGACAGGCCAGCCCAGGCCAGACCACATGACCTATTCACCCGATCACAGCACGCCGGCTCGCCATTGTCGAGATTGAAAATGGCGGACACAGTGACACGGTGAATACAAATTAATAGAGTGACACAGCCCTCTAAATGTTGCGCCCGGTGCACCCAACCCCTG